>CM060905.1:707375875-708604209 GCA_030737815.1 Allium fistulosum
CGGACAATATGAAACACTCGGATACTTCATCTTGTGAACGTACACTGTAGTTCTTCATGGGGACCGACAGTTGTACTTAGAAAATAACAGGCTACCACATCCCCATATTTGAACTCCGCCTAGTGTAGAAGCCGCTATTTTTTTTGTTAAGACTGCAATAACTTTTACATAATGACAGTTTGGCACAGGCCCCTAATAAGTTTCAAAATACACAAAAACCCCAGTAAAATAAAGTTTGTAAATTAGGTCCCTAGAATTAAGTTACTGAATAATGACATACACTTATGCAATTATTCAGTGAATAATTGCAGACATTTATGCAATTATATCAAAAAATTGCGGAAAATTCCGCAATTATTCATCCAAAAAATTGCGGAAATTTACGCAATTTTTTTAAAAAATTGCGGAAAATTCCGTAATTATTCACCCAAAAAATTACGGAAATTTACGCAATTTTTTCAAAAAGTTGCGGAAAATTCTGCAATTATTCACTAAAAAAATTTCATAACTATATGCAATTACTTAGTAACTTAATTCTCGGGACCTAATTTACACACTTTTTTTTACTGGGGTTTTTGTGTATTTTTAACTTACTAGGGACCTGAGCCTAATATACACAATTTAAAATCCGGTGAAACTTCGACCAATTAACTTCCACCTAAATTACGGATAATATGGAACACTCGGATACTTCATCTTATGAACGCATACTGTAGTTCTCCATGGGCACTGACAGTTGTACATAGAAAATAACAGGATACCACATCCCCATATTTGAACTCCGCCTAGTGCACAAGTCGCTATTTTTTTGTTTGGACTGCAATAACTTCTTCATACTAATTCAGAATCCGGTGAGACTTCGACCTATTAACTCCCACCTACATTACGGACAATATGGAACACTTGGATACTTCATCTTGTGAACGCATACTGTAGTTCTCCATAGACACAGACAGTTGTACATAGAAAATAACAGGATACCACATTCCCATATTTGAACTCTGCCTAGTACAGAAGCCGCTATTTTTTTTGTTCAGACTGCAATATTTTCTTCATACTTACTCGGAATCCGTCGAGACTTCGACCGATTAACTCCCACCTAAATTACGAACAATATGGAACACTCGGATACCTCATCTTGTGAACGTATACTGTAGTTCTCCATGGGCACTGACAGTTGTACTTAGAAAATAACAGGATACACATCTCCATATTTTAACTTTGCCTAGTGCAGAAGCCGCTATTTTTTTGTTCAGACTGCAATAACTTCTTCATACTAATTCAGAATCCGGTGAGACTTCGACCAATTAACTCCCACCTAAATTACGGACAATATGGAACACTCAGATACTTCATCTTGTGAATGCATATTGTAGTTCTCCATGGGCACTGATAGTTGTACTTAGAAAATAACAGGATACCACATCCCCATATTTGAACTCCGCCTAGTCCAGAAGCCGCTATTTTTTTTTGTTCAGATTGCAATATTTTCTTCATACTAACTTGGAATCCATCGAGACTTCGACCGATTAACTCCCACCTAAATTGCGGACAAAATGAAACACTCGGTTACTTCATCTTGTGAACATACGCTGTAGTTATCCATGGGGACTGAGAGTTGTACTTAGAAAATAACAGGCTACCACATCCCCATATTTAAACTCCGCCTAGTGTAGAAGCCGCTATTTTTTGTTCAGACAGCAATAACTTCTTCATACTAATTCAGAATCTGGTGAGACTTCGACCAATTAACTCCCACCTAAATTACGGACAATATGGAACAGTCGGATACTTCATCTTGTGAACGCATACTGTAGTTCTCCATGGGCACTGACAGTTGCACTTAGAAAATAACGGGATACCACATCCCCTTATTTGAACTCCACCTAGAGCAGAAGTCGCTATTTTTTTGTTCGTACTGCAATATTTTCTTCATACTAACTCGGAATCCGGCGAGACTTCGACCGATTAACTCGCACCTAAATTACGGACAATTTGAAACACACTGATACTTCATCTTGTGAACGTACACTTTAGTTCTCCATGGGGACTGACAGTTGTACTTTGAAAATAACAGGCTACCACATCCCCATATTTGAACTCCGCTTAGTGCAGAAGCCGCTAATTTTTTTGTTCAGACTGCAATAACTTCTTCATACTAATTCAGAATCCGGTGAGAATTCGACCAATTAACTCCCACCTAAATTACGGACAATATGGAACAATCAGATATTTCATCTTGAGAACTCATACTATAGTTCTCCATGGGCACTGACAGTTGTACTTAGAAAATAGTGAAAATTAGGGAGGCATCCCTATCATACTTTCATATTGTAAAGTGGGTCCCTATCAAAGTTTTATTGTAAAGCGGGTCCTTGTTTTCTGGAAACGAAGAAAAATTATTGCTGAAATGTCAGCAACTTTTATAAATAAGTGCTGATATTTCAGCAACTATCTGTGTCAAAGTTTTATTGTAAAAACAAAGAAAAATTATTGCTGAAATGTCAGCAACTTTTATAAATAAGTGCTGATATTTCAGCGACTTTCATAAACTGTGTTCACAGTGTACATAAAAGTTGCTGAAATATCAGCAACTTTTATAAATAAGTGTTGATATTTCAGCAACTTTCATACACTATGTTCACAGTGTACACAAATGTTGCGGAAATGTTAGCAACTTTTATGAAATGTTGCACCATGCTTTGCAATAACAGTGAATAAAAAACAGGGACCTAATTTACATTGAAATTTAGTGAAGGACTTTTCGTGAATTTTGAAACTTAATAAGGACCTATGCCAAAAGTACCCTAGAAAATAACAATATACCACATCCCCATATTTGAACTCCGCCTAGTACAGAAGCCGCTATTTTTTTTGTTCAGACTGCAATAACTTCTTCATACTAATTCAGAATCCGGTGAGACTTCGACCTATTAACTCCAACCTAAATTTCGGACAATACGAAACACTCGGATACTTCATCTTGTGAACGCATAATGTAGTTTTCTATAGGCACTGACAGTTGTACTTAGAAAATAACAAGATACCACATCCCCATATTTGAACTCCGCTTAATGCAGAAGCAGCTATTTTTTTTGTTCAGACTGCAATAACTTCTTCATACTAATTCATAATCCGGTTAGACTTCGACCAATTAACTCCCACCTAAATTACGGACAATATTGAATACTCGGATAATTCATCTAGTGAACTCATACTGTAGTTCTCCATGGGCACGGACAGTTGTACTTAAAAATAACAGGATACGACATCCCCATATTTGAACTCCACCTAGTGCAGAAGCCGCATTTTTTTTTGTTCAGACCGCAATAACTTCTTCATACTAATTCAGAATCCGGTGAGACTTCGACCAATTAACTCCCACCTAAATTACGGACAATATGGAACACTCAGATACTTAATCTTGTGAACGCATACTGTAGTTCTCGATGGGCACTGACAGTTGTACTTAGAAAATAACAGGATACCACATCCCCTTATTTGAACTCCGCCTAGTCCAGAAGCCGCTATTTTTTTTGTTCAGACTGCAATATTTTCTTCATACTAACTCGGAATCCGACGAGAATTCGACCGATTAACTCCCACCTGAATTACGGACAATATGAAACACTCAGTGACTTCATCTTGTGAACGTACACTGTAGTTCTCCATGGGGACTGAGAGTTGTACTTAGAAAATAACATGCCACCACATCTCCATATTTGAACTCCGCCTAGTGCAGAACCCGCTATTTTTTTTGTTCAGACTGCTATAACTTCTTCATACTAATTCAGAATCCGGTGAGAATTCGACCAATTAAATCCCACCTGAATTACAGACACAATGAAACACTCGGATACTTCATCTTGTGAACGTACACTGTAGTTCTACATGGAGACTGACATTTGTACTTAGAAAATAACAGGCTACCACATCTCCATATTTGAACTCCGCTTAGTGCAGAAGCCGCTATTTTTTTTGTTCAGACTGCAATATTTTCTTCATACTAACTCGGAATCCGGCAAGACATCGACCAATTAACTCCCACCTAAATTACGGACAATATGGAACACTCGGATACTTCATCTTGTGAACGCATACTGTAGTTCTCCATGGGTACTGACGGTTGTACTTAGAAAATAACCGGATACAACATCGCCATATTTGAACTCCGCCTAGTGCAGAAGCCGCTATTTTTTTTGTTCAGACTGCAATATTTTCTTCGTACTAACTCGGAATCCGGTGAGACTTCGACTGATTAACTCCCACCTAAATTACGGACAATATGGAACACTCGGATACTTCATCGTGAGAACGCATACGGTAGTTCTCTATGGGCACTGACAGTTGTACTTAGAAAATAACAGGATACCACATCCACTTATTTGAACTCCGCCTAGTGCAGAAGCCATTTTTTTTCCAGACTCCTATATTTTCTTCATACTAACTCGGAATCCGGCGAGACTTCGACCGGTTAACTCCCACCTAAATTACGGACAATATGAAACACTCGGTTACTTCATCTTGTGAACGTACGCTTTAGTTCTCCATGGGGACTGAGAGTTGTACATAGAAAATAACAGGCCACCACATCCCCATATTTGAACTCCGCCTAGTGTTGAAGCCGCTATTATTTTTGTTCAGACTGCTATAACTTCTTCATACTAATTCAGAATCCGGTGAGAATTTGACCAATTAACTCCCATCTAAATTACGGACAATATGGAACACTCGGATACATTATCTTGTGAACGCATATTGTAGTTCTCTATGGGCACTGACAGTTGTACTTTGAAAATAACAGGATACCACATCCCCTTATTTGAACTCATCCTAGTGCAGACGCCGATATTTTTTTTGTTCAGACTCCTATATTTTCTTCATACTAACGCAGAATCCGGCGAGATTTCAACTGATTAACTCCCACCTAAATTATGGACAATATGAAACACTCGGATAATTCATTTTGTGAACGTACACTGTAGTTCTCCATGGGGACTGACAGTTGTACTTTGAAAATAACAGGCTAACACATCCCCATATTTGAACTCCGCCTAGTGCAGAAGCCACTATTTTTTTTGTTCAGACTGCAATATTTTATTCATACTAATTCAGAATCCGGTGAGAATTCGACCAATAACTCCCATCTAAATTACGGACAATATGGAACACTCGGATACTTCATCTTGTGAACGCATACTGTAGTTCTCCATTGCCACTGACTGTTCTACTTAGAAAATAACAGGATACCACATCCCCATATTTGAACTCCGCCTAGTGCAGAAGCCGCTATTTTTTTTGCTCAGACTTCAATAACTTCTTCATACTAATTCAGAATCCGGTGAGACTTCGACCGATTAACTCCCACCTAAATTACGGACAATATGGAACACTCGGATACCTCATCTTGTGAACGCATATTGTAGTTCTCCATGGGTACTGACAGTTGTACTTAGAAAATAACAAGCTACCACATCTCCATATTTGAACTCCGCCTAGTGTAGAAGCCGCTATTTTTTTTGTTCAGACTGCAATATTTTCTTCATAATAACTCGGAATCCGGCGAGACTTCAATTGATTAACTCCCACCGAAATTACGGACAATATGAAACACTCGGATACTTCATCTTGTGAACGTACACTGTAGTTCTTCATGGGGACCGACAGTTGTACTTAGAAAATAACAGGCTACCACATCCCCATATTTGAACTCCGCCTAGTGTAGAAGCCGCTATTTTTTTTGTTAAGACTGCCATAACTTTTTCATAATAATTTAAAATCCGGTGAGACTTCGACCAATTAACTTCCACCTAAATTACGGATAATATGGAACACTCGGATACTTCATCTTATGAACGCATACTGTAGTTCTCCATGGGCACTGACAGTTATACATAGAAAATAACAGGATACCACATCTCCATATTTGAACTCCGCCTAGTGCACAAGTCGCTATTTTTTTGTTCGGACTGCAATAACTTCTTCATACTAATTCAGAATCCGGTGAGACTTCGACCAATTAACTCCCACCTACATTACGGACAATATGGAACACTTGGATACTACATCTTGTGAACGCATACTGTAGTTCTCCATAGGCACAGACAGTTGTACATAGAAAATAACAAGATACCACATTCCCATATTTGAACTCCGCCTAGTACAGAAGCCGCTATTTTTTTTGTTCAGACTGCGATATTTTCTTCATACTTACTCGTAATCCGTCGAGACTTCGACCGATTAACTCCCACCTAAATTACGAACAATATGGAACACTCGGATACCTCATCTTGTGAACGCATACTATAGTTCTCCATGGGCACTGACAGTTGTACTTAGAAAATAACAGGATACACATCTCCATATTTTAACTTCGCCTAGTGCAGAAGCCGCTATTTTTTTGTTCAGACTGCAATAACTTCTTCATACTAATTCAGAATCCGGTGAGACTTCGACCAATTAACTCCGACCTAAATTACGGACAATATGGAACACTTAGATACTTCATCTTGTGAATGCATACTGTAGTTCTCCATGGGCACTGACAGTTGTACTTAGAAAATAACAGGATACCACATCCCCATATTTGAACTCCGCCTAGTCCAGAAGCCGCTATTTTTTTTGTTCAGACTGCAATATTTTCTTCATACTAACTCGGAATCCGGCGAGACATCGACCGATTAACTCCCACCTAAATTACGGACAATATGAAACACTCGGTTACTTCATCTTGTGAACATACACTGTAGTTCTCCATGGGGACTGAGAGTTGTACTTAGAAAATAACTTGCTACCACATCCCCATATTTCAACTCCGCCTAGTGTAGAAGCCGCTATTTTTTTGTTCAGACAGCAATAACTTCTTCATACTAATTCATAATCCGGTGAGACTTCGACCAATTAACTCCCACCAAAATTACGGACAATATGGAACAGTCGGATACTTCATCTTGTGAACGCATACTGTAGTTCTCCATGGGCAGTGACAGTTGTACTTAGAAAATAACGGGATACCACATCCCCTTATTTGAACTCCGCCTAGTGTAGAAGTCGCTATTTTTTTGTTCGTACTGCAATATTTTCTTCATACTAACTCGGAATCCGGCGAGACTTCGACCGATTAACTCGCACCTAAATTACGGACAATTTGAAACACACTGATACTTCATCTTGTGAACGTACACTTTAGTTCTCCATGGGGACTGACAGTTGTACTTTGAAAATAACAGGCTACCACATCCCCATATTTGAACTCCACTTAGTGCAGAAGCCGCTATTTTTTTTGTTCAGACTGCAATAACTTCTTCATAATAATTCAGAATCCGGTGAGAATTCGACCAATTAACTCCCACCTAAATTACGGACAATATGGAACAATCAGATATTTCATCTTGTGAACTCATACTATAGTTCTTCATGGGCACTGACAGTTGTACTTAGAAAATAGTGGAAAATATTGAGGCATCCCTATCATACTTTCATATTGTAAAGCGGGTCCCTGTTTTCTGGAAACGAAGAAAAATTATTGCTGAAATCTCAGCAACTTTTATAAATAAATGCTGATATTTCAGCAACTATCTGTGTCAAAGTTTTATTGTAAAAACAAAGAAAAATTATTGCTAAAATGTCAGCAACTTTTATAAATAAGTGCTGATATTTCAGCAACTTTCATAAACTGTGTTCACAGTGTACATAAATGTTGCTGAAATATCAGCAACTTTTATAAATAAGTGTTGATATTTCAGCAATTTTCATACACTATGTTCACAGTGTACAGAAATGTTGCGGAAATGTCAGCAACTTTTAAGAAATGTTGCATCATGCTCTGCAATAATCGTGAATAAAAAACAGGGACCTAATTTACACTGAAATTTAGTGAAGGACTTTTCGTGAATTTTGAAACTTAATAAGGACCTGTGCCAAAAGTACCCTAGAAAATAACAATATACCACATCCCCATATTTGAACTCCGCCTAGTACAGAAGCCGCTATTTTTTTTTGTTCAGACTGCAATAACTTCTTCATACTAATTCAGAATCCTGTGAGACTTCGACCAATTAACTCCAACCTAAATTTCGGACAATACGAAACACTCGGATACTTCATCTTGTGAACGCATAATGTAGTTTTCTATGGGCATTGACAGTTGTACTTAAAAATAACAGGATACGACATCCCCATATTTGAACTCCACCTAGTGCAGAAGCCGCAATTTTTTTTGTTCAGACCGCAATAACTTCTTCATACTAATTCAGAATCCGATGAGACTTCGACCAATTAACTCCCACCTAAATTACGGACAATATGGAACACTCGGATACTTAATCTTGTGAACGCATACTGTAGTTCTCGATGGGCACTGATAGCTGTACTTAGAAAATAACATGATACCACATCCCCTTATTTGAACTCCGCCTAGTCCAGAAGCCGCTATTTTTTTTGTTCAGACTGCAATATTTTCTTCATACTAACTCGGAATCCGGCGAGACTTCGACCGATTAACTCCCACCTGAATTACGGACAATATGAAACACTCAGTTACTTCATCTTGTGAACGTACACTGTAGTTCTCCATGGGGACTAAGAGTTGTACTTAGAAAATAACATGCCACCACATCTCCATATTTGAACTCCGCCTAGTGCAGAAGCCGTTATTTTTTTTGTTCAGACTGCTATAGCTTCTTCATACTAATTCAGAATCCGGTGAGAATTCGACCAATTGACTCCCACCTGAATTACGGACAAAATGAAACACTCGGATACTTCATCTTGTGAACGTACACTGTAGTTCTCTTTGGAGACTGACATTTGTACTTAGAAAATAACAGGCTACCACATCTCCATATTTGAACTTCGCCTAGTGCAGAAGCCGCTATTTTTTTTGTTCAGACTGCAATATTTTCTTCATACTAACTCGGAATCCGGCAAGACTTCGACCGATTAACTCCCACCTAAATTACGGACAATATGGAACACTCGGATACTTCATCTTGTGAACGCATACTGTAGTTCTCCATGGGTACTGACGGTTGTACTTAGAAAATAACCGGATACAACATCGCCATATTTGAACTCCGCCTAGTGCAGAAGCCGCTATTTTTTTTGTTCAGACTGCAATATTTTCTTCGTACTAACTCGGAATCCGGCGAGACTTCGACTGATTAACTCCCACCTAAATTACGGACAATATGGAACACTCGGATACTTCATCGTGAGAACGCATACGGTAGTTCTCTATGGGCACTGACAGTTGTACTTAGAAAATAACAGGATACCACATCCACTTATTTGAACTCCGCCTAGTGCAGAAGCCGTTATTTTTTTTTGTTCAGACTCCTATATATTCTTCATACTAACTCGGAATCCGGTGAGACTTCGACCAATTAACTCCCACCTAAATTACGGACAATATGAAACACTCAGTTACTTCATCTTGTGAACGTACACTTTAGTTCTCCATGGGGACTGAGAGTTGTACTTAGAAAATAACATGCCACCACATCCCCATATTTGAACTCCGCCTAGTGTAGAAGCCGCTATTTTTTTGTTCAGACAGCAATAACTTCTTCATACTAATTTAGAATCCGGTGAGAATTCGACCAATTAACTCCCATCTAAATTACGGACAATATGAAACACTCGGATACATCATCTTGTGAACGCATATTGTAGTTATCTATGGGCACTGACAGTTGTACTTTGAAAATAACAGGATACCACATCCCCTTATTTGAACTCAGCCTAGTGCAGACGCCGCTATTTTTTTTGTTCAGACTCCTATATTTTCTTCATACTAACGCGGAATCCGGCAAGATTTCAACTGATTAACTCCCACCTAAATTATGGACAATATGAAACACTCGGATAATTCATTTTGTGAACGTACACTGTAGTTCTCCATAGGGACAGACAGTTGTACTTTGAAAATAACAGGCTACCACATCCCCATATTTGATCTCCGCCTAGTGCAGAAGCCACTATTTTTTTTCTTCAGACTGCAATATTTTCTTTATACTAATTCAGAATCCGGTGAGAATTCAACCAATAACTCCCATCTAAATTACGGACAATATGGAACACTCGGATACTTCATCTTGTGAACGCATACTGTAGTTCTCCATTGCCACTGACAGTTCTACTTAGAAAATAACAGGATACCACATCCCCATATTTGAACTCCGCCTAGTGCAGAAGCCGCTATTTTTTTTGTTCAGACAGCAATAACTTCTTCATACTAATTCAGAATTCGGTGAGACTTTGACCAATGAACTCCCACCTAAATTACGGACAATATGGAACACTCGGATACCTCATCTTGTGAACGCATACTGTAGTTCTCCATGGGCACTGACAGTTGTACTTAGAAAATAACAAGATACAACATCGCCATATTTGAACTCCGCCTACTGCAGAAGCCGTTATTTTTTTGTTCAAACTGCAATATTTTCTTCATACTAACTCGAAATCCGGCGAGACTTCGACTGATTAACTCCCACCTAAATTACGGACAATATGTAACACTTGGATACTTCATCGTGTGAACGGATACTGTAGTTCTCTATGGGCACTGACAGTTGTACTTAGAAAATAACAGCATACCACATCCCCTTATTTGAACTCCGCCTAGTGCAGAAGCCGCTATTTTTTTGTTCATACTTCTATATTTTATTCATACTAACTCGGAATCCGGTGAGACTTCGACCGATTAACTACCACCTAAATTACGGACAATATGAAACACTCGGATACTTAATCTTGTGAACCTATACTGTAGTTCTCCATGGGGACTGACAGTTGTACTTTGAAAATAACAGGCTACCACATTCCCATATTTGAACTCCGCCTAGTGCAGAAGCCGCTATTTTTTTTGTTCAGACTGCAATAACTTCTTCATACTAATTCAGAATCCGGTGAGACTTTGACCAATTAACTCCTACCTAAATTACGGACAATATGTAACACTTGGATACTTCATCGTGTGAACGCATACTGTAGTTCTCTATGGGCACTGACAGTTGTAATTAGAAAATAATAGGATACAACATCGCCATATTTGAACTCCGCCTAGTGCAGAAGCTGCTATTTTTTTGTTCAGACTGCAATATTTTCTTCATACTAACTCGGAATCCGGCGAGACTTCGACTGATTAACTCCCACCTAAATTACGGACAATATGAAACACTCGGATAGTTCATCTTGTGAACGTACAATGTAGTTCCCCATGGGGACTGACAGTTGTACTTAGAAAATAGCAGGCTACTACATCCCGATATTTGATCTCCGCCTAGTGTAGAAGCTGCTATTTTTTTTGTTCAGATTGCAATAACTTCTTCATACTAATTCAGAATCCGGTGAGATTTCGACCAATTTACTCCCACCTAAATTACAGACAATATGGAACACTCGGATACTTAATCTTGTGAACCTATACTGTAGTTCTCTATTGGCACCGACAGTTGTACTTAGAAAATAATAGGATACACATCTCCATATTTGAACTTCGCCTAGTGCAGAAGCAGCTATTTTTTTTGTTCAGACTGCTATAACTTCTTCATACTAATTCAGAATCCGGTGAGACTTCGACCAATTAACTCTCACCTAAATTACGAACAATATGGAACACTCAGATACTTCATCTTGTGAATGCATACTGTAGTTCTCCATGGGCACTAACAGTTGTACTTAGAAAATAACAGGATACCACATCCCCTTATTTGAACTCCGCCTAGTCCAGAAGCAGCTATTTTTTTTGTTCAGACTGCAATATTTTCTTCATACTAACTCGAAATCCGGCGAGACTTCGACCGATTAACTCCCACCTAAATTACGGACAATATGAAACACTCGGTTATTTCATCTTGTGAACATACACTGTAGTTCTCCATGGGGATCGAGAGTTGTACTTAGAAAATAACAGGCTACCACATCCCCATATTTGAACTCCGCCTAGTGCAGAAGCCGCTATTTTTTTTGTTCAGACTGCTATAACTTCTTCATACTAATTCAGAATCCGGCGAGACTTCGACCAATTAACTCTCACCTAAATTACGGACAATATGGAACACTCGGATACTTCATCTTGTGAACGTACACTGTTGTTCTCCATGGACACTGACAGTTGTACTTAGAAAATAACAGGATACCACATCCCCTTATTTGAACTCCGCCTAGTCCAGAAGCCGCTATTTTTTTGTTCAGACTGCAATATTTTATTCATACTAACTCGGAATCCGGCGAGACTTCGACCGATTAACTCCCACCTAAATTACGGACAATATGAAACACTCGTTTATTTCATCTTGTGAACATACACTGTAGTTCTCCATGGGGACCGAGAGTTGTACTTAGAAAATAACAGGCTACCACATCCCCATATTTGAACTCCGCCTAGTGCAGAAGCCGCTATTTTTTTTTTCAGACTGCAATATCTTCTTCGTACTAATTCAGAATCCGGCGAAAATTCGACCAATTAACTCCCATCTAAATTACGGACAATATGGAACACTCGGATACTTCATCCTATGAACGCATACTGTAGTTCTCTATGGGCACTGACAGTTGTACTTTGAAAATAACAGGATACCACATCCTCTTATTTGAACTCCGCCTAGTGCAGAAGCCGCTATTTTTTTTGTTCAGACTCCTATATTTTCTTCATACTAACTCGGAATCCGGCGAGACTTCGACCGATTAACTCCCACCTAAATTACGGACAATATTAAACACTCGGATACTTCATTTTGTGAACGTACACTGTAGTTCTCCATGGGGACTGACAGTTGTACTTAGAAAATAACAGGATACCACATCCCCATATTTGAACTCCGCCTAGTGCAGAAGCCGCTATTTTTTTTGTTCATACTGCAATAACTTCTTCGTACAAATTAAGAATCCGGTGAAACTTTGACCAATTAACTCCCACCTAAATTACGGACAAAATGGAACACTCGGATACCTTATCTTGTGAACGCATACTGTAGTTCTCCTTGGGTACTGACGGTTGTACTTAGAAAATAACAGGATACAACATCGCCATATTTGAACTCCACCTAGTGCAGAAATCACTATTTTTTTTGTTCAGACTGCAATATTTTCTTCATACTAACTCGGAATCCGGCGAGACTTCGACTGATTAACTCCCACCTAAATTACGGACAATATGAAACACTCGGATACTTCATCTTGTGAACGTACACTGTTGTTCTCCATAGGGACTGACAGTTATACTTAGAAAATAACAGGCTACTACATCCTCATATTTGAACTCCGCTTAGTACAGAAGCCGCTATTTTTTTTGTTCAGACTGCAATATTTTCTTCATACTTACTCGGAATCCGACGAGACTTTGACCGATTAAATCCCACCTAAATTACGGACAATATGGAACACTCGGATACTTCATCTTGTGAACGCATGCTGTAGTTCTCACTGGGCACTGACAGTTGTACTTAGAAAATAACAGGATACATATCTCCATATTTGAACTTCGCCTAGTGCAGAAGCCGCTATTTTTTTTTGTTTAGAATCCAATAACTTCTTCATACTAATTCAGAATCCGGTGAGATTTCGACCAATTAACTCCCACCTAAATTACGGACAATATGGAACACTCAGATACTTCATCTTGTGAATGCATACTGTAGTTCTCCATGGGCACTGACAGTTGTACTTAGAAAATAACAGGATACCACATCCCCTTATTTGAACTCCGCCTAGTCCATAAGCCACTATTTTTTTTGTTCAGATTGCAATATTTTCTTCATACTAACTCGGAATCCGACGAGTCTTCGACCGATTAACTCCCACCTAAATTACGGACAATATGAAACACTTGGTTACTTTGTCTTGTGAACATACACTGTAGTTCTCCATGGGGATAGAGAGTTGCACTTAGAAAATAACAGGCTACCACATCTCCATATTTGAACTCCGCCTAGTGCAGAAGCCGCTATTTTTTTTTCAGACTGCAATATCTTCTTCGTACTAATTCAGAATCCGGCGAAAATTCGACCAATTAACTCCCATCTAAATTACGGACAATATGGAACACTCGGATACTTCATCCTATGAACGCATACTGTAGTTCTCTATGGGCACTGACAGTTGTACTTTGAAAATAACAGGATACCACATCCTCTTATTTGAACTCCGCCTAGTGCAGAAGCCGCTATTTTTTTTGTTCAGACTCCTATATTTTCTTCATACTAACTCGGAATCCGGCGAGACTTCGACCGATTAACTCCCATCTAAATTACGGACAATATTAAACACTCGGATACTTCATTTTGTGAACGTACACTGTAGTTCTCCATAGGGACTGACAGTTGTACTTAGAAAATAACAGGATACCACATCCCCATATTTGAACTCCGCCTAGTGCAGAAGCCGCTATTTTTTTTGTTCAGACTGCAATAACTTCTTCGTACAAATTAAGAATCCGGTGAAACTTTGACCAATTAACTCCCACCTAAATTACGGACAAAATGGAACACTCGGATACCTTATCTTGTGAACGCATACTGTAGTTCTCCTTGGGTACTGACGGTTGTACTTAGAAAATAACAGGATACAACATCGCCATATTTGAACTCCACCTAGTGCAGAAATCACTATTTTTTTTGTTCAGACTGCAATATTTTCTTCATACTAACTCGGAATCCGGCGAGACTTCGACTGATTAACTCCCACCTAAATTACGGACAATATGAAACACTCGGATACTTCATCTTGTGAACGTACACTGTTGTTCTCCATAGGGACTGACAGTTATACTTAGAAAATAACAGGCTACTACATCCTCATATTTGAACTCCGCTTAGTACAGAAGCCGCTATTTTTTTTGTTCAGACTGCAATATTTTCTTCATACTTACTCGGAATCCGACGAGACTTTGACCGATTAAATCCCACCTAAATTACGGACAATATGGAACACTCGGATACTTCATCTTGTGAACGCATGCTGTAGTTCTCAATGGGCACTGACAGTTGTACTTAGAAAATAACAGGATACACATCTCCATATTTGAACTTCGCCTAGTGCAGAAGCCGCTATTTTTTTTGTTTAGAATCCAATAACTTCTTCATACTAATTCAGAATCCGGTGAGATTTCGACCAATTAACTCCCACCTAAATTACGGACAATATGGAACACTCAGATACTTCATCTTGTGAATGCATACTGTAGTTCTCCATGGGCACTGACAGTTGTACTTAGAAAATAACAGGATACCACATCCCCTTATTTGAACTCCGCCTAGTCCATAAGCCACTATTTTTTTTGTTCAGATTGCAATATTTTCTTCATACTAACTCGGAATCCGACGAGTCTTCGACCGATTAACTCCCACCTAAATTACGGACAATATGAAACACTTGGTTACTTTGTCTTGTGAACATACACTGTAGTTCTCCATGGGGATAGAGAGTTGCACTTAGAAAATAACAGGCTACCACATCCCCATATTTGAACTCCGCCTAGGGCAGAAGCCGCTAATTTTTTTGTTCAGACTACAATAACTTCTTCATACTAATTAAGAATCCGGTGAGAATTCGACCAATTAACTCCCATCTAAATTACGGACAATATGGAACACTCGGATACTTCATCTTGTGAACGCATACTGTAGTTCCCTATGGGCACTGACAGTTGTACTTTGAAAATAACAGGATACCACATCCCTTTATTTGAACTCCGCCTAGTGCAGAAGCCGCTATTTTTTTTGTTCAGACTCCTATATTTTCTTCATACTAACTGGGAATCCGGCGAGGCTTCGACCGATTAACTCCCACCTAAATTACGGACAATATGAAACACTCGGATACTTCATTTTGTGAACGTACACTGTAGTTCTCCATGGGGACTGACAGTTGTACTTTGAAAATAACAGGCTACCACATCCCCATATTTGAACTCCGCCTAGTGCATAAGCCGCTATTTTTTTTGTTTAGACTGCAATAACTTCATCATACTAATTTAGAATCCGGTGAGAATTCGACCAATTAACTTCCATCTAAATTACGGACAATATGGAACACTCGGATACTTCATCTTGTGAACGCATACAGTAGTTCTCCATTGGCACTGACAGTTGTACTTAGAAAATAACAGGATACCACATCCCCATATTTGAACTCCGCCTAGTGCAGAAGCAGCTATTTTTTTGTTTAGATTGCAATAACTTCTTCATACTAATTCAGAATCCGGTGAGACTTTGACCAATTAACTACCACCTAAATTACGGACAATATGGAACACTCGGATACCTCATCTTGTGAACGCATACTGTAGTTCTCCATGGGTACTGACAGTTGTACTTAAAAAATAACAGGATACAACATCGCCATATTTGAACTCCGCCTAGTGCAGAAGCCGCTATTTTTTTTGCTCAGACTGCAATATTTTCTTCATACTAACTCGGAATCCGGTGAGACTTTGACTGATTAACTCCCACCTAAATGATGCAGCGCAACCTATATTTTTCAAAGGGTTAAGTCGAACACGACTTAAGGACAAAGCTATAAGTCGTCCGCGACCTAAGGAGTCATGTGGACAAGAACTACGACTTAACCAGGGTTTAAGTCGTACGCGAGATAACAGAACTGAAGAACTAAGTCGTCCACGACTTAACGAGTTAGGTCGCCTGCGAGATAATGAAGTTGTGGCACGAGTTAACAATGTGCAAGGTTTAAGTCGGCTACGACTTAATGGAATTAGTTTGAGTCGTCCACGACTCAACTGGAAACAAGGGAGAGAAGTTCCTTTGAGTTCACGACTTATCGAGAATGAGGGGTTAAATCGTCTACGACCTAACAAAGGTGAGGAGATAAGTCATCAACGACTTAACAAGGGTGTTATGGGAGGAACAGTTGAGAATGCCCAAGGGATGAGTCAGATACGACTTAAGGAAAACTAAAGCCATCTTATGTCGACACCGAGTTACGACTTACTTAAGTCGCACCATCTTAAGTCGCAGAAGTTTGAAACCGAAGATCCTGATGCCAGGTCAATCTGGACCGTTGATGTCTCAAGTCGTGAGCCGTAAGGAGTTTACGACTTAAGTGTTGAGTCGTTTTATGGTATTGTTTTGTGTTTTCTTGAGTCGTTTGTACATAAGTCGTATGTCGAAGACTATGTGTTGTAATCTTTAAGTCGTAAGTCGCTGAATGGTTATGTCGCATGTTTTGTATAAATCGTAAGTTGTGACATTTGTATTGTAAGCTGATAAGTCGTATACGACTTATGATGAGTCGTAGGTCATAGATGATGAGTCGGAAACGACTTAAGACTAAGGAATTTTTCTGGATATGTGTTGTAGCCTATAAATAGGCAAGTTGTTTCATTTGTAAGGGTTGTTGATTTTTGAATAAAATTCTCTTTTGATTGCTTTGTGCTTTCATTCCAAATTGGTAGTTGAGTGTAATCTCCTATCTCCTCTTTCGGATAATCGAGTGCGCTCGATTAAACGATTGTAGAAGCCGATTCGCGGAATCAAGTGCGCTTGATCAACGCTTGAAGAATTGAAGATCTTTGAACCCGGTATCGTGCGCGATCAACGAGTTCGGGATAGCTAGAATTCGGTATCTTCGGATCAACGAATTCGGGCATTTCAGCATCTTCCAATCCACCGATTGCTACATTCATTGTATTATCTTGTTTTGTAATATCCACTGCATCAGTTTTTGTATCAGAGCTTGTTCTAGCCAATCATAGCTAGATCGAGACTTGGAGCCTATTCATTTAGAAGTTGAAGTGAAAATTTGAGTTTTGTTATCACGGCCGAAGACTAGTTGAAGTTGTTCGCATTTGTTTGAAGTTGGAAGATCGGATTTGTCTTGAAGACCGAAACTTTGTCCATCGTGTTCATCGCGATTTGCTACAAAGTGAAAGTTTTCGATCCGTTTCATTTTGGATCAAAATCCGAAAAGTGTTTGAATTTTGAAGTGTTGAAGTGTTTGTGAAGTTTTCAAGTATGCCGCCAAGGAGAGCTAATCGCCACCAAAACGTAGAAGCTTTGTATCGAAGAGAAGAAGCTGATGAGATGGAGCAAAGAATCAATGAGAACTTTAGTGAAAAGCTTAACGAAGGAATTGGTCGGTTAGAGAAGCTTATGACAGAGATGAATCAAAATCGGAGAAGGGTTTCACCTGAATCTAACCATGGGGGTAGTAGAGTCTCGCCACATTCCAATCGAGACAGAAGTGTTGAAAATGATCAAGGGCGTGGGAGGAACGTGAATGATCGTGAACGGAGGAATGTTGATAGAAGGGATGATGGTGGAAGGCGTAATGGTAGTAGAGATATGGGTGGACGAGATAGACAACGATATACATCTGATTTTGAAGAGGAGTATGATGGTGGTAGTGTTCGGGGACAAGGGAGAAATCACTCTGAGTATGATCACAAGTGGGAGTCGGGGATGAAGACAGAAATTCCTGAATTCAAAGGTGGTATGCAAGCGGAGGAGTTTCTAGATTGGGTAGCTAATGTTGAAGAGATTTTTGACTTCAAAGAAGTTCCAGAACAGCGTAAAGTGAAGTTGGTTGCTACAAAGCTGAGGGGTAGAGCTTTGGCATGGTGGCAGCAAACCAAGCTTACACGTGAACGTATGGGGAAGTCAAAAGTTGAATCTTGGGAGAAGATGAAGAAATTGATGAAAGCAACGTTCTTACCTTACAATTATCAATCTTTGATGTATCAACGTTTGCAAAACTTGAGGCAGGGCACAAAGACAGTTAATGACTATGCTGATGAATTCTATCAACTTATTGCAAGGAATGATCTTATGGAAACAGAAGAGCAGCTGACATCTAGGTTCATTGGGGGATTGAGAATGCAGATTCAGGATATGGTTAATATGTTCGATCCAAGATCTGTAGCGGAGGCGCATCAGAAAGCATTGCCTTGGGAGAAGCAGGGTAAACGAGGAAGTGGTGTGTTTACTAATTCTAACAATCAAGCGAAAGGTGTTGGAGGAAGTTCTAATGTTTCTAAACCTAACAGTAGACCAGTGGTGAAGGAGGCTGAGAACGCGAAAGTTAACAATGGTTTCAAATGTTACAATTGTCAGGAATTGGGTCATAAAAGCAGTGAGTGTCCAAAGCCAAAGAAGAGAACCATGATTGCAGAAGTTGAGGATGAGGATGGTGATGGGGATTGTTCTAGTCCAGTTGAGGAGGATGAGCAGGATATTGCGTCAGGAGATGAAGGTTGTAATCTAATGCTGAGGAGATCGTGTTTAACACCGAAACAGGAAGAAGCTAGTTGGTTGAGAAGTAATATTTTTCAGTCGACATGTACTATTCTGGGGAAGGTGTGTAAGTTTGTGATTGACGCAGGAAGCTGTGATAATATTATTTCAACCGAAGCTGTGACAAAATTGAAATTGAAGACAGAGAAACATCCAAGTCCATACAAGTTAGCATGGTTGAGAAAAGGAGGAGAAGTGAAAGTGGATAGACGAGTTCGTGTTCCATTCTCTATTGGGAAGAAATACAAAGACGAGATCTGGTGTGATGTCGTAGAGATGGATGTTTGCCACTTATTATTGGGAAGACCATGGCAGTATGATCGAGCAGTACAACATGACGGTCGGACCAATAGTTACAGTTTTATGTTTGAAGGCACGAAGATTATCCTAGTTCCAAAGAAGAGACCACAAGGAGAAAGTAAGTCAGAAGAAATTGAAGAGCTGAAAACTTTATTATCTTTGATGGAATTTGTTAAGGAGGTTGAGAAAGAGCCTGAAGTATTTTTATTGATTGGGCGTGAGAGCAAAGAAGAGGTTGAAATTCCAGAAGAAGTTAAACCAGTTTTGAAAGAATTTGACGATGTATTCCCAGATGAGTTACCAAAGGAGTTACCGCCTTTGAGAGACATACAACATCAAATCGATCTTGTTCCAGGAGCAGTGTTACCACACAGACCACATTATCGAATGAGTCCGAAGGAACATGAAGAGTTGCAGAGGCAGGTGGAAGAATTGCTTGAACAGGGGCGTGTGCAGGAGAGTTTAAGTCCTTGTGCTGTACCAGCTTTATTGGTACCCAAAAAGGATGGAACGTGGAGGATGTGCACAGATAGTAGAGCATTGAATAAGATCACAGTCAGATATAGATTTCCGATGCCGAGACTTGATGATTTATTGGATCAAAACAGTCTGTAATCTTTTCTAAGATTGACTTGAAGAGCGGTTATCATCAGATTCGCATTAGACCAGGGGACGAATGGAAGACAGCATTCAAGACGAGGGAAGGCTTGTATGAATGGCTGGTAATGCCGTTTGGTCTATCGAATGCACCGAGTACATTCATGAGGGTGATGAACCAAATTTTCAGACCGTACATTGGGAAATTTGTGGTGGTGTATTTTGATGATATTCTGATTTACAGTGGGAGTCCAGAGGAACATTTGAATCATCTTAGAGAAGTGCTGATGGTATTACGACAAGAACAGTTTTATGATGCAACGAAGAAATGCGTATTCATGACGCATAGTGTTTTATTTTTGGGATATGTTGTTTCGAAGGAAGGTATACAGGTGGACCAGAGTAAAGTTGAGACGATCAGAGATTGGCCGCAGCCCAAGACGATAACGGAAGTTCGTAGTTTTCACGGGTTGGCTTCATTCTATCGAAGGTTCATTCCACACTTTAGTATTGTGATGGCACCTGTGACTGATTGTATGAAGGGTAAACAATTCGCATGGTCAGAGGAAGCAGGGAATGCTTTTGGGAAGATCAAGGAGTTGCTGACAACTGCACCAATTCTAGTGCTACCTGATTTTCAGTTGGTGTTTGAACTACATACTGATGCATCCAAGGTTGGGATTGGAGGGGTGTTGAGTCAGAAGGGACGTCCAATTGCATATTTCAGTGAGAAGTTGTCAGGAGCGAAGATAAGATACAGTACGTATGATGTGGAATTCTATGCTGTTGTACAATCTATTAAACACTGGAGACACTATCTATTTCAGAAGGAGTTTGTTCTTTACACCGATCATGAAGCGTTGAAGCATTTGCAAGGGCAAGACAAGATTTCAGCGAGACATGCATCGTGGATTGCATATCTACAACAATTTACATTTGTTGTGAAACACAAGTCAGGGGTGACGAATCGAGTGGCTTATGCTTTGAGTAGGAGGAGTCATTTGTTGACAACAATGAAGATTGAGGTGACGGGGTTTGACATTTTACCGGAACTATTCGGGGAAGATCCTTACTTTATGAAGTTTGTTGATAAAGTCAAGAATGGAGAGACGGATGAGTTCGTGATGGTTGATGGTTTTCTTTTTAAAGGAAGTCGATTGTGCATACCGGAAGGTAGTCTGAGAATGAAGATTATCAAGGAGTTACACGAAGAGGGACATGTTGGGAGAGACCGTACCTTACAGTTGATTTCACAGTCTTATTTTTGGCCATCGATGAGGAAAGAAGTAGCGAGGTTTGTGGAGCGTTGTCATATTTGTCAAGTTTCGAAAGGAACTGCGACTAATGCTCGTTTATATATGCCGTTACCCGTGCCTGTAAAACCATGGGTGGATATCAGTATGGACTTTGTGTTGGGGTTACCAAGAACGCAGTGTGGTAATGATTCCATTTATGTGGTAGTTGACCGATTCTCGAAAATGGCACACTTTATTGCTTGTAAGAAGACGGCAGATGCTGTTCATGTTGCTCAGTTGTTTTTCAGGGAGATATATCGACTTCATGGATTGCCAGAATCTATTGTGTCGGATAGAGATACTCGATTTCTGAGTCACTTTTGGTTGAGCTTGTGGAAAATGATGGGAACGAAGTTGAATTTTAGCAGTGCTTATCATCCGCAGACAGATGGACAGACGGAGGTGGTAAACAGATCATTGGAAAACTTGTTGAGATGTCTTGTACAAGATAATCTGAAGAGTTGGGATGTGAAGTTATGCCAAGCAGAGTTTGCCCATAATCATGCTATGAATCAAAGTACTGGGTTCAGTCCATTCCAGATTGTCTATTCGAGCTTACCGAAAGGACCGTTGGATTTAACAGCGATACCACACTCAAAGGGGACAGTTAAGAAAGCTGCTGATTTTGTTGAAGGGCTGACGGAGTGTCATAAAGTCGTTCAAGAACGACTAGAGAAAGCAAATGAGAAGTATAAACAATCTGCAGATTTGAAACGACGAAATGTTGAGTTTAATGAAGGTGATTTAGTTTATGCAGTATTAACGAAAGATCGTTTTCCAGTGGGTGCTTATAACAAATTGAAAGCCAGAAAGATTGGTCCAGTGGAAATTTTAAAGAAAATCAATGAAAATGCTTATAAATTGAAACTGCCAGATGATGTGTATACGTCTGATGTGTTCAATGTTAAACAACTCATGCCATATCATGGGGAAGAACGAGCTGATGTGGAAGAACATACAAATTCGAGGTCGAATTTTTCTCAACCTGGAGAGGATGATGCAGCGCAACCTATATTTTCAAAGGGTTAAGTCGAACACGACTTAAGGACAAAGCTATAAGTCGTCCGCGACCTAAGGAGTCATGTGGACAAGAACTACGACTTAACCAGGGTTTAAGTCGTACGCGAGATAACAGAACTGAAGAACTAAGTCGTCCATGACTTAACGAGTTAGGTCGCCTGCGAGATAATGAAGTTGTGGCACGAGTTAAGAATGTGCAAGGTTTAAGTCGGCTACGACTTAATGGAATTAGTTTGAGTCGTCCACGACTCAACTGGAAACAAGGGAGAGAAGTTGCTTTGAGTTCACGACTTATCGAGAATGAGGGGTTAAATCGTCTACGACCTAACAAAGGTGAGGAGATAAGTCATCAACGACTTAACAAGGGTGTTATGGGAGGAACAGTTGAGAATGCCCAAGGGATGAGTCAGATACGACTTAAGGAAAACTAAAGCCATCTTATGTCGACACCGAGTTACGACTTACTTAAGTCGCACCATCTTAAGTCGCAGAAGTTTGAAACCGAAGATCCTGATGCCAGGTCAATCTGGACCGTTGATGTCTCAAGTCGTGAGCCGTAAGGAGTTTACGACTTAAGTGTTGAGTCGTTTTATGGTATTGTTTTGTGTTTTCTTGAGTCGTTTGTACATAAGTCGTATGTCGAAGACTATGTGTTGTAATCTTTAAGTCGTAAGTCGCTGAATGGTTATGTCGCATGTTTTGTATAAATCGTAAGTTGTGACATTTGTATTGTAAGCTGATAAGTCGTATACGACTTATGATGAGTCGTAGGTCATAGATGATGAGTCGGAAACGACTTAAGACTAAGGAATTTTTCTGGATATGTGTTGTAGCCTATAAATAGGCAAGTTGTTTCATTTGTAAGGGTTGTTGATTTTTGAATAAAATTCTCTTTTGATTGCTTTGTGCTTTCATTCCAAATTGGTAGTTGAGTGTAATCTCCTATCTCCTCTTTCGGATAATCGAGTGCGCTCGATTCAATGATTGTAGAAGCCGATTCGCGGAATCAAGTGCGCTTGATCAACGCTTGAAGAATTGAAGATCTTTGAACCCAGTATCGTGCGCGATCAACGAGTTCGGGATAGCTAGAATTCGGTATCTTCGGATCAACGAATTCGGGCATTTCAGCATCTTCCAATCCACCGATTGCTACATTCATCGTATTATCTTGTTTTGTAATATCCGCTGCGTCACTAAATTACGAACAATATGAAACACTCGGATACTTCATCTTGTGAACGTACACTGTAGTTCTCCATGGGGACTGATAGTTGTACTTAGAAAATAACAGGCTACAACACCCTCATATTTGAACTCCGTCTAGTGCAGAAGCCGCTAATTTTTTTGTTCAGACTGCAATAACTTCTTCATACTAATTCAGAATCCGGTGAGACTTCGACCAATTTACTCCCACCTAAATTACGGACAATATGGAACACTCGGATACTTCATCTTGTGAATGCATATTGTAGTTCTCTATGGGCACTGACAGTTGTACTTAGAAAATAACAGGATACCACATCCCCATATTTGAACTCCGCTTAGTGTTGAAGCCGCTATTTTTTTTGTTCATACTGCAATAACTTTTCATACTAATTCGATATCCAGTGAGACTTTGACCGATTAACTCCCGCCTAAATTACGGACAATATGAAACACTCGGATACTTCATTTTGTGAACGTACACTGTAGTTCTCCATGGGGACTGACAGTTGTACTTAGAAAATAACAGGCTACCACATCCCCATATTTGAACTCTGCCTAGTGCAAGAGCCGCTATTTTTTTGTTCAGGCTGCAATATTTTCTTCATACTAACTCGGATTCCGGCGAGACTTCGACCGATTATATCCTACCTAAATTACGGACAATATGAAACACTCGGATACTTCATCTTGTGAACGTAAACTGTTGTTCTTCATGGGGACTGACAGTTGTACTTAGAAAATAACAGGCTACCACATCCCTATATTTGAACTCGGCCTAGTGCAGAAGCCGCTATTTTTTTTGTTAAGACTGCAATAACTTCTTCATAATAATTAAAAATACGGTGAGACTTCGACCAATTAACTTTCACCTAAATTACGGATAATACGAAACACTCGGATACTTCATCTTGTGAATGCATATGTACTTCTCCATGGGCACTGACAGTTGTACTTAGAAAATAACAGGATACCATATCCCCATATTTAAACTCCGCCTAGTGCAGAAGTCACTATTTTTTTGTTCAGACTGCAATAACTTCTTCATACTAATTCAGAATCCGGTGAGACTTCGACCAATTAACTCCCACCTAAATTACGGACAATATGGAACACTCGGATACTTCATCTTGTGAACGCATACTGTAGTTCTCCATGGGCACTAACAGTTGTACATAGAAAATAATAGGATACCACATCCCCATATTTGAACTCCGCCTAGTACAAAAGCCGCTATTTTTTTGTTCAGACTTCAATATTTTCTTCATACTTACTCGGAATCCAACGAGACTTCGACCGATTAACTCCCACCTCAATTACGGACAATATGGATCACTCGGATACCTCATCTTGTGAACGCATACTGTAGTCCTCCATGGGCACTGACAGTTGTACGTGGAAAATAACAGGATACACATCTCCATATTTGAACTTCGCCTAGTGCAGAAGCCGCTATTTTTTTTTTGTTCAGACTGCAATAACTTCTTCATACTAATTCAGAATCCGGTGAGACTTCGACCAATTAATTCCCACCTAAATTACGGACAATATGGAACACTCAGATACTTCATCTTGTGAATGCATACTGTAGTTCTCCATGGGCACTGACAGTTGTACTTAGAAAATAAAAGGATACCACATCCCCTTATTTGAACTCCGCCTAATCCAGAAGCCGCTAATTTTTTTGTTTAGACTGCAATATTTTCTTCATAGTAACTCGGAATCCGGCGAGACTTCGACCGATTAACTCCCACCTGAATTACGGACAATATGAAACACTCGGTTACTTCATCTTGTGAACATACACTGTAGTTCTCCATGGGGACTGAGAGTTGTACTTAGAAAATAACAGGCTACCACATCCCCATATTTGAACTCCGCCTAGTGTAGAAGCCGCTATTTTTTTTGTTCAGACTGCAATAACTTCTTCATACTAATTCAGAATCCGGTGAGAGTTCGACCAATTAACTCCCACCTAAATTACGGACAACATGGAACACTCGGATACTTCATCTTATACTGTAGTTCTCCATGGGCACTGACAGTTGTACTTAGAAAATAACGGGATACCACATCCCCTTATTTTAACTCCGCCTAGTGCAGAAGCCGCTATTTTTTTGTTCAGACTGCAATATTTTCTTCATACTAACTCGGAATCCGGCGAGACTTCGACCGATTAACTCATACCTAAATTACAGACAATATGAAACACTCGGATACTTCATCTTGTGAATGTACACTTTAGTTCTCCATGGGGACTGACAGTTGTACTTTGAAAATAACAGGCTACCACATCCTCATATTTGAACTCCGCCTAGTGTAGAAGCCGCTATTTTTTTTGTTCAGACTACAATAACTTCTTCTTAATAATTCAGAATCCGGTGAGAATTCGACTGATTAACTCCCACCTAAATTACGAACAATATGGAACACTCGGATACTTAATCTTGTGAACTCATACTGTAGTTCTCCATGGGCACTGACAGTTGTACTTCGAAAATAACAGGATACCACATCCCCATATTTGAACTCTGCCTAGTATAGAAGCCGCTATTTTTTTGTTCATACTGCAATAACTTCTTCATACTAATTTAGAATCCGGTGAGACTTCGACCAATTAACTCCCACCTAAATTACGAACAATATGGAACACTCGGATACTTCATCTTGTGAACGTACACTGTTGTTCTCCATGGGGACTAACATTTGTACTTAGAAAATAACAAGCTACTACACCCCCATATTTGAACTCCGCCTAGTGCAGAAGCCGCTATTTTTTTGTTCAAACTGCAATAACTTCTTCATACTATTTCAGAATCCGGTGAGACTTCGACCAATTTACTCCCACCTAAATTATTGACAATATGGAACACTCGGGTGCTTCATCTTGTGAACGCATACTATAGTTCTCTATGGGAACTGACAGTTGTACTTAGAAAATAACAGGATACCACATCCCCATATTTGAACTCCGCTTAGTGCTGAAGCCGCTATTTTTTTTGTTCATACTGCAATAACTTCTTCATACTAATTCAGAATCCGGTGAGACCTCGACCGATTAACTCCCACCTAAATTACGGACAATATGAAACACTCGGATACTTCATCTTCTGAACGTACACTGTAGTTCTCCATGGGGACTGATAGTTGTACTCAGAAAATAACAGGCTACCACATCCCCATATTTGAACTCTGCCTAGTGCAGAAGCCGCTATTTTTTTGTTCAGACTGCAATATTTTCTTCATACTAACTCGGAATTCGGCAAGACTTCGATCGATTAACTCCCACCTAAATTACGGACAATATGAAACACTCGGATACTTCATCTTGTGAACGTAAACTGTAGTTCTTCATGGGGACTGACAGTTGTACTTAGAAAATAACAGGCTACCACATCCCCATATTTGAACTCCGCCTAGTGCAGAAGCCGCTATTTTTTTGTTAAGACTGCAATAACTTCTTCATAATAATTCAAAATCCGGTGAGACTTCGACCAATTAACTTTCATCTAAATTACGGATAATATGAAACACTTGGATACTTCATCTTGTGAACGCATATGTACTTCTCCATGGGCATTGACAGTTGTACTTAGAAAATAACAGGATACCACATCCCCATATTTGAACTCCGCCTAGTGCAGAAGTCGGTATTTATTTGTTCAGACTGCAATAACTTCTTCATACTAATTCAGAATCCGGTGAGACTTCGACCAATTAACTCCCACCCAAATTACGGACAATATGGAACACTCGGATACTTCATCTTGTGAACGCATATTGTAGTTCTCCATAGGCACTGATAGTTGTACATAGAAAATAACAGGATACCACATCCCCATATTTGAATTCCGCCTAGTACAAAAGCCGCTATTTTTTTTGTTCAGACTGCAATATTTTCTTCATACTTACTCGCAATCCGACGAGACTTCGACCGATTAACTCCCACCTAAATTACGGACAATATGGAACACTCGGATACCTCATCTTGTGAACTCATACTGTAGTTCTCCATGGGCACTGACAGTTGTACTTGGAAAATAACAGGATGCACATCTCCATATTTGAACTTCGCCCAGTGCTGAAGCCGCTATTTTTTTTGTTCAGACTGCAATAACTTCTTCATACTAATTCAGAATCCGGTGAAACTTCGACCAATTAACTCCAACCTAAATTACGGACAATATGGAACACTCAGATACTTCATCTTGTGAATGCATACTGTAGTTCTCCATGGGCACTGACAGTTGTACTTAGAAAATAACAGGATACCACATCCCCTTATTTGAACTCCGCCTAGTGCATAAGCCGCTATTTTTTTTGTTCAGGCTGCAATATTTTCTTCATACTTACTCGGAATCCGACGAGACTTCGACCGATTAACTCCCACCTAAATTACGGACAATATGGAACACTCGGATACCTCATCTTGTGAACTCATATTGTAGTTCTCCATGGGCACTGACAGTTGTACTTGGAAAATAACAGGATACACATCTCCATATTTGAACTTCGCCTAGTGTTGAAGCCGCTATTTTTTTTGTTCAGACTGCAATAACTTCTTCATACTAATTCAGAATCCGGTGAGACTTCGACCAATTAACTCCAACCTAAATTACGGACAATATGGAACACTCAGATACATCATCTTGTGAATGCATACTGTAGTTCTCCATGGGCACTGACAGTTGTACTTAGAAAATAACAGGATACACATCTCCATATTTGAACTTCGCCTAGTGCTGAAGCCGCTATTTTTTTTGTTCAGACTGCAATATTTTCTTCATACTAACTCGGAATCCCGGGAGACGTCGATCGATTAACTCCCACCTAAATTACGGACAATATGAAACACTCGGTTATTTCATCATGTGAACATACTCTGTAGTTCTCCATGGGGACTGAGAGTTGTACTTAGAAAATAACAGGCTACCACTTCCCCATATTTGAACTCTGCCTAGTGCATAAGCCGCTGTTTTTTTTGTTCAGACTGCAATAACTTCTTCATACTAATTCAGAATCCAGTGAGACTTCGACCAATTAACTCCCGCCTAAATTACGGACAATATGGAACACTCGGATACTTCATCTTGTGAACGCATACTGTAGTTCACCATGGGCACTGACAGTTGTATTTAGAAAATAACGAGATACCACATCCCCTTATTTGAACTCCGCCTAGTGTAGAAGCCGCTATTTTTTTTGTTCGGACTGCAATATTTTCTCCATACTAACTCGGAATCCGGCGAGACTTCGACCGATTAACTCCCACCTAAATTACGGACAATATGAAACACTCGGATACTTCATCTTGTAACGTACATTTTAGTTCTCCATGGGGACTGACAGTTGTACTTTGAAAATAACAGGCTACCACATCCCCATATTTGAACTCCGCCTAGTTCAGAAGCCGCTATTTTTTTTGTTCAGACATCAATAACTTCTTCACAATAATTCAGAATTCAGTGAGAATTCGACTGATTAACTCCCACCTAAATTACGGACAATATGGAACACTCGGATACTTCATCTTGTGAACTCATACTGTAGTTCTCCATGGGCACTGACAGTTGTACTTAGAAAATAACAGGATACCACATCCCCATATTTGAACTCCGCCTAGTGCAGAAGCCGCTATTTTTTTGTTCAGACTGCAATAACTTCTTCATACTAATTCAGAATCCGGTGAGACTTTGACCAATTAACTACCACCTAAATTACGGACAATATGGAACACTCGGATACTTCATCTTGTGAACGCATACTGCAGTTCCCTATGGGCACCGACAGTTGTACTTTGAAAATAACAGGATACCACATCCCTTTATTTGAACTCCGCCTAGTGCAGAAGCCGCTATTTTTTTTGTTCAGACTCTTATATTTTCTTCATACTAACTGGGAATCCGGCGAGGCTTCGACCGATTAACTCCCACCTAAATTACGGACAATATGAAACACTCGGATACTTAATTTTGTGAACGTACACCGTAGTTCTCCATGGGGACTGACAGTTGTACTTTGAAAATAACAGGCTACCACATCCCCATATTTGAACTCCGCCTAGTGCATAAGCCGCTATTTTTTTTGTTTAGACTGCAATAACTTCTTCATACTAATTTAGAATCCGGTGAGAATTCGACCAAATAACTTCCATCCAAATTACGGACAATATGGAACACTCGGATACTTCATCTTGTGAACGCATACAGTAGTTCTCCATTGGCACTGACAGTTGTACTTAGAAAATTACAGGATACCACATCCCCATATTTGAACTCCGCCTAGTGCAGAAGCAGCTATTTTTTTGTTCAGACTGCAATAACTTCTTCATACTAATTCAGAATCCGGTGAGACTTTGACCAATTAACTACCACCTAAATTACGGACAATATGGAACACTCGTATACCTCATCTTGTGAACGCATACTGTAGTTCTCCATGGATACTGACAGTTGTACTTAAAAAATAACAGGATACAACATCGCCATATTTGAACTCCGCCTAGTGCAGAAGCCGCTATTTTTTTTGCTCAGACTGCAATATTTTCTTCATACTAACTCGGAATCCGACGAGACTTTGACTGATTAACTCCCACCTAAATTACGAACAATATGAAACACTCGGATACTTCATCTTGTGAACGTACACTGTAGTTCTCCATGGGGACTGATAATTGTACTTAGAAAATAACAGGCTACAACACCCTCATATTTGAACTCCGTCTAGTGCAGAAGCCGCTAATTTTTTTTGTTCAGACTGCAATAACTTCTTCATACTAATTCAGAATCCGGTGAGACTTCGACCAATTTACTCCCACCTAAATTACGGACAATATGGAACACTCGGATACTTCATCTTGTGAACGAATACTGTAGTTCTCCATGGGCACTAACAGTTGTACTTAGAAAATAACAGGATACCACATCCCCATATTTGAACTCCGCCTAGTGCAGAAGTCGCTATTTTTTTGTTCAGACTGCAATAACTTCTTCATACTAATTCAGAATCCGGTGAGACTTCGACCAATTAACTCCCACCTAAATTACGGACAATATGGAACCCTCGGATACTTCATCTTGTGAACGCATACTGTAGTTCTTCATGGGCACTAACAGTTGTACATAGAAAATAACAGGATACCACATCCCCATATTTGAACTCCGCCTAGTACAGAAACCACTATTTTTTTGTTCAGACTGTAATTTTTTCTTCATACTTACTTGGAATCCGACGAGACTTCGACCGATTAACTCCCACCTAAATTATGGACAATATGGAACACTCGGATACCTCATCTTGTGAACGCATACTGTAGTTCTCCATGGGCACTGACAGTTGTACTTGGAAAATAACATGATACACATCTCCATATTTGAAATTCGCCTAGTGCAGAAGCCGCTATTTTTTTGTTCAGACTGCAATAACTTCTTCATACTAATTCAGAATCCGATGAGACTTCGACCAATTAACTCCCACCAAAATTACGGACAATATGGAACACTCAGATACTTCATCTTGTGAATGCATACTGTAGTTCTCTATGGGCACAGACAGTTGTACTTAGAAAATAACAGGATACCACATCCCCTTATTTGAACTCCGCCTACTATAGAAGCCGCTATTTTTTTTTCAGACTGCAATATTTTCTTCATACTAACTCGGAATCCGACGAGACTTCGACCGATTTACTCCCACCTAAATTACGGACAATATGAAACACTCGGTTACTTCGTCTTGTGAACATACACTGTAGTTCTCCATGTGGACAGAGAGTTGTACTCGGAAAATAACAGGCTACCACATCCCCATATTTGAACTCCGCCTAGTGGAGAAGCCGCTATTTTTTTTGTTCAGACTGTAGTAACTTCTTCATACTAATTCAGAATCCGGTGAGACTTAGACCAATTAACTCCCACCTAAATTACGGACAATATGGAACACTCGGATACTTCATCTTGTGAACGCATACTGTAGTTCTTCATGGGCACTGATAGTTGTACTTAGAAAATAACGGGATACCACATCCCCTTATTTGAACTCCGCCTAGTGCAGAAGCCGGTATTTTTTGTTCAGACTGCAATATTTTCTTCATACTAACTCGGAATCCGGCGAGACTTCGACCGATTAACTCCCACCTAAATTACGGACAAAATGAAACACTCGGATACTTAATCTTGTGAACGTACACTTTAGTTCTCCATGGGGACTGACAGTTGTACTTTGAAAATAACAAGATACCATATCCCCATATTTGATCTCCGCCTAGTGCAGAAGCCGATATTTTTTTTGTTCAGACTGCAATAACTTCTTCATAATAATTAAGAATCCGGTGAGAATTCGACCAATTAACTCCCACCTAAATTGCGGACAATATGGAACACTCGGATGCCTAATCTTGTGAACGCATACTGTAGTTATCCATGGGCACTGACAGTTGTACTTGGAAAATAACATGATACACATCTCCATATTTGAAATTCGCCTAGTGCAGAAGCCGCTATTGTTTTGTTCAGACTGCAATAACTTCTTCATACTAATTCAGAATCCGGTGAGACTTCGACCAATTAACTCCCACCTAAATTACGGAGAATATGGAACACTCCGATACTTCATCTTGTGAATGGTTACTGTAGTTCTCCATGGGCACAGACAGTTGTACTTAGAAAATAACAGGATACCACATCCCCTTATTTGAACTCCGCCTAGTCCAGAAGCCGCTATTTTTTTTGTTCAGACTGCAATATTTTCTTCATACTAACTCGGAATCCGGCGAGATTCGACCGATTAACTCCCACCTAAATTACGGACAATATGAAACACTCGGATACTTCATCTTGTGAACGTACACTGTAGTTCTCCATGGGGACTGACAGTTGTACTTAGAAAATAACAGGCTACCACATCCCCATATTTGAACTCCGCCTAGTGAAGAAGCCGCTATTTTTTTTGTTAAGGCTGCAATAACTTCTTCATAATAATTCAAAATTCGGTGAGACTTCGACCAATTAACTTCACCTAAATTACGGATAATATGGAACACTCGGATACTTCATCTTGTGAACGCATACTGTAGTTCTCCATGGGCACTGACAGTTGTACTTAGAAAATAATAGGATACCACATCCCCATATTTGAACTCCGCCTAGTGGAGAAGTCGCTATTTTTTTGTTCAGACTACAATAACTTCTTCATACTAATTTAGAATCCGGTGAGACTTCGACCAATTAACTTCCACCTAAATTACGGACAATATGGAACACTCGGATACTTCATCTTGTGAACGCATACTGTAGTTCTTCATGGGCACGGACAGTTGTACATAAAAAATAACCGGACACCACATCCCCATATTTGAACTCCGTCTAGTACAGAAGCCGCTATTTTTTTTGTTCATACTGCAATATTTTCTTCATACTTACTCGGATTCCGATGAGACTTCGGCCGATTAACTCCCACCTAAATTATGGACAATATGGAATACTCGGATACCTCATCTTGTGAACGCATACTGTAGTTCTCCATGGGCACTGACAGTTGTACTTGGAAAATAACATGATACACATCTCCATATTTGAAATTCGCCTAGTGCAGAAGCCGTTATTTTTTTGTTCAGACTACAATAACTTCTTCATACTAATTCAGAATCCGATGAGACTTCGACCAATTAACTCCCACCTAAATTACGGACAATATGGAACACTCAGATACATCATCTTGTGAATGCATACTGTAGTTCTCCTTGGGCACAGACAGTTGTACTTAGAAAATAACAGGATACCACATCCCCTTATTTGAACTCCGCCTAGTCCAGAAGACGCTATTTTTTTTGTTCAGATTGCAATATTTTCTTCAAACTAACTCGGAATCTGACGAGACTTCGACCGATTAACTCCCACCTAAATTACGGACAATATGAAACACTCGGTTACTTTGTCTTGTGAACAAACACTGTAGTTCTCCATGGGGACAGAGAGTTGTAATTAGAAAATAACAGGCTACCACATCCCCATATTTGAACTCCGCCTAGTGCAGAAGCCGCTATTTTTTTTGTTCAGACTGCAATAACTTCTTCATACTAATTCAGAATCCGGTGAAACTTAGACCAATTAACTCCCACCTAAATTACGGACAATATGGAACACTCGGATACTTCATCTTGTGAACGCATACTGTAGTTCTTCATGGGCACTGACAGTTGTACTTAGAAAATAACGGGATACCACATCCCCTTATTTGAACTCCGCCTAGTGCAGAAGCCGGTATTTTTTGTTCAGATTGCAATATTTTCTTCATACTAACTCGGAATCCGGCGAGACTTCGACCGATTAACTCCCACCTAAATTACGGACAATATGAAACACTCGGATACTTAATCTTGTGAACGTACACTTTATTTCTCCATGGGGACTGACAGTTGTACTTTGAAAATAACAAGATACCACATCCCCATATTTGATCTCCGCCTAGTACAGAAGCCGATATTTTTTTTGTTCAGACTGCAATAACTTCTTCATAATAATTAAGAATCCGGTGAGAATTCGACCAATTAACTCCCACCTAAATTGCGGACAATATGGAACACTCGGATGCCTAATCTTGTGAACGCATACTGTAGTTATCCATGGGCACTGACAGTTGTACTTGGAAAATAACATGATACACATCTCCATATTTGAAATTCGCCTAGTGCAGAAGCCGCTATTGTTTTGTTCAGACTGCAATAACTTCTTCATACTAATTCAGAATCCGGTGAGACTTCGACCAATTAACTCCCACCTAAATTACGGACAATATGGAACACTCCGATACTTCATCTTGTGAATAGATACTGTAGTTCTCCATGGGCACAGACAGTTGTACTTAGAAAATAACAGGATACCACATCCCCTTATTTGAACTCCGCCTAGTCCAGAAGCCGCTATTTTTTTTGTTCAGACTGCAATATTTTCTTCATACTAACTCGGAATCCGGCGAGATTCGGCCGATTAACTTCCACCTAAATTACGGACAATATGAAACACTCGAATACTTCATCTTGTGAACATACACTGTAGTTCTCCATGGGGACTGACAGTTGTACTTAGAAAATAACAGGCTACCACATCCCCATATTTGAACTCCGCCTAGTGCAGAAGCCGCTAATTTTTTTGTTAAGGCTGCAATAACTTCTTCATAATAATTCAAAATTCGGTGAGACTACGACCAATTAACTTCCACCTAAATTACGGATAATATGGAACACTCGGATACTTCATCTTGTGAACGCATACTGTAGTTCTCCATGGGCACTGACAATTGTACTTAGAAAATAATAGGATACCACATCCCCATATTTGAACTCCGCCTAGTGCAGAAGTCGCTATTTTTTTGTTCAGACTACAATAACTTTTTCATACTAATTTAGAATCCGGTGAGACTTCGACCAATTAACTTCCACCTAAATTACGGACAATATGGAACACTCGGATACTTCATCTTGTGAACGCATACTGTAGTTCTTCATGGGCATGGACAGTTGTACATAGAAAATAACAGAACACCACATCCCCATATTTGAACTCCGTCTAGTACAGAAGCCGCTATTTTTTTTGTTCATACTGCAATATTTTCTTCATACTTACTCGGAATCCGATGAGACTTCGACCGATTAACTCCCACCTAAATTATGGACAATATGGAATACTCGGATACCTCATCTTGTGAACGCATACTGTAGTTCTCCATGGGCACTGACAGTTGTACTTGGAAAATAACATGATACACATCTCCATATTTGAAATTCGCCTAGTGCAGAAGCCGCTATTTTTTTGTTCAGACTACAATAACTTCTTCATACTAATTCAGAATCCGATGAGACTTCGACCAATTAACTCTCACCTAAATTACGGACAATATGGAACACTCAGATACATCATCTTGTGAATGCATATTGTAGTTCTCCATGGGCACAGACAGTTGTACTTAGAAAATAACAGGATACCACATCCCCTTATTTGAACTCCGCCTAGTCCAGAAGACGCTATTTTTTTTGTTCAGATTGCAATATTTTCTTCATACTAACTCGGAATCTGACGAGACTTCGACCGATTAACTCCCACCTAAATTACGGACAATATGAAACACTTGGTTACTTTGTCTTGTGAACAAACACTGTAGTTCTCCATGGGGACAGAGAGTTGTAATTAGAAAATAACAGGCTACCACATCCCCATATTTGAACTCCGCCTAGTGCAGAAGCCGCTATTTTTTTTGTTCAGACTGCAATAACTTCTTCATACTAATTCAGAATCCGGTGAGACTTAGACCAATTAACTCCCACCTAAATTACGGACAATATGGAACACTCGGATACTTCATCTTGTGGACGCATACTGTAGTTCTCCATGGGCACTGACAGTTGTACTTAGAAAATAACGGGATACCACATCCCCTTATTTGAACTCCGCCTAGTGCAGAAGCCGGTATTTTTTGTTCAGACTGCAATATTTTCTTCATATTAACTCGGAATCCGGCGAGACTTCGACCGATTAACTCCCACCTAAATTACGGACAATATGAAACACTCAGATACTTAATCTTGTGAACGTACACTTTAGTTCTCCATGGGGACTGACAGTTGTACTTTGAAAATAACAAGATACCACATCCCCATATTTGATCTCCGCCTAGTGTAGAAGCCGATATTTTTTTTGTTCAGACTGCAAAAACTTCTTCATAATAATTAAGAATCCGGTGAGAATTCGACCAATTAACTCCCACCTAAATTGCGGACAATATGGAACACTCGGCTGCCTAATCTTGTGAACGCATACTGTAGTTATCCATGGGCACTGACAATTGTACTTGGAAAATAACATGATACATATCTCCATATTTGAAATTCGCCTAGTGCAGAAGCCGCTATTGTTTTGTTCAGACTGCAATAACTTCTTCATACTAATTCAGAATCCGGTGAGACTTCGACCAATTAACTCCCACCTAAATTACGGACAATATGGAACACTCAGATACTTCATCTTGTGAATGGATACTGTAGTTCTCCATGGGCACAAACAGTTGTACTTAGAAAATAACAGGATACCACATCCCCTTATTTGAACTCCGCCTAGTCCAGAAGCCGCTATTTTTTTTGTTCAGACTGCAATATTTTCTTCATACTAACTCGGAATCCGGCGAGATTCGACCGATTAACTCCCACCTAAATTACGGATAATATGAAACACTCGGATACTTCATCTTGTGAACGTACACTGTAGTTCTCCATGGGGACTGACAGTTGTACTTAGAAAATAACAGGCTACCACATCCCCATATTTGAACTCCGCCTAGTGAAGAAGCCGCTATTTTTTTTGTTAAGGCTGCAATAACTTCTTCATAATAATTCAAAATTCGGTGAGACTTCGACCAATTAACTTCCACCTAAATTACGGATAATATGGAACACTCGGATACTTCATCTTGTGAACGCATACTGTAGTTCTCCATGGGCACTGACAGTTGTACTTAGAAAATAATAGGATACCACATCCCCATATTTGAACTCCGCCTAGTGCAGAAGTCGCTATTTTTTTATTCAGACTACAATAACTTCTTCATACTAATTTAGAATCCGGTGAGACTTCGACCAATTAACTTCCACCTAAATTACGGACAATATGGAACACTCGGATACTTCATCTTGTGAACGCATACTGTAGTTCTTCATGGGCACGGACAGTTGTACATAGAAAATAACAGAACACCACATCCCCATATTTGAACTCCGTCTAGTACAGAAGCCGCTATTTTTTTTGTTCATACTGCAATATTTTCTTCATACTTACTCGGAATCCGACGAGACTTCGACCGATTAACTCCCACCTAAATTATGGACAATATGGAACACTCGGAAACCTCATCTTGTGAACACATACTGTAGTTCTCCATGGGCACTGACAGTTGTACCTAGAAAATAACATGATACACATCTCCATATTTGAAATTCGCCTAGTGCAGAAGCCGCTATTTTTTTGTTCAGACTGCAATAACTTCTTCATACTAATTCAGAATCCGATGAGACTTAGACCAATTAACTCCCACCTAAATTACGGACAATATGGAACACTCGGATACTTCATCTTGTGAACGCATACTGTAGTTCTCCATGGGCACTGACAGTTGTACTTAGAAAATAACGGGATACCACATCCCCTTATTTGAACTCCGCCTAGTGCAGAAGCCGGTATTTTTTGTTCAGACTGCAATATTTTCTTCATACTAACTCGGAATCCGGCGAGACTTCGACCGATTAACTCCCACCTAAATTACGGACAATATGAAACACTCGGATACTTAATCTTGTGAACGTACACTTTAGTTCTCCATGGGGACTGACAGTTGTACTTTGAAAATAACAAGATACCACATCCCCATATTTGATCTCCGCCTAGTGCAGAAGCCGATATTTTTTTTGTTCAGACTGCAATAACTTCTTCATAATAATTAAGAATCCGGTGAGAATTCGACCAATTAACTCCCACCTAAATTGCGGACAATATGGAACACTCGGATGCCTAATCTTGTGAACGCATACTGTAGTTATCCATGGGCACTGACAGTTGTACTTGGAAAATAACATGATACACATCTCCATATTTGAAATTCGCCTAGTGCAGAAGCCGCTATTGTTTTGTTCAGACTGCAATAACTTCTTCATACTAATTCAGAATCCGGTGAGACTTCGACCAATTAACTCCCACCTAAATTACGGACAATATGGAACACTCCGATACTTCATCTTGTGAATGGATACTGTAGTTCTCCATGGGCACAGACAGTTGTACTTAGAAAATAACAGGATACCACATCCCCTTATTTGAACTCCGCCTAGTCCAGAAGCCGCTATTTTTTTTGTTCAGACTGCAATATTTTCTTCATACTAACTCGGAATCCGGCGAGATTCGACCGATTAACTCCCACCTAAATTACGGACAATATGAAACACTCGGATACTTCATCTTGTGAACGTACACTGTAGTTCTCCATGGGGACTGACAGTTGTACTTTGAAAATAACAGGCTACCACATCCCCATATTTGAACTCCGCCTAGTGTAGAAGCCGCTATTTTTTTTGTTCAGACTGCAATAACTTCTTCATAATAATTCAGAATCCGGTGAGATTTCGAGCAGTTAACTCCCATCTAAATTACGGACAATATGGAACACTCGGATACTTCATCTTGTGAACGAATACTGTAGTTCTCCATGGGCACTAACAGTTGTACTTAGAAAATAACAGGATACCACATCCCCATATTTGAACTCCGCCTAGTGCAGAAGTCGCTATTTTTTTGTTCAAACTGCAATAACTTCTTCATACTAATTCAGAATCCGGTGAGACTTCGACCAATTAACTCCCACCTAAATTACGGACAATATGGAACCCTCGGATTACTTCATCTTGTGAACGCATACTGTAGTTCTTCATGGGCACTAACAGTTGTACATAGAAAATAACAGGATACCACATCCCCATATTTGAACTCCGCCTAGTACAGAACCCACTATTTTTTTGTTCAGACTGTAATTTTTTCTTCATACTTACTTGGAATCCGACGAGACTTCGACCGATTAACTCCCACCTAAATTATGGACAATATGGAACACTCGGAAACCTCATCTTGTGAACACATACTGTAGTTCTCCATGGGCACTGACAATTGTACCTAGAAAATAACATGATACACATCTCCATATTTGAAATTCGCCTAGTGCAGAAGCCGCTATTTTTTTGTTCAGACTGCAATAACTTCTTCATACTAATTCAAAATCCAATGAGACTTCGACCAATTAACTCCCACCAAAATTACGGACAATATGGAACACTCAGATACTTCATCTTGTGAATGCATACTGTAGTTCTCCATGGGCACAGACAGTTGTACTTAGAAAATAACAGGATACCACATCCCCTTATTTGAACTCCGCCTACTACAGAAGCCGCTATTTTTTTTTCAGACTGCAATATTTTCTTCATACTAACTCGAAATCCGACGAGACTTCGACCGATTTACTCCCACCTAAATTACGGACAATATGAAACACTCGGTTACTTCGTCTTGTGAACATACACTGTAGTTCTCCATGTGGACAGAGAGTTGTACTCGGAAAATAACAGGCTACCACATACCCATATTTGAACTCCGCCTAGTGGAGAAGCCGCTATTTTTTTTGTTCAGACTGCAGTAACTTCTTCATACTAATTCAGAATCCGGTGAGACTTAGACCAATTAACTCCCACCTAAATTACGGACAATATGGAACACTCGGATACTTCATCTTGTGAACGCATACTGTAGTTCTTCATGGGCACTGACAGTTGTACTTAGAAAATAACGGGATACCACATCCCCTTATTTGAACTCCGCTTAGTGCAGAAGCCGGTATTTTTTGTTCAGACTGCAATATTTTCTTCATACTAACTCGGAATCCGGCGAGACTTCGACCGATTAACTCCCACCTAAATTACGGACAATATGAAACACTCGGATACTTAATCTTGTGAACGTACACTTTAGTTCTCCATGGGGACTGACAGTTGTACTTTGAAAATAACAAGATACCACATCCCCATATTTGATCTCCGCCTAGTGCAGAAGCCGATATTTTTTTTGTTCAGACTGCAATAACTTCTTCATAATAATTAAGAATCCGGTGAGAATTCGACCAATTAACTCCCACCTAAATTGCGGACAATATGGAACACTCGGATGCCTAATCTTGTGAACGCATACTGTAGTTATCCATGGGCACTGACAGTTGTACTTGGAAAATAACATGATACACATCTCCATATTTGAAATTCGCCTAGTGCAGAAGCCGCTATTGTTTTGTTCAGACTGCAATAACTTCTTCATACTAATTCAGAATCCGGTGAGACTTCGACCAATTAACTCCCACCTAAATTACGGACAATATGGAACACTCCGATACTTCATCTTGTGAATGGATACTGTAGTTCTCCATGGGCACAGACAGTTGTACTTAGAAAATAACAGGATACCACATCCCCTTATTTGAACTCCGCCTAGTCCAGAAGCCGCTATTTTTTTTATTCAGACTGCAATATTTTCTTCATACTAACTCGGAATCCGGCGAGATTCGACCGATTAACTCCCACCTAAATTACGGACAATATGAAACACTCGGATACTTCATCTTGTGAACGTACACTGTAGTTCTCCATGGGGACTGACAGTTGTACTTAGAAAATAACAGGCTACCACATCCCCATATTTGAACTCCGCCTAGTGCAGAAGCCGCTATTTTTTTTGTTAAGGCTGCAATAACTTCTTCATAATAATTCAAAATTCGGTGAGACTTCGACCAATTAACTTCCACCTAAATTACGGATAATATGGAACACTCGGATACTTCATCTTGTGAACGCATACTGTAGTTCTCCATGGGCACTGACAGTTGTACTTAGAAAATAACAGGATACCACATCCCCATATTTGAACTCCGCCTAGTGCAGAAGTCGCTATTTTTTTGTTCAGACTACAATAACTTCTTCATACTAATTTAGAATCCGGTGAGACTTCGACCAATTAACTTCCACCTAAATTACGGACAATATGGAACACTCGGATACTTCATCTTGTGAACGCATACTGTAGTTCTTCATGGGCACGGACAGTTGTACATAAAAAATAACAGGACACCACATCCCCATATTTGAACTCTGGCTAGTATAGAAGCCGCTATTTTTTTGTTCATACTGCAATATTTTCTTCATACTTACTCGGAATCCGATGAGACTTCGGCCGATTAACTCCCACCTAAATTATGGACAATATGGAATACTGGGATACCTCATCTTGTGAACGCATATTGTAGTTCTCCATGGGCACTGACAGTTGTACTTGGAAAATAACATGATACACATCTCCATATTTGAAATTCGCCTAGTGTAGAAGCCGCTATTTTTTTGTTCAGACTACAATAACTTCTTCATACTAATTCAGAATCCGATGAGACTTCGACCAATTAACTCCCACCTAAATTACGGACAATATGGAACACTCAGATACATCATCTTGTGAATGCATACTGTAGTTCTCCATGGGCACAGACAGTTGTACTTAGAAAATAACAGGATACCACATCCCCTTATTTGAACTCCGCCTAGTCCAGAAGACACTATTTTTTTTTTGTTCAGATTGCAATATTTTCTTCAAACTAACTCGGAATCTGACGAGACTTCGACCGATTAACTCCCACCTAAATTACGGACAATATGAAACACTCGGTTACTTTGTCTTGTGAACAAACACTGTAGTTCTCCATGGGGACAGAGAGTTGTAATTAGAAAATAACAGGCTACCACATCCCCATATTTGAACTCCGCCTAGTGTAGAAGCCGCTATTTTTTTTGTTCAGACTGCAATAACTTCTTCATACTAATTTAGAATCCAGTGAAACTTAGACCAATTAACTCCCACCTAAATTACGGACAATATGGAACACTCGGATACTTCATCTTGTGAATGCATACTGTAGTTCTTCATGGGCACTGACAGTTGTACTTAGAAAATAACGGGATACCACATCCCCTTATTTGAACTCCGCCTAGTGCAGAAGCCGGTATTTTTTGTTCAGACTGCAATATTTTCTTCATACTAACTCGGAATCCGGCGAGACTTCGACCGATTAACTCCCACCTAAATTACGGACAATATGAAACACTCGGATACTTAATCTTGTGAACGTACACTTTATTTCTCCATGGGGACTGACAGTTGTACTTTGAAAATAACAAGATACCACATCCCCATATTTGATCTCCGCCTAGTGCAGAAGCCGATATTTTTTTTGTTCAGACTGCAATAACTTTTTCATAATAATTAAGAATCCGGTGAGAATTCGACCATTTAACTCCCACCTAAATTGCGGACAATATGGAACACTCGGATGCCTAATCTTGTGAACGCATACTGTAGTTATCCATGGGCACTGACAGTTGTACTTGGAAAATAACATGATACACATCTCCATATTTGAAATTCGCCTAGTGCAGAAGCCGCTATTGTTTTGTTCAGACTGCAATAACTTCTTCATACTAATTCAGAATCCGGTGAGACTTCGACCAATTAACTCCCACCTAAATTACGGACAATATGGAACACTCTGATACTTCATCTTGTGAATGGATACTGTAGTTCTCCATGGGCACAGACAGTTGTACTTAGAAAATAACAGGATACCACATCCCCTTATTTGAACTCCGCCTAGTCTAGAAGCCGCTATTTTTTTTGTTCAGACTGCAATATTTTCTTCATACTAACTCGGAATCCGGCGAGATTCGACCGATTAACTCCACCTAAATTACGGACAATATGAAACACTCGGATACTTCATCTTGTGAACGTACACTGTAGTTCTCCATGGGGACTGACAGTTGTACTTAGAAAATAACAGGCTACCACATCCCCATATTTGAACTCCGCCTAGTGCAGAAGCCGCTATTTTTTTTGTTAAGGCTGCAATAACTTCTTCATAATAATTCAAAATTCGGTGAGACTTCGACCAATTAACTTCCACCTAAATTACGGATAATATGGAACACTCGGATACTTCATCTTGTGAACGCATACTGTAGTTCTCCATGGGCACTGACAGTTGTACTTAGAAAATAATAGGATACCACATCCCCATATTTGAACTCCGCCTAGTGCAGAAGTCGCTATTTTTTTGTTCAAACTACAATAACTTCTTCATACTAATTTAGAATCCGGTGAGACTTCGACCAATTAACTTCCACCTAAATTACGGACAATATGGAACACTAGGATACTTCATCTTGTGAACGCATACTGTAGTTCTTCATGGGCACGGACAGTTGTACATAGAAAATAACAGAACACCACATCCCCATATTTGAACTCCGTCTAGTACAGAAGCCGCTATTTTTTTTGTTCATACTGCAATATTTTCTTCATACTTACTCGGAATCCGATGAGACTTCGACCGATTAACTCCCACCTAAATTATGGACAATATGGAATACTCGGATACCTCATCTTGTGAACGCATACTGTAGTTCTCCATGGGCACTGACAGTTGTACTTGGAAAATAACATGATACACATCTCCATATTTGAAATTCGCCTAGTGTAGAAGCCGCTATTTTTTTGTTCAGACTACAATAACTTCTTCATACTAATTCAGAATCCGATGAGACTTCGACCAATTAACTCCCACCTAAATTACGGACAATATGGAACACTCAGATACATCATCTTGTGAATGCATACTGTAGTTCTCCATGGGCACAGACAGTTGTACTTAGAAAATAACAGGATACCACATCCCCTTATTTGAACTCCGCCTAGTCCAGAAGACGCTATTTTTTTTTGTTCAGATTGCAATATTTTCTTCATACTAACTCGGAATCTGACGAGACTTCGACCGATTAACTCCCACCTAAATTACGGACAATATGAAACACTTGGTTACTTTGTCTTGTGAACAAAGACTGTAGTTCTCCATGGGGACAGAGAGTTGTAATTAGAAAATAACAGGCTACCACATCCCCATATTTGAACTCCGCCTAGTGCAGAAGCCGCTATTTTTTTTGTTCAGACTGCAATAACTTCTTCATACTAATTCAGAATCCGGTGAGACTTAGACCAATTAACTCCCACCTAAATTACGGACAATATGGAACACTCGGATACTTCATCTTGTGAACGCATACTATAGTTCTCCATGGGCACTGACAGTTGTACTTAGAAAATAACGGGATACCACATCCCCTTATTTGAACTCCGCCTAGTGCAGAAGCCGGTATTTTTTGTTCAGACTGCAATATTTTCTTCATATTAACTCGGAAACCGGCGAGACTTCGACCGATTAACTCCCACCTAAATTACGGACAATATGAAACACTCGGATACTTAATCTTGTGAACGTACACTTTAGTTCTCCATGGATACTGACAGTTGTACTTTGAAAATAACAAGATACCACATCCCCATATTTGATCTCCGCCTAGTGCAGAAGCCGATTTTTTTTTGTTCAGACTGCAATAACTTCTTCATAATAATTAAGAATCCGGTGAGAATTCGACCAATTAACTCCCACCTAAATTGCGGACAATATGGAACACTCGGATGCCTAATCTTGTGAACGTATACTGTAGTTATCCACGGGCACTGACAATTGTACTTGGAAAATAACATGATACATATCTCCATATTTGAAATTCGCCTAGTGCAGAAGCCGCTATTGTTTTGTTCAGACTGCAATAACTTCTTCATACTAATTCAGAATCCGGTGAGACTTCGACCAATTAACTCCCACCTAAATTACGGACAATATGGAACACTCAGATACTTCATCTTGTGAATGGATACTGTAGTTCTCCATGGGCACAGACAGTTGTACTTAGAAAATAACAGGATACCACATCCCCTTATTTGAACTCCGCCTAGTCCAGAAGCCGCTATTTTTTTTGTTCAGACTGCAATATTTTCTTCATACTAACTCGGAATCCGGCGAGATTCGACCGATTAACTCCCACCTAAATTACGGACAATATGAAACACTCGGATACTTCATCTTGTGAACGTACACTGTAGTTCTCCATGGGGACTGACAGTTGTACTTAGAAAATAACAGGCTACCACATCCCCATATTTGAACTCCGCCTAGTGCAGAAGCCGCTATTTTTTTTGTTAAGGCTGCAATAACTTCTTCATAATAATTCAAAATTCGGTGAGACTTCGACCAATTAACTTCCACCTAAATTACGGATAATATGGAACACTCGGATACTTCATCTTGTGAACGCATACTGTAGTTCTCCATGGGCATTGACAGTTGTACTTAGAAAATAATAGGATACCACATCCCCATATTTGAACTCCTCCTAGTGCAGAAGTCGCTATTTTTTTATTCAGACTACAATAACTTCTTCATACTAATTTAGAATCCGGTGAGACTTCGACCAATTAACTTCCACCTAAATTACGGACAATATGGAACACTCGGATACTTCATCTTGTGAACGCATACTGTAGTTCTTCATGGGCACGGACAGTTGTACATAGAAAATAACAGGACACCACATCCCCATATTTGAACTCTGGCTAGTATAGAAGCCGCTATTTTTTTTGTTCATACTGCAATATTTTCTTCATACTTACTCGGAATCCGATGAGACTTCGACCGATTAACTCCCACCTAAATTATGGACAATATGGAATACTCGGATACCTCATCTTGTGAACGCATACTGTAGTTCTCCATGGGCACTGACAGTTGTACTTGGAAAATAACAGGATACACATCTCCATATTTGAACTTCGCCTAGTGCTGAAGCCGCTATTTTTTTGTTCAGACTACAATAACTTCTTCATACTAATTCAGAATCTGATGAGACTTCGACCAATTAACTCCCACCTAAATTACGGACAATATGGAACACTCAGATACATCATCTTGTGAATGCATACTGTAGTTCTCCATGGACACAGACAGTTGTAGTTAGAAAATTACAGGATACCACATCCCCTTATTTGAACTCCGCCTAGTCCAGAAGACGCTATTTTTTTGTTCAGATTGCAATATTTTCTTCATACTAACTCGGAATCTGACGAGACTTCGACCGATTAACTCCCACCTAAATTACGGACAATATGAAACACTTGGTTACTTTGTCTTGTGAACAAACACTGTAGTTCTCCATGGGGACAGAGAGTTGTAATTAGAAAATAACAGGCTACCACATCCCATATTTGAACTCCGTCTAGTGCAGAAGCCGCTATTTTTTTTGTTCAGACTGCAATAACTTCTTCATACTAATTCAGAATCCGGTGAGACTTAGACCAATTAACTCCCACCTAAATTACGGACAATATGGAACACTCGGATACTTCATCTTGTGAACGCATACTGTAGTTCTTCATGGGCATTGACAGTTGTACTTAGAAAATAACGGGATACCACATCCCCTTATTTGAACTCCGCCTAGTGCAGAAGCCGGTATTTTTTGTTCAGACTGCAATATTTTCTTCATACTAACTCGGAATCCGGCGAGACTTCGACCGATTAACTCCCACCTAAATTACGGACAATATGAAACACTCGGATACTAAATCTTGTGAACGTACACTTTAGTTCTCCATGGGGACTGACAGTTGTACTTTGAAAATAACAAGATACCACATCCCCATATTTGATCTCCGCCTAGTGCAGAAGACTATATTTTTTTTGTTCAGATTGCAATAACTTCTTCATAATAATTAAGAATCCGGTGAGAATTCGACCAATTAACTCCCACCTAAATTGCGGACAATATGGAACACTCGGATGCCTAATCTTGTGAACGCATACTGTAGTTATCCATGGGCACTGACAGTTGTACTTGGAAAATAACATGATACACATCTCCATATTTGAAATTCGCCTAGTGCAGAAGCCGCTATTGTTTTGTTCAGACTGCAATAACTTCTTCATACTAATTCAGAATCCGGTGAGACTTCGACCAATTAACTCCCACCTAAATTACGGACAATATGGAACACTCAGATACTTCGTCTTGTGAATGGATACTGTAGTTCTCCATAGGCACAGACAGTTGTACTTAGAAAATAACAGGATACCACATCCCCTTATTTGAACTCCGCCTAGTCCAGAAGCCGCTATTTTTTTTGTTCAGACTGCAATATTTTCTTCATACTAACTCGGAATCCGGCGAGATTGGACCGATTAACTCCCACCTAAATTACAGACAATATGAAACACTCGGATACTTCATCTTGTGAACGTACACTGTAGTTCTCCATGGGGACTGACAGTTGTACTTAGAAAATAACAAGCTACCACATCCCCATATTTGAACTCTGCCTAGTGCAGAAGCCGCTATTTTTTTGTTAAGGCTGCAATAACTTCTTCATAACAATTCAAAATTCGGTGAGACTTCGACCAATTAACTTCCACCTAAATTATGGATAATATGGAACACTCGGATACTTCATCTTGTGAACGCATACTGTAGTTCTCCATGGGCACTGACAGTTGTACTTAGAAAATAATAGGATACCACATCCCCATATTTGAACTCCGCCTAGTGCAGAAGTCGCTATTTTTTTGTTCAGACTACAATAACTTCTTCATACTAATTTAGAATCCGGTGAGACTTCGACCAATTAACTTCCACCTAAATTACGGACAATATGGAACACTCGGATACTTCATCTTGTGAACGCATACTGTAGTTCTTCATGGGCACGGACAGTTGTACATAGAAAATAACAGGACACCACTTCCCCATATTTGAACCCCGTCTAGTACAGAAGCCGCTATTTTTTTTGTTCATACTGCAATATTTTCTTCATACTTACTCGGAATCCGATGAGACTTCGACCGATTAACTCCCACCTAAATTATGGACAATATGGAATACTCGGATACCTCATTTTGTGAACGCATACTGTAGTTCTCCATGGGCACTGACAGTTGTACTTGGAAAATAACATGATACACATCTCCATATTTGAAATTCGCCTAGTGTAGAAGCCGCTATTTTATTGTTCAGACTACAATAACTTCTTCATACTAATTCAGAATCCGATGAGACTTCGACCAATTAACTCCCACCTAAATTACGGACAATATGGAACACTCAGACACATCATCTTGTGAATGGATAATGTAGTTCTCCATGGGCACAGACAGTTGTACTTAGAAAATAACAGGATACCACATCCCCTTATTTGAACTCCGCCTAGTCCAGAAGGCGCTATTTTTTTTGTTCAGATTGCAATATTTTCTTCATACTAACTCGGAATCTGACGAGACTTCGACCGATTAACTCCCACCTAAATTACGGACAATATGAAACACTTGGTTACTTTGTCTTGTGAACATACACTGTAGTTCTCCATGGGGATAGAGAGTTGTAATTAGAAAATAACAGGCTACCACATCCCCATATTTGAACTCCGCCTAGTGCAGAAGCCGCTATTTTTTTTGTTCAGACTGCAATAACTTCTTCATACTAATTCAGAATCCGGTGAAACTTAGACCAATTAACTCCCACCTAAATTACGGACAATATGGAACACTCGGATACTTCATCTTATGAACGCATATTGTAGTTCTCCATGGGCACTGACAGTTGTACTTAGAAAATAACGGGATACCACATCCCCATATTTGAACTCCGCCTAGTGCAGAAGCCGCTATTTTTTGTTCAAACTGCAATATTTTCTTCATACTTACTTGGAATCCGGCGAGACTTCGACCGATTAACTCCCACCTAAATCACAGACAATATGAAACACTCGGATACTTCATCTTGTGAACGCACACTTTAGTTATCCATGGGGACTGACAGTTGTACTTTGAAAATAACAGGCTACCACATCCCCATATTTGATCTCCACCTAGTGCAGAAGCCGATATTTTTTGTGTTCAGACTGCAATAACTTCTTTATAATAATTAAGAATCCGGTGAGAATTCGACCAATTAACTCCCACCTAAATTACGGACAATATGGAACACTCGGATACCTCATCTTGTGAACGCATACTATAGTTCTCCATGGGCACTGACAGTTGTACTTGGAAAATAACATGATACACATCTCCATATTTGAAATTCGCCTAGTGCAGAAGCCGCTATTATTTTGTTCAGACTGCAATAACTTCTTCATACTAATTCAGAATCCGGTGAGACTTCGACCAATTAACTCCCACCTATATTACGGACAATATGGAACACTCAGATACTTCATCTTATGAATGCATACTGTAGTTCTCCATGGGCACAGACAATTGTACTTAGAAAATAACAGGATACCACATCCCCTTATTTGAACTCCGCCTAGTCCAGAAGCTGCTATTTTTTTGTTTAGACTGTAATTTTTTCTTCATACTAACTCAGAATCCGGCGAGACTTCGACCAATTAACTCCCACCTAAATTATGGACAATATGGAACACTCGGTTACTTCATCTTGTGAACATACACTGTAGTTCTCCATGGGGACTGACAGTTGTACTTAGAAAATAAAAGGCTACCACATCCCCATATTTGAAATCCGCCTAGTGCAGAAGCCGCTATTTTTTTTGTTAAGGCTGCAATAACTTCTTCATAATAATTCAAAATCCGGTGAGACTTCGACCAATTAACTTCCACCTAAATTATGGATAATATGGAACACTTGGATACTTCATCTTGTGAACGCATACTGTAGTTCTCCATGGGCACTGACAGTTGTACTTAGAAAATAACAGGATACCACATCCCCATATTTGAACTCCGCCTAGTGCAGAAGTCGCTATTTTTTTGTTCAGACTACAATAACTGCTTCATACTAATTTAGAATCCAGTGAGACTTCGACCAATTAACTTCCACCTAAATTACGGACAATATGGAACACTCGGATACTTCATCTTGTGAACGCATACTGTAGTTCTTCATGGGCACGGACAGTTGTACATAGAAAATAACAGGACACCACATCCCCATATTTGAACTCCGTCTAGTACAGAAGCCGCTATTTTTTTTGTTCAGACTGCAATATTTTCTTCATACTTACTCGGAATCCGACGAGACTTCGACCGATTAACTCCCACCTAAATTACGGACAATATGGAACACTCGGATACCTCATCTTGTTAACGCATATTGTAGTTCTCCATGGGCACTGACAGTTGTACTTGGAAAATAACATGATACACATCTCCATATTTGAAATTCGCCTAGTGTAGAAGCCGCTATTTTTTTTGTTCAGACTGCAATAACTTCTTCATACTAATTCAGAATCCGATGAGACTACGACCAATTAACTCCCACCTAAATTACGGACAATATGGAACACTCAGATACATCATCTTGTGAATGCATACTGTAGTTCTCCATGGGCACAGACAGTTGTACTTAGAAAATAACAGGATATCACATCCCCTTATTTGAACTCCGCCTAGTCCAGAAGACGCTATTTTTTTGTTCAGATTGCAATATTTTCTACATACTAACTCGGAATCTGACGAGACTTCGACCGATTAACTCCCACCTAAATTACGGACAATATGAAACACTTGGTTACTTTGTCTTGTAAACATACACTGTAGTTCTCCTTGGGGACAGAGAGTTGTAATTAGAAAATAACAGGCTACCACATCCCCATATTTGAACTCCGCCTAGTGTAGAAGCCGCTATTTTTTTTGTTCAGACTGCAATATTTTCTTCATACTAACTCGGAATCCGCCGAGATTCGACCGATTAACTCCCACCTAAATTACGGACATATGAAACACTCGGATACTTCATCTTGTGAACGTACACTGTAGTTCTCCATGTGGACGGACAATTGTACTTAGAAAATAACAGGCTACCACATCCCCATATTTGAACTCCGCCTAGTGCAGAAGCCGCTATTTTTTTTGTTAAGGATGCAATAACTTCTTCATAATAATTCAAAATCCGGTGAGACTTCGACCAATTAACTTCCACCTAAATTACGGATAATATGGAACACTCGGATACTTCATCTTGTGAACGCATACTGTAGTTCTCCATGGGCACTGACAGTTGTACTTAGAAAATAACAGGATACCACATCCCCATATTTGAACTCCGCCTAGTGCAGAAGTCGCTATTTTTTTGTTCAGACTACAATAACTTCTTCATACTAATTTAGAATCCGGTGAGACTTCGACCAATTAACTTCCACCTAAATTACGGACAATATGGAACACTCGGATACTTCATCTTGTGAACACATACTATAGTTCTTCATGGGCACGGACAATTGTATATAGAAAATAACAGGACACCACATCCCCATATTTGAACTCCGTCTAGTACATAAGCCGCTATTTTTTTTGTTCAGACTGCAATATTTTCTTCATACTTACTCGGAATCCGACGAGACTTCGACCGATTAACTCCCGCCTAAATTACGGACAATATGGAACACTCGGATACCTCATCTTGTGAACGCATACTGTAGTTCTCCATGGGCACTGACAGTTGTACTTGAAATAACATGATACACATCTCCATATTTGAAATTCGCCTAGTGCAGAAGCCGCTATTTTTTTGTTCAGACTGCAATAACTTCTTCATACTAATTCAGAATCCGATGAGACTTCGAGCAATTAACTCCCACCTAAATTACGGACAATATGGAACACTCAAATACATCATCTTGTGAATGCATACTGTAGTTCTCCATGGGCACAGACAGTTGTACTTAGAAAATAACAGGATACCACATCCCCTTATTTGAACTCCGCCTAGTCCAGAAGACGCTATTTTTTTGTTCAGATTGCAATATTTTCTTCATACTAACTCAAAATCTGACGAGACTTCGACCGATTAACTCCCACCTAAATTACGGACAATATGAAACACTTGGTTACTTTGTCTTGTGAACATACACTGTAGTTCTCCATGGGGCCAGAGAGTTGTAATTAGAAAATAACAGGCTACCACATGCCCATATTTGAACTCCGCCTAGTGCAGAAGCCGCTATTTTTTTTGTTCAGACTGCAATAACTTCTTCATACTAATTCAGAATCCGGTGAGACTTAGACCAATTAACTCCCACCTAAATTACGGACAATATGGAACACTCGGATACTTCATCTTGTGAACGCATATTGTAGTTCTCCATGGGCACTGACAGTTGTACTTAGAAAATAACGGGATACCACATCCCCATATTTGAACTCCGCCTAGTGCAGAAGCCGCTATTTTTTGTTCAGACTGCAATATTTTCTTCATACTTACTTGGAATCCGGCAAGACTTCGACCGATTAACTCCCACCTAAATCACAGACAATATGAAACACTCGGATACTTCATCTTGTGAACGCACACTTTAGTTCTCCATGGGGACTGACAGTTGTACTTTGAAAATAACAGGCTACCACATCCCCATATTTGATCTCCACCTAGTGCAAAAGCCGATTTTTTTTTTGTTCAGACTGCAATAACTTCTTCATAATAATTAAGAATCCGGTGAGAATTCGACCAATTAACTCCCACCTAAATTACGGACAATATGGAACACTCGGATACCTCATCTTGTGAACGCATACTATAGTTCTCCATGGGCACTGACAGTTGTACTGGGAAAATAACATGATACACATCTCCATATTTGAAATTCGCCTAGTGCAGAAGCCGCTATTTTTATGTTCAGACTGCAATAACTTCTTCATACTAATTCAGAATCCGGTGAGACTTCGACCAATTAACTCCCACCAAAATTACGGACAATATGCAACACTCAGATACTTCATCTTGTGAATGCATACTGTAGTTCTCCATGGGCACAGACAATTGTACTTAGAAAATAACAGGATACCACATCCCCTTATTTGAACTCCGCCTAGTCCAGAAGCTGCTATTTTTTTGTTTAGACTGTAATATTTTCTTCATACTAACTCGGAATCCGGCGAGACTTCGACCGATTAACTCCCACCTAAATTACGGACAATATGAAACAATCGGTTACTTCATCTTGTGAACATACACTGTAGTTCTCCATGGGGACTAATAGTTGTACTTAGAAAATAACAGGCTACCACATCCCCATATTTGAACTCCGCCTAGTGCAGAAGCCGCTATTTTTTTTGTTAAGGCTGCAATAACTTCTTCATAATAATTAAAAATCCGGTGAGACTTCGACCAATTAACTTCCACCTAAATTATGGATAATATGGAACACTCGGATACTTCATCTTGTGAACGCATACTGTAGTTCTCCATGGGCACTGACAGTTGTACTTAGAAAATAACAGGATACCACATCCCCATATTTGAACTCCGCCTAGTGTAGAAGTCGCTATTTTTTTGTTCAGACTACAATAACTTCTTCATACTAATTTAGCATCCAGTGAGACTTCGACCAATTAACTTCCACCTAAATTACGGACAATATGGAACACTCGGATACTTCATCTTGTGAACGCATACTGTAGTTCTTCATGGGCACAGATAGTTGTACATAGAAAATAACAGGACACCACATCCCCATATTTGAACTCCGTCTAGTACAGAAGCCGCTATTTTTTTTGTTCAGACTGCAATATTTTCTTCATACTTACTCGGAATCCGACGAGACTTCGACCGATTAACTCCCACCTAAATTACGAACAATATGGAACACTCGGATACCTCATCTTGTGAACGCATACTGTAGTTCTCCATGGGCACTGACAGTTGTACTTGGAAAATAACATGATACACATCTCCATATTTGAAATTCGCCTAGTGCAGAAGCCGCTATTTTTTTGTTCAGACTGCAATAACTTCTTCATACTAATTCAGAATCTGATGAGACTTCGACCAATTAACTCCCACCTAAATTACAGACAATATGGAACACTCAGATACATCATCTTGTGAATGCATACTGTAGTTCTCCATGGGCACAGACAGTTGTACTTAGAAAATAACAGGATACCACATCCCCTTATTTGAACTCCGCCTAGTCCAGAAGACGCTATTTTTTTTGTTCAGATTGCAATATTTTCTTCATACTAACTCGGAATCTGACGAGACTTCGACCGATTAACTCCCACCTAAATTACGGACAATATGAAACACTTGGTTACTTTGTCTTGTGAACATACACTGTAGTTCTCCATGGGGACAAAGAGTTGTAATTAGAAAATAACAAGCTACCACATCCCCATATTTGAACTCCGCCTAGTGCAGAAGCCGCTATTTTTTTTGTACAGACTGCAATAACTTCTTCATACTAATTCAGAATCCGGTGAGACTTAGACCAATTAACTCCCACCTAAATTACGGACAATATGGAACACTCGGATACTTCATCTTGTGAACACATACTGTAGTTCTTCATGGGCACGGAAAGTTGTATATAGAAAATAACAGGACACCACATCCCCATATTTGAACTCCGTCTAGTACATAAGCCGCTATTTTTTTTGTTCAGACTGCAATATTTTCTTCATACTTACTCGGAATCCGACGAGACTTCGACCGATTAACTCCCGCCTAAATTACGGACAATATGGAACACTCGGATACCTCATCTTGTGAACGCATACTGTAGTTCTCCATGGGCACTGACAGTTGTACTTGAAAAATAACATGATACACATCTCCATATTTGAAATTCGCCTAGTGCAGAAGCCGCTATTTTTTTGTTCAGACTGCAATAACTTCTTCATACTAATTCAGAATCCGATGAGACTTCGAGCAATTAACTCCCACCTAAATTACGGACAATATAGAACACTCAAATTGTGATAACCCTGATTTGTGTGAGTAATTTCATGATTTAATTTAGCTTGTATTTGTTTGAAATTGCATTGGGAAAAATAGGAATAGGAAATTGATTTGCAGATACAAAGTATAAAACATGTACATGTGCACAAGACAGTGTACACATGCACACAGATTTCTGTGTAACAAAATTTGGCAGAAATTAATAGATAAAATGAAATAACTGATTTAGAAATACATATGCATAAAAATAGAATTTTGTCTTTAAATAAAATATAGTACAAAGAAAATAAGAGCTAGGCTGAAATAAATTTAAAATTATTTAAAGAAAGAAAAATAAAAGGCTTAAGTATACATAGGTTATACATGTATACAGTCAATCAATCTCTGGAAAAAAAAACAGAAGTTGCATGAAAATGGCATGAGTCCCTAAACCAGCACTTTATCTATTCTCAGTAATCTCTTTTATTAAGAAAATAATAATAATAATAATAATAAGTCATGCATATGACATGACCAGGGAAAATTAAAAGAGAGGGACTAAATTTCTGGAAAGGAAGACAAGGACCACATACCCTTTTATTTTCTTGAATCAAACCAGAGGCAGGCTATGTTTGGGATGGGGTAGAACTGACATTGGGTAAGTCCATAAACCCTAGTGACAGCCAAGATTTATATAAAAGGCCTAGTATAGTAAGACCATATATTTTTGTTCTTTATTAACCTAAAGAAAAATATACAAGGCATAAACCAGAGAAAATAGGAGAAGGCAGAAGACTAAAAAGGGGTTCATAAGGCATAGGAAGAAGAAGGATTAAGGTGAGTAATCTCACTGAAAACTTTGGCATTAAGACCTGAATATTGAGGAAGCCAGTTTGAACTAATTTTCTTTTACAAGTTATGTTTTATGATTGGATGACTTTGGTTTGTTAATGATTTGTTTAAGGGTAAAACCTCTATCTGATTTACCCAGAAAAATAAGAGTCATGGATTCATGAACTAAAATGTTTGTCTGAGATATGGGTTAGCTTTGAGATTGAGTGTTTTCTTTTATAAGTTTTCTTTATAAGTTGTTTATAAAAATCCCCGGATTCAAGTAGTGGGTATATGGTCTGAAGGTAGAAAGAAATATGGGCTGTAACATTGTGTTGTTGCTTATGTCTCATATTAGTTAAAACAAAAGAAAATGTAGAAGTGCAATGTTATACATGTGCTGAGCTTCTATGTTTCATGAAATACCCAAATCAAATATACTTGTGGTTTAGCCAGATCATGAATCTGATTGAACCAGAGGTAAGGGAGAATATATATATATCTAGCAAATTACTCAGGACCATATGCTTACATCTTGATCCAATGAAACCCATAGGCAAAATAATGTGCTAAGAAGTCACCTCCCTCTTTCATGATAAAATGTTTGTTTCTGAGAATATAACTTACCAAACTCTGGATGAATACATATTGCTTGCATTATTTATATTTCTCTGATTAAGAAGTGAGATGCAGAAGGGATTAGCACTGCTATGAAAAATAATAATGACACTTAGTAATTTAACTAAGGACTTGGGACCTTAGGGCTACCAAAATATAGCTTGGCAAGGGGAATATTGCAAGTTCACACATGGTATGTTTATACCCAGGGGCCTGAGTGTGCTGGGTTAACAGAGAGATGTCCCAGGCAGTGTGTGTTTAAAAAGAAGAAAGTAGCTAAAGACCCTGTTATATTTGATAATGAATTCTAGGAATAGATTCAGTAGAGGCCTGGGCAAAATCCCTGATGGCCAGTAAAGTTGAAAAGGGGATGATAACTGAATTGATGTTTGTATATGGTTGTTTTGGTGCTTTTTATGGATGAATCTTATGATTGTTTTCTATGAATCAAGTCATGGTGATTATATGTGTAAATAATCTGTTAACACTGAGATGAAGGAACATGCTTCACAAAAAGAAAAACAAGCATAAGGAAGATACTGAGTTTCTTATTCATGTAAAGTTTGTTTATAAAGAAAATTGAATGAGATCAGGTTTTCAGTTGGATTATTCATACCAGACAAATAGTCTGACCCTTTTTATGTTTATGCACCATTGGGTGTCTCATATTCATATGGGGCAGTTCATGGTGGTTTTGCAGGGAAATAGGAATTGCTTTGATCAGGCTTGGATGTTAAACTGCTTAAGATTTGGATGCTATGTTTTTAAAAGACTTTGCTGAAGTAAACTACACCTTCATGATGAACTAGATTAAGACCTATTGTTAAAAATTACTTTGAGAAACCAATGTATGGTTAATTGCTGTTTTGTAGATGTTGAACTTATATGTCTCAGCTGAACTATGTACTTTGTTTTGCTAAATGCTTTGCTATGGGAAAATGGATTTTAAGCTTCAAGAACAGTTAGGCTATAATGGTAGAAAATCTGAGATTGAAAGAATTTGTGGTATGTATGTATATCTATAGAACTGGCATAAGAAAATCCATGTTCAAGTCAAAATAAAATCTGATAGAAAGGGTTGAGTTGCTTTGAAAAGAAAATAGTATAGTAGGTATTTTGTAACAAGGTAGTGCAAACCAGAACAGGGCTAACATAGCCATTTTTCTTGAGCCTGGGTCAAGCCAGCAACCAAGAATTGAAATTAAGTTTTTAGATCTGTTTCATAGCCAAAGTATATAATAGGTTCAGACAATTGTGCTCACAGGAGAGAAATAAAAAGGAAAAAAAAAACAAAAATTGGGTTTGAACCGACCAGCATAGCACTCGAACTCGTGACCTCTCATGTGTAAGTTAGGCGCGTTTCCATTACGCCTAGATGTTGCTTGTGTTCACTTAGGATCCACTTTCTTTTAGCCTGAGTTTGACACTATACAGACTTTAACACAATCATTCATATTAAAAGCTTGCTTTCCACTGATTATTACTTGATCATTCCTTAATTAGAATAACAGACTAAAGTACATGTTTCCAGTGGATTTTATGGTCAAAAATCAGATTACAATAATTAATCTTTTTCAAGGAATTATCACATTTTAATAGATTTAAAAGGAATTCTACTTACATAATAACATGCTCTGATTCTAGTAGAATATAACATAGATATCTTCATATATGTATGTTAGGGATGATTTAGATTTAAAACAATATTTTTATATTGTGAAAGATCCTGGATATATTTTGAGAAAGAAAATGACCCTGGGAAATGTATTTGTAATGAATGATATATCTATATATCATTTCTTAAAAAAAAAAAATCCTTAAGAAATTAGGGTGAAAATAGGAGGGTCATTTCAGTTGGTATCAGAGCTATGTTGTTAAATAACATAGCAAAAATTTTTGTATGAATTTGTTTGCATTGGATGTATAGAAGTGTTTACTGTTTTGGATGTTTTGTTTTTTTTATTTTACTATTGATATCTATTATGACAGAATAAGTGATAAATTAAAATGAATTAATCTATAGAGCATTAGGCAAAACAGACTAACCTAAGTGTTATATCCATAGAGCTATGGTAGGACCCAGACATCAAAATGTAGGAACAAGTGAACCACCCATGGTGAATGTGCAAGAATTCATGAGGGCCATAAGAGATGGAGTAGGCAACAGGCAGGAAAATCCACATGAGGAACTTTCCAAACTACTCAAGACTTTTACCAATCTTGGAGGCAAAACCTTTGATGGCACAGAAGGAGTTATGGGGGTTCAAAATTGGCTTATAATTTTGGAAAGAATCTTTGCAGACATGCAAGTTGAAGACCAAAGGAAGAGGCAAATTGCATCCAGGCAATTGAGAGGAGCAGCTTTGGATTGGTGGGAGGTTATCATAGCTGGAAGACCTGAAGGAGAAGTAACATGGGATCAGTTTAAAGCAATGTTGGAAGGTAGATTTATCCATGCATCAGCTAAGGAATCTTTACTGGAGGAATTCATCAAATTGAGGCAAGGGACTATGAGTGTCACTGAGTACACTCAGAAGTTTGAATCATTGGCAAAGTATGGTGCAGTGCTCATCACTACTGAGGAAGCTAAGAATGGCAGATATATCCAAGGGTTGAACTCTAGCCTTAGTAGAGCCATGCTACCATATAAGGATAAAACTTTTGATCAAGTTTTGGATTTGACTCTGAGCATTGAACAACATGATAAAGCTAGAGAGAATTTCAGGGCATTCAAAAATAATCAAAACAAGAAGGGAAAGGGTAAATTTCACCCTTATGATAAAAAGAAAACAGACATAACTTCCACCAAGATACCAGAAGAAGCCAGAACTGCTGAAGTTAAGAAGAGGATCACTTGTTACAACTGTGGACAAGAGGGGCACATGAAAAATAGGTGCACCAATCCTAGACCAGCATCCTTCAATTGTCACCATTGTGGGAAGGAAGGTCACATAAAGAGGAACTGCCCAGATTTTAAGCAAGGAAAATTAGGGGCTTTGGAAGGGAAAGGCAAGGCAGCTGAGGGATCAAATGTTGAAAAGCATGGTCAAGTTGAAGGTACTTTGTTTATCCATTCAATACCTTTAACAGTAGTATATGATACTGGGGCTACACACTCATTGATCTCTCATGATATTGCACAACAATTAAAATTGAACTGTATGATTGTTGATAAACCACTGCTAATTAGAAGCCCTATAGGTAGTCCATGTGTCATGGGTATGATGTGCATGCAACTAGGATTAAATATAGGAGGACATGTGTTTGAGTCAAACCTATATGTGTTGCAATATCCAGACATAGGAATTATTTTATGAGTTGATTGGTTGAGTAGATATAAGGCTATCATAAATATGGAGACATCCACCATATCATTGAAGGTTTCTGATGGACAAAGAATAATCGTTCTTTGTGAGGCAAACAAAAATAGAAGTATAGCCAACCTTTCTGCATTGTCAAATGAAAAACCCATGCCTGCATTAGAAGAGATCCCCATAGTTAATCAATATGATGATGTGTTTGGGGAAGTAAGAGGAGTTCCTAATCACAGGCCAGTTGAATTTTCAATTAGAATAATTCCAGGAGCTAGCCCAGTGGTTAAAAGACCAACCAGAATGGGGCCTAAGGAATTGATGGAGTTGAAAAAGCAATTAGTTGAACTAGAAGAAAAAGGTTTTATTAGACCCAGTAGCTCATCATGGGGAGCACCAGTAGTCTTTGTTAAGAAACATGATGGATCCCTGAGATTATGTATTGACTATAGGGAATTAAATAAAGTCACAATTAAAAATAAATACCCCTTACCAAGAATTGGTGATCTCTTTGATCAATTGAGTGGTGCAAAGATATTCTCCAGGCTTGATTTAGCCTCAGGCTTTCATCAGATGAAAGTAGAAGAGGAAAGCATTAAGTATACAGCCTTTAACACCAGATATGGACTTTATGAATTTTTGGTGATGCCATTTGGCATAACAAATGCTCCTTCCTATTTTGTTGATTTGATGAATAGGATTTTCAGAGAATACTTGGATAAGTTTGTATTAATATTTATTGATGATATACTAATTTATACTAAGTCAGTTAGAGAGCATGAGAACCATTTGCATATAGTATTTGAGAAATTGAGACAGGAAGACTTGAAAGCAAAGTTTTCAAAATGCACTTTTTGGCAGAATGAAGTGAACTTTCTAGGCCATATTATATCAGAAAAAGGAATAGCTGTGGACTCCAATAAAGTCATTGCAGTGCAAGCTTGGAAAAGGCCTACTAATGTCACTAAAGTCAGATCATTCATGGGAATGGCTGGTTACTATAGAAGATTTATAAAAGATTTTGCAAAAATCTCAATTCCATTAACCAGATTGACTAGGAAAAATCAAGTGTTCACTTGGACTGAGGAATGTGAAAATGCCTTTGGGAAATTAAAAGAAGCACTGGTACAAGCTCCAATTCTTAAAGTACCTGAGGGAAATGAAAACTTGGTGGTGTATACTGATGCAAGTGGACAAGGGCTTGGAGCAGTATTGATGCAACAACATCAGGTAATAGCTTATGCTTCTAGGCAGTTGAAATCAAGTGAAGTAAGGTATGCTACTCATGACCTTGAATTGGCTGCTGTAGTATATGCCCTTAAGCTATGGAGACACTACTTGTTAGGAGCAAAATTTGAAGTATATACAGACCATAAATCACTCAAATATTTGTTTTCACAAAAAGAATTAAATATGAGGCAGCAAAGATGGATTGAACTCTTAGCCTCATATGATTTTGAAATATTATACACACCAGGTAAGGCTAATAAAGTAGCAGATGCCCTAAGTAGACAACATGCTAAAGTGGCTAGATTAATGATAGAAGAGTTCAACACTTTATCATTATTAATTGATTCAGAGATAAAAAGTGATAACATAGAAAACATGAGCTTATGCAGTGGGAAGGTAGAAATGGGAAAAATAAGTTTTATTACTCTGGGATCAGAATTGAAAAATAAAGTTGCAATGCTACAAAACCAAGATCCATTTTTATTTGAAAAGAAGACACAAATATTAAATGGTGAGACAGTAGAAGGTTTTCAGTTGGATGATCAGGGCCATCTGAAGAAAGGAGAAAGAATATGTGTTCCAGCAATGGATGAGTTGAAGCAAGAAATTTTGGATGCTTACCACAAAAGCAAATATACTATACACCCAGGAAGCACAAGAATGTATCACAACCTCAAGAGAGATTATTGGTGGAGTGGTATGAAGAGTGCAGTGGCAACCTATGTATCAAAATGTATGGTTTGCCAGCAGGTGAAGGCTGAGTATCAAAAACCTTCAGGAATGCTTCAACCTTTACAAATACCACAGTGGAAATGGGAAGACATATCAATGGATTTTATTGATGGTTTGCCTAGAACTAGGAGGGGAAATGATAGTATTTGGGTAATGGTTGATAGGTTAACCAAGTCAGCCCACTTTATACCAGTGAATTCAGAAAGAAATGCTAATACCCTAGCCCAGTTGTTTATTAAAGAAGTAGTCAGACTGCATGGTATACCAAAGACTATAGTGAGTGATAGAGATACCATCTTCACTTCAAAATTTTGGCAGAGTTTTCACAAGGCAATGGGGACTGATTTATGTTTGAGTACAGCATACCATCCTCAATCTGATGGTCAAACAGAAATTGTGAACAAATTGCTTGAAGACATGTTGAGAGCATGTGTATTGGATTGGGGAGGAAGCTGGGAAGATCACATATATCTAGCTGAATTTGCATACAATAACACCCATCACAGTAGCATAGGCATGGCCCCCTTTGAAGCTCTCTATGGAAGACCATGTTTATCACCTTCAAGTTGGCATGAGTCTGGAGAAAAAGTGGTCTTAGGACCAGAAAATGTGAAGGAGACTTCTGAAAAGGTAGCCTTGATCAGAAAAAGAATTGCCTCTGCCCAAGATAGACAAAAGAAATATGCAGATCAAAGAAGGAAGGCAGTACAATATGATGTTGGGGATTATGTGTTCATCAAGATATCACCCATGAAAAAGGTTCTAAGGTTTGGGAAACAAGGAAAGTTGATTCCTAGATATATAGGACCATATAAAATTCTAGAAAGAATAGGGACAGTAGCCTATAAATTAGAATTGCCAGAAGAAATGAGAGCAATGCATGATGTCTTTCATGTGTCTCAACTAAGAAGATGGGTTCATGATAAGGAAGCAATACTAGAATCCTCTAAGGATGTGCAGATTGATCCTAGAATGATTTATGAAAAGGAACCAGTGGGCATAGTTTCTAGAGAAACCAAGAAATTGAGAAACAAAGAAATTAAATTAGTAAAAGTACAATGGAGTCTAGACCCAAATGATTGCACATGGGAAGTGGAGGATAAAATCAGAAATGATTATCCCCAGCTGTTTGATTGAAGAAAAGGTAAATCTATATATACATACTAATGAATGTGTTGGTTGAATATGCATTGTGATTTTTTTATCTTGTGTTGATATGCATAGTGCTTAATAGGTGATTGGTTTGAAAATGGTTTTGAAATCAGAAAAAAAAAATTTCATTTTTCTGAAGAAAAGATACTTAAGTTAAGTATGAAAGAATTGTGGGACACAATTCCTAAAAGGAGGGGTATATGTGATAACCCTGATTTTTGTGAGTAATTTCATGATTTAATTTAGCTTGTATTTGTTTGAAATTGCATTGGGAAAAATAGGAATAGGAAATTGATTTGCAGATACAAAGTACAAAACATGTACATGTGCACAAGACAGTGTACACATGCACACAGATTTCTGTGTAACAAAATTTGGCAGAAATTAATAGATAAAATGAAATAACTGATTTAGAAATACATATGCATAAAAATAGAATTTTGTCTTTAAATAAAATATAGTACAAAGAAAATAAGAGCTAGGCTGAAATAAACTTAAAATTATTTAAAGAAAGAAAAATAAAAGGCTTAAGTATACATAGGTTATACATGTATATACAGTCAATCAATCTCTGGAAAAAAAAAACAGAAGTTGCATGAAAATGGCATGAGTCCCTAAACCAGCACTTTATCTATTCTCAGTAATCTCTTTTATTAAGAAAATAATAATAATAATAATAATAAGTCATGCATATGACATGACCAGGGAAAATTAAAAGAGAGGGACTAAATTTCTGGATAGGAAGACAAGGACCACATACCCTTTTATTTTCTTGAATCAAACCAGAGGCAGACTATGTTTGGGATGGGGTAGAACTGACATTGGGTAAGTCCATAAACCCTAGTGACAGCCAAGATTTGTATAAAAGGCCTAGTATAGTAAGACCATATATTTTTGTTCTTCATTAACCTAAAGAAAAATATACAAGGCATAAACCAGAGAAAATAGGAGAAGGCAGAAGACTAAAAAGGGGTTCATAAGGCATAGGAAGAAGAAGGATTAAGGTGAGTAATCTCACTGAAAACTTTGGCATTAAGACCTGAATATTGAGGCAGCCAGTTTGAACTAATTTTCTTTTACAAGTTATGTTTTATGATTGGATGACTTTGGTTTGTTAATGATTTGTTTAAGGGTAAAACCTCTATCTGATTTACCCATAAAAATAAGAGTCATGGATTCATGAACTAAAATGTTTGTCTGAGATATGGGTTAGCTTTGAGATTGAGTGTTTTCTTTTATAAGTTTTCTTTATAAGTTGTTTATAAAAATCCCCGGATTCAAGTAGTGGGTATATGGTCTGAAGGTAGAAAGAAATATGGGCTGTAACATTGTGTTGTTGCTTATGTCTCATATTAGTTAAAACAAAAGAAAATGTAGAAGTGCAATGTTATACATGTGCTGAGCTTCTATGTTTCATGAAATACCCAAATCAAATATACTTGTGGTTTAGCCAGATCATGAATCTGATTGAACCAGAGGTAAGGGAGAATATATATATATCTAGCAAATTACTCAGGACCATATGCTTACATCTTGATCCAGTGAAACCCATAGGCAAAATAATGTGCTAAGAAGTCACCTCCCTCTTTCATGATAAAATGTTTGTTTCTGAGAATATAACTTACCAAACTCTGGATGAATACATATTGCTTGCATTATTTATATTTCTCTGATTAAGAAGTGAGATGCAGAAGGGATTAGCACTGCTATGAAAAATAATAATGACACTTAGTAATTTAACTAAGGACTTGGGACCTTAGGGCTACCAAAATATAGCTTGGCAAGGGGAATATTGCAAGTTCAAACATGGTATGTTTATACCCAGGGGCCTGAGTGTGCTGGGTTAACAGAGAGATGTCCCAGGCAGTGTGTGTTTAAAAAGAAGAAAGTAGCTAAAGACCCTGTTATATTTGATAATGAATTCTAGGAATAGATTCAGTAGAGGCCTGGGCAAAATCCCTGATGGCCAGTAAAGTTGAAAAGGGGATGATAACTGAATTGATGTTTGTATATGGTTGTTTTGGTGCTTTTTATGGATGAATCTTATGATTGTTTTCTATGAATCAAGTCATGGTGATTATATGTGTAAATAATCTGTTAACACTGAGATGAAGGAACATGCTTCACAAAAAGAAAAACAAGCATAAGGAAGATACTGAGTTTCTTATTCATGTAAAGTTTGTTTATAAAGAAAATTGAATGAGATCAGGTTTTCAGTTGGATTATTCATACCAGACAAATAGTCTGACCCTTTTTGTGTTTATGCACCATTGGGTGTCTCATATTCATATGGGGCAGTTCATGGTGGTTTTGCAGGGAAATAGGAATTGCTTTGATCAGGCTTGGATGTTAAACTGCTTAAGATTTGGATGCTATGTTTTTAAAAGACTTTGCTGAAGTAAACTACACCTTCATGATGAACTAGATTAAGACCTATTGTTAAAAATTACTTTGAGAAACCAATGTATGGTTAATTGCTGTTTTGTAGATGTTGAACTTATATGTCTCAGCTGAACTATGTACTTTGTTTTGCTAAATGCTTTGCTATGGAAAAATGGATTTTAAGCTTCAAGAACAGTTAGGCTATAATGGTAGAAAATCTGAGATTGAAAGAATTTGTGGTATGTATGTATATCTATAGAACTGGCATAAGAAAATCCATGTTCAAGTCAAAATAAAATCTGATAGAAAGGGTTGAGTTGCTTTGAAAAGAAAATAGTATAGTAGGTATTTTGTAACAAGGTAGTTCAAACCAGAACAGGGCTAACATAGCCATTTTTCTTGAGCCTGGGTCAAGCCAGCAACCAAGAATTGAAATTAAGTTTTTAGATCTGTTTCATAGCCAAAGTATATAATAGGTTCAGACAATTGTGTTCACAGGAGAGAAATAAAAAGGAAAAAAAAAACAAAAATTGGGTTTGAACCGACCAGCATAGCACTCGAACTCGTGACCTCTCATGTGTAAGTTAGGCGCGTTTCCATTACGCCTAGATGTTGCTTGTGTTCACTTAGGATCCACTTTCTTTTAGCCTGAGTTTGACACTATACAGACTTTAACACAATCATTCATATTAAAAGCTTGCTTTCCACTGATTATTACTTGATCATTCCTTAATTAGAATAACAGACTAAATTACATGTTTCCAGTGGATTCTATGGTCAAAAATCAGATTACAATAATTAATCTTTTTCAAGGAATTATCACATTTTAATAGATTTAAAAGGAATTCTACATACATAATAACATGCTCTGATTCTAGTAGAATATAACATAGATATCTTCATATATGTATGTTAGGGATGATTTAGATTTAAAACAATATTTTTATATTGTGAAAGATCCTGGATATATTTTGAGAAAGAAAATGACCATGGGAAATGTATTTGTAATGAATGATATATCTATATATCATTTCTTAAAAAAAAAATCCTTAAGAAATTAGGGTGAAAATAGGAGGGTCATTTCACAAATACATCATCTTGTGAATGCATACTGTAGTTCTCCATGGGCACAGACAGTTGTACTTAGAAAATAACAGGATACCACATCCCCTTATTTGAACTCCGCCTAGTCCAGAAGACGCTATTTTTTTGTTCAGATTGCAATATTTTCTTTATACTAACTCAGAATCTGACGAGACTTCGACCGATTAACTCCCACCTAAATTACGGACAATATGAAACACGTGGTTACTTTGTCTTGTGAACATACATTGTAGTTCTCCATGGGGACAGAGAGTTGTAATTAGAAAATAACAGGCTACCACATGCCCATATTTGAACTTCGCCTAGTGCAGAAGCCGCTATTTTTTTTGTTCAGACTGCAATAACTTCTTCATACTAATTCAGAATCCGGTGAGACTTAGACCAATTAACTCCCACCTAAATTACGGACAATATGGAACACTCGGATACTTCATCTTGTGAACGCATATTGTAGTTCTCCATGGGCACTGACAGTTGTACTTAGAAAATAACGGGATACCACATCCCCATATTTGAACTCCGCCTAGTGCAGAAGCCGCTATTTTTTGTTCAGACTGCAATATTTTCTTCATACTTACTTGGAATCCGACGAGACTTCGACCGATTAACTCCCACCTAAATCACAGACAATATGAAACACTCGGATACTTCATCTTGTGAACGCACACTTTAGTTCTCCATGGGGACTGACAGTTGTACTTTGAAAATAACAGTCTACCACATCCCCATATTTGATCTCCACCTAGTGCAGAAGCCGATATTTTTTTTGTTCAGACTGCAATAACTTCTTCATAATAATTAAAAATCCGGTGAGAATTCGACCAATTAACTCCCACCTAAATTACGGACAATATGGAACACTCGGATACCTCATCTTGTGAACGCATATTTTAGTTCTCCATGGGCACTGACAGTTGTACTTGGAAAATAACAGGATACACATCTCCATATTTGAAATTCGCCTAGTGCAGAAGCCGCTATTTTTTTGTTCAGACTGCAATAACTTCTTCATACTAATTCAGAATCCGGTGAGACTTCGACCAATTAACTCCCACCTAAATTACGGACAATATGGAACACTCAGATACTTCATCTTGTGAATGCATACTGTAGTTCTCCATGGGCACAGACAATTGTACTTAGAAAATAACAGGATACCACATCCCCTTATTTGAACTCCGCCTAGTCCAGAAGCTGCTATTTTTTTTGTTTAGACTGTAATATTTTCTTCATACTAACTCGGAATCCGGCGAGACTTCGACCGATTAACTCCCACCTAAATTACGGACAATATGAAACACTCGGTTACTTCATCTTGTGAACATACACTGTAGTTCTCCATGGGGACTGACAGTTGTACTTAGAAAATAACAAGCTACCACATCCCCATATTTGAACTCCGCCTAGTGCAGAAGCCGCTATTTTTTTGTTCAGACTGCAATAACTTCTTCATACTAATTCATAATCCGATGAGACTTCGACCAATTAACTCCCACCTAAATTACGGACAATATGGAACACTCAGATACATCATCTTGTGAATGCATACTATAGTTCTCCATGGGCACAGACAGTTGTACTTAGAAAATAACAGGATACCACATCCCCTTATTTGAACTCCGCCTAGTCCAGAAGACGCTATTTTTTTGTTCAGATTGCAATATTTTCTTTATACTAACTCAGAATCTGACGAGACTTCGACCGATTAACTCCCACCTAAATTACGGACAATATGAAACACGTGGTTACTTTGTCTTGTGAACATACACTGTAGTTCTCCATGGGGACAGAGAGTTGTAATTAGAAAATAACAGGCTACCACATGCCCATATTTGAACTTCGCCTAGTGCAGAAGCCGCTATTTTTTTTGTTCAGACTGCAATAACTTCTTCATACTAATTCAGAATCCGGTGAGACTTAGACCAATTAACTCCCACCTAAATTACGGACAATATGGAACACTCGGATACTTCATCTTGTGAACGCATATTGTAGTTCTCCATGGGCACTGACAGTTGTACTTAGAAAATAACGGGATACCACATCCCCATATTTGAACTCCGCCTAGTGCAGAAGCCGCTATTTTTTGTTCAGACTGCAATATTTTCTTCATACTTACTTGGAATCCGGCGAGACTTCGACCGATTAACTCCCACCTAAATCACAGACAATATGAAACACTCGGATACTTCATCTTGTGAACGCACACTTTAGTTCTCCATGGGGACTGACAGTTGTACTTTGAAAATAACAGTCTACCACATCCCCATATTTGATCTCCACCTAGTGCAGAAGCCGATATTTTTTTTGTTCAGACTGCAATAACTTCTTCATAATAATTAAAAATCCGGTGAGAATTCGACCAATTAACTCCCACCTAAATTACGGACAATATGGAACACTCGGATACCTCATCTTGTGAACGCATATTTTAGTTCTCCATGGGCACTGACAGTTGTACTTGGAAAATAACAGGATACACATCTCCATATTTGAAATTCGCCTAGTGCAGAAGCCGCTATTTTTTTGTTCAGACTGCAATAACTTCTTCATACTAATTCAGAATCCGGTGAGACTTCGACCAATTAACTCCCACCTAAATTACGGACAATATGGAACACTCAGATACTTCATCTTGTGAATGCATACTGTAGTTCTCCATGGGCACAGACAATTGTACTTAGAAAATAACAGGATACCACATCCCCTTATTTGAACTCCGCCTAGTCCAGAAGCTGCTATTTTTTTTGTTTAGACTGTAATATTTTCTTCATACTAACTCGGAATCCGGCGAGACTTCGACCGATTAACTCCCACCTAAATTACGGACAATATGAAACACTCGGTTACTTCATCTTGTGAACATACACTGTAGTTCTCCATGGGGACTGACAGTTGTACTTAGAAAATAACAAGCTACCACATCCCCATATTTGAACTCCGCCTAGTGCAGAAGCCGCTATTTTTTTGTTCAGACTGCAATAACTTCTTCATACTAATTCATAATCCGATGAGACTTCGACCAATTAACTCCCACCTAAATTACGGACAATATGGAACACTCAGATACATCATCTTGTGAATGCATACTGTAGTTCTCCATGGGCACAGATAGTTGTACTTAGAAAATAACAGGATACCACATCCCCTTATTTGAACTCCGCCTAGTCCAGAAGACGCTATTTTTTTTGTTCAGATTGCAATATTTTCTTCATACTAACTCGGAATCTGACGAGACTTCAACCGATTAACTCCCACCTAAATTACGGACAATATGAAACACTTGGTTACTTTGTCTTGTGAACATACACTGTAGTTCTCCATGGGGACAGAGAGTTGTAATTAGAAAATAACAAGCTACCACATCCCCATATTTGAACTCCGCCTAGTGCAGAAGCCGCTATTTTTTTGTTCAGACTGCAATAACTTCTTCATACTAATTCAGAATCCGGTGAGACTTAGACCAATTAACTCCCACCTAAATTACGGACAATATGGAACACTCGGATACTTCATCTTGTGAACGCATATTGTAGTTCTCCATGGGCACTGACAGTTGTACTTAGAAAATAACGGGATACCACATCCCCATATTTGAACTCCGCCTAGTGCAGAAGCCGCTATTTTTTGTTCAGACTGCAATATTTTCTTCATACTTACTTGGAATCCGGCGAGACTTCGACCGATTAACTCCCACCTAAATCACAGACAATATGAAACACTCGGATACTTCATCTTGTGAACGCACACTTTAGTTCTCCATGGGGACTGACAGTTGTACTTTGAAAATAAAAGGCTACCACATCCCCATATTTGATCTCCACCTAGTGCAGAAGCCGATATTTTTTTTGTTCAGACTATAATAACTTCTTCATAATAATTAAGAATCCGGTGAGAATTCGACCAATTAACTCCCACCTAAATTACAGACAATATGGAACACTCGGATACCTCATCTTGTGAACGCATACTGTAGTTCTCCATGGGCACAGACAATTGTACTTAGAAAATAACAGGATACCACATCCCCTTATTTGAACTCCGCCTAGTCCAGAAGCTGCTATTTTTTTTGTTTAGACTGTAATATTTTCTTCATACTAACTCGGAATCCGGCGAGACTTCGACCGATTAACTCCCACCTAAATTACGGACAATATGAAACACTCGGTTACTTCATCTTGTGAACATACACTGTAGTTCTCCATGGGGACTGACAGTTGTACTTAGAAAATAACAAGCTACCACATCCCCATATTTGAACTCCGTCTAGTGCAGAAGCCGCTATTTTTTTTGTTAAGGCTGCAATAACTTCTTCATAATAATTCAAAATCCGGTGAGACTTCGACCAATTAACTTCCACCTAAATTATGGATAATATGGAACACTCGGATACTTCATCTTGTAAACGCATACTGTAGTTACTCCATGGGCACTGACAGTTGTACTTAGAAAATAACAGGATACCACATCCCCATATTTGAACTCCGCCTAGTGCAGAAGTCGCTATTTTTTTGTTCAGACTACAATAACTTCTTCATACTAATTTAGAATCCGGTGAGACTTCGACCAATTAACTTCCACCTAAATTACGGACAATATGGAACACTCGGATACTTCATCTTGTGAACGCATACTGTAGTTCTTCATGGGCACGGACAGTTGTACATAGAAAATAACAAGACACCACATCCCCATATTTGAACTCCGTCTAGTACAGAAGCCACTATTTTTTTGTTCAGACTACAATATTTTCTTCATACTTACTCGGAATCCGACGAGACTTCGACCGATTAACCCCACCTAAATTACGGACAATATGGAACACTCAGATACCTCATCTTGTGAACGCATACTGTAGTCTCCATGGGCATTGACAGTTGTACTTGGAAAATAACATGATACACATCTCCATATTTGAAATTCGCCTAGTGCAGAAGCCGCTACTTTTTTGTTCAGACTGCAATAACTTCTTCATACTAATTCAGAATCCGATGAGACTTCGACCAATTAACTCCCACCTAAATTACGGACAATATGGAACACTCAGATACATCATCTTGTGAATGCATACTGTAGTTCTCCATGGGCACAGACAGTTGTACTTAGAAAATAACAGGATACCACAACCCCTTATTTGAACTCCGCCTAGTCTAGAAGACGCTATTTTTTTTGTTCAGATTGCAATATTTTCTTCATACCAACTCGGAATCTGACGAGACTTCGACCGATTAACTCCCACCTAAATTACGGACAATATGAAACACTTGGTTACTTTGTCTTGTGAACATACACTGTAGTTCTCCATGGGGACAGAGAGTTGTAATTAGAAAATAACAGACTACCACATCCCCATATTTGAACTCCGCCTAGTGCAGAAGCCGCTATTTTTTTTGTTCAGACTGCAATAACTTCTTCATACTAATTCAGAATCCGGTGAGACTTAGACCAATTAACTCCCACCTAAATTATGGACACTATGGAACACTCGGATACTTCATCTTGTGAACGCATATTGTAGTTCTCCATGGGCACTGACAGTTGTACTTAGAAAATAACGGGATACCACATCCCCATATTTGAACTCCGCCTAGTGCAGAAGCCGCTAATTTTTGTTCAGACTGCAATATTTTCTTCATACTTACTTGGAATCCGGCAAGACTTCGACCGATTAACTCCCACCTAAATCACATACAATATGAAACACTCGGATACTTCATCTTGTGAACGCACACTTTAGTTCTCCATGGGGACTGACAGTTGTACTTTGAAAATAACAGGCTACCACATCCCCATATTTGATCTCCACCTAGTGCAGAAGCTGATATTTTTTTTGTTCAGACTGCAATAACTTCTTCATAATAATTAAGAATCCGGTGAGAATTCGACCAATTAACTCCCACCTAAATTACGGACAATATGGAACACTCGGATACCTCATCTTGTGAACGCATACTGTAGTTCTCCATGGGCACTGACAGTTGTACTTGGAAAATAACATGATACACATCTCCATATTCGAAATTCGCCTAGTGCAGAAGCCGCTATTTTTTTGTTCAGACTGCAATAACTTCTTCATACTAATTCAGAATCCGGTGAGACTTCGACCAATTAACTCCCACCTAAATTACAGACAATATGGAACACTCAGATACTTCATCTTGTGAATGCATACTGTAGTTCTCCATGGGCACAGACAATTGTACTTAGAAAATAACAGGATACCACATCCCCTTATTTGAACTCCGCCTAGTCCAGAAGCTGCTATTTTTTTTGTTTAGACTGTAATATTTTCTTCATACTAACTCGGAATCCGGCGAGACTTCGACCGATTAACTCCCACCTAAATTACGGACAATATGAAACACTCGGTTACTTCATCTTGTGAACATACACTGTAGTTCTCCATGGGGACTGACAGTTGTACTTAGAAAATAACAGGCTACCACATCCCCATATTTGAACTCCTCCTAGTGCAGAAGCCGCTATTTTTTTTTGTTCAGACTGCAATAACTTCTTCATAATAATTAAGAATCCGTTGAGAATTCGACCAATTAACTCCCACCTAAATTACGGACAATATGGAACACTCGGATACCTCATCTTGTGAACGCATACTTTAGTTCTCCATGGGCACTGAGAGTTGTACTTGGAAAATAACATGATACACATCTCCATATTTGAAATTCGCCTAGTGTAGAAGCCGCAATTTTTTTGTTCAGACTGCAATAACTTCTTCATACTAATTCATAATCCGGTGAGACTTCGACCAATTAACTCCCACCTAAATTACGGACAATATGGAACACTCAGATACTTCATCTTGTGAATGCATACTGTAGTTCTCCATGGGCACAGACAATTGTACTTAGAAAATAACAGGATACCACATCCCCTTATTTGAACTCCGCCTAGTCCAGAAGCTGCTATTTTTTTTGTTTAGACTGTAATATTTTCTTCATACTAACTCGGAATCCGGCGAGACTTCGACCGATTAACTCCCACCTAAATTACGGACAATATGAAACACTCGGTTACTTCATCTTGTGAACATACACTATAGTTCTCCATGGGGACAGAGAGTTGTACTTATAAAATAACAGGCTACCACATCCCCATATTTGAACTCCGCCTAGTGCAGAAGCCACTATTTTTTTTGTTCAGACTGCAATAACTTCTTCATACTAATTCAGAATCCGATGAGACTTAGACCAATTAACTCCCACCTAAATTACAGACAATATGGAACACTCGGATACTTCATCTTGTGAACGCATACTGTTGTTCTCCTTTGGCACTGACAGTTGTACTTAGAAAATAACGGGATACCACATACCCTTATTTGAACTTCGCCTAGTGCAGAAGCCGCTAATTTTTTTGTTCAGACTGCAATATTTTTCTTCATACTAATTCGGAATCCGGAGAGACTTCTACCGATTAACTCCCACCTAAATTACGGACAATATGAAACACTCGGATACTTCATCTTGTGAACGTACACTTTAGTTCTCCATGGGGACTAACTGTTGTACTTTGAAAATAACCGGCTACCACATCCCCATATTGAACTCCGCCTAGTGTAGAAGCCGCTATTTTTTTTGTTCAGACTGCAATAACTTCTTTATAATAATTCAGAATCCGATGATAATTCGACCAATTAACGCCCACCTAAATTACGGAAAATATGGAACACTCGGATTCTTCATCTTGTGAACTCATACTGTAGTTCTCCATGGGCATTGACAGTTGTACATAGAAAATAACAGGATACCACATCCCCATATTTGAACTCCGCCTAGTACAGAAGCCGCTATTATTTTTGTTCAGACTGCAATATTTTCTTCAAACTTACTCGGAATCCGACGAGACTTCGACCGATTAACTCCCACCTAAATTACGGACAATATGGAACACTGAGATACCTCATCTTGTAAACGCATACTGTAGTTCTCCATGGGCAATGACAGTTGTACTTAGAAAACAACAGGATACACATCTCCATATTTGAAATTCGCCTAGTGAAGAAGCCACTATTTTTTTTTGTTCAGACTGCAATAACTTCTTCATACTAATTTAGAATTCGGTGAGACTTCGACCAATTTACTCCCACCTAAATTACGGACAATATGGAACACTTGGATACTTCATCTTGTGAACGCATACTGTAGTTCTCTATGGGCACTTACAGTTATATTTAGAAAATAACAGGATATCACATCCCCATATTTGAACTCCACCTAGTGCTTGAGCCGCTATTTTTTTGTTCATACTGCAATAACTTCTTCGTACAAATTCAGAATCCGGTGAGACTTCGACCGATTAACTCCCACCTAAATTACGGACAGTATGAAACACTCAAGTACTTCGTCTTGTGAACGTACACTGTAGTTCTCCATGGGGACTGACAGTTGTACTTAGAAAATAACAGGCTACCACATCCTCGTATTTGAACTCCGCCTAGTCCAGAAGCCGCTATTTTTTTGTTCAGACTTCAATATTTTCTTCATACTTACTCGGAATCCGACGAGACTTCGACCGATTAACTCCCACCTAAATTACGGACAATATGTTACACTCGGATACCTCATCTTGTGAACGCGTACTGTAGTTCTCCATGGGCACTGACAGTAGTACTTGGAAAATAACATGATACACATCTCCAAAATTGAAATTCGCCTAGTGCAGAAGCCGCTATTTTTTTGTTCAGATTGCAATAACTTCTTCATACTAATTCAGAATACGATGAGACTTCGACCAATTAACTCCCACCTAAATTACGGACAATATGGAACACTCAGATACATCATCTTGTGAATGCATACTGTAGTTCTCCATGGGGACAGAGAGTTGTAATTAGAAAATAACTGGCTACCACATCCCCATATTTGAAGTCCGCCTAGTGCAGAAGCCGCTATTTTTTTGTTCAGACTTCAATAACTTCTTCATACTAATTCAGAATCCGGTGAGACTTATACCGATTAACTCCCACCTAAATTACGGACAATATGGAACACTCGGATACTTCATCTTGTGAACGCATATTGTAGTTCTCCATGGGCACTGACAGTTGTACTTAGAAAATAACGGGATACCACATCCCCATATTTGAACTACGCCTAGGGCAGAAGCCGCTATTTTTTGTTCAGACTGCAATATTTTCTTCATACTTACTTGGAATCCGGCGAGACTTCGACCGATTAACTCCCACCGAAATCACAGACAATATGAAACACTCGGATACTTCATCTTGTGAACGCACACTTTAGTTCTCCATGGGGACTGACAGTTGTACTTTGAAAATAACAGGCTGCCACATCCCCATATTTGATCTCCACCTAGTGCAGAAGCCGATATTTTTTTTGTTCAGACTGCAATAACTTCTTCATAATAATTAAGAATCCGGTGAGAATTCGACCAATTAACTCCCACCTAAATTACGGACAATATGGAACACTCGGATACCTCATCTTATGAACGCATACTGTAGTTCTCCGTGGGCACTAACAATTGTACTTAGAAAATAACAGGATACAACATCGCCATATTTGAACTCCGCCTAGTGCAAAAGCCGCAATTTTTTTTGTTCAAACTGCAATATTTTCTTCATAATAACTCGGAATCCGGCGAGACTTCGACCGCTTAAATCCCACCTAAATTACGGACAATATGAAACAATCTGATACTTCATCTTGTGAACGTACACTGTAGTTCTCCGTGGGACTAACAGTTGTACTTCGAAAATAACAGGCTACCACATCCCCAAATTTGAACTCCGCCTAGTGAAGAAGCAGCTATTTTTTTTGTTCAAACTGCAATAACTTCTTCATAATAATTCATAATCCGGTGAGACTTCGACTAATTAACTCCCTCCTAAATTACGGACAATATGGAACACTCGGATACTTCATCTTGTGAACGCATACTGTAGTTCTCAATGGGCACTGACAGTTGTACTTAGAAAATAACAGGATACCACATCCCCATATTTGAACTACGCCTAGTGCAGAAGCCGCTATTTTTTTGTTTCAGACTGCAATAACTTCTTCATGCTAATTCAGAATCCGGTGGTACTTCGACCATTTAACTCCCACCTAAATTACGAACAATATGGAACACTCGGATACTTCGTCTTGTGAACGCATACTGTAGTTCTCCATGGGTACTGACAGTTGTACATAGAAAATAACAGGATACCACATCCCCATATTTGAACTCCGCCTAGTACAGAAGCCATTATTTTTTTTGTTCAGACTGTAATATTTTCTTCATACTTACTCGGAATCCGGCGAGACTTCGACCGATTAACACCCATCTAAATTACGAACAATATGGAACACTCGGATATCTCATCTTGTGAACGCATACTGTAGTTCTCCATGGGCACTGACAGTTGTACTTAGAAAATAACAGGATACAACATCTCCATATTTGAACTCCGTCTAGTGTAGAAGTCGCTATATTTTTTGTTCAGACTGCAATAACTTCTACATACTAATTCAGAATCCGATGAGACTTCAACCAATTAACTCCGTGCTAAATTACGGACAATATGGAATACTCGGATACTTCATCTTGTGAATGCATACTATAGTTCTCGATGGGCATTGACAGTTGTACTTAGAAAATAACAGGACACAACATCCCCATATTTGAACTCCGTCTAGTGCAGAAGCCGCTATTTTTTTTGTTCAGACGACAATATTTTCTTCATACTAACTCGGAATCCGGCGAGACTTCGACCGATTTACACCCATCTAAATTACGAACAATATGGAACACTCGGATACCTCATCTTGTGAACGCATACTGTAGTTCTCCATGGGCACTGACAGATGTACTTTGAAAATAACAGGCTATCACATCCCCATATTTGAACTCAGCCTAGTGCAAAAGCCGCTATTTTTTTTAGACTACAATAACTTCTTCATACTAATTCAGAATCCGGTGAGACTTCGACCAATTAACTTCCACCTAAATTACAGACAATATGGAACACTCGGATACTTCATCTTGTGAACGCATACTGTAGTTCTCCATGGGCACTGACAGTTGTGCTTAGAAAATAACAGGATACCACATCCCCATATTTGAACTCTTAGTACAGAAGTCGCTATTTTTTTTGTTCAGACTGCAATATTTTATTCATACTTACTCGGAATCCGGCGAGAGTTCGATCGATTAACTCCCACCTCAATTACGGACAATATGGAACACTCGGATAACTCATCTTATGAACGCATATTGTAGTTCTCCATGGGCACTGACAGTTGTACTTGGAAAATAACAGGATACAACATCTCCATATTTGAACTCTGCCTAGTGCAAAAGCCGCTATTTTTTTTGTTCAGACTATAATAACTTCTTCATACTAATTCAGAATCCGGTGAGACTTCGACCAATTAACTCCCACCTAAATTATGGACAATATGGAACACTCGGATACTTCATCTTGTGAACGCATACTATAGTTCTCGATGGGCACTGACAGTTGTACTTAGAAAATAACAGGATACCACATCCCCATATTTGAACTCCGCCTAGTGCAGAAGCCGCTATTTTTTTTGTTCAGACTGCAATAAATTCTTCATACTAATTCAGAATCCGGTGAGACTTCGACCAATTAACTCCTACCTAAATTACAAACAATATGGAACACTCGGATACCTCATCTTGTGAACGCATACTGTAGTTATCCATGGGCATTGACAGTTGTACTTAAAAAATAACAGAATACAACATCGCCATATTTGAACTCCGCCTAGTGCAGAAGCCGCTATTTTTTTTGTTCAAACCGCAATATTTTCTTCATACTAACTCGGAATCCGACGAGACTTCGACCGCTTAAATCCTACCAAAATTACGGACATTATGAAACACTCAGATACTTCGTCTAGTGAACGTACACTGTAGTTCTCAATGGGAACTGACAGTTGTACTTTGAAAATAACAGGCAACCACATCCGCATATTTGAACTCCACCTAGTGTAGAAGCCGCTATTTTTTTTTGTTCAGACTGCAATAACTTCTTCATACTAATTCAGAATCCGGTGAGACTACGACCAATTAACTCCCACCTAAATTACGGACAATATGGAACACTCGGATACTTCATCTTGTGAACGCATACAGTAGTTCTTCATGGGCACTGATAGTTGTACTTAGAAATTAACAGGATACCACATCCCCATATTTGAACTCCGCCTAGTGCAGAAGCCGCTATTTTTTTTGTTCCGACTGCAATAACTTCTTCATACTAATTCATAATCCGGTGAAACTTCGAACAATTAACTCCCAGCTAAATTACGGACAATATGGAACACTCGGATGCTTCATCTTGTGAACGCATACTGTAGTTCTCGATGGGCACAGACAGTTGTACTTAGAAACTAACAGGATACAACATCCCCATATTTGAACTCCGCCTAGTACAGAAGCCGCTATTTTTTTGTTTAGACTGCAATATTTTCTTCATACTAACTCGGAATCCGGCGAGACTTCGACCGATTAACTCCCAGCTAAATTACGGACAATATGAAACGCTCGGATACTTCATCTTGTGAACGTACACTGTAGTTCTCCCTAGGGACTGACAATTATACATAGAAAATAACTGGCTACCACATCCCATATTTGAACTCCGCCTAGTGCAGAAGCCACTATTTTTTTTGTTCAGACTGCAATAACTTCTTCATACTAATTCAGAATCCGGTGAGACTTTGACCAATTAACTCCCATCTAAATTATGGACAATATGGAACACTCGGATACTTCATCTTGTGAACGCATACTGTAGTTCTCCATGGGCACTAACAGTTGTACATAGAAAATAACAGGATACCACATCCCCATATTTGAACTCCGCCTAGTGCAGAAGCCGCTATTTTTTTGTTTCAGACTGCAATAACTTCTTCATACTAATTCAGAATCTGGTGAGACTTCGACCAATTAACTCCCACCTAAATTATGAACAATATGGAACACTCAGATACTTCATCTTGTGAACGCATACTGTAGTTCTCCATGGGCACTGACAGTTGTACATAGAAAATAACTGGATACCACATCCCCATATTTGAACTCCGCCTAGTAAAGAAGCCGCTATTTTTTTGTTCAGACTGCAATATTTTCTTCATACTTACTCGGAATCCGGCGAGACTTTGACCGATTAACACCCATCTAAATTACGAACAATATGGAACACAGGGATATCTCATCTTGTGAACGCATACTATAGTTCTCCTTGGGCACTGACGGTTGTACTTAGAAAATAACAGGATACAACATCTCCATATTTGAACACCGTCTAGTGTAGAAGTCGCTATTTTTTTTGTTCAGACTGCAATAACTTCTACATACTAATTCAGAATCCGTTGAGACTTAGACCAATTAACTCCGTGCTAAATTACGGACAATGTGGAATACTCGGATACTTCATCTTGTGAACGCATACTGTAGTTCTCGATGGGCATTGACAGTTGTACTTAGAAAATAACAGTATACAACATCCCCATATTTGAACTCCGCCTAGTGTAGAAGCCGCTATTTTTTTGGTTCAGACTATAATATTTTCTTCATACTAACTCAGAATCCGACGAGACTTCGACCGATTTACAACCATCTAAATTACGAACAATATGGAACACTCGGATACCTCATCTTGTGAATGCATACTGTAGTTCTCCATGGGCACTGACAGTTGTACTTTGAAAATAACAGGCTACCACATCCCCATATTTGAACTCAGCCTAGTGCAGAAGCCGCTAATTTTTTTTGTTCAGACTACAATAACTTCTTCATACTAATTCAGAATCCGGCGAGACTTCGACCGATTAACACCCATCTAAATTACGAACAATATGGAACACTCGGATATCTCATCTTGTGAATGCATACTGTAGTTCTCCATGGCACTGACAGTTGTACTTAGAAAATAACAGGATACAACATCTCCATATTTGAACTCCGCCTAGTGTAGAAGCCGCTATTTTTTTTGTTCAGACTGCAATAACTTCTTCATACTAATTCAGAATCCGGTGAGACTTCGACCAATTAACTCCCACCTAAATTACAGACAATATGGAACACTTGGATACTTCATCTTGTGAATGCATGCTGTAGTTCTCCATGGGCACTGACAGTTGTACATAGAAAATAACAGGATACCACATCCCCATATTTGAACTCCGTCTAGTGTACAAGTCGCTATTTTTTTGTTAAGACTGCAATATTTTATTCATACTTACTCGGAATCCGGCGAGACTTCGACCGATTAACTCCCACCTAAATTACGGACAATATGGAACACTCGGATACCTCATCTTATGAACGCATACTGTAGTTCTCCATGGGCACTGACATTTGTACTTAGAAAATAACAGGATACAACATCTCCATATTTGAACTCCGCCTAGTGTAGAAGCCGCTATTTTTTTTGTTCAGACTGCAATAACTTCTTCATACTAATTCAGAATCCGGTGAGACTTCGACCAATTAACTCCCACCTAAATTACGGACAATATGGAACACTTGGATACTTCATCTTGTGAATGCATGCTGTAGTTCTCCATGGGCACTGACAGTTGTACATAGAAAATAACAGGATACCACATCCCCATATTTGAACTCCGCCTAGTACAGAAGCCGCTATTTTTTCTGTTCAGACTGCAATATTTTATTCGTACTTACTCGGAATCCGGCGAGACTTCGACCAATTAACTCCCACCTAAATTACGGACAATATGGAACACTCGGATACCTCATCTTATGAACGCATACTGTAGTTCTCCATGGACCCTGACAGTTGTTCTTAGAAAATAAGATGATACGACATCTCCATATTTGAACTCAGCCTAGTGCGAAAGGCGCTATTTTTTTTTGTTTAGACTACTATAACTTCTTCATACTAATTCAGAATCCGGTGAGACTTCGACCAATTAACTCCCACCTAAATTACAGACAATATGGAACACCCGGATACTTCATCTTGTGAACGCATACTGTAGTTCTCCATGGGCACTGACAGTTGTACTTAGAAAATAACAGGATACCACATCCCCATATTTAAACTCCGCCTAGTACAAAAGCCGCTATTTTTTTTGTTCAGACTGCAATATTTTATTCATACTTACTCGGAATCCGGCGAGAGTTCGACCGATTAACTCCCACCTAAATTACGAACAATATGGAACACTCGGATATCTCATCTTATGAACGCATACTGTAGTTCTCCATGGGCACTGACAGTTGTACTTGGAAAATAATAGGATACCACATCCCCATATTTGAACTCCGCCTAGTACAGAAGCCGCTATTTTTTTGTTCAGACTGCAATATTTTATTCATACTTATTCGGAATCCGGCGAGACTTCGACCGATTAACTCCCACCTAAATTACAGACAATATGGAACACTCGGATATCTCATCTTGTGAACGCATACTGTAGTTCTCCATGGGCACTGACAGTTGTACTTAGAAAATAATAGGATACAACATCTCCATATTTGATCTCCGCCTAGTGCAGAAGCCGGTATTTTTTTTGTTCAGACTACAATAACATCTTCATACTAATTCAAAATCCGTTGAGACTTCGATCAATTAACTCCCACCTAAATTACGGACAGTATGAAACACTCAGATACTTCATCATGTGAACGTACACTGTAGTTCTCCATGGGCACTGACAGTTGTACATAGAAAACAACAAGATACCACATCTCCATATTTGAACTCCGCCTAGTGCAGAAGCCGCTATTTTTTTTGTTCAGACTACAATATTTTATTCATACTAATTCAGAATCCGGTGAGACTTCGACCAATTAACTCTCACCTAAATTACGGACAATATGGAACACTCAGATACTTCATCTTGTGAATGCATACTATAGTTCTCCATTGGCACTGACAGTTGTACATAGAAAATAACAGGATACCACATCCCCATATTTGAACTCCACCTAGTACAGAAACCGCTAATTTTTTTGTTCAGACTGCAATATTTTATTCATACTTACTCGAAATCCGGCGAGACTTCGACCGATTAACTCCCACCTAAATTATGGACAATATGGAACACTCGGATACCTCATCTTATGAACGTATAATGTAGTTCTCCATGGGCACGACAGATGTACTTAGAAAATAACAGGATACAACATCTCCATATCTAAACTCCACCTAGTGCAGAAGCCGCTATTTTTATTGTTCAGACTGCAATAACTTCTTCATAGTAATTCAGAATCCGGTGAGACTTCAACCAATTAACCCCCACCTAAATTACGGACAATATGGAACACTCAGATACTTCATCTTGTGAACGCATACTGTAGTTCTCGATGGGCACTGACAGTTGTACTTAGAAAATAACAGGATACCATCCCCATATTTGAACTCCGCCTAGTGCAGAAGCTGCTATTTTTTTGTTCGAACTGCAATAACTTCTTCATACTAATTCTGAATCCGGCGTGACTTCGACCAATTAACTCCAACCCAAATTACGGACAATATGGAACACTCGGATACTTCATCTTGTGAACGCATACTGTAGTTCTCGATGGGCACTGACAGTTGTACTTAGAAAATAACTGGATACAACATCCCCATATTTGAACTCCGCCGAGTGCAGAAGCCGCTATTTTTTTTGTTCAGACTGCAATATTTTCTTCATACTAATTCGGAATTCGGCGAGACTTCGATCGATTAACACCCATTTAAATTACGAACAATATGGAACACTCGGATACCTCATCTTGTGAACGCATACTGTAGTTCTCCATGGGCAATGACAGTTGTACTTTGAAAATAACAGGCTACCACATCCCTTTATTTGAACCTCCCTAGTGCAGAAGCCGCTATTTTTTTGTTCAGACTGCAATAACTTCTTCATACTAATTCAGAATCCGATGGGACTTCGACCAATTAACTCCCACCTAAATTACGGACAATATGGAACACTCGGATACCTCATCTTGTGAACACATACTGTAGTTCTCCATGGGCACTGACAGTTGTACCTAGAAAATAATAGGATACAACATCCCCATATTTGAACTCCGCCTAGTGTAGAAGCCGCTGTTTTTTTTTCAGACTGCAATATTTTCTTCATACTAACTCGGAATCCGGCGAGACTTCGACCGAATATCTCCCACCTAAATTACGGACAATATGAAACACTCGGATACTTCATCTTGTGAACGTACACTGTAGTTCTCCATGGAGACTGACAGTTGTACTTAGAAAATAACATGCTACCACATCCCCATATTTGAACTCCGCCTAGTGCAGAAGTCGCTTTTTTTCAGACTGCATTATTTTCTTCGTACTAATTCGGAATCCGGCGAGACTACGACCGATTAACTTCCACCTAAATTACGGACAATATGAAACACTCAGATACTTCATCTTGTGAACGTACACTGTAGTTCTCCCTGGGGACTGACAGTTCTACTTAGAAAATAACAGGCCACCACATCCCATATTTGAACTCCGCCTAGTGTAGAAGCCACTATTTTTGTTCAGACTGCAATAACTTCTTCATAATAATTCAGAATCTGGTGAGACTTCGACCAATTAACTCCCACCTAAATTACGGACAATATGGAACACTCGGATACTTCATCTTGTGAACGCATTCTGTAGTTCTCCATGGACACTGACAGTTGTACTTAGAAAATAACAGGATACAACATCTCCATATTTGAACTCCGCCTAGTGTAGAAGCCGCTATTTTTTTTGTTCAGACTGCAATAACTTCTTCATACTAATTCAGAATTCGGTGAGACTTCGACCAATTAACTCCCACCTAAATTACAGACAATATGGAACACTTGGATACTTCATCTTGTGAATGCATGCTGTAGTTCTCCATGGGCACTGACAGTTGTACATAGAAAATAACAGGATACCACATCCCCATATTTGAACTCCGTCTAGTGTACAAGTTGCTATTTTTTTGTTAAGACTGCAATATTTTATTCATACTTACTCGGAATCCGGCGAGACTTCGACCGATTAACTCCCACATAAATTACGGACAATATGGAACACTCGGATACCTCATCTTATGAACGCATACTGTAGTTCTCCATGGGCACTGACAGTTGTACTTAGAAAATAACAGGATACAACATCTCCATATTTGAACTCCGCCTAGTGTAGAAGCCGCTATTTTTTTTGTTCAGACTGCAATAACTTCTTCATACTAATTCAGAATCCGGTGAGACTTCGACCAATTAACTCCCACCTAAATTACGGACAATATGGAACACTTGGATACTTCATCTTGTGAATGCATGCTGTAGTTCTCCATGGGCACTGACAGTTGTACATAGAAAATAACAGGATACCACATCCCCATACTTGAACTCCGCCTAGTACAGAAGCCGCTATTTTTTCTGTTCAGACTGCAATATTTTATTCGTACTTACTCGGAATCCGGCGAGACTTCGACCGATTAACTCCCACCTAAATTACGGACAATATGGAACACTCGGATACCTCATCTTATGAACGCATACTGTAGTTCTCCATGGACCCTGACAGTTGTTCTTAGAAAATAACATGATACGACATCTCCATATTTGAACTCAGCCTAGTGCGAAAGGCGCTATTTTTTTTGTTTAGACTACTATAACTTCTTCATACTAATTCAGAATCCGGTGAGACTTCGACCAATTAACTCCCACCTAAATTACAGACAATATGGAACACCCGGATACTTCATCTTGTGAACGCATACTGTAGTTCTCCATGGGCACTGACAGTTGTACTTAGAAAATAACAGGATACCACATCCCCATATTTAAACTCCGCCTAGTACAGAAGCCACTATTTTTTTTGTTCAGACTGCAATATTTTATTCATACTTACTCGGAATTCGGCGAGAGTTCGACCGATTATCTCCCACCTAAATTACGAACAATATGGAACACTCGGATATCTCATCTTATGAACGCATATTGTAGTTCTCCATGGGCACTGACAGTTGTACTTGGAAAATAACAGGATACCACATCCCCATATTTGAACTCCGCCTAGTACAGAAGCCGCTATTTTTTTGTTCAGACTGCAATATTTTATTCATACTTATTCGGAATCCGGCGAGACTTCGACCGATTAACTCCCACCTAAATTACAGACAATATGGAACACTCGGATACCTCATCTTGTGAACGCATACTGTAGTTCTCCATGGGCACTGGCAGTTGTACTTAGAAAATAATAGGATACAACATCTCCATATTTGATCTCCGCCTAGTGCAGAAGCCGGTATTTTTTTTGTTCAGACTATAATAACATCTTCATACTAATTCAAAATCCGGTGAGACTTCGATCAATTAACTCCCACCTAAATTACGGACAGTATGAAACACTCAGATACTTCATCATGTGAACGTACACTGTAGTTCTCCATGGGCACTGACAGTTGTACATAGAAAATAACAAGATACCACATCTCCATATTTGAACTCCGCCTAGTGCAGAAGCCGCTATTTTTTTTGTTCAGACTACAATATTATATTCATACTAATTCAGAATCCGGTGAGACTTCGACCAATTAACTCTCACCTAAATTACGGACAATATGGAACACTCAGATACTTCATCTTGTGAATGCCTACTATAGTTCTCCATTGCCACTGACAGTTGTACATAGAAAATAACAGGATACCACATCCCCATATTTGAACTCCACCTAGTACAGAAACCGCTATTTTTTTTGTTCAGACTGCAATATTTTATTCATACTTACTCGAAATCCGGCGAGACTTCGACCGATTAACTCCCACCTAAATTATGGACAATATGGAACACTCGGATACCTCATCTTATGAACGTATAATGTAGTTCTCCATGGGCACGACAGATGTACTTAGAAAATAACAGGATACAACATCTCCATATCTAAACTCCACCTAGTGCAGAAGCCGCTATTTTTATTGTTCAGACTGCAATAACTTCTTCATAGTAATTCAGAATCCGGTGAGACTTCAACCAATTAACCCCCACCTAAATTACGGACAATATGGAACACTCAGATACTTCATCTTGTGAACGCATACTGTAGTTCTCGATGGGCACTGACAGTTGTACTTAGAAAATAACAGGATACCATCCCCATATTTGAACTCCGCTTAGTGCAGAAGCTGCTATTTTTTAGTTCGAACTGCAATAACTTCTTCATACTAATTCTGAATCCGGCGTGACTTCGACCAATTAACTCCAACCCAAATTACGGACAATATGGAACACTCGGATACTTCATCTTGTGAACGCATACTGTAGTTCTCGATGGGCACTGACAGTTGTACTTAGAAAATAACAGGATACAACATCCCCATATTTGAACTCCACCGAGTGCAGAAGCCGCTATTTTTTTTGTTCAGACTGCAATATTTTCTTCATACTAATTCGGAATCCGGCGAGACTTCGATCTATTAACACCCATCTAAATTACGAACAATATGGAACACTCGGATACCTCATCTTGTGAACGCATACTGTAGTTCTCCATGGGCAATGACAGTTGTACTTTGAAAATAACAGGCTACCACATCCCTTTATTTGAACCTCCCTAGTGCAGAAGCCGCTATTTTTTTGTTCAGACTGCAATAACTTCTTCATACTAATTCAGAATCCGATGGGACTTCGACCAATTAACTCCCACCTAAATTACGGACAATATGGAACACTCGGATACCTCATCTTGTGAACACATACTGTAGTTCTCCATGGGCACTGACAGTTGTACCTAGAAAATAATAGGATACAACATCCCCATATTTGAACTCCGCCTAGTGTAGAAGCCGCTGTTTTTTTTTCAGACTGCAATATTTTCTTCATACTAACTCGGAATCCGGTGAGACTTCGACCGATTATCTCCCACCTAAATTACGGACAATATGAAACACTCGGATACTTCATCTTGTGAACGTACACTGTAGTTCTCCATGGAGACTGACAGTTGTACTTAGAAAATAACATGCTACCACATCCCCATATTTGAACTCCGCCTAGTGCAGAAGTCGCTTTTTTTCAGACTGCATTATTTTCTTCGTACTAATTCGGAATCCGGCGAGACTACGACCGATTAACTTCCACCTAAATTACGGACAATATGAAACACTCAGATACTTCATCTTGTGAACGTACACTGTAGTTTTCCCTGGGGACTGACAGTTCTACTTAGAAAATAACAGGCCACCACATCCCATATTTGAACTCCGCCTAGTGTAGAAGCCACTATTTTTGTTCAGACTGCAATAACTTCTTCATAATAATTCAGAATCTGGTGAGACTTCGACCAATTAACTCCCACCTAAATTACGGACAATATGGAACACTCGGATACTTCATCTTGTGAACGCATTCTGTAGTTCTCCATGGACACTTACAGTTGTACTTAGAAAATAACAGGATACCACATCCCCATATTTGAACTCCGCCTAGTGCAGAAGCCGCTATTTTTTTGTTCGGACTGCAATAACTTCTTCATACTAATTCAGAATCCGATGAGACTTCGACCAATTAACTCCCACCTAAATTACGGACAATATGGAACACTCGGATACTTCATCCTGTGAACGCATATTGTAGTTCTCCATCGTCACTGACAGTTATACATAAAAAATAACAGGATACCACATCCCCATATTTGAACTTCGCCTAGTACAGAAGCCGCTATTTTTTTGTTCATACTGCAATATTTTATTCATACTTACTCGAAATCCGGCGAGACTTCGACCGATTAACTCCCACCTAAATTACGGACAATATGGAACACTCGGATACCTCATCTTGTGAACGCGTACTGTAGTTCTCGATGGACACTGACAGTTGTACTTAAAATATAACAGGATACCACATCCCCATATTTGAACTCCGCCTAGTGCAGAAGCCGCTATTTTTATGTTCAAACTAGAATATTTTCTTCATACTGACTCGGAATCCGACGAAACTTCAACCGATTAACTCCCACCTACATTACAGACAATATGGAACACTCGGATACTTCATCTTGTGAACGTATATTGTAGTTCTCCATGGTCACTGACAGTTGTACATAGAAAATAACAGAATACCACATCCCCATATTTGAACTCCGCCTAGTACAGAAGCCGCTATTTTTTTGTTCAGACTGCAATATTTTATTCATACTTATTCGGAATCCGGCGAGACTTCGACCGATTAACTCCCACCTAAATTACAGACAATATGGAACACTCGGATACCTCATCTTGTGAACGCATACTGTAGTTCTCCATGGGCACTGACAGTTGTACTTAGAAAATAATAGGATACAACATCTCCATATTTGATCTTCGCCTAGTGCAGAAGCCGGTATTTTTTTTGTTTAGACTACAATAACATCTTCATACTAATTCAAAATCCGGTGAGACTTCGATCAATTAACTCTCACCTAAATTACGGACAGTATGAAACACTCAGATACTTCATCATGTGAACGTACACTGTAGTTCTCCATGGGCACTGACAGTTGTACATAGAAAATAACAAGATACCACATCTCCATATTTGAACTCCGCCTAGTGCAGAAGCCGTTATTTTTTTTGTTCAGACTACAATATTTTATTCATACTAATTCAGAATCCGGTGAGACTTCGACCAATTAACTCTCACCTAAATTACGGACAATATGGAACACTCAGATACTTCATCTTGTGAATGCATACTATAGTTCTCCATTGCCACTGACAGTTGTACATAGAAAATAACAGGATACCACATCCCCATATTTGAACTCCACCTAGTACAGAAACCGCTATTTTTTTTGTTCAGACTGTAATATTTTATTCATACTTACTCGAAATCCGGCGAGACTTCGACCAATTAACTCCCACCTAAATTATGGACAATATGGAACACTCGGATACCTCATCTTATGAACGTATAATGTAGTTCTCCATGGGCACGACAGATGTACTTAGAAAATAACAGGATACAATATCTCCATATCTAAACTCCACCTAGTGCAGAAGCCGCTATTTTTATTGTTCAGACTGCAATAACTTCTTCATAGTAATTCAGAATCCGGTGGGACTTCAACCAATTAACCCCCACCTAAATTACGGACAATATGGAACACTCAGATACTTCATCTTGTGAACGCATACTGTTGTTCTCGATGTGCACTGACAGTTGTACTTAGAAAATAACAGGATACCATCCCCATATTTGAACTCCGCCTAGTGCAGAAGCTGCTATTTTTTTGTTCGAACTGCAATAACTTCTTCATACTAATTCTGAATCCGACGTGACTTCGACCAATTAACTCCAACCCAAATTACGGACAATATGGAACACTCAGATACTTCATCTTGTGAACGCATACTGTAGTTCTCGATGGGCACTGACAGTTGTACTTAGAAAATAACAGGATACAACATCCCCATATTTGAACTCCGCCGAGTGCAGAAGCCGCTATTTTTTTTGTTCGGACTGCAGTATTTTCTTCATACTAATTCGGAATCCGGCGAGACTTCGATCGATTAACACCCATCTAAATTACGAACAATATGGAACACTCGGATACCTCATCTTGTGAACGCATACTGTAGTTCTCCATGGGCAATGACAGTTGTACTTTGAAAATAAAGGCTACCACATCCCTTTATTTGAACCTCCCTAGTGCAGAAGCCGCTATTTTTTTGTTCAGACTGCAATAACTTCTTCATACTAATTCAGAATCTGATGGGACTTCGACCAATTAACTCCCACCTAAATTACGGACAATATGGAACACTCGGATACCTCATCTTGTGAACACATACTGTAGTTCTCCATGGGCACTGACAGTTGTACCTAGAAAATAATAGGATACAACATCCCCATATTTGAACTCCGCCTAGTGTAGAAGCCGCTGTTTTTTTTTCAGACTGCAATATTTTCTTCATAGTAACTCGGAATCCGGCGAGACTTCGACCGATTATCTCCCACCTAAATTACGGACAATATGAAACACTCGGATACTTCATCTTGTGAACGTACACTGTAGTTCTCCATGGAGACTGACAGTTGTACTTAGAAAATAACATGCTACCACATCCCCATATTTGAACTCCGCCTAGTGCAGAAGTCGCTTTTTTTCAGACTGCATTATTTTCTTCGTACTAATTCGGAATCCGGCGAGACTACGACCGATTAACTTCCACCTAAATTACGGACAATATGAAACACTCAGATACTTCATCTTGTGAACGTACACTGTAGTTCTCCCTGGGGACTGACAGTTCTACTTAGAAAATAACAGGCCACCACATCCCATATTTGAACTCCGCCTAGTGTAGAAGCCACTATTTTTGTTCAGACTGCAATAACTTCTTCATAATAATTCAGAATATGGTGAGACTTCGACCAATTAACTCCCACCTAAATTACGGACAATATGGAACACTCGGATACTTCATCTTGTGAACGCATTCTGTAGTTCTCCATGGACACTTACAGTTGTACTTAGAAAATAACAGGATACCACATCCCCATATTTGAACTCCGCCTAGTGCAGAAGCCGCTATTTTTTTGTTCGGACTGCAATAACTTCTTCATACTAATTCAGAATCCGATGAGACTTCGACCAATTAACTCCCACCTAAATTACGGACAATATGGAACACTCGGATACTTCATCCTGTGAACGCATATTGTAGTTCTCCATCGTCACTGACAGTTATACATAAAAAATAACAGGATACCACATCCCCATATTTGAACTTCGCCTAGTACAGAAGCCGCTATTTTTTTGTTCAGACTGCAATATTTTTTTCATACTTACTCGAAATCCGACGAGACTTCGACCGATTAACTCCCACCTAAATTACGGACAATATGGAACACTCGGATACCTCATCTTGTGAACGCGTACTGTAGTTCTCGATGGACACTGACAGTTGTACTTAAAATATAACAGGATACCACATCCCCATATTTGAACTCCACCTAGTGCAGAAGCCGCTATTTTTTTGTTCAGACTACAATATTTTCTTCATACTGACTCGGAATCCGACGAAACTTCAACCGATTAACTCCCACCTAAATTACGGACAATATGGAACACTCGGATACTTCATCTTGTGAACGCATATTGTAGTTCTCCATGGTCACTGACAGTTGTACATAGAAAATAACAGAATACCACATCCCCATATTTGAACTCCGCCTAGTACAGAAGCCGCCATTTTTTTGTTCAGACTGCAATAACTTCTTCATAGTAATTCAGAATCCGGTGAGACTTCGACCAATTAACTCCCACCTAAATTACGGACAATATGGAACACTCGGATACTTCATCTTGTGAACGCATACTGTAGTTCTCCTTGGGCACTGACAGTTGTACATAGAAAATAACAGGATACCACATCCTTATATTTGAACTCCGCCTAGTGCAGAAGCCGCTATTTTTTTTGTTCAGATTGCAATAACTTCTTCGTATTAATTCAGAATCCGGTGTGACTTCGACCAATTAACTCCCACCGAAATTACGGACAATTTGGAACACTCGGATACTTCGTCTTGTGAACGCATACTGTAGTTCTCGATGGGCACTGACAGCTGTACATAGAAAAGAACAGGATACCACATCCCCATATTTGAACTCCGCCTAGTGTAGAAGCCGCTACTTTTTTGTTCATACTACAATAACTTCTTTATATTAATTCAGAATCCGGTGAGACTTCAACTGATTAACTCTCTCCTAAATTACGGACAATATGAAACACTCGAATACTTCATCTTGTGAAAGTACACTGTAGTTTTCCATTGGGACTAACAGTTGTACTTAGAAAATAACAGGCTACCTCATCCCCATATTTGAACTCCGCCTAGTGCAGAAGCCGCTATTTTTTTATTCAGACTGCAATATTTTCTTCATACTAACTCGGAATCCGGTGAGACTTCGACCGATTAACTCCCACCTAAATTACGGACAATATGGAACACTCGAATACCTCATCTTGTAAACGCATGTTGTAGTTCTCCATGGGCACTGACAGTTGTACTTAGAAAATAACAGGATACAACATCCCCATATTCGAACTCCGCCTAGTGCAGAAGCCGCAAATTTTTTTGTTCAGACTGCAATAACTTCTTCGTACTAATTCAGAATCCGGTGAGACTTCGACCAATTAACTCCCACCTAAATTACGAACAATATGGAACACTCGGATACTTCATCTTGTGAACTCATACTGTAGTTCTCCATGGGCACTAACAGTTGTACTTAGAAAAGAACAAGATACCGCATCCTCATATTTAAACTTCGCCTAGTGTAGAAGCTGCAATTTTTTTGTTCAAACTACAATATGAAACACTCGGATACTTCATCTTGTGAATGTACACTGTAGTTTTCCATGGGGACTGACAGTTGTACTTAGAAAATAACAGGTTACCACATCCCCATATTTGAACTCTGCCTAGTGCAGAAGCCGCTATTTTTTTTATTCAGACTGCAATATTTTCTTCATACTAACTCGGAGTCCGGTGAGACTTCGACCGATTAACTCCCACCTAAATTACGGACAATATGGAACACTCGAATACCTCATCTTGTGAACGCATACTGTAGTTCTCTATGAGCACTGACAGTAGTACTTTGAAAATAACAGGATACAACATCCCCATATTTGAACTACGCCTAGTGTAGAAGCCGCTATTTTTTTGTTCAGACTGCAATATTTTCTTCATACTAACTCGAAATCCGGCGAGACTTCAACCGATTAACTTCCACCTAAATTACGGACAATATGAAACACTCGAATACATCATCTTGTGAACGTACATTGTAGTTCTCCATGGGGACTGACAGTTGTACTTCGAAAATAACAGGCTAACACATCCCTATATTTGAACTCCGCCTAGTGCAGAAGCCGCTATTTTTTTGTTCAGACTGCAATATTTTCTTCATACTTACTCGGAATCGGGCGAGACTTCGACCGATTAACTCCCACCTAAATTACGGACAATATGGAACACTCGGATACCTCATCTTGTGAACGCATACTGTAGGTCTCCATGGGCACTGACAGTTGTTCATAGAAAATAACAGGATACCACATCCCCATATTTGAACTCCGCCTAGTGCAGAAGCCGCTATTTTTTTGTTCGGACTGCAATAACTTCTTCATACTAATTCAGAATCCGGTGAGACTTCGACCAATTAACTCCCACCTAAATTACAGACAATATGGAACACTCAGATACTTCATCTTGTGAATGCATACTGTAGTTCTCCATGGGCACTGACAGTTGTCCATAGAAAATAACAAGATACCACATCCCCATATTTGAACTCCGCCTAGTACAGAAGCAGCCAGTTTTTTGTTCAGACTGCAATAGCTTCTTCATAGTAATTCAGAATCCGGTGAGACTTCGACCAATTAACTCCCACCTAAATTACGGACAATATGGAACACTCGGATACTTCATCTTGTGAACGCATACTGTAGTTCTCCTTGGGAACTGACAGTTGTACATAGAAAATAACAGGATACCACATCCTTATATTTGAACTCCGCCTAGTGTAGAAGCCGCTATTTTTTTTGTTCAGATTGCAATAACTTCTTCGTACTAATTCAGAATCCGGTGTGACTTCGACCAATTAACTCCCACCGAAATTACGGACAATTTGGAACACTCGGATACTTCATCTTGTGAACACATACTGTAGTTCTCGATGGGCAATGACAGCTGTACATAGAAAAGAACAGGATACCACATCCCCATATTTGAACTCCGCCTAGTGTAGAAGCCGCTACTTTTTTGTTCATACTACAATAACTTCTTTATATTAATTCAGAATCCGGTGAGACTTCAACTGATTAACTCTCTCCTAAATTACGGACAATATGAAACACTCGGATACTTCATCTTGTGAAAGTACACTGTAGTTTTCCATTGGGACTGACAGTTGTACTTAGAAAATAACAGGCTACCTCATCCCCATATTTGAACTCCGCCTAGTGCAGAAGCCGCTATTTTTTTATTCAGACTGCAATATTTTCTTCATACTAACTCGGAATCCGGTGAGACTTCGACCGATTAACTCCCACCTAAATTACGGACAATATGGAACACTCGAATACCTCATTTTGTAAACGCATGTTGTAGTTCTCCATGGGCACTGACAGTTGTACTTACAAAATAACAGGATACAACATCCCCATATTCGAACTCCGCCTAGTGCAGAAGCCGCAATTTTTTTTGTTCAGACTGCAATAACTTCTTCGTACTAATTCAGAATCTGGTGAGACTTCGACCAATTAACTCCCACCTAAATTACGAACAATATGGAACACTCGGATACTTCATCTTGTGAATGCATACTGTAGTTCTCCATAGGCACTAACAGTTGTACTTAGAAAAGAACAAGATATCACATCCTCATATTTGAACTTCGCCTAGTGTAGAAGCTGCTATTTTTTTTGTTCAAACTACAATATGAAACACTCGGATACTTCATCTTGTGAATGTACACTGTAGTTTTCCATGGGGACTGACAGTTGTACTTAGAAAATAACAGGCTACCACATCCCCATATTTGAACTCTGCCTAGTGCAGAAGCCGCTATTTTTTTTATTCAGACTGCAATATTTTCTTCATACTATCTCGGAGTCCGGTGAGACTTCGACCGATTAACTCCCACCTAAATTACGGACAATATGGAACACTCGAATACCTCATCTTGTGAACGCATACTGTAGTTCTCTATTAGCACTGAAATTTGTACTTTGAAAATAACAGGATACAACATCCCCATATTTGAACTACGCCTAGTGTAGAAGCCGCTATTTTTTTGTTCAGACTGCAATATTTTCTTCATACTAACTCGAAATCCGACGAGACTTCAACCGATTAACTCCCACCTAAATTACGGACAATATGAAACACTCGGATACATCATCTTGTGAACGTACATTGTAGTTCTCCATGGGGACTGACAGTTGTACTTCGAAAATAACAGGCTAACACATCCCTATATTTGAACTCCGCCTAGTGCAGAAGCCGCTATTTTTTTGTTCAGACTGCAATATTTTCTTCATACTAACTCGAAATCCGACGAGACTTCAACCGATTAACTCCCACCTAAATTACGGACAATATGAAACACTCGGATACATCATCTTGTGAACGTACATTGTAGTTCTCCATGGGGACTGACAGTTGTACTTCGAAAATAACAGGCTAACACATCCCTATATTTGAACTCCGCCTAGTGCAGAAGCCGCTATTTTGTTCAGACTGCAATATTTTCTTCATACTTACTCGGAATCGGGCGAGACTTCGACCGATTAACTCCCACCTAAATTACGGACAATATGGAACACTCGGATACCTCATCTTGTGAACGCATACTGTAGGTCTCCATGGGCACTGACAGTTGTTCTTAGAAAATAACAGGATACAACATCTCTATATTTGAACTCCGCCTAGTGCAGAAGCCGCTAATTTTTTTGTTCAGACTGCAATAACTTCTTCATAGTAATTCAAAATCCGGTTAGACTTCAACCAATTAACTCCCACCTAAATTACGGACAATATGGAACACTCGGATACTTCATCTTGTGAACGCATACTGTAGTTCTCCATGGTCACTGACAGTTGTACATAGAAAATAACAGGATACCACATCCCCATATTTGAACTTCGCCTAGTACAGAAGCCGCTATTTTTTTGTTCAAACTGCAATATTTTATTCATACTTACTCGGAATCCGGCGAGACTTCGACCGATTAACTCCCACCTAAATTACTGACAATATGGAACACTCGGAAACTTCATCTTGTGAACGCATACTGTAGTTCTCCATGGGCACTGACAGTTGTACATAGAAAATAAAAGGATACCACATCCCCATATTTGATCTCCGCCTAGTGCAGAAGCCGCTATTTTTTTGTACAGACAGCAATAACTTCTTCATACTAATTCAGAATCCGGTGAGACTTCGACCAATTAACTCCCACCTAAATTACGGACAATATGGAACACTCGTATACTTCAACTTCTGAACGCATATTGTAGTTCTCGATGGGCACTGACAGTTGTACTTAAAAAATAACAGGGTACCACATCCCCATATTTGAACTTCGCCTAGTGCAAAATCCGCTATTTTTTGTTCGGACTGCAATAACTTCTTCATACTAATTCAGAATCCGGTGAGACTTCGACCAATTAACTCCCACCTAAATTAGGAACAATATGGAACACTCGGATACTTCATCTTGTGAACGCATATTGTAGTTCTCTATGGGCACTGAAAGTTGTACTTAGAAAAGAACAGGATACCACATCCCCATATTTGAACTCCGCCTAGTGCAGAAGCCGCTATTTTTTTGTTCAGACTGCAGTAACTTCTTCATACTAATTCAGAATCCGGTGAGACTTCGACCAATTAACTCCCACCTAAATTACTGACAATATGGAACACTCAGAAACTTATTCTTGTGAACGCATACTGTAGTTCTCCATGGGCACTGACAGTTGTACATAGAAAATAACAGGATACCACATCCCCATATTTGAACTCCGCCTAGTACAGAAGCCGCTATTTTTTTGTTCAGACTGCAATATTTTCTTCATACTTACTCGAAATCCGGCGAGACTTCGACCGATTAACTCCCACCTAAATTACGGACAATATGGAACACTTGGATACCTCGTCTTGTGAACGCATACTGTAGTTCTCCATGGGCACTGACAGTTGTACTTAGAAAATAACAGGATACAACCTCCCCATATTTGAACTCCGCCTAGTGCAGAAGCCACTATTTTTTTTGTTCAGACTGCAATATATTTCTTCGTACTAACTCGGAATCCGGCGAGACTTCGACCGATTAACTCTCACCTAAATTACGGACAATATGGAACACTCGGATACTTCATCTTGTGAACGTACACTGTCGTTCTCCTTGGGGACTGACAGTTGTACTTAGAAAATAATAGGCTACTACATCCCCATATTTGAACTTCGCCTAGTGCATAAGCCGCTATTTTTTTGTTTTAGACTGCAATAACTTCTTCATAATAATTCAGAATCCGGTGAGACTTCGACCAATTAACTCCTACCTAAATTACGGACAAGATGGAACACTCGGATACTTCATCTTGTGAACGCATACTGTAGTTCTCCATGGGCACTGACAGTTGTACTTCGAAAAGAACAGGATACCACATCCCTATATTTGAACTCCTCCTAGTGCAGAAGCCGCTATTTTTTTGTTTAGACTGCAATAACTTCTTCATACTAATTCAGAATCCGGTGAAACTTCGACCAATTAACTCCTACCTAAATTACGGATAATATGGAACACTTGGATACTTCATCTTGCGAACGCATACTGTAGTTCTCGATGGGCACTGACAGTTGTACTTAGAAAATAACATGATACGACATCCCATATTTGAACTCTGCCTAGTGCAGAAGCCGCTATTTTTTTTGTTCAGACTGCAATAACTTCTTCATACTAATTCATAATCCGGTGAGACTTCGACCAATTAACTCCCACCTAAATTACAGACAATATGGAACACATGGATACCTCATCTTGTGAACGCATACTATAGTTCTCCATGGGCACTAATAGTTGTACTTAGAAAATAACAGGATACAACATCCCCATATTTGAACGCCGCCTAGTGTAGAAGCCACTATTTTTTTGTTCAGACTGCAATATTTTCTTCATACTAACTCGAAATCCGGCGAGACTTCGACCGATTAACTCCCACCTAAATTACGGACAATATGGAACACTCGGATACTTCATCTTGTGAACGCATACTGTAGTTCTCTATGGGCACTGAAAGTTGTACTTAGAAAAGAACAGGATACCACATCCCCATATTTGAAATCCGCCTAGTGCAGAAGCCGCTATTTTTTTTCTTCAGACTACAATATTTTCTTCATACTAATTAGGAATCCGGCGAGACTTCGACCGATTAACTGCCACCTAAATTACGGACAATATGAAACACTCGGATACTTCATCTTGTGAACGTACACTGTCGTTCTCCTTGGGGACTGATAGTTGTACTTAGAAAATAACAGGATACCACATCCCCATATTTGAACTCCGCCTAGTGTAGAAGCCGATATTTTTTTTGTTCAGACTGCAATAACTTCTTAATAATAATTCAGAATCCGGTGTGACTTCGACCAATTAACTCCCACCTAAATTACGGACAATATCGAACACTCGGATACTTCATCTTGTGAACGCATACTGTAGTTTTCCATGGGCACTGACAATTGTACTTAGAAAAGAATAGGATACCACATCCCCATATTTGAACTCCGCCTAGTGCAGAAGCCGCTATTTATTTATTCAGACTGCAATAACTTCTTCATACTAATTCAGAATCCGGTGAGACTTCGACCAATTAACTCCCACCTAAATTACGGACAATATGGAACACTCGGATACTTCATCTTGTGAACGCATACTGTAGTTCTTCATGGGCACTAACAGTTGTACTTAGAAAATAACAGGATACCACATCCCCATATTTGAACTTCGCCTAGTGCAGAAGCCGCTATTTTTTTGTTCAGACTGCAATAACTTTCTTCATACTAATTCAAAATCCAGCGAGACTTCGACCATTTAACTCCCACCTAAATTACGGACAATATGGAACACTCGGATACTTCATCTTGTGAACGCATATTGTAGTTCTCCATGGGCACTGACAGTTGTACTTAGAAAATAACAGGATACTACATCCCCATATTTGAACTCCGCCTATTGCAGAAGCCGCTATTTTTTTTGTTCAGATTGCAATATTTTCTTCATACTAACTCGGAATCTGGCGAGACTTCGACCGATTAACTGCCACCTAAATTACGAACAATATGAAACACTCGGATACTTCATCTTGTGAACGTACACTGTAGTTCTCCATGGGGACTGACAATTGTACTTTGAAAATAACAGGCTTCCACATCCCCATATTTGAACTCCGCCTAGTGTAGAAGCCGCTATTTTTTTTGTTCAGACTGCAATAACTTCTTCATAATAATTCAGAATCTGGTGAGACTTCGACCAATTAACTCCCACCTAAATTACAGACAATATGGAACACTCGGATACTTCATCTTGTGAACGCATACTGTAGTTCTCCTTGGGCACTGACAGTTGTACTTAGAAAATAATAGGATACAACATCCCCATATTTGAACGACGCCTAGTGCAGAAGCCGCTATTTTTTTTCGAACTGCAATATTTTCTTCATACTAACTCGGAATCCGGCGAGACTTCGACCGATTAACTCCCACCTAAATTACGGACAATATGAAACACTCGGATACTTCATCTTGCGAACGTACACTGTAGTTCCCCATGGGGACTGACAGTTGTACTTTGAAAATAACAGGCTACCACATACTCATATTTGAACTCCGCCTAGTGCAGAAGCCGCTATTTTTTTGTTCAGACTGCAATATTTTCTTCATATTTACTTTGAATTCGGCGAGACTTCGACTGATTAACTCCCACCTAAATTACGGACAATATGGAACACTCGGATACCTCATCTTGTGAACGCATACTGTAGTTCTCCATGGGCACTGACCGTTGTACTTAGAAAATAACAGGATACAACATCTCCATATTTGAACTCCGCCTAGTTTAGAAGCCGCTATTTTTTTGTTCAGATTGCAATAACTTCTTCATACTAATTCAGAATCCGGTGAGACTTCGACCAATTAACTCCCACCAAAATTACGGACAATATGGAACACTCGGATACTTCATCTTGTGAACGCATACTGTAGTTCTCGATGGGCACTGACAGTTGTACTTAGAAAATAACAGTATGCCACATCCCCATATTTGAACTCCGCCTAGTGCAGAAGCCGCTATTTTTTTTGTTCAGACTGCAATATTTTCTTCGTACTAACTCGGAATCCGACGAGACTTCGACCGATTAACTCCCACCTAAATTACGGACAATATGAAACACTCGGATACTTCATCTTGTGAACGTACATTATAGTTCTCCATGGGGACTAACAGTTGTACTTAGAAAATAACAGGCTACTACATCCCCATATTTGAACTCCGCCTAGTGCAGAAGCCGCTATTTTTTTTGTTCAGACTGCAATAACTTCTTCATACTAATTCATAAAACGGTTCGACTTCGACCAATTAACTCCCACCTAAATTACGGAAAATATGGAATATTCGGATACCTCATCTTGTGAACGCATACTGTAGTTCTCCATCAGCACTGACAGTTGTATTTAGAAAATAACAGGATACCACATCCCCATATTTGAACTCCGCCTAGTGTAGAAGCCGCTATTTTTTTTGTTCAGACTGCAATAACTTCTTCATACTAATTCAAAATCCGGTGAGACTTCGATCAATTAACTCCCACCTAAATTACGGACAATATGGAACACTCGGATACTTCATCTTGTGAACGCATACTGTAGTTCTCCATGGGCACTGACAGTTGTACCTAGAAAATAGCAGGATTCTACATCTCCATATTTGAACTCCGCCTAGTGCAGAAGCCGCTATTTTTTTTGTTCAGACTGCAATAACTTCTTCATACTAATTCAAAATCCGGTGAGACTCCAACCAATTTACTCCAACCTAAATTACGGACAATATGGAACACTCGGATACTTCATCTTGTGAACGCATACTATAGTTCACCATGGGCACTGATAGTTGTACTTAGAAAATAGCAGGATTCTACATCCCCATATTTGAACTCCGCCTAGTGCAGAAGCCGCTATTTTTTTTGTTCAGACTACAATAATTTCTTCATACTAACTCGGAATCCTGCGAGACTTCGACCGATTAACTCCCACCTAAATTACAGACAATATGAACCACTCGGATACTTCATCTTGTGAACGTACACTGTAGTTCTCCATGGGGACTGACAGTTGTACTTAGAAAATAACAGGCTACTACATCTCCATATTTGAACTCCGCGTAGTGCAGAAGCCGCTATTTTTTTTGTTCAGACTTCAATAACTTCTTCATACTAATTCAGAATCCGGTGAGACTTCGACCAATTAACTCCCACCTAAATTACGGAAAATATGGAACAATCGGATACCTCATCTTGCGAACGCATACTGTAGTTCTCCATGGGCAGTGACAGTTGTACTTAGAAAATAACAGGATACAACCTCCCCATATTTGAACTCCGCCTAGTGTAGAAGCCGCTATTTTTTTTGTTCAGACTGCAATATTTTCTTCGTACTAACTCGGAATCCGGCGAGACTTCGACCGATTAACTCCCACCTAAATTATGGACAATATGAAACACTTGAATACTTCATCTTGTGAACGAACACTGTAGTTCTCCATGGGGACTGACAGTTGTACTTAGAAAATAACAGGATACAACATCTCCATATTTGAACTCCGCGTAGTGGAGAAGCCGCTATTTTTTTTGTTCAGACTGCAATAACTTCTTCATACTAATTCAGAATCTGGTGAGACTTCGACCAATTAACTCCCACCTAAATTACGGATAATATGGAACACTCGGATACTTCATCTTGTGAACGGATACTATAGTTCTCCATTGGCACAGACAGTTGTACATAGAAAATAACAGGATACCACATCCCCATATTTGAACTCCGCCTAGTACAGAAGCCGCTATTTTTTTTGTTTAGACTGCAATATTTTCTTCATACTTTCTCGGAATCCGGTGAGACTTCGACCAATTAACTCTCACCTAAATTACGGACAATATGGAACACTCAGATATCTCATCTTGTGAACCCATACTGTAGTTCTCCATGGGCACTGATAGTTGTACTTAGAAAATAACAGGATACAACATCTCCATATTTGAACTCCGTCTAGTGAAGAAGCTGCAATTTTTTTTTTCAGACTGCAATAACTTCTTCATAATATTTCAGAATCCAATAAGACTTCGACCGATTAAATCCCACATAAATTACGGACAATATAGAACACACGGATACTTCATCTTGTGAACGCATACTGTAGTTCTCGATGGGCACTGACAGTTGTACTTAGAAAATAACAGGACACCACATCCCCATATTTGAACTCCGCCTAATGCAGAATCCGCTATTTTTTTGTTCAAACTGCAATGACTTCTTCATACTTACTCGGAATCCGGTGAGATTTCGTCTGATTAACTCCCCCCTAAATTAGGGATAATATGAAACACTCGGATACTTCATCTTGTGAACGTACACTGTAGTTCTCCATGGAGTCTGACAGTTGTACTTTGAAAATAACAGGCTACCACACCCCCATATTTGAACTCCTCCTAGTGGAGAAGCCGCTATTTTTTTTTGTTCAGACTGCAATATTTTCTTCATACTGAATCGGAATCCGACGAGACTTCGACCGATTAACTCCCACCTAAATTACGGACAATATGAAACACTCGGATACTTCATCTTATGAACGTACACTGTAGTTCTCCATGGGAACTTACAGTTGTACTTAGAAAATAACAGGATGCCACATCCCCATATTTGAACTCCGCCTAGTGTAGAAGCTGCTATTTTTTTGTTCAAATTGCAATAACTTATTCATACTAATTCAAAATCCGGCAAGACATCGACCAATTAACTCCGACCTAAATTACGGATAATATGAAACACTCGGATACTTCATCTTGTGAACGCACACTGTAGTTCTCCATGGGCACTGACAGTTGTACTTACAAAATAACAGGATACCACATCCCCATATTTGAACTCCGCCTAGTGCAGAAGCCGCTATTTTTTAGGTTCAGACTGCAATATTTTCTTCATACTAACTCGGAATCCAGCGAGACTTCGACCGATTAACTCCCACCTAAATTACGGACAATATGAAACACTCGGATACTTCATCTTGTGAACGTACATTGTAGTTCTCCATGGGGACTAACAGTTGTACTTAGAAAATAACAGGCTACTACATCCCTATATTTGAACTCCGCCTAGTGTAGAAGCCGCTATTTTTTTTGTTCAGACTGCAATAACTTTTTCGTACTAATTCAGAATCCGGTGAGACTTCGACCAATTAACTCCCACCTAAATTATGGACAATATGGAACACTCGGATACTTCATCTTGTGAACGCATACTGTAGTTCTTTATGGTCACTGACAGTTGTACTTAGAAAATAACAGGATACCACATCCCCATATTTGAACTCCGCCTAGTGCAGAAGCCGCTATTTTTTTGTTCAGACTGCAATAAGTTCTTCATACTAACTTCGAATCCGGCGAGACTTCGACCAATTAACTCGCACCTAAATTACGGACAATATGAAACACTCGGATAGTTCATCTTGAGAACGTACACTGTAGTTCTCCGTGGGGACTGACAGTTGTACTTAGAAAATAAAAGGCTACTACATCCCCATATTTGAACTCCGCCTAGTGCAGAAGCCGCTACTTTTTTGTTCAGACTGCAATAACTTCTTCATACTAATTCTGAATCCGGTGAGACTTCGACCAATTAACTCCCACCTAATTTACGGAAAATATGGAACACTCGGATACCTCATATTGTGAACGCATACTGTAATTCTCCATGGGCACTGACAATTGAACTTAGAAAATTACAGGATACAACATCCCCATATTTGAACTCCGCTTAGTGGAGAAGCCGCTATTTTTTTTGTTCAGACTGTAATACTTTCTTCGTACTAACTCGGAATCCGGCGAGACTTCGACCGATTAACTCCCACCAAAATTACGGACAATATGAAACACTTAGATACTTCATCTTGTGAACGTACACTATAGTTCTCCATGGGGACTGACAGTTGTACTTAGAAAATAACAGGATACAACATCTCCATATTTGAACTCCGCCTAGTGCAGAAGCCGCTATTTTTTTGTTCAAACAGCAATAACTTCTTCATTCTAATTAAAAATCTGGTGAGACTTCGACCAATTAACTCCCACCTAAATTACGGACAATATGGAACACTCGAATACTTCATCTTGTGAACGGATACTGTAGTTCTCCATAGGCACGGGCAGTTGTACATAGAAAATAACAGGATACCATATCCCCATATTTGAACTCCTCCTAGTATAGAAGCCGCTATTTTTTTTGTTCAGACTGCAATATTTTCTTCATACTTACTCGGAATTCGGCGAGACTTCAACGGATTAACTCCCTCCTAAATTACGGGCAATATGGAACACTCGGATACCTCATCTTATGAACGCATACTATAGTTCTCCATGGGCACTGACAGTTGTACTTAGATAATAACAGGATACAACATCTCCATATTTGAACTCCGCCTAGTGCAGAAGCCGCTATTTTTTTGTTCAGTTTGCAATAAGTTCTTCATAATAATTCAGAATCCAGTGAGACTTCGACCATTTATCTCCCACATAAATTACGGACAATATGGAACACTCGGTTACTACATCTTGTGAACGCATATTGTAGTTCTCGATGGGCACTGACAGTTGTACTTAGAAAATAATAGGACACCACTTTCCCATATTTTAACTCCGCCTAGTGTAGAATCCGCTATTTTTTTGTTCAGACTGCAATAACTTCTTCATACTTACTCGGAACCCGACGAGACTTCGTCCGATTAACTCCCCCTAAATTATGGACAATATGAAACACTCGGATACTTCATCTTGTGAACGTACACTGTAGTTCTCCATGGGGACTGACAATTGTGCTTAGAAAATAACAGGCTACCACATCCTCATATTTGAACTCCGCTTAGTGGAGAAGCGGCTATTTTGTTTGTTCAGACTGCAATATTTTCTTCATACTGACTCGGAATCCGACGAGACTTCGACCGATTAACTCCCACCTAAATTACGGACAATATGAAACACTCGGATGCTTCATCTTGTGAACGTACGCTATAGTTCTCCATGGGAACTGATAGTCGTACTTTGAAAATAACAGGATACCACATCCCCATATTTGAACTCCACCTAGTGCAGAAGCCGCTATTTTTTGTCCAAATTGCAATAACTTCTTCATACTAATTCAGAATCCGGTGAGACTTCGACCAATTAACTCCCACCTAAATTAAGGACAATATGGAACAATCGGATACTTCATCCTGTGAACGCATACTGTATTTCTCCATGGTCACTGACAGTTGTACATAGAAAATAACAGAATACTACATCCTCATATTTGGACTCCGCCTAGTGCAGAATCCGCTACTTTTTTGTTCAGACTGCATTAACTTCTTCATACTTACTCAGAATCCGGCGAGACTTCGTCCGATTAACTCCCCCCTAAATTATGGACAATATGAAACACTCGGATACTTCATCTTGTGAACGTACACTGTAGTTCTCCATGGGAACTGACCGTTTTACTTAGAAAATTCCTCATATTTGAACTCCGCCTAGTGGAGAAGCCGCTATTTTTTTTGTTCAGACTGCAATATTTTCATCATACCGACTCGGAATCCGACGAGACTTCGACCGATTAACTCCCACATTAATTACGGACAATATGGAACACTCAGATACTTCATCTTGTGAACGCATACTGTAGTTCTCCATGGGCACTGACAGTTGTACATATAAAATAACAGGATACCACATCCCCATATTTGAACTCCGCCTTGTTCAGAGGCCGCTATTTTTTTTGTTCAGACTGCAATAACTTCTTCATACTTACTCGGAATCCGGCGAGACTTCGACCAATTAACTCCCACCTAAATTACGGAAAATATGGAACACTCAGATACTTCATCTTGTGAACGCATACTGTAGTTCTCCACGGGCACTAATAGTTGTACTTAGAAAATAACAGGATACAACATCCCCATATTTGAACTCCTCCTAGTGCAGAAGCCGCTATTTTTTTTGTTCAAACTGCAATATTTTCTTCGTACTAACTCGTAATCCGGCGAGACTTCGACCGATTAACTCCCACCTAAATTACGGACAATATGAAACACTCGGATACTTCATCTTGTGAACGTACATTATAGTTCTTCATTGAGACTAACAGTTGTACTTAGAAAATAACAGGCTACTACATCCCCATATTTGCACTCCGCCTAGTGCAGAAGCCGCTATTTTTTTGTTCAGACTGCAATAACTTCTTCATACTAATTCAGAATCTGGTGAGACTTCGACCGATTAACTACCATCTAAATTACGGAAAATATGGAACACTCGGATACCTCATCTTGTGAACGCATATTGTAGTTCTCCATGGGCACTGACAGTTGTACTTAGAAAATAACAGGATACAACATCCCCATATTTGAACTCCGCCTAGTGCAGAAGCCGCTATTTTTTTTGTTCAGACTCAAATAACTTCTTCGTACTAATTCAAAATCCGGCGAGACTTCGACCAATTAACTCCCACCTAAATTACGGACAATATGGAACACTCGGATACTTCATCTTGTGAACGCATACTGTAGTTCTCCATGGGCACTGACTGTTGTACTTAGAAAATAGCAGGATTCTACATCCGCATATTTGAACTCCTCCTAGTGCAGAAGCCGCTATTTTTTTTGTTCAGACTGTAATTACTTCTTCATACTAATTCAAAATCCGGTGAGAGTTCGACCAATTAACTCCCACCTAAATTACGGACAATATGGAACATTCGGATACTTCATCTTGTGAACGCATACTATAGTTCTCCATGGGCACTGATAGTTGTACTTAGAAAATAGCAGGATTCTACATCCCCATATTTGAACTCCGCCTAGTGCAGAAGCCGCTATTTTTTTTGTTCAGACTGCAATATTTTCTTCATACTAATTCGGACTCCGACGAGACTTCGACCGATTAACTCCCACCTAAATTACGGACAATATGGAACACTCGGATACTTCATCTTATGAACGGATACGGTAGTTCTCCATGGGCACTGACCATTGTACTTAGAAAATAACATGATACAACATCTCCATATTTGAACTCCGCCTAGTGCAGAAGCCGCTATTTTTTTTATTCAGACTTCAATAACTTCTTTGTACTAATTCAGAATCAGGTGAAACTTCGACCAATTATCTCCCACCTAAATTACGGACAATATGGAGCACTCGGATACTTCATCTTGTGAACGCATACTGTAGTTCTCGATGGGCACAGACAGTTGTACTTAGAAAATAACAGGATACCACATCATCATATTTGAACTCCGCCTAGTGCAGAAGCCGCAATTTTTTTGTTCAGACTGCAATAACTTCTTCATATAAATTTAGAATCCGGTGAGACTTCGACCATTTAACTCCCACCTAAATTATGGAAAATATGGAACACTCGGATACTTCATCTTGTGAACGCATACTGTAGTTCTCCACGGGCACTAATAGTTGTACTTAGAAAATAACAGGATACAACATCCCCATATTTGAACTCCTCCTAGTGCAGAAGCCGCTATTTTTTTTGTTCAAACTGCAATATTTTCTTCGTACTAACTCGTAATCCGGCGAGACATCGACCGATTAACTCCCACCTAAATTACGGACAATATGAAACACTCGGATACTTCATCTTATGAACGGATACGGTAGTTCTCCATGGGCACTGACCATTGTACTTAGAAAATAACATGATACAACATCTCCTTATTTGAACTCCGCCTAGTGCAGAAGCCGCTATTTTTTTTATTCAGACTGCAATAACTTCTTCGTACTAATTCAGAATCAGGTGAAACTTCGACCAATTATCTCCCACCTAAATTACGGACAATATGGAGCACTCGGATACTTCATCTTGTGAACGCATATTGTAGTTCTCGATGGGCACAAACAGTTGTACTGAGAAAATAACAGGATACCACATCTCCATATTTGAACTCCGCCTAGTGCAGAAGCCGCAATTTTTTTGTTCAGACTGCAATAACTTCTTCATATAAATTCAGAATCCGGTGAGACTTCGACCATTTAACTCCCACCTAAATTACGCAAAATATGGAACACTCGGATACTTCATCTTGTGAACGCATACTGTAGTTCTCCACGGGCACTAATAGTTGTACTTAGAAAATAACAGGATACAACATCCCCATATTTGAACTCCTCCTAGTGCAGAAGCCGCTATTTTTTTTGTTCAAACTGCAATATTTTCTTCGTACTAACTCGTAATCCGGCGAGACTTCGACCGGTTAACTCCCACCTAAATTACGGACAATATGAAACACTCGGATACTTCATCTTGTGAACGTACATTATAGTTCTTCATGGAGACTAACAGTTGTACTTAGAAAATAAAAGGCTACTACATCCCCATATTTGCACTCCGCCTAGTGCAGAAGCCGCTATTTTTTTGTTCAGACTGCAATAACTTCTTCATACTAATTCAGAATCTGGTGAGACTTCGACCGATTAACTACCATCTAAATTACGGAAAATATGGAACACTCGGATACCTCATCTTGTGAACGCATATTGTAGTTCTCCATGGGCACTGACAGTTGTACTTAGAAAATAACAGGATACAACATCCCCATATTTGAACTCCGCCTAGTGCAGAAGCCGCTATTTTTTTTGTTCAGACTCAAATAACTTCTTCGTACTAATTCAAAATCCGGTGAGACTTCGACCAATTAACTCCCACCTAAATTACGGACAATATGGAACACTCGGATACTTCATCTTGTGAACGCATACTGTAGTTCTCCATGGGCACTGACTGTTGTACTTAGAAAATAGCAGGATTCTACATCCGCATATTTGAACTCCGCCTAGTGCAGAAGCCGCTATTTTTTTTGTTCAGAATGTAATAACTTCTTCATACTAATTCAAAATCCGGTGAGAGTTCGACCAATTAACTCCCACCTAAATTACGGACAATATGGAACATTCGGATACTTCATCTTGTGAACTCATACTATAGTTCTCCATGGGCACTGACAGTTGTACTTAGAAAATAGCAGGATTCTACATCCCCATATTTGAACTCCGCCTAGTGTAGAAGCCGCTATTTTTTTTGTTCAGACCGCAATATTTTCTTCATACTAATTCGAACTCCGACGAGACTTCGACCGATTAACTCCCACTAAAATTACGGACAATATGAAACACTCGGATACTTCATCTTGTGAACGTCCACTGTAGCTCTCCATGGGGACTGACAGTTCTACTTAGAAAATAACAGGCTACTACATCCCCATATTTGAACTCCGCCTAGTGCAAAAGCCCCTATTTTTTTTGTTAGACAGCAAAAACTTCTTCATACTAATTCAGAATCCGGTGAGACTTCGACCAATTAACTCCCACCTAAATTATGGACAATATGTAACACTCGGATACTTCATCTTGTGAACGCATACTGTAGTTCTCCATGGGCACTGAGAGTTGTACTTAGAAAATAACAGGTTACCATATCCCCATATTTGAACTCCGCCTAGTGTAGAAGCCGCAATTTTTTTTATTCAGACTGCAATAACTTCTTCATACTAATTCAGAATCCGATGAGACTTCGACCAATTAACTCCCACCTAAATTACGGAAAATATGGAAAACTCGGATACCTCATCTTGTGAACGCATACTGTAGTTCTCCACGGGCACTAACAGTTGTACTTAGAAAATAACAGGATACAACTTCCCCATATTTGAACTCCGCCTGGTGCACCACTATTTTTTTTGTTCAGACTGCAATAACTTCTTCATACTAATTCAAAATCCGGTGAGACTTCGACCAATTAACTCCCACCTAAATTACGGACAATATGGAACACTCGAATACTTCATCTTGTGAACGCATACTATAGTTCTCGATGGGCACTGACAGTTGTATTTAGAAAATAACAGGACACCACATCCCCATATTTGAACTCCGCCTAGTGTAGAAGCTGCTATTTTTTTTGTTCAGACTGCAATATTTTCTTCGTACTAACTCAGAATCCGGCGAGACTTTGACCGATTAACTCCCACCTAAATTACGGACAATATGAAACAATCGGATACTTCATCTTGTGAACGTACACTGTAGTTCTCTATGGGGACTGATAGTTGTACTTAGAAAATAACAGGCTACTACATCCCCATATTTGAACTCCGCCTAGTGCAGAAGCCGCTATTTTTTTTGTTCAGACTGCAATAACTTCTTCATACTAATTCAAAATCCGGTGAGAGTTCGACCAATTAACTTCCACCTAAATTACGGACAATATGGAACATTCGGATACTTCATCTTGTGAACGCATACTACAGTTCTCCATGGGCACTGACAGTTGTACTTAGAAAATAGCGGGATTCTACATCCCCATATTTGAACTCCGCCTAGTGCAGAAGCCGCTATTTTTTTTGTTCAGACTGCAATAACTTCTTCATACTAATTCAAAATCCGGTGAGACTTCGACCAATTAACTCCCACCTATATTACGGACAATATGGAACACTCGGATTCTTCATCTTGTGAACGCATACTGTAGGTCTCCATGGGCACTGACAGTTGTACTTAGAAAATAGCAGGATTCTACATCCCCATATTTGAACTCCGCCTAGTGCAGAAGCCGCTATTTTTTTTTGTTCAGACTGCAATAACTTCTTCATACTAATTCAGAATACGGTGAGACTTCGACCAATTAACTCCCACCTAAATTACGGACAATATGGAACACTAGGATACTTCATCTTGTGAACGCATACTGTAGTTCTCTATAGGCACTGACAGTTGTACTTAGAAAATAACAGGATACAACATCTCCATATTTGAACACCGCCTAGTGTAGAAGCCGCTATTTTTTTTTGTTCAGACTGCAATATTTTCTTCATACTAACTCGGAATCCGACGAGACTTCGACCGATTAACTCCCACATTAATTACGGACAATATGGAACACTCGGATACTTCATCTTGTGAACGCATACTGTAGTTCTCCATGCGCACTGACAGTTGTACATATAAAATAACAGGATACCACATCCCCATATTTGAACTCTGCCTTGTACAGAGGCCGCTATTTTTTTTGTTCAGACTGCAATAACTTCTTCATACTTACTCGGAATCCGGCGAGACTTCAACCGATTAACTCCCACCTAAATTACGGACAATATGGAACACTCGGATACTTCATCTTATGAACGGATACGGTAGTTCTCCATGGGCACTGACCATTGTACTTAGAAAATAACAGGATACAACATCTCCATATTTGAACTCCGCCTAGTGCAGAAGCCGCTAATTTTTTTGTTCAGACTGCAATATTTTCTTCGTACTAACTCAGAATCCGGCGAGACTTCGACCGATTAACTCCCACCTAAATTACGGACAATATGAAACACTCGGATACTTCATCTTGTGAACGTACACTGTAGTTCTCCATGGGGACTGACAGTTGTACCTAGAAAATAACAGACTACCACATCCCCATATTTGAACTCCGCCTAGTGCAGAAGCCGCTATTTTTTTTGTTCAGAGTGCAATAACTTCGTTATACTAATTCAGAATCCGGTGAGATTTCGACTAATTAACTCCCACATAAATTACGGACAACATGGAACACTCGGATACTTCGTCTTGTGAACGCATACTATAGTTCTCCATGGGCAATCACAGTTGTACTTAGAAAATAGCAGGATTCTACATCTCCATATTTGAACTCCGCATAGTGCAGAAGCCACTATTTTTTTTGTTCAGACTGCAATAACTTCTTCATACTAATTCAAAATCCGGTAAGACTTCGACCAATTAACTCCCACCTATATTACGGACAATATGGAACACTCGGATTCTTCATCTTGTGAACGCATACTGTAGTTCTCCATGGACACTGACAGGTGTACTTAGAAAATAACAGGACGACACATCCCCATATTTGAACTCCGCCTAGTGTAGAAGCCGCTATTTTTTTGTTCAGACTGCAATAACTTCTTCATACTAATTCAGAATCTGGTGAGTCTTCGACCGATTAACTACCATCTAAATTACGGAAAATATGGAACACTCGGATACCTCATCTTGTGAACGCATATTGTAGTTCTCCATGGGCACTGACAGTTGTACTTAGAAAATAACAGGATACAACATCCCCATATTTGAACTCCGCCTAGTGCAGAAACCGCTATTTTTTTTGTTCAGACTGCAATAACTTCTTCGTACTAATTCAAAATCCGGTGAGACTTCCACCAATTAACTCCCACCTAAATTACGGACAATATGGAACACTCGGATACTTCATCTTGTGAACGCATACTGTAGTTCTCCATGGGCACTGACTGTTGTACTTAGAAAATAGCAGGATTCTACATCCCCATATTTGAACTCCGCCTAGTGCAGAAGCCGCTATTTTTTTTGTTCAGACTGCAATAACTTCTTCATACTAATTCAGAATACGGTGAGACTTCGACCAATTAACTCCCACCTAAATTACGGACAATATGGAACACTCGGATACTTCATCTTGTGAACGCATACTGTAGTTCTCTATAGGCACTGACAGTTGTACTTAGAAAATAACAGGATACAACATCTCCATATTTGAACTCCGCCTAGTGTAGAAGCCGCTTTTTTTTTTGTTCAGACTGCAATATTTTCTTCATACTAACTCGGAATCCGACGAGACTTCGACCGATTAACTCCCACATTAATTACGGACAATATGGAACACTCGGATAATTCATCTTGTGAACGCATACTGTAGTTCTCCATGGGCACTGACAGTTGTACATATAAAATAACAGGATACCACATCCCCATATTTGAACTCTGCCTTGTACAGAGGCCACTATTTTTTTTGTTCAGACTGCAATAACTTCTTCATACTTACTCGGAATCCGGCGAGACTTCGACCGATTAACTCCCACCTAAATTACGGACAATATGGAACACTCGGATACTTCATCTTATGAACGGATACGGTAGTTCTCCATGGGCACTGACCATTGTACTTAGAAAATAACAGGATACAACATCTCCATATTTGAACTCCGCCTAGTGCAGAAGCCGCTAATTTTTTTGTTCAGACTGCAATATTTTCTTCGTACTAACTCAGAATCCGGCGAGACTTCGACCGATTAACTCCCACCTAAATTACGGACAATATGAAACACTCGGATACTTCATCTTGTGAACGTACACTGTAGTTCTCCATGGGGACTGATAGTTGTACTTAGAAAATAACAGGCTACTACATCCCCATATTTGAACTCCGCCTAGTGCAGAAGCCGCTATTTTTTTTGTTCAGACTGCAATAACTTCTTCATTCTAATTCAAAATCCGGTGAGAGATCGACCAATTAACTCCCACATAAATTATGGACAATATGGAACACTCGGATACTTCATCTTGTGAACGCATACTATAGTTCTCCATGGGCAATCACAGTTGTACTTAGAAAATAGCAGGATTCTACATCCCCATATTTGAACTCCGCCTAGTGCAGAAGCCGCTATTTTTTTTGTTCAGACTGCAATAACTTCTTCATACTAATTCAAAATCCGGTGAGACTTCGACCAATTAACTCCCACCTATATTACGGACAATATGGAACACTTGGATTCTTCATCTTTTGAACGCATACTGTAGTTCTCCATGGACACTGACAGGTGTACTTAGAAAATAACAGAACAACACATCCCCATATTTGAACTCCGCCTAGTGTAGAAGCCACTATTTTTTTGTTCAGACTGCAATAACTTCTTCATACTAATTCAGAATCTGGTGAGACTTCGACCGATTAACTACCATCTAAATTACGGAAAATATGGAACACTCGGATACCTCATCTTGTGAACGCAAATTGTAGTTCTCCATGGGCATTGACAGTTGTACTTAGAAAATAACAGGATACAACATCCCCATATTTGAACTCCGCCTAGTGCAGAAGCCGCTATTTTTTTTGTTCAAACTGCAATAACTTCTTCGTACTAATTCAAAATCCGGTGAGACTTAGACCAATTAACTCCCACCTAAATTACGGACAATATGGAACACTCGGATACTTCATCTTGTGAACGCATACTGTAGTTCTCCATGGGCACTGACTGTTGTACTTAGAAAATAGCAGGATTCTACATCCGCATATTTGAACTCCGCCTAGTGCAGAAGCCGCTATTTTTTTTGTTCAGACTGTAATAACTTCTTCATACTAATTCAAAATCCGGTGAGAGTTCGACCAATTAACTCCCACCTAAATTACGGACAATATGGAACATTCGGATACTTCATCTTGTGAACGCATACTATAGTTCTCCATGGGCACTGACAGTTGTACTTAGAAAATAGCAGGATTCTACATCCCCATATTTGAACTCCGCCTAGTGCAGAAGCCGCTATTTTTTTTGTTCAGACTGCAATATTTTCTTCATAGTAATTCGGACTCCGACGAGACTTCGACCGATTAACTCCCACTTAAATTACGGAAAATATGAAACACTCGGATACTTCATCTTGTGAACGTCCACTGTAGCTCTCCATGGGGACTGACAGTTCTACTTAGAAAATAACAGGCTACTACATCCCCATATTTGAACTCCGCCTAGTGCAGAAGCCGCTATTTTTTTTGTTCAGACAGCAAAAACTTCTTCATACTAATTCAGAATCCGGTGAGACTTCGACCAATTAACTCCCACCTAAATTACGGACAATATGTAACACTCGGATACTTCATCTTGTGAACGCATACTGTAGTTCTCCATGGGCACTGAGAGTTGTACTTAGAAAATAACAGGTTACCATATCCCCATATTTGAACTCCGCCTAGTGCAGAAGCCGCAATTTTTTTTATTCAGACTGCAATAACTTCTTCATACTAATTCAGAATCCGATGAGACTTCGACCAATTAACTCCCACCTAAATTACGGAAAATATGGAAAACTCGGATACCTCATCTTGTGAACGCATACTGTAGTTCTCCACGGGCACTAACAGTTGTACTTAGAAAATAACAGGATACAACATCCCCATATTTGAACTCCGCCTGGTGCACCACTATTTTTTTTGTTCAGACTGCAATAACTTCTTCATACTAATTCAAAATCCAGTGAGACTTCGACCAATTAACTCCCACCTAAATTACGGACAATATGGAACACTCGAATACTTCATCTTGTGAACGCATACTATAGTTCTCGATGGGCACTGACAGTTGTATTTAGAAAATAACAGGACACCACATCCCCATATTTGAACTCCGCCTAGTGTAGAAGCCGCTATTTTTTTTGTTCAGACTGCAATATTTTCTTCGTACTAACTAAGAATCCAGCGAGACTTCGACCGATTAACTCCCACCTAAATTACGGACAATATGAAACACTCGGATACTTCATCTTGTGAACGTACACTGTAGTTCTCCATGGGGACTGATAGTTGTACTTAGAAAATCACAGGCTACTACATCCCCATATTTGAACTCCGCCTAGTGCAGAAGCCGCTATTTTTTTTGTTCAGACTACAATAACTTCTTCATACTAATTCAAAATCCGGTGAGAGTTCGACCAATTAACTCCCACCTAAATTACGGACAATATGGAACATTCGGATACTTCATCTTGTGAACGCATACTATAGTTCTCCATGGGCACTGACAGTTGTACTTAGAAAATAGCGGGATTCTACATCCCCATATTTGAACTCCGCCTAGTGGAGAAGCCGCTATTTTTTTTGTTCAGACTGCAATAACTTCTTCATACTATTTCAAAATCCGGTGAGACTTCGACCAATTAACTCCCACCTATATTACGGACAATATGGAACACTCGGATTCTTCATCTTGTGAACGCATACTGTAGGTCTCCATGGGCACTGACAGTTGTACTTAGAAAATAGCAGGATTCTATATCCCCATATTTGAACTCCGCCTAGTGCAGAAGCCGCTATTTTTTTGTTCAGACTGCAATAACTTCTTCATACTAATTCAGAATACGGTGAGACTTCGACCAATTAACTCCCACCTAAATTACGGACAATATGGAACACTCGGATACTTCATCTTGTGAACGCATACTGTAGTTTTCTATAGGCACTGACAGTTGTACTTAGAAAATAACAGGATACAACATCTCCATATTTGAACTCCGCCTAGTGTAGAAGCCGCTATTTTTTTTTGTTCAGACTGCAATATTTTCTTCATACTAACTCGGAATCCGACGAGACTTCGACCGATTAACTCCCACATTAATTACGGACAATATGGAACACTCGGATACTTCATCTTGTGAACGCATACTGTAGTTCTCCATGGGCACTGACAGTTGTACATATAAAATAACAGGATACCACATCCCCATATTTGAACTCTGCCTTGTACAAGGCCGCTATTTTTTTTGTTCAGATTGCAATAACTTCTTCATACTTACTCGGAATCCGGCGAGACTTCGACCGATTAACCCCCACCTAAATTACGGACAATATGGAACACTCGAATACTTCATCTTATGAACGGATACGGTAGTTCTCCATGGGCACTGACCATTGTACTTAGAAAATAACAGGATACAACATCTCCATATTTGAACTCCGCCTAGTGCAGAAGCCGCTAATTTTTTTGTTCAGACTGCAATATTTTCTTCGTACTAACTCAGAATCCGGCGAGACTTCGACCGATTAACTCCCACCTAAATTACGGACAATATGAAACACTCGGATACTTCATCTTGTGAACGTACACTGTAGTTCTCCATGGGGACTGACAGTTGTACCTAGAAAATAACAGACTACCACATCCTCATATTTGAACTCCGCCTAGTGCAGAAGCCGCTATTTTTTTTGTTCAGACTACAATAACTTCGTTATACTAATTCAGAATCCGGTGAGATTTCGACTAATTAACTCCCACATAAATTACGGACAATATGGAACACTCGGATACTTCATCTTGTGAACGCATACTATAGTTCTCCATGGGCAATCACAGTTGTACTTAGAAAATAGCAGGATTCTACATCCCTATATTTGAACTCCGCCTAGTAGAGAAGCCACTATTTTTTTTGTTCAGACTGCAATAACTTCTTCATACTAATTCAAAATCCGGTGAGACTTCGACCAATTAACTCCCACCTATATTACGTACAATATGGAACACTCGGATTCTTCATCTAGTGAACACATACTGTAGTTCTCCATGGACACTGACAGGTGTACTTAGAAAATAACAGGACGACACATCCCCATATTTGAACTCCGCCTAGTGTAGAAGCCGCTATTTTTTTGTTCAGACTGCAATAACTTCTTCATACTAATTCAGAATCTGGTGAGTCTTCGACCGATTAACTACCATCTAAATTACGGAAAATATGGAACACTCGGATACCTCATCTTGTGAACGCATATTGTAGTTCTCCATGGGCACTGACAATTGTACTTAGAAAATAACAGCATACAACATCCCCATATTTGAACTCCGCCTAGTGCAGAAACCGCTATTTTTTTTGTTCAAACTGCAATAACTTCTTCGTACTAATTCAAAATCCGGTGAGACTTCGACCAATTAACTCCCACCTAAATTATGGACAATATGGAACACTCGGATACTTCATCTTGTGAACGCATACTGTAGTTCTCCATAGGCACTGACAGTTGTACTTAGAAAATAGCAGGATTCTACATCCCCATATTTGAACTCCGCCTAGTGCAGAAGCCGCTATTTTTTTTGTTCAGACTGCAATAACTTCTTCATACTAATTCAGAATACGGTGAGACTTCGACCAATTAACTCCCACCTAAATTACGGACAATATGGAACACTCGGATACTTCATCTTGTGAACGCATACTGTAGTTCTCTATAGGCACTGACAGTTGTACTTAGAAAATAACAGGATACAATATCTCCATATTTGAACTCCGCCTAGTGTAGAAGCCGCTATTTTTTTTTGTTCAGACTGCAATATTTTCTTCATACTGACTCGGAATCCGACGAGACTTCGACCGATTAACTCCCACATTAATTACAGACAATATGGAACACTCGGATACTTCATCTTGTGAACGCATACTGTAGTTCTCCATGGGCACTGACAGTTATACATATAAAATAACAGGATACCACATCCCCATATTTGAACTCTGCCTTGTACAGAGGCCGCTATTTTTTTTGTTCAGACTGCAATAACTTCTTCATACTTACTCGGAATCCGGCGAGACTTCGACCAATTAACTCCCACCTAAATTACGGACAATATGGAACACTCGGATACTTCATCTTATGAACGGATACGGTAGTTCTCCTTGGGCACTGACCATTGTACTTAGAAAATAACAGGATACAACATCTCCATATTTGAACTCCGCCTAGTGCAGAAGCCACTAATTTTTTTGTTCAGACTGCAATATTTTCTTCGTACTAACTCAGAATCCGGTGAGACTTCGACCGATTAACTCCCACCTAAATTACGGACAATATGAAACACTCGGATACTTCATCTTGTGAACGTACACTGTAGTTCTCCATGGGGACTGACAGTTGTACCTAGAAAATAACAGACTACCACATCCTCATATTTGAACTCCGCCTAGTGCAGAAGCCGCTATTTTTTTTGTTCAGCCTGCAATAACTTCGTTATACTAATTCAGAATCCGGTGAGATTTCGACTAATTAACTCCCACATAAATTACGGACAATATGGAACACTCGGATACTTCATCTTGTGAACGCATACTATATTTCTCCATGGGCAATCACAGTTGTACTTAGAAAATAGCAGGATTCTACATCCCCATATTTGAACTCCGCCTAGTGCAGAAGCCGCTATTTTTTTTGTTCAGACTGCAATAACTTCTTCATACTAATTCAAAATCCGGTGAGACTTCGACCAATTAACTCCCACTTATATTTCGGACAATATGGAACACTCGGATTCTTCATCTTGTGAACGCATACTGTAGTTCTCCATGGACACTGACAGATGTACTTAGAAAATAACAGGACAACACATCCCCATATTTGAACTCCGCATAGTGTAGAAGCCGCTATCTTTTTGTTCAGACTGCAATAACTTCTTCATACTAATTCAGAATTTGGTGAGACTTCGACCGATTAACTACCATCTAAATTACGAAAAATATGGAACACTCGGATACCTCATCTTGTGAACGCATATTGTAGTTCTCCATGGGCACTGATAGTTGTACTTAGAAAATAACAGGATACAACATCCCCATATTTGAACTCCGCCTAGTGCAGAAGCCGCTATTTTTTTTGTTCAGACTGCAATAACTTCTTCGTACTAATTCAAAATCCGGTGAGACTTAGACCAATTAACTCCCACCTAAATTACGGACAATATGGAACACTCGGATACTTCATCTTGTGAACGCATACTGTAGTTCTCCATGGGCACTGACTGTTGTACTTAGAAAATAGCAGGATTCTACATCCGCGTATTTGAACTCCGCCTAGTGCAGAAGCCGCTATTTTTTTTGTTCAGACTGTAATAACTTCTTCATACTAATTCAAAATCCGGTAAGAGTTCGACCAATTAACTCCCACCTAAATTACGAAGAATGTGGAACATTCGGATACTTCATCTTGTGAACGCATACTATAGTTCTCCATGGGCACTGACAGTTGTACTTAGAAAATAGCAGGATTCAACATCCCCATATTTGAACTCCGCCTAGTGCAGAAGCCGCTATTTTTTTTGTTCAGACTGCAATATTTTCTTCATACTAATTCGGACTCCGACGAGACTTCGACCGATTAACTCCCACTTAAATTACGGACAATATGAAACACTCGGATACTTCATCTTGTGAACGTCAACTGTAGCTCTCTATGGGGACTGACAGTTCTACTTAGAAAATAACAGGCTACTACATCCCCATATTTGAACTCCGCCTAGTGCAGAAGCCGCTATTTTTTTTGTTCAGACAGCAAAAACTTCTTCATACTAATTCAGAATCCGGTGGGACTTCGACCAATTAACTCCCACCTAAATTACGGACAATATGGAACACTCGGATACTTCATCTTGTGAACGCATACTGTAGTTCTCCATGGGCACTGACAGTTGTACTTATAAAATAACAGGATACAACATCTCCATATTTGAACTCCGCCTAGTGTAGAAGCCGCTATTTTTTTTTGTTCAGACTGCAATATTTTCTTCATACTAACTCGGAATCCGACTAGACTTCGACCGATTAACTCCCACATTAATTACGGACAATATGGAACACTCGGATACTTCATCTTGTGAACGCATACTGTAGTTCTCCATGGGCGCTGACAGTTGTACATATAAAATAACAGGATACCACATCCCCATATTTGAACTCTGCCTTGTACAGAGGCCGCTATTTTTTTTGTTCAAACTGCAATAACTTCTTCATACTTACTTGGAATCCGGCGAGACTTCGACCAATTAACTCCCACCTAAATTACGGACAATATGGAACACTCGGATACTTCATCTTATGAACGGATACGGTAGTTCTCCATGGGCACTAACCATTGTACTTAGAAAATAACAGGATACAACATCTCCATATTTGAACTCCGCTTAGTGCAGAAGCCACTAATTTTTTTGTTCAGACTGCAATATTTTCTTCGTACTAACTCAGAATCCGGCGAGACTTCGACCGATTAACTCCCACCTAAATTACGGACAATATGAAACACTCGGATACTTCATCTTGTGAACGTACACTGTAGTTCTCCATGGGGACTGACAGTTGTACCTAGAAAATAACAGACTACCACATCCTCATATTTGAACTCCGCCTAGTGCAGAAGCCGCTATTTTTTTTGTTCAGACTGCAATAACTTCGTTATACTAATTCAGAATCCGGTGAGATTTCGACTAATTAACTCCCACATAAATTACGGACAATATGGAACACTCGGATACCTCATCTTGTGAACGCATACTATATTTCTCCATGGGCAATCACAGTTGTACTTAGAAAATAGCAGGATTCTACATCCCCATATTTGAACTCCGCCTAGTGCAGAAGCCACTATTTTTTTTGTTCAGACTGCAATAACTTCTTCATACTAATTCAAAATCCGGTGAGACTTCGACCAATTAACTCCCACCTATATTACGGACAATATGGAACACTCGGATTCTTCATCTTGTGAACGCATACTGTAGTTCTCCATGGACACTAACAGGTGTACTTAGAAAATAACAGGACAACACATCCCCATATTTGAACTCCGCATAGTGTAGAAGCCGCTATCTTTTTGTTCAGACTGCAATAACTTCTTCATACTAATTCAGAATCTGGTGAGACTTCGACCGATTAACTACCATCTAAATTACGGAAAATATGGAACACTCGGATACCTCATCTTGTGAACGCATATTGTAGTTCTCCATGGGCACTGACAGTTGTACTTAGAAAATAATAGGATACAACATCCCCATATTTGAACTCCGCCTAGTGCAGAAGCCGCTATTTTTTTTGTTCAGACTGCAATAACTTCTTCGTACTAATTCAAAATCCGGTGAGACTTAGACCAATTAACTCCCACCTAAATTACGGACAATATGGAACACTCGGATACTTCATCTTGTGAACGCATACTGTAGTTCTCCATGGGCACTGACTGTTGTACTTAGAAAATAGCAGGATTCTACATCCGCATATTTGAACTCCGCCTAGTGCAGAAGCCGCTATTTTTTTTGTTCAGACTGTAATAACTTCTTCATACTAATTCAAAATCCGGTGAGAGTTCGACCAATTAACTCCCACCTAAATTACGGACAATATGGAACATTCGGATACTTCATCTTGTGAACGCATACTATAGTTCTCCATGGGCACTGACAGTTGTACTTAGAAAATAGCAGGATTCTACATCCCCATATTTGAACTCCGCCTAGTGCAGAAGCCGCTATTTTTTTTGTTCAGACTGCAATATTTTCTTCATACTAATTCGGACTCCGATGAGACTTCGACCGATTAACTCCCACTTAAATTACGGACAATATGAAACACTCGGATACTTCATCTTGTGAACGTCCACTGTAGCTCTCTCTGGGGACTGACAGTTCTACTTAGAAAATAACAGGCTACTACATCCCCATATTTGAACTCCGCCTAGTGCAGAAGCCGCTATTTTTTTTGTTCAGACAGCAAAAACTTCTTCATACTAATTCAGAATCCGGTGAGACTTCGACCAATTAACTCCCACCTAAATTACGGACAATATGTAACACTCGGATACTTCATCTTGTGAACGCATATTGTAGTTCTCCATGGGCACTGAGAGTTGTACTTAGAAAATAACAGGTTACCATATCCCCATATTTGAACTCCGCCTAGTGCAGAAGCCGCAATTTTTTTTATTCAGACTGCAATAACTTCTTCATACTAATTCAGAATCCGGTGAGACTTCGACCAATTAACTCCCACCTAAATTACGGAAAATATGGAAAACTCGGATACCTCATCTTGTGAACGCATACTGTAGTTCTCCACGGGCACTAACAGTTGTACTTAGAAAATAACAGGATACAACATCCCCATATTTGAACTCCGCCTGGTGCACCACTATTTTTTTTGTTCAGACTGCAATAACTTCTTCATACTAATTCAAAATCCGGTGAGACTTCGACCAATTAACTCCCACCTAAATTACGGACAATATGGAACACTCGAATACTTCATCTTGTGAACGCATACTATAGTTCTCGATGGGCACTGACAGTTGTACTTAGAAAATAACAGGACACCACATCCCCATATTTGAACTCCGCCTAGTGTAGAAGCCGCTATTTTTTTTGTTCAGACTGCAATATTTTCTTCGTACTAACTCAGAATCCGGCGAGACTTCGACCGATTAACTCCCACCTTAATTACGGACAATATGGAACACTCGGATACTTCATCTTGTGAACGTACACTGTAGTTCTCCATGGGGACGGATAGTTATACTTAGAAAATAACAGGCTACTACATCCCCATATTTGAACTCCGCCTAGTGCAGATGCCGCTATTTTTTTTGTTCAGACTGCAATAACTTCTTCATACTAATTCAAAATCCGGTGAGAGATCGACCAATTAACTCCCACCTAAATTACAGACAATATGGAACATTAGGATACTTCATCCTGTGAACGCATACTATAGTTCTCCATGGGCACTGACAGTTGTACTTAGAAAATAGCAGGATTCTACATCCCCATATTTGAACTCCGCCTAGTGCAGAAGCCGCTATTTTTTTTGTTCAGACTGCAATAACTTCTTCATACTAATTCAAAATCTGGTGAGACTTCGACCAATTAACTCCCACCTATATTACGGACAATATGGAACACTCGGATTCTTCATCTTGTGAACGCATACTGTAGGTCTCCATGGGCACTGACAGTTGTACTTAGAAAATAGCAGGATTCTACATCCCCATATTTGAACTCCGCCTAGTGCAGAAGCCGCTATTTTTTTTGTTCAGACTGCAATAACTTCTTCATACTAATTCAGAATACGGTGAGACTTCGACCAATTAACTCCCACCTAAATTACGGACAATATGGAACACTCGGATACTTCATCTTGTGAACGCATACTATAGTTCTCTATAGGCACTGACAGTTGTACTTAGAAAATAACAGGATACAACATCTCCATATTTGAACTCCGCCTAGTGTAGAAGCCGCTATTTTTTTTTGTTCAGACTGCAATATTTTCTTCATACTAACTCGGAATCCGACGAGACTTCGACCGATTAACTCCCACATTAATTACGGACAATATGGAACACTCGGATACTTCATCTTGTGAACTCATACTGTAGTTCTCCATGGGCACTGACAGTTGTACATATAAAATAACAGGATACCACATCCCCATATTTGAACTCCGCCTTGTACAGAGACCGCTATTTTTTTGTTCAGACTGCAATAACTTCTTCATACTTACTCGGAATCCGGCGAGACTTCGACCGATTAACTCCCACCTAAATTACGGACAATATGGAACACTCGGATACTTCATCTTATGAACGGATACGGTAGTTCTCCATGGGCACTGACCATTGTACTTAGAAAATAACAGGATACAACATCTCCATATTTGAACTCCGCCTAGTGCAGAAGCCGCTAATTTTTTTGTTCAGACTGCAATATTTTCTTCGTACTAACTCAGAATCCGGCGAGACTTCGACCGATTAACTCCCACCTAAATTACGGACAATATGAAACACTCGGATACTTCATCTTGTGAACGTACACTGTAGTTCTCCATGGGGACTGACAGTTGTACCTAGAAAATAACAGACTACCACATCCCCATATTTGAACTCCGCCTAGTGCAGAAGCCGCTATTTTTTTTGTTCAGACTGCAATAACTTCTTTATACTAATTCAGAATCCGGTGAGATTTTGACTAATTAACTCCCACATAAATTATGGACAATATGGAACACTCGGATACTTCATCTTGTGAACGCATACTATAGTTCTCCATGGGCAATCACAGTTGTACTTAGAAATTAGCAGGATTCTACATCCCCATATTTGAACTCCGCCTAGTGCAGAAGCCGCTATTTTTTTTGTTCAAACTGCAATAACTTCTTCATAATAATTCAAAATCCGGTGAGACTTCGACCAATTAACTCCCACCTATATTACGGACAATATGGAACACTCGGATTCTTCATCTTGTGAACGCATACTGTAGTTCTCCATGGACAGTGACAGGTGTACTTAGAAAATAACAGGACAACACATCCCCATATTTAAACTCCGCCTAGTGCAGAAGCCGCGATTTTTTTGTTTAGACTGCAATAACTTCTTCATACTAATTCAAAATCCGGCGAGACTTCGTCCGATTAACTCCCCCCTAAATTATGGACAATATGAAACACTCGGATACTTCATCTTATGAACGTACACTGTAGTTCTCCATGGGGACTGAAAGTTGTACTTAGAAAATAACAGGCTACCACATCCCTATATTTGAACTCCGCCTAGTGGAGAAGCCGCTATTTTTTTGTTCAGACTACAATATTTTCTTCATACTGACTCGTAATCCGACGAGACTTCAACCGATTAACTCCCACCTAAATTACGGACAATATGAAACACTCAGATACTTCATCTTGTGAACGTACACTGTAGTTCTCCATGGGGACTGACAGTTGTACTTAGAAAATAACAGGCTACAACATCCCCATATTTGAACTCCGCCTAGTGCAGAAGCCGCTATTTTTTTGTTCAGACTGCAATAACTTCTTCATACTAATTCAGAATCTGGTGAGACTTCGACCAATTAACTCCCACCTAAATTACGGAAAATATGGAACACTCGGATACCTCATCTTATGAACGTACACTGTAGTTCTCCATGGGCACTGACAGTTGTACTTAGAAAATAACAAGACACCACATCCCCATATTTGAACTCGGCCTAGTGCAGAATCCGCTATTTTTTTTCCAGACTGCAATAACTTCTTCATACTTACTCGGAATCCGGCGAGACATCGACCGATTAACTCACACCTAAATTACAGATTATATGAAACACTCAGATACTTCATCTTGTGAACGTACACTGTAGTTCTCCATGGGGACTAACAGTTGTACTTAGAAAATAGCAGGCTACAACATCCCCATATTTGAACTCCGCCTAGTGCAGAAGCCGCTATTTTTTTGTTCAGACTGCAATAACTTCTTCATACTAATTCAGAATCCGGTGAGACTTCGACCAATTAACTCCCACCTAAATTACGGATAATATGGAACACTCGGATACCTCATCTTGTGAACGCATACTTTAGTTCTCCATGGGCACTGACAGTTGTACTTAGAAAATAGCAGGATTCTACATCCCCATATTTGAACTCCGCCTAGTGCAGAAGCCGCTATTTTTTTTGTTCAGACTGCATCAACTCCCACCTAAATTACGGACAATATGGAACACTCGGTTACCTCATCTTGTAAACGCATACTGTAGCTCCACGGGCACTGACAGTTGTACTTAGAAAATAACAGGCTACAACATCCCCATATTTGAACTCCGCCAAGTGCACCGCTATTTTTTTTGTTCATACTACAATAACTTCTTCATACTAATTCAAAATCCGGTGAGACTTCGACCAATTAACTCCCACCTAAATTACGGACAATATGGAACACTCGGATACTTCATATTGTGAACGCATACTGTAGTAATCGATGGGCACTGACAGTTGTACTTAGAAAATAACAGGACACCACATCCCCATATTTGAAATCCGCCTAGTGCAGAAGCCGCTATTTTTTTTGTTCAGACTGCAATAACTTCTTCATGCTAATTCAAAATTCGGCGAGACTTCGTCCGATTAACTCCCCCCTAAATTATGGACAGTATGAAACACTCGGATACTTCATCTTGTAAACGTACACTGTAGTTCTCCATGGGGACTGACAGTTGTACTTAGAAAATAATAGGCTACCACATCCCCATATTTGAACTGCGCCTAGTGGAGAAGCCGCTATTTTTTTGTTCAGACTACAATATTTTCTTCATACTGACTCGGAATCCGACGAGACTTCAACCGATTAACTCCCACCTAAATTACGGACAATATGGAACACTCGGATACTTCATCGTGTGAACGAATACTGTAGTTCTCCATGGGCACTGACAGTTGTACTTAGAAAATAGCAGGATACCACATCCCCATATTTGAACTCCACCTAGTACAGAAGCCACAATTTTTTTTGTTCAGACTGCAATATTTTCTTCATACTTACTCGGAATCCGGCGAGACTTCGACCGATTAACTCCCACCTAAATTACGGACAATATGGAACACTCGAATACCTCATCTTGTGAACGCATACTGTAGTTCTCCATGGGCACTGACAGTTGTACTTTGAAAATAACAGGATACAACATCTCCATATTTGAACTCCGCCTAGTGCAGAAGCCGCTATTTTTTTTGTTCAGACTGCAATAACTTCTTCATAATAATTCAGAATCCAGTGAGACTTCGACCAATTAACTCCCACATAAATTAAGGACAATATGGAACACTCGGATACTTCATCGTGTGAACGCATACTGTAGTTCTCCATGGGCTCTGACAGTTGTACTTAGAAAATAGCAGGATACCACATCCCCATATTTGAACTCCGCCTAGTACAGAAGCCACAATTTTTTTTGTTCAGACTGCAATATCTTCTTCATACTTACTCGGAATCCGGCGAGACTTCGACCGATTAACTCCCACCTAAATTGCGGACAATATGGAACACTCGAATACCTCATCTTGTGAACGCATACTGTAGTTCTCCATGGGCACTGACAGTTGTACTTTGAAAATAACAGGATACAACATCTCCATATTTGAACTCCGCCTAGTGCAGAAGCCGCTATTTTTTTTGACTACAATAACTTCTTCATAATAATTCAGAATCCGATGAGACTTCGACCAATTAACTCCCACATAAATTACGGACAATATGGAACTCTCGGATACTTCATCTTGTGAACGCATACTGTAGTTCTCGATGGGAACTGACAGTTGTACTTAGAAAATAACAGGACACCACATCCCCATATTTGAAAACGGCCGAGTGCAGAATCCGCTATTTTTTTTTCAAACTGCAATAACTTCTTCATACTTACTCGGAATCTGGCGAGACTTCGACCGATTAACTCCCACCTAAATTACGGACAATATGAAACACTCGGATACTTCATCCTGTGAACGAAGACTGTAGTTCTCCATAGGGACTGATAGTTGTACCTAGAAAATAACAAGATACAACATCCCCATATTTGAACTCCGCCTAGTGGAGAAGCCGCTATTAATTTTGGTCAGACTGCAATAACTTCTTCATACTAATTCAGAATCCGGTGAGACTTCGACCAATTAACTCCCACCTAAATTACGGAAAATATGGAAAACTCGGATACCTCATCTTGTGAACGCATACTGTAGTTCTCCACGGGCACTAACAGGTGTACTTAGAAATTAACAGGATACAGCATCCCCATATTCGAACTCCGCCTAGTGCACCGCTATTTTTTTTGTTCAGACTACAATAACTTCTTCATACTAATTCAAAATCCGGTGAGACTTCGACTAATTAACTCCCACCTAAATTACGGACAATATGGAACACTCGGATACTTCATCTTGTGAACGCATACTATAGTTCTCCATGGGCAATCACAGTTGTACTTAGAAAATAGCAGGATTCTACATCCCCATATTTGAACTCCGCCTAGTGCAGAAGCCGCTATTTTTTTTGTTCAGACTGCAATATTTTCTTCGTACTAACTCAGAATCCGGCGAGACTTCGACCGATTAACTCCCACCTAAATTACGGATAATATGAAACACTAAGATACTTCATCTTGTGAACATACACTATAGTTCTCTATGGGGACTGACAGTTGTACTTAGAAAATAACAGGCTACAACATCCCCATATTTGAACTCCGCCTAGTGCAGAAGCTGCTATTTTTTTGTTCAGACTACAATAACTTCTTCATACTAATTCAGAATCCGTTGAGAGTTCGACCAATTAACTTCCACCTAAATTACGGACAATATGGAACATTCGGATACTTCATCTTGTGAACGCATACTATAGTTCTCCATGGGCACTGACAGTTGTACTTAGAAAATAGCGGGATTCTACATCCCCATATTTGAACTCCGCCTAGTGCAGAAGCCGCTATTTTTTTTGTTCAGACTGCAATAACTTCTTCATACTAATTCAGAATCCAGTGAGACTTCGACCAATTAACTCCCACCTAAATTACGGACAATATGGAACACTCGGTTACCTCATCTTGTAAACGCATACGGTAGTTCTCCACGGGCACTAACAGTTGTACTTAGAAAATAACAGGCTACAACATCCCCATATTTGAACTCCGCATAATGCACCGCTATTTTTTTTGTTCATACTGCATTAACTTCTTCATACTAATTTAAAATTCGGTGAGACTTCGACCAATTAACTCCCACCTAATTTATGGATAGTACGAAACACTCGGATACTTCATCTTGTGAACCTACACCGTAGTTCTCCATGGGGACTGACTGTTGTACTTAGAAAATAACAGGCTACCACATCCCCATATTTGAACTCCGCCTAGTGGAGAAGCCGCTATTTTTTTGTTCAGACTACAATATTTTCTTCATACTGACTCGGAATCCGACGAAACTTCAACCGATTAACTCCCACCTAAATTACGGACAATATGGAACACTCGGATACTTCATCTTGTGAACGCATATTGTAGTTCTCCATGGGCACTGACAGTTGTACTTAGAAAATAGCAGGATACCACATCCCCGTATTTGAACTCCGCCTAGTACAGAAGCCGCTATTTTTTTTTGTTCAGACTGCAATATTTTCTTCATACTTACTCGGAATCTTGCGAGACTTCGACCGATTAACTCCCACCTAAATTACGGACAATATGGAACACTCGGATACCTCATCTTGTGAACGCATACTGTAGTTCTCCATGGGCACTGACAGTTGTACTTAGAAAATAGCAGGATACCACATCCCCATATTTGAACTCCACCTAGTACAGAAGCCACAATTTTTTTTGTTCAGACTGCAATATTTTCTTCATACTTACTCGGAATCCGGCGAGACTTCGACCGATTAACTCCCACCTAAATTACGGACAATATGGAACACTCGAATACCTCATCTTGTGAACGCATACTGTAGTTCTCCATGGGCACTGACAGTTGTACTTTGAAAATAACAGGATACAACATCTCCATATTTGAACTCCGCCTAGTGCAGAAGCCGCTATTTTTTTTGTTCAGACTGCAATAACTTCTTCATAATAATTCAGAATCCAGTGAGACTTCGACCAATTAACTCCCACATAAATTACGGACAATATGGAACACTCGGATACTTCATCGTGTGAACGCATACTGTAGTTCTCCATGGGCTCTGACAGTTGTACTTAGAAAATAGCAGGATACCACATCCCCATATTTGAACTCCGCCTAGTACAGAAGCCACAATTTTTTTTGTTCAGACTGCAATATCTTCTTCATACTTACTCGGAATCCGGCGAGACTTCGACCGATTAACTCCCACCTAAATTGCGGACAATATGGAACACTCGAATACCTCATCTTGTGAACGCATACTGTAGTTCTCCATGGGCACTGACAGTTGTACTTTGAAAATAACAGGATACAACATCTCCATATTTGAACTCCGCCTAGTGCAGAAGCCGCTATTTTTTTTGACTACAATAACTTCTTCATAATAATTCAGAATCCGATGAGACTTCGACCAATTAACTCCCACATAAATTACGGACAATATGGAACTCTCGGATACTTCATCTTGTGAACGCATACTGTAGTTCTCGATGGGAACTGACAGTTGTACTTAGAAAATAACAGGACACCACATCCCCATATTTGAAAACGGCCGAGTGCAGAATCCGCTATTTTTTTTTCAAACTGCAATAACTTCTTCATACTTACTCGGAATCTGGCGAGACTTCGACCGATTAACTCCCACCTAAATTACGGACAATATGAAACACTCGGATACTTCATCCTGTGAACGAAGACTGTAGTTCTCCATAGGGACTGATAGTTGTACCTAGAAAATAACAAGATACAACATCCCCATATTTGAACTCCGCCTAGTGGAGAAGCCGCTATTAATTTTGGTCAGACTGCAATAACTTCTTCATACTAATTCAGAATCCGGTGAGACTTCGACCAATTAACTCCCACCTAAATTACGGAAAATATGGAAAACTCGGATACCTCATCTTGTGAACGCATACTGTAGTTCTCCACGGGCACTAACAGGTGTACTTAGAAATTAACAGGATACAGCATCCCCATATTCGAACTCCGCCTAGTGCACCGCTATTTTTTTTGTTCAGACTACAATAACTTCTTCATACTAATTCAAAATCCGGTGAGACTTCGACTAATTAACTCCCACCTAAATTACGGACAATATGGAACACTCGGATACTTCATCTTGTGAACGCATACTATAGTTCTCCATGGGCAATCACAGTTGTACTTAGAAAATAGCAGGATTCTACATCCCCATATTTGAACTCCGCCTAGTGCAGAAGCCGCTATTTTTTTTGTTCAGACTGCAATATTTTCTTCGTACTAACTCAGAATCCGGCGAGACTTCGACCGATTAACTCCCACCTAAATTACGGATAATATGAAACACTAAGATACTTCATCTTGTGAACATACACTATAGTTCTCTATGGGGACTGACAGTTGTACTTAGAAAATAACAGGCTACAACATCCCCATATTTGAACTCCGCCTAGTGCAGAAGCTGCTATTTTTTTGTTCAGACTACAATAACTTCTTCATACTAATTCAGAATCCGTTGAGAGTTCGACCAATTAACTTCCACCTAAATTACGGACAATATGGAACATTCGGATACTTCATCTTGTGAACGCATACTATAGTTCTCCATGGGCACTGACAGTTGTACTTAGAAAATAGCGGGATTCTACATCCCCATATTTGAACTCCGCCTAGTGCAGAAGCCGCTATTTTTTTTGTTCAGACTGCAATAACTTCTTCATACTAATTCAGAATCCAGTGAGACTTCGACCAATTAACTCCCACCTAAATTACGGACAATATGGAACACTCGGTTACCTCATCTTGTAAACGCATACGGTAGTTCTCCACGGGCACTAACAGTTGTACTTAGAAAATAACAGGCTACAACATCCCCATATTTGAACTCCGCATAATGCACCGCTATTTTTTTTGTTCATACTGCATTAACTTCTTCATACTAATTTAAAATTCGGTGAGACTTCGACCAATTAACTCCCACCTAATTTATGGATAGTACGAAACACTCGGATACTTCATCTTGTGAACCTACACCGTAGTTCTCCATGGGGACTGACTGTTGTACTTAGAAAATAACAGGCTACCACATCCCCATATTTGAACTCCGCCTAGTGGAGAAGCCGCTATTTTTTTGTTCAGACTACAATATTTTCTTCATACTGACTCGGAATCCGACGAAACTTCAACCGATTAACTCCCACCTAAATTACGGACAATATGGAACACTCGGATACTTCATCTTGTGAACGCATATTGTAGTTCTCCATGGGCACTGACAGTTGTACTTAGAAAATAGCAGGATACCACATCCCCGTATTTGAACTCCGCCTAGTACAGAAGCCGCTATTTTTTTTTGTTCAGACTGCAATATTTTCTTCATACTTACTCGGAATCTTGCGAGACTTCGACCGATTAACTCCCACCTAAATTACGGACAATATGGAACACTCGGATACCTCATCTTGTGAACGCATACTGTAGTTCTCCATGGGCACTGACAGTTGTACTTAGAAAATAACAGGATACAACATCTCCATATTTGAACTCCGCCTAGTGCAGAAGCCGCTATTTTTTTTGTTCAGACTGTAATAACTTCTTCATAATAATTCAGAATCCGGTGAGACTTCGACCAATTAACTCCCACATAAATTACGGACAATATGGAACACTCTAATACTTCATCTTGTGAACGCATACTGTAGTTCTCGATGGGCACTGACAGTTGCACTTAGAAAATAACAGGACACCACATCCCCATATTTGAAAACGGCCTAGTGCAGAATCCGCTATTTTTTTTTCAGACTGCAATAACTTATTCATACTTACTCGGAATCTGGCGAGACTTCGACCGATTAACTCCCACCTAAATTACGGACAATATGAAACACTCGGATACTTCATCCTGTGAACGAACACTGTAGTTCTCCATAGGGACTTATAGTTGTACCTAATAAAATAACAAGATACAACATCCCCATATTTGAACTCCGCCTAGTGGAGAAGCCGCTATTAATTTTGGTCAGACTGCAATAACTTCTTCATACTAATTCAGAATCCGGTGAGACTTCGACCAATTAACTCCCACCTAAATTACGGAAAATATGGAAAACTCGGATACCTCATCTTGTGAACGCATACTGTAGTTCTCCACGGGCACTAACAGGTGTACTTAGAAATTAACAGGATACAACATCCCCATATTTGAACTCCGCCTAGTGCACCGCTATTTTTTTTGTTCAGACTGCAATAACTTCATACTAATTCAAAATCCGGTGAGACTTCGACCAATTAACTCCCACCTAAATTACGGACAATATGGAACACTCGGATACTTCATCTTGTGAACGCATACTGTAGTTCTCGATGGGCACTGACAGTTGTACTTAGAAAATAACATGACACCACATCCCCATATTTGAACTCCGCCTAGTGTAGAAGCCGCTATTTTTTTGTTCAGACTGCAATATTTTCTTTGTACTAACTCAGAATCCGGTGAGACTTCGACCGATTAACTCCCACCTAAATTACGGATAATATGAAACACTCGGATACTTCATCTTGTGAACGTACATTGTAGTTCTCCATGGGGACTGACAATTGTACTTAGAAAATAACAGGCTACTACATCCCCATATTTGAACTCCGCCTAGTGCAGAAGCCGCTATTTTTTTTGTTCAGACTGCAATAACTTCTTCATACTAATTCAGAATCCGGTGAGACTTCGACCAATTAACTCCCACCTAAATTACGGACAATATGGAACACTCGGATACTTCATCTTGTGAACGCATACTATAGTTCTCCATGGGCAATCGCAGTTGTACTTAGAAAATAGCAGGATTCGACATCTCCATATTTGAACTCCGCCTAGTGCAGAAGCCGCTAATTTTTTTGTTCAGACTGCAATATTTTCTTCGTACTAACTCAGAATCCGGCGAGACTTCGACCGATTAACTCCCACCTAAATTACGGACAGTATGGAACACTCGGATACTTCATCTTGTGAACGTACACTGTAGTTCTCCATGGGGACTGACAGTTGTACCTAGAAAATAACAGACTACCACATCCCCATATTTGAACTCCGCCTAGTGGAGAAGCCGCTATTTTTTTGTTCAGACTACAATATTTTCTTCATACTGACTCGGAATCCGACGAGACTTCAACCGATTAACTCCCACCTAAATTACGGATAATATGAAACACTCAGATACTTCATCTTGTGAACATACACTATAGTTCTCTATGGGGACTGACAGTTGTACTTAGAAAATAACAGGCTACAACATCCCCTATTTGAACTCCGCCTAGTGCAGAAGCTGCTATTTTTTTGTTCAGACTACAATAACTTCTTCATACTAATTCAGAATCTGGTGAGACTTCGACCAATTAACTCCTACCTAAATTACGGAAAATATGGAACACTCGGATACCTCATCTTGTGAACGCATACTTTAGTTCTCCATGGGCACTGACAGTTGTACTTAGAAAATAGCAGGATTCTACATCCCCATATTTGAACTCCGCCTAGTGCATAAGCCGCTATTTTTTTTGTTCAGACTGCAATAACTTCTTCATACTAATTCAGAATCCGGTGAGACTTTGACCAATTAACTACCACCTAAATTACGGACAATATGGAACACTCGGTTACCTCATCTTGTAAACGCATACGGTAGTTCTCCACGGGCACTAACAGTTGTACTTAGAAAATAACAGGCTACAACATCCCCATATTTGAACTCCGCATAATGCACCGCTATTTTTTTTGTTCATACTGCATTAACTTCTTCATACTAATTTAAAATTCGGTGAGACTTCGACCAATTAACTCCCACCTAAATTATGGATAGTATGAAACACTCGGATACTTCATCTTGTGAACCTACACTGTAGTTCTCCATGGGGACTGACAGTTGTACTTAGAAAATAACAGGCTACAACATCCCCTATTTGAACTCCGCCTAGTGCAGAAGCTGCTATTTTTTTGTTCAGACTACAATAACTTCTTCATACTAATTCAGAATCTGGTGAGACTTCGACCAATTAACTCCTACCTAAATTACGGAAAATATGGAACACTCGGATACCTCATCTTGTGAACGCATACTTTAGTTCTCCATGGGCACTGACAGTTGTACTTAGAAAATAGCAGGATTCTACATCCCCATATTTGAACTCCGCCTAGTGCATAAGCCGCTATTTTTTTTGTTCAGACTGCAATAACTTCTTCATACTAATTCAGAATCCGGTGAGACTTTGACCAATTAACTACCACCTAAATTACGGACAATATGGAACACTCGGTTACCTCATCTTGTAAACGCATACGGTAGTTCTCCACGGGCACTAACAGTTGTACTTAGAAAATAACAGGCTACAACATCCCCATATTTGAACTCCGCATAATGCACCGCTATTTTTTTTGTTCATACTGCATTAACTTCTTCATACTAATTTAAAATTCGGTGAGACTTCGACCAATTAACTCCCACCTAAATTATGGATAGTATGAAACACTCGGATACTTCATCTTGTGAACCTACACTGTAGTTCTCCATGGGGACTGACAGTTGTACTTAGAAAATAACAGGCTACCACATCCCCATATTTGAACTCCGCCTAGTGGAGAAGCCGCTATTTTTTTGTTTAGACTACAATATTTTCTTCATACTGACTCGGAATCCGACGAAACTTCAACCGATTAACTCCCACCTAAATTACGGACAATATGGAACACTCGGATACTTCATCTTGTGAACGCATATTGTAGTTCTCCATGGGCACTTACAGTTGTACTTAGAAAATATCAGGATACCACATCCCCATATTTGAACTCCGCCTAGTACAGAAGCCGCAATTTTTTTTTGTTCAGACTGCAATATTTTCTTCATAATTACTCGGAATCTGGCGAGACTTCGACCGATTAACTCCCACCTAAATTACGGACAATATGGAACACTCGGATACCTCATCTTGTGAACGCATACTATAGTTCTCCATGGGCACTGACAGTTGTACTTAGAAAATAACAGGACACCACATCCCCATATTTGAACTCGGCCTAGTGCAGAATCCGCTATTTTTTTTAGACTGCAATAACTTCTTCATACTTACTCGGAATCCGGCGAGACTTCGATCGATTAACTCACACCTAAATTACGGATAATATGAAACACTCGGATACTTCATCTTGTGAACGAACACTGTAGTTCTCCATGGGGACTGACAGTTGTACCTAGTAAATAACAGGATACAACATCCCCATATTTGAACTCCGCCTAGTGCAGAAGCCGCTATTTTTTTGTTCAGACTGCAATAACTTCTTCATACTAATTCAGAATCCGGTGAGACTTCGACCAATTAACTCCCACCTAAATTACGAAAAATATGGAACACTCGGATACCTCATCTTGTGAACGCATACTGTAGTTCTCGATGGGCACTGACAGTTGTACTTAGAAAATAACAGGACACCACATCCCCATATTTGAAAACGGCCTAGTGCAGAATCCGCTATTTTTTTTTCAGACTGCAATAACTTCTTCATACTTACTCGGAATCTGGCGAGACTTCGACCGATTAACTCCCACCTAAATTACGGACAATATGAAACACTCGGATACTTCATCCTTTGAACGAACACTGTAGTTCTCCATAGGGACTGATAGTTGTACCTAGAAAATAACAAGATACAACATCCCCATATTTGAACTCCGCCTAGTGGAGAAGCCGCTATTAATTTTGGTCAGACTGCAATAACTTCTTCATACTAATTCAGAATCCGGTGAGACTTCGACCAATTAACTCCCACCTAAATTACGGAAAATATGGAAAACTCGGATACCTCATTTTGTGAACGCATACTGTAGTTCTCCACGGGCACTAACAGGTGTACTTAGAAATTAACAGGATACAACATCCCCATATTTGAACTCCGCCTAGTGCACCGCTATTTTTTTTGTTCAGACTGCAATAACTTCTTCATACTAATTCAAAATCCGGTGAGACTTCGACCAATTAACTCCCACCTAAATTACGGACAATATGGAACACTCGGATACTTCATCTTGTGAACGCATACTGTAGTTCTCGATGGGCACTGACAGTTGTACTTAGAAAATAACAGGACACCACATCCCCATATTTGAACTGCGCCTAGTGGAGAAGCCGCTATTTTTTTTGTTCAGACTGCAATATTTTCTTCGTACTGACTCGGAATCCGACGAGACTTCAACCGATTAACTCCCACCTAAATTACGGACAATATTGAACACTCGGATACTTCATCGTGTGAACGCATACTGTAGTTCTCCATGGGCACTGACAGTTGTACTTAGAAAATAGCAGGATACCACATCCCCATATTTGAACTCCGCCTAGTACAGAAGCCACAATTTTTTTTGTTCAGACTGCAATATTTTCTTCATACTTACTCGGAATCCGGCGAGACTTCGACCGATTAACTCCCACCTAAATTACGGACAATATGGAACACTCGAATACCTCATCTTGTGAACGCATACTGTAGTTCTCCATGGGCACTGACAGTTGTACTTAGAAAATAACAGGATACAACATCTCCATATTTGAACTCCGCCTAGTGCAGAAGCCGCTATTTTTTTTGTTCAGACTGCAATAACTTCTTCATAATAATTCCGAATCCGGTGAGACTTCGACCAATTAACTCCCACCTAAATTACGGACAATATGGAACACTCAGATACTTCATCTTGTGAACGCATACTGTAGTTCTCGATGGGCACTGACAGTTGTACTTAGAAAATAACAGGACACCACATCCCCATATTTGAAAACGGCCTAGTGCAGAATCCGCTATTTTTTTTTCAGACTGCAATAACTTCTTCATACTTACTCGGAATCTGGCGAGACTTCGACCGATTAACTCCCACCTAAATTACGGACAATATGAAACACTCGGATACTTCATCCTGTGAACGAACACTGTAGTTCTCCATAGGGACTGATAGTTGTACCTAGAAAATAACAAGATACAACATCCCCATATTTGAACTCCGCCTAGTGGAGAAGCCGCTATTAATTTTGGTCAGACTGCAATAACTTCTTCATACTAATTCAGAATCCGGTGAGACTTCGACCAATTAACTCCCACCTAATTTACGGAAAATATGGAAAACTCGGATACCTCATCTTGTGAACGCATACTGTAGTTCTCCACGGGCACTAACAGGTGTACTTAGAAATTAACAGGATACAACATCCCCATATTTGAACTCCGCCTAGTGCACCGCTATTTTTTTTGTTCAGACTGCAATAACTTCTTCATACTAATTCAAAATCCGGTGAGACTTCGACCAATTAACTCCCACCTAAATTACGGACAATATGGAACACTCGGATACTTCATCTTGTGAACGCATACTGTAGTTCTCGATGGGCACTGACAGTTGTACTTAGAAAATAACAGGACACCACATCCCCATATTTGAACTCCGCCTAGTGTAAAAGCCGCTATTTTTTTTGTTCAGACTGCAATATTTTCTTCGTACTAACTCAGAATCCGGTGAGACTTCGACCGATTAACTCCCACCTAAATTACGGATAATATGAAACACTCGGATACTTCGTCTTGTGAACGTACACTGTAGTTCTCCATGGGGACTGACAGTTGTACTTAGAAAATAACAGGCTACTACATCCCCATATTTGAACTCCGCCTAGTGCAGAAGCCGCTAATTTTTTTGCTCAGACTGCAATAACTTCTTCATACTAATTCAGAATCCGGTGAGACTTCGACCAATTAACTCCCACCTAAATTACGGACAATATGGAACAATCGGATACTTCATCTTGTGAACACATACTATAGTTCTCCATTGGCAATCACAGTTGTACTTAGAAAATAGGAAGGTTCTACATCTCTATATTTGAACTCCGCCTAGTGCAGAAGTCGCTAATTTTTTTGTTCAGACTGCAATATTTTCTTCGTACTAACTCAGAATCCGGCGAGACTTCGACCGATTAACTCCCACCTAAATTACGGACAGTATGGAACACTCGGATACTTCATCTTGTGAACGTCCACTTTAGTTCTCCATGGGGACTGACAGTTGTACCTAGAAAATAATAGACTACCACATCCCCATATTTGAACTCCGCCTGGTGGAGAAGCCGCTATTTTTTTGTTCAGACTACAATATTTTCTTCATACTGACTCGGAATCCGACGAGACTTCAACCGATTAACTCCCACCTAAATTACGGATAATATGAAACACTCAGATACTTCATCTTGTGAACATACACTGTAGTTCTCTATGGGGACTGACAGTTGTACTTAGAAAATAATAGGCTACAACATCCCCTATTTGAACTCCGCCTAGTGCAGAAGCTGCTATTTTTTTGTTCAGACTACAATAACTTCTTCATACTAATTCAAAATTCGGTGAGACTTCAACCAATTAACTCCCACCTGAATTACGGAAAATATGGAACACTCGGATACCTCATCTTGTGAACGCATACTTTAGTTCTCCATGGGCACTGACAGTTGTACTTAGAAAATAGCAGGATTCTACATCCCCATATTTGAACTCCGCCTAGTGCAGAAGCCGCTATTTTTTTTGTTCAGACTGCAATAACTTCTTCATACTAATTCAGAATCCAGTGAGACTTTGACCAATTAACTCCCAGCTAAATTACGGACAATATGGAACACTCGGTTACCTCATCTTGTAAACGCATACGGTAGTTCTCCACGGGCACTAACAGTTGTACTTAGAAAATAACAGGCTACAACATCCCCATATTTGAACTCCGCATAGTGCACCGCTATTTTTTTTGTTCATACTGCATTAACTTTCTTAATACTAATTTAAAATTCGGTGAGACTTCGACCAATTAACTCCCACCTAAATTATGGATAGTATGAAACACTCGGATACTTCATCTTGTGAACCTACACTGTAGTTCTCCATGGGGACTGATAGTTGTACTTAGAAAATAACAGGCTACCACATCCCCATATTTGAACTCCGCCTAGTGGAGAAGCCGCTATTTTTTTGTTCAGACTACAATATTTTCTTCATACTGACTCGGAATCCGACGAAACTTCAACCGATTAACTCCCACCTAAATTACGGACAATATGGAACACTCGGATACTTCATCTTGTGAACGCATATTGCAGTTCCCATGGGCACTGACAGTTGTACTTAGAAAATAGCAGGATACCACATCCCCATATTTGAACTCCGCCTAGTACAGAAGCCGCTATTTTTTTTTGTTCAGACTGCAATATTTTCTTCATACTTACTCGGAATCTGGCGAGACTTCGACCGATTAACTCCCACCTAAATTACGGACAATATGGAACACTCGGATACCTCATCTTGTGAACGCATACTGTAGTTCTCCATGGGCACTGATAGTTGTACTTAGAAAATAACATGACACCACATCCCCATATTTGAACTCGGCCTAGTGCAGAATCCGCTATTTTTTTTCAGACTGCAATAACTTCTTCATACTTACTCGGAATCCGGCGAGACTTCGACCGATTAACTCACACCTAAATTACGGATAATATGAAACACTCGGATACTTCATCTTGTGAACGAACACTGTAGTTCTCCATAGGGACTGATAGTTGTACTTAGAAAATAACAGGATACAACATCCCCATATTTGAACTCCGCCTAGTGGAGAAGCCGCTATTAATTTTGGTCAGACTGCAATAAATTCTTCATACTAATTCAGAATCCGGTGAGACTTCGACCAATTAACTCCCACCAAAATTACGGACAATATGGAACACTCGGATACTTTATCTTCTAAACGGATACTGTAGTTCTCCTTGGGAACTGACAGTTGTACTTAAAAAATAACAGGATACCACATCCCCATATTTGAACTCCGCATAGTGCAGAAGCCGCTATTTTTTTGTTCAAATTGCAATAACTTCTTCATACTAATTCAGAATCCGGTGAGACTTCGACCAATTAACTCCCACCTAAATTACGGACAATATGGAACACTCGGATAATTTATCTTGTGAACACATACTGTAGTTCTCCATGGGCACTGACAGTTGTACTTAGAAAATAACAGGATACCACATCCCCATATTTGAACTCCGCCTAGTGAAGAAGACGCTATTTTTTTGTTCAGACTGCAATAACTTCTTCATACTAATTCAGAATCCGGCAAGACTTCGACCAATTAACTCCCACCTAAATTACGGACAATATGAAACACTCGGATACTTCATCTTGTAAACGTACAATATAGTTCTCCATGAGGACAGACAGTTGTACTTAGAAAATAACAGGCTACCACATCCCCATATTTGAACTCCGTCTAGTGGAGAAGCCGCTATTTTTTGTTCAGACTGTAATATTTTCTTCATACTAAATCGGAATCCGGCGAGACTTCGACCGATTAAATCACACCTAAATTACGGACAATATGAAATGCTCGGATACCTCATCTTGTGAACGCATATTGTAGTTCTCGATGGGCACTGACAGTTGTACTTAGAAAATAACAGGCTACCACATCCCCATATTTGAACTCCGCCTAGTGCAGAAGCCGCTATATTTTTGTTCAAACTGCAATAACTTCTTTCACACTAATTCAGAATCTGGCAAGACTTCGACCAATTAACTCCCACCTAAATTACGTACAATATGGAACACTCGGATAGCTCATCTTATGAACGTATACTGTAGTTCTCCATGGGCATTGACAGTTGTACTTAGAAAATAACAGGATACAACATCTCCATGTTTGAACTCCGCCTAGTGCAGACGCCGCTATTTTTTTTGTTCATACTGCAATAACTTCTTCATACTAATTCAAAATCCGTTGAGACTTCGAACAATTAACCCCACCTAAATTGCAGACAAATGGAACGCTCGGATACTTCATCTTGTCAACGCATACTGTAGTTCTCGATGGGCACGGACAGATGTACTTAGAAAATAACAGGATACCACATCCCCATATTTGAACTCCACCTAGTGTAGAAACCGCTATTTTTTTGTTCAGACTGCAATATTTTCTTCGTACTAACTCGAAATCCGGCGAGATTTCGACCGATTAACTCCCACCTAAATTACGGACAATATGAAACACTCGGATACTTCATCTTGTGAACGTACATTAAAGTTCTCCATGGGGACTGACTGTTGTACTTAGAAAATAACAGGCTACTACATCCTCATATTTGAACTCCGCCTAGTGGAGAAGCCGCTATTAATTTTTGTCAGACTGCAATAACTTCTTCATACTAATTCAGAATCCGGTGAGACTTCGACCAATTAACTCCCACCAAAATTACGGACAATATGGAACACTCGGATACTTTATCTTCTGAACGGATACTGTAGTTCTCCATGGGAACTGACAGTTGTACTTAAAAAATAACAGGATACCACATCCCCATATTTGAACTCCGCATAGTGTAGAAGCCACTATTTTTTTGTTCAAATTGCAATAACTTCTTCATACTAATTCAGAATCCGGTGAGACTTCGACCAATTAACTCCCACCTAAATTACGGACAATATGGAACACTCGAATAATTTATCTTGTGAACACATATTGTAGTTCTCCATGGGCACTGACAGTTGTGCTTAGAAAATAACAGGATACCACATCCACATATTTGAACTCCGCCTAGTGAAGAAGCCGCTATTTTTTTGTTCAGACTGCAATAACTTCTTCATACTAATTCAGAATCCGGCAAGACTTCGACCAATTAACTCCCACCTAAATTACGGACAATATGAAACACTCGGATACTTCATCTTGTAAACGTACAATATAGTTCTCCATGAGGACAGACAGTTGTACTTAGAAAATAACAAGCTACCACATCCCCATATTTGAACTCCGTCTAGTGGAGAAGCCGCTATTTTTTTGTTCAGACTGTAATATTTTCTTCATACTAAATCGGAATCCGGCGAGACTTCGACCGATTAAATCCCACCTAAATTACGGACAATATGAAACGCTCGGATACCTCATCTTGTGAACGCATATTGTAGTTCTCGATGGGCACTGACAGTTGTACTTAGAAAATAACAGGCTACCACATCCCCATATTTGAACTCCGCCTAGTGCAGAAGCCGCTATTTTTTTGTTCAGACTGCAATAACTTCTTCATACTAATTTAGAATCTGGCAAGACTTCGACCAATTAACTTCCACCTAAATTACGGACAATATGGAACACTCGGATACTTTAGTTCTCCATGGGCACTGACAGTTGTACATAGAAAATAACAGGATACCACATCCCCATATTTGAACTCCGCCTAGTACAGAAGCCGCTAGTTTTGTTCAGACTGCAATATTTTCTTCATACTTAGTCGGAATCCGGTGAGACTTCGACCGATTAACTCCCACCTAAATTACGTACAATATGGAACACTCGGATAGCTCATCTTATGAACGCATACTGTAGTTCTCCATGGGCATTGACAGTTGTACTTAGAAAATAACAGGATACAACATCTCCATATTTGAACTCCGCCTAGTGCAGACGCCGCTATTTTTTTTGTTCAGACTGCAATAACTTCTTCATAATAATTCAAAATCCGTTGAGACTTCGAACAATTAACTCCCACCTAAATTACAGACAATATGGAACGCTCGGATACTTCATCTTGTGAACTCATACTGTAGTTCTCGATGGGCACTGACAGATGTACATAGAAAATAATAGGATACCACATTCCCATATTTGAACTCCACCTAGTGTAGAAACCGCTATTTTTTTTGTTTAGACTGCAATATTTTCTTCGTACTAACTCGGAATCGAGCGAGACTTCGACCGATTAACTCCCACCTAAATTACGGACAATATGAAACACTCGGATACTTCATCTTGTGAATGTACATTATAGTTCTCCATGGGGACTGACAGTTGTACTTAGAAAATAACAAGCTACTACATCCTCATATTTGAACTCTGCCTAGTGTAGAAGCCGCTATTTTTTTTGTTCAGACTGCAATAACTTCTTCATACTAATTCAGAATCCGGGGAGACTTCGACCGATTAACTCCCACCTAAATTACGGACAATATGGAACACTCGGATACTTCATCTTATGAACGCATATTGTAGTTCTTTATGGGCACTGACAGTTGTACTTAGAAAATAACAGGATACCACATCCCCATATTTGAACTCCGCCTAGTGCAGAAGCCGCTATTTTTTTGTTCAGACTGCAATAACTTCTTCATACTAATTTAGAAACTGGCGAGACTTCGACCAATTAACTCTCACCTAAATTACGGACAATATGGAACACTCGGATACTTCATCTTGTGAACGGATACTGTAGTTCTCCATGGGCACTGACAGTGTACATAGAAAATAACAGGATACCACATCCCCATATTTGAACTCAACCAAGTGCAGAAGCCGCTATTTTTTTTGTCCAGACTGCAATATTTTCTTTATACTTACTCGAAATCCAGCGAGACTTCGACCGATTAACTCCCACGTAAATTACGGACAATATGGAACACTCGGATACCTCATCTTATGAACGCATACTGTAGTTCTCCATGGGCATTGACAGTTGTACTTAGAAAATAACAGGATACAACATTTCCATATTTGAACTCTACCTAGTGCAGAAGCCGCTATTTTTTTTGTTCAGACTACAATAACTTCTTCATACTAATTCAGAATCCGGTGAGACTTCGACCAATTAACTCCCATCTAAATTACGGACAATATGGAACACTCGGATACTTCATCTTGTGAACGCATAGTGTAGTTCTCCATGGGCACTGATAGTTGTACTTAGAAAATAACATGATACCACATCCCCATATTTGAACTCCGCCTAGGGCAGAAGCCGCTATTTTTTTATTCAGACTACAATAACTTCTTCATACTAATTCAAAATCCAGTGAGACTTCGACCAATTCACTCCCACCTAAATTACGGACAATATGGAACACTCGGATACTTCATCTTGTGAACGCATACTGTAGTTCTCCATGGGCACTGACAGTTGTACTAAGAAAATCGCAGGATTCTACATCCCCATATTTGAACTCCGCCTAGTACAGAAGCCGCTATTTTTTTTGTTCAGACTGTCATATTTTCTTCATACTAACTCGAAATCTGGCGAGACTTCGACTGATTAACTCCCACCTAAATTACGGACAATATGAAACACTCGGATACTTCATCTTGTGAACGTACACTGTAGTTCTCCATGCGGACTAATAGTTGTACTTAGAAAATAACAAGCTACTACGACCCCATATTTGAACTCCACCTAGTGGAGAAGCCGCTATTTTTTTGTTCAGACTGCAATTACTTCTTCATACTAATTCAAAATCCGGTGAGACTTCGACCAATTAACTCCCACCTAAATTACGGAAAATATGGAACACTCGGATACCTCATCTTGTGAACGCATACTATAGTTCTCCATGGGCACTAACAGTTGTACTTAAAAAATAACAGGATACAACATCCCCATATTTGAACTCCACCTATTGCAGAAGCCGCTATTTTTTTTGTTCAGACTGTAATAACTTCTTCATCCAAATTCAGAATCCGGTGAGGCTTCGACCAATTAACTCCCACCTAAATTACGGACAATATGGAACACTCGGATACTTCATCTTGTGAATGCATACTGTAGTTCTCTATGGGCACAGACAATTGTACTTAGAAAATAACAGGATACACATCCCCATAATTGAACTCCGCCTAGTGCCGAAGCCGCTATTTTTTTTGTTCAGACTGCAATAACTTCTTCATACTAATTCAGAATCCGGCGAGACTTCGACCAATTAACTCCCACCTAAGTTACGGACAATATAGAACACTCGGATACTTCATCTTATGAACGGATCCGGTAGTTCTCCATGGGCACTGACAGTTGTACGTAGAAAATAACAGGAAACCACATCCGCATATTTGAAATCTACCTAGTGCAGAAGCCGCTACTTCTTTTGTTCAGGCTGCAATATTTTCTTCCTACTAACTCGGAATCCGGCGAGACTTCCACCAATTGACTCCCACCTAAATTACGGACAATATGGAACACTCGGATACTTCATCTTGTGAACGTACATTGTAGTTTTCCATGTAGACTTACAGTTGTACTTAGAAAATAACAGGCTATTACATCCCCATATTTGAACTCCGCCTAGTGCAGAAGCCGCTATTTTTTTGTTCAGACTGCAATATTTTCTTCATACTAACTCGGAATCCGGAGGGACTTCCACCAATTAATTCCCACCTAAATTACGGACAATATGAAACACTCGGATACTTCATCTTGTGAACGTACATTGTAGTTCTCCATGTAGACTGATAGTTGTACTTAGAAAATAGGGTACTTTTGGCACAGGTCCTTATTAAGTTTCAAAATTCACGAAAAGTCCTTCACTAAATTTCAGTGTAAATTAGGTCCCTGTTTTTTATTCACGATTATTGCAGAGCATGATGCAACATTTCATAAAAGTTGCTGACATTTCCGCAACATTTCTGTACACTGTGAACATAGTGTATGAAAGTTGCTGAAATATCAACACTTATTTATAAAAGTTGCTGATATTTTAGCAACATTTATATACACTGTGAACACAGTTTATGAAAGTTGCTGAAATATCAGCACTTATTTATAAAAGTTGCTGACATTTCAGCAATAATTTTTCTTTGTTTTTACAATAAAACTTTGACACAGATAGTTGCTGAAATATCAGCACTTATTTATAAAAGTTGCTGACATTTCAGCAATAATTTTTCTTCGTTTCCAGAAAACAGGGACCCGCTTTACAATGAAACTTTGACAGGGACCCGCTTTACAATATGAAAGTATGATAGGGATGCCTCCCTATTTTCCACTAGAAAATAACAGGCTGCTACATCGCCATATTTGAACTCCTCCTAGTGCAGAAGCCGCTATTTTTTTGTTCAGACTACAATAACTTCTTCATACTAATTTAGATACGGAGAGACTTCGACCAATTAACTCCCACCTAAATTACGGACAATATGGAACACTCGGATACTTCATCTTGTGAACGCATACTGTAGTTCTCCATGGGCACTAACAGTTGTACTTAGAAAATAACAGGATACCACATCTCCATATTTGAACCCCGCCTAGCGTAGAAGCCGCTATTTTTTTGTTCAGACTGCAATAACTTCTTCATACTAATTCAGAATCCGGCGAGACTTCGACCAATTAACTCTCACCTAAATTACGGACAATATGGAACCCTCAGATACTTCATCTTGTGAACGCATACTGTAGTTCTCCATGGGCACTGACAGTTGTACTTAGAAAATAACAGGATACGACATCCCCATATTTGAACTCTGCCTAGTACAGAAGCCGCTATTTTTTTTATTCAGACTGCAATATTTTCTTCATACTTACTCGGAATCCGACGAGACTTCGACCGATTAACTCCCACCTAAATTACGGACAATATGGAACACTCGGATACCTCATCTTGTGAACGCATACTGTTGTTCTCCTTGGGCACTGATAGTTGTACTTAGAAAATAACATGATACATCTCCATATTTGAACTCCGCCTAGTGCAGAAGCCACTATTTTTTTTGTTCAGACTGCAATATTTTTTTCATACTTACTCAGAATCCGGCGAGACTTCCACCGATTAACTCCCACCTAAATTACGGACAATATGAAACACTCGGAAACTTCATCTTGTGAACGTACACTGTAGTTCTCCATGGGGACAAGCAGTTGTACTTAGAAAATAACAGGCTACTACTTCCCCATATTTGAACTTCGCCTAGTGCAAAAGCCGCTATTTTTTTTGTTCGGACTGCAATAACATTTTCATACTAATTCAGAATCCTGTGAGACTTCGACCAATTAACTCCCACCTAAATTACGGACAATATGGAACACTCGGATACTTCATCCTGTGAACGCATACTGTAGTTCTCTATGGGTACTAACAGTTGTACTTAGAAAATAACAGGATACAACATCCCCATATTTGAACTCCGCCTAGTGCAGAAGCCGCTATTTTTTTTGTCCAGACTACAATAACTTCTTCATACTAATTCAGAATCCTGTGAGACTTCGACCAATTAACTCCAACCTAAATTACGGACAATATGGAACACTCGGATAGTTCATCTTGTGAACGCAAACTGTGGTTCACCATGGGCACTGACAGTTGTACTTAGAAAATAACAGGACACCACATCCCCATATCTGAACTCCGCCTAGTGCAGAATCCGCTATTTTTTGGTTCAGACTGCAATAACTTCTTCATACTTACTCGGAATCTGGCGAGACTTCGAACGATTAACTCCCCCCTAAATTACGGACATAATAAAACTCTCGGATACTTCATCTTGTAAACGTACAATATAATTCTCCATGGGGACAGACAGTTGTACTTAGAAAATAACAGGCTACCACATCACCATATTTGAACTCCGTCTAGTGGAAAGCCGCTATTTTTTTTGTTCAGACTGCAATATTTTGTTCATACTAACTCGAAATTCGGCGAGACTTCGACCGATTAACTCCCACCTAAATTACGGACAATATGAAACGCTCGGATACCTCATCTTGTGAATGCATATTGTAGTTCTCGATGGGCACTGACAGTTTTACTTAGAAAATAACAGGCTACCACATCCCCATATTTGAATTCCGCCTAGTGCAGAAGCCGCTATTATTTTTGTTCAAACCGCAATAACTTCTTCATACTTACTCGGAATCCGGCGAGACTTCGCTCGATTAACTCGCACCTAAATTACGGACAATATGAAACACTCAGATACTTCATCTTGTGAACGTACGCTGTAGTTCTCCATGGGGACTGACAGTTGTACTTAGAAAATAACAGGATACCACATCCCCATATTTGAACTCCGCCTAGTGTAGAAGCCCCTATTTTTTTGTTCAAATTGCAATAACTTCTTCATACTAATTCAGAATCCGGTGAGACTTCGACCAATTAACTCCCACCTAAATTACGGTCAATATGGAACACTCGGATAATTTATCTTGCGAACACTTAATGTAGTTCTCCATGGGCACCGACAGTTGTACTTAGAAAATAACAGGATACCACATCCCCATATTTGAACTCCGCCTAGTGCAGAAGCCGCTATTTTTTTGTTCATACTGCAAAATTTTCTTCATACTAACTCGGAATCCAGCGAGAGTTCGACCGATTAACTCCCACCTAAATTACGGACAATATGAAACACTCGGATACTTCATCTTGTGAACATACACTGTAGTTCTCCGTGGGGACTGACAGTTGTACTTAGAAAATAACAGGCTACTACATCCCTATATTTGAACTCTGCCTAGTGTAGAAGCCGCTATTTTTTTTGTTCAGACTGCAATAACTTCTTCATACTAATTCAGAATCCGGTGAGACTTCGACCGATTAACTCCCACCTAAATTACGGACAATATGGAACACTCGGATACTTCATCTTATGAACGCATACTGTAGTTCTCTATCAGCACTGACAGTTGTACTTAGAAAATAATAGGATACCACATCCCCATATTTGAACTCCGCCTACTGCAGAAGCCGCTATTTTTTGTTCAGACTACAATAACTTCTTCATACTAACTCGAAATTCGGCGAGACTTCGACCGATAAAATCCCACCTAAATTACGAACAATATGAAAAACTCGGATACTTCATCTTGTGAACTTACACTGTAGTTCTCCATGTGGACTGACAGTTGTACTTAGAAAATAACAGTCCACTACAACCCCATATTTGAACTCCCCCTAGTGGAGAAGCCGCTATATTTTTTGTTCAGACTGCAATGTTTTCTTCATACTTACTCGGAATCCAGCGAGACTTCGACCGATTAACTCCCACCTAAATTACGGACAATATGGAACACTCGGACAGCTCATCTTATGAACGCATACTGTAGTTCTCCATAGGCATTGACAGTTGTACTTAGAAAATAACAGGATACAACATCTCCATATTTGAACTCCGCCTAGTGCATAAGCCGCTATTATTTTTGTTCAGACTACAATAACTTCTTCATACAAATTCAGAATCCGATAAGGCTTCGACCAATTAACTCCCACCAAAATTACGGACAATATGCAACGCTCGGATACTTCATCTTGTGAACGCATACTGTAGTTCTCGATGGGCACTGACAGTTGTACTTAAAAAATAACAGGATACCACATCCCCATATTTGAACTCCGCCTAGTGCAGAAGCCGCTATTTTTTTTGTTAAGACTGCAATATTTTCTTCGTACTAACTCGGAATCCGACGAGACTTCGACCGATTAATTCCCACCTAAATTACGGACAATATGAAACACTCGGATACTTCGTCTTGTGAACGTACATTATAGTTCTCCATGGGGAATGACAGTTGTACTTAGAAAATAACAGGCTACTATATCCCCATATTTGAACTCCTACTAGTGTAGAATCCGCTATTTTATTGTTCAGACTGCAATAACTTCTTCATACTTACTCGGAATCTGGCGAGACTTCGACCGATTAACTCCCCCCTAAATTACAGACAATATGAAACACTCGGATACTTCATCTTGTGAACGTACATTATAGTTCTCCATGGGGAATGACAGTTGTACTTAGAAAATAACAGGCTACTACATCCCCATATTTGAACTCCTACTAGTGCAGAATCCGCTATATTATTGTTCAGACTGCAATAACTTCTTCATACTTACTCGGAATCTGGCGAGACTTCGACCGATTAACTCCCCCCTAAATAACAGGCTACTCTGCCTAGTGTAGAAGCCGCTATTTTTTTGTTCAGACTGCAATAACTTCTTCATACTAATTCAGAATCCGGTGAGACTTCGACCGATTAACTCCCACCTAAATTACGGACAATATGGAACACTCGGATACTTCATCTTATGAACGCATACTGTAGTTCTCTATCAGCACTGACAGTTGTACTTAGAAAATAACAGGATACCACATCCCCATATTTGAACTCCGCCTAGTGCAGAAGCCGCTATTTTTTGTTCAGACTACAATAACTTCTTCATACTAACTCGAAATTCGGCGAGACTTCGACCGATAAAATCCCACCTAAATTACGAACAATATGAAACACTCGGATACTTCATCTTGTGAACGTACATTACAGTTCTCCATGGGGAATGACAGTTGTACTTAGAAAATAACAGGCTACTACATCCCCATATTTGAACTCCTACTAGTGAAGAATCCGCTATTTTATTGTTCAGACTGCAATAACTTCTTCATACTTACTCGGAATCTAGCGAGACTTCGACCGATTAACTCCCCCCTAAATAACAGGCTACTACAGGCCTAGTGTAGAAGCCGCTATTTTTTTGTTTAGACTGCAATAACTTCTTCATACTAATTCAGAATCCGGTGAGACTTCGACCAATTAACTCCCACCTAAATTACGGACAATATGGAACACTCAGATACTTCATCTTGTGAACGCATACTGTAGTTCTCTATGGGCACTGATAGTTGTACTTAGAAAATAACAGGATACCACATCCCCATATTTGAACTCCGCCTAGTGCAGAAGCCGCTATTTTTTTTTGTTCAGACTGCAATAACTTCTTCATACTAATTCAGAATCCGGTGAGACTTCGACCAATTAACTCCCACCTAAATTACGAACAATATGGAACACTCAGATAATTCATCTTGTGAACGCATACTGTAGTTCTCCATGGGCACTGACAGTTGTACTTAGAAAATAACAGGACACCACATCCCCATATTTGAACTCCGCCTAGTGCAGAATCCGCTATTTTATTGTTCAGACTGCAATAACTTCTTCATACTTACTCGGAATCTGGCGAGACTTCGACCGATTAACTCCCCCCTAAATTACAGACAATATGAAACACTCGGATACTTCATCTTGTAAACGTACAATATAGTTCTCCATGAGGACTGACAGTTGTACTTAGAAAATAACAGGCTACCACATCCCCATATTTGAACTCCGTCTAGTGGAGAAGCCGCTATTTTTTTTGTTCAGACTGTAATATTTTCTTCATACTAAATCGGAATCCGGCGAGACTTCGACCGATTAACTCCCACCTAAATTACGGACAATATGAAACGCTCGGATACCTCATCTTGTGAACGCATATTGTAGTTCTCGATGGGCACTGACAATTGTACTTAAAAAATAACAGGCTACCACATCCCCATATTTGAACTCCGCCTAGTGTAGAAGCAGCTATTTTTTTTTGTTCAGACCGCAATAACTTCTTCATACTTACTCGGAATCCGGCGAGACTTCGACCGATTAACTCCCACCAAAATTACGGACAATATGAAACACTTGGATACTTCATCTTGTGAACGTACACTGTAGTTCTCCATGGGAACTGACAGTTGTACTTAGAAAATAACAGGCTGCCACATCTCCATATTTGAACTCCGCCTAGTGTAGACGCCACTATTTTTTTGTTCAGACTGCAATATTTTCTTCATACTAACTCGGAATCCGGCGAAACTTCGACCGATTAACTCCCACCTAAATTACGGACAATATGAAACACTCGGATACTTCGTCTTGTGAATGTACACTGTAGTTCTCCATGGGAACTGACAGTTGTACTTAGAAAATAACAGGATACCACATCCCCATATTTGAACTCCGCCTAGTGCAGAAGCCGCTATTTTTTTGTTCAGACTACAAGAACTTCTTCATAATAATTCAGAATCCGGTGAGACTTCGACCAATTAACTCCCACCTAAATAACGGACAATATGGAACACTCGGATACTTCATCTTGTGAACACATACTGTAGTTCTCCATGGGCACTGACAGTTGTACTTAGAAAATAGCAAGATTCTACATCCCCATATTTGAACTCCGCCTAGTGCAGAAGCCGATATTTTTTTGTTCAGACTACAATAACTTCTTCATACTAATTCAGAATCCGGCGAGACTTCGACCAATTAACTCCCACCTAAGTTATGGACAATATAGAACACTCGGATACTTCATCTTGTGAACGGATACGGTAGTTCTCCATGGGCACTGACAGTTGTACGTAGAAAATAACAGGATACCACATCCCCATATTTGAACTCCGTCTAGTGCAGAAGCCGCTAATTTTTTTGTTTAGTCTGCAAAATTTTCTTCCTACTAACTCGGAATCCGGCGAGACTTCCACCAATTAACTCCCACCTAAATTACGGACAATATGGAACACTCAGATACTTCATCTTGTGAACGTACATTGTAGTTTTCCATGTAGACTGACAGTTGTACTTAGAAAATAACAGGCTACTACATCCCCATATTTGAACTCCGCCTAGTGCAGACGCAGCTATTTTTTTGTTCAGACTGCAATATTTTCTTCATACTAACTCGGAATCCGGCGAGACTTCCACCAATTAACTCCCACCTAAATTACGGACAATATGAAACACTCATATACTTCATCTAGTGAACTTACATTGTAGTTCTCCATGTAGACTGACAGTTGTACTTAGAAAATAACAGGCTACTACATCCCCATATTTGAACTCCGCCTAGTGCAGAAGCCGCTATTTTTTTGTTCAGACTACAATAACTTCTTCATACTAATTCAGATACGGTGAGACTTCGACCAATTAACTCCCACCTAAATTACGGGCAATATGGAACACTCGGATACTTCATCTTGTGAACGCATACTGTAGTTCTCCATGGGCACTGACAGTTGTACTTTGAAAATAACAGGATACCACATCCTCATATTTGAACTCCGGCTAGTGTAGAAGCCGCTATTTTTTTGTTCAGACTGCAATAACTTCTTTATACTAATTCAGAATCCGGCGAGTCTTCGACCAATTAACTCCTACCTAAATTACGGACAATATGGAACACTCGGATACTTCATCTTGTGAACGCATACTGTAGTTCTCCATGGGCACTGACAGTTGTACATAGAAAATAACAGGATACGACATACCCATATTTGAACTCCACCTAGTACAAAAGCCGCTATTTTTTTGTTCATACTGCAATATTTTCTTCATACTTACTCGGAATCCAACGAAACTTCGACCGATTAACTCCCACCTAAATTATGGACAATATGGAACACTCAGATACCTCATCTTGTGATCGCATACTGTTGTTCTCCATGGGCAGTGGCAGTTGTACTTAGAAAATAACAGGATACAATCTCTTCATATTTGAACTCCGCCTAGTGCAGAAGCCGCTATTTTTTTGTTCAGACTGCAATATTTTTTTCATACTTATTCGGAATCCGGCAAGACTTCGACCGATTAACTACCACCTAAATTACGGACAATATGAAACACTCGGATACTTCATCTTGTGAACGTACACTGTAGTTCTCCATGGGGACTGACAGTTGTACTTAGAAATTAACAGGCTACTACATCCCCATATTTGAACTCCGCCTAGTGCAGAAGCCGATATTTTTTTTGTTCAGACTACAATAACTTTTTCATACTAAATCGGAATCCGGCGAGACTTCGACCGATTAACTCCCCCCTAAATTACGGACAATATGAAACGCTCGGATACCTCATCTTGTGAACGCATATTGTAGTTCTCGATGGGCACTGACAGTTGTACTTAGAAAATAACAGGCTACCACATCCCCATATTTGAACTCCGCCTAGTGTAGAAGCAACTATTTTTTTTTGTTCAGACCGCAATAACTTCTTCATACTTACTCGGAATCCGGCGAGACTTCGACCGATTAACTCCCACCTAAATTACGGACAATATGAAACACTTGGATACTTCATCTTGTGAACGTACACTGTAGTTCTCCATGGGAACTGACAGTTGTACTTAGAAAATAACAGGCTGCCACATCTCCATATTTGAACTCCGCCTAGTGTAGACGCCACTATTTTTTTGTTCAGACTGCAATATTTTCTTCATACTAACTCGGAATCCGGCGAAACTTCGACCGATTAACTCCCACCTAAATTACGGACAATATGAAACACTCGGATACTTCGTCTTGTGAATGTACACTGTAGTTCTCCATGGGAACTGACAGTTGTACTTAGAAAATAACAGGATACCACATCCCCATATTTGAACTCCGCCTAGTGCAGAAGCCGCTATTTTTTTGTTCAGACTACAAGAACTTCTTCATAATAATTCAGAATCCGGTGAGACTTCGACCAATTAACTCCCACCTAAATAACGGACAATATGGAACACTCGGATACTTCATCTTGTGAACACATACTGTAGTTCTCCATGGGCACTGACAGTTGTACTTAGAAAATAGCAAGATTCTACATCCCCATATTTGAACTCCGCCTAGTGCAGAAGCCGATATTTTTTTGTTCAGACTACAATAACTTCTTCATACTAATTCAGAATCCGGCGAGACTTCGACCAATTAACTCCCACCTAAGTTATGGACAATATAGAACACTCGGATACTTCATCTTGTGAACGGATACGGTAGTTCTCCATGGGCACTGACAGTTGTACGTAGAAAATAACAGGATACCACATCCCCATATTTGAACTCCGTCTAGTGCAGAAGCCGCTAATTTTTTTTGTTTAGTCTGCAAAATTTTCTTCCTACTAACTCGGAATCCGGCGAGACTTCCACCAATTAACTCCCACCTAAATTACGGACAATATGGAACACTCAGATACTTCATCTTGTGAACGTACATTGTAGTTTTCCATGTAGACTGACAGTTGTACTTAGAAAATAACAGGCTACTACATCCCCATATTTGAACTCCGCCTAGTGCAGACGCAGCTATTTTTTTGTTCAGACTGCAATATTTTCTTCATACTAACTCGGAATCCGGCGAGACTTCCACCAATTAACTCCCACCTAAATTACGGACAATATGAAACACTCTTATACTTCATCTAGTGAACTTACATTGTAGTTCTCCATGTAGACTGACAGTTGTACTTAGAAAATAACAGGCTACTACATCCCCATATTTGAACTCCGCCTAGTGCAGAAGCCGCTATTTTTTTGTTCAGACTACAATAACTTCTTCATACTAATTCAGATACGGTGAGACTTCGACCAATTAACTCCCACCTAAATTACGGGCAATATGGAACACTCGGATACTTCAACTTGTGAACGCATACTGTAGTTCTCCATGGGCACTGACAGTTGTACTTTGAAAATAACAGGATACCACATCCTCATATTTGAACTCCGGCTAGTGTAGAAGCCGCTATTTTTTTGTTCAGACTGCAATAACTTCTTTATACTAATTCAGAATCCGGCGAGTCTTCGACCAATTAACTCCTACCTAAATTACGAACAATATGGAACACTCGGATACTTCATCTTGTGAACGCATACTGTAGTTCTCCATGGGCACTGACAGTTGTACATAGAAAATAACAGGATACGACATACCCATATTTGAACTCCACCTAGTACAAAAGCCGCTATTTTTTTGTTCATACTGCAATATTTTCTTCATACTTACTCGGAATCCAACGAAACTTCGACCGATTAACTCCCACCTAAATTATGGACAATATGGAACACTCAGATACCTCATCTTGTGATCGCATACTGTTGTTCTCCATGGGCAGTGGCAGTTGTACTTAGAAAATAACAGGATACAATCTCTTCATATTTGAACTCCGCCTAGTGCAGAAGCCGCTATTTTTTTGTTCAGACTGCAATATTTTTTTCATACTTATTCGGAATCCGGCAAGACTTCGACCGATTAACTACCACCTAAATTACGGACAATATGAAACACTCGGATACTTCATCTTGTGAACGTACACTGTAGTTCTCCATGGGGACTGACAGTTGTACTTAGAAAATAACAGGCTACTACATCCCCATATTTGAACTCCGCCTAGTGCAGAAGCCGATATTTTTTTTGTTCAGACTACAATAACTTTTTCATACTAATTCAGAATCCGGTGAGACTTCGACCAATTAACTCCCACCTAAATTACGGACAATATGGAACACTCGGATACTTCATCTTGTGAACGCATACTGTAGTTCTCTATGGGCACTGACAGTTGTACTTAGAAAATAACAGGATACCACATCCCCATATTTGAACTCCGCCTAGTGCAGAAGCCACTATTTTTTTTTGTTCAGACCGCAATAACTTCTTCATACTTACTCGGAATCCGGCGAGACTTCGACCGATTAACTCCCACCTAAATTACGGACAATATGAAACACTTGGATACTTCATCTTGTGAACGTACACTGTAGTTCTCCATGGGAACTGACAGTTGTACTTAGAAAATAACAGGCTGCCACATCTCCATATTTGAACTCCGCCTAGTGTAGACGCCACTATTTTTTTGTTCAGACTGCAATATTTTCTTCATACTAACTCAGAATCCGGCGAAACTTCGACCGATTAACTCCCACCTAAATTACGGACAATATGAAACACTCGGATACTTCGTCTTGTGAATGTACACTGTAGTTCTCCATGGGAACTGAAAGTTGTACTTAGAAAATAACAGGATACCACATCCCCATATTTGAACTCCGCCTAGTGCAGAAGCCGCTATTTTTTTGTTCAGACTACAAGAACTTCTTCATAATAATTCAGAATCCGGTGAGACTTCGACCAATTAACTCCCACCTAAATAACGGACAATATGGAACACTCGGATACTTCATCTTGTGAACACATACTGTAGTTCTCCATGGGCACTGACAGTTGTACTTAGAAAATAGCAAGATTCTACATCCCCATATTTGAACTCCGCCTAGTGCAGAAGCCGATATTTTTTTGTTCAGACTTCAATAACTTCTTCATACTAATTCAGAATCCGGCGAGACTTCGACCAATTAACTCCCACCTAAGTTATGGACAATATAGAACACTCGGATACTTCATCTTGTGAACGGATACGGTAGTTCTCCATGGGCACTGACAGTTGTACGTAGAAAATAACAGGATACCACATCCCCATATTTGAACTCCGTCTAGTGCAGAAGCCGCTAATTTTTTTGTTTAGTCTGCAAAATTTTCTTCCTACTAACTCGGAATCCGGCGAGACTTCCACCAATTAACTCCCACCTAAATTACGGACAATATGGAACACTCAGATACTTCATCTTGTGAACGTACATTGTAGTTTTCCATGTAGACTGACAGTTGTACTTAGAAAATAACAGGCTACTACATCCCCATATTTGAACTCCGCCTAGTGCAGACGCAGCTATTTTTTTGTTCAGACTGCAATATTTTCTTCATACTAACTCGGAATCCGGCGAGACTTCCACCAATTAACTCCCACCTAAATTACGGACAATATGAAACACTCATATACTTCATCTAGTGAACTTACATTGTAGTTCTCCATGTAGACTGACAGTTGTACTTAGAAAATAACAGGCTACTACATCCCCATATTTGAACTCCGCCTAGTGCAGAAGCCGCTATTTTTTTGTTCAGACTACAATAACTTCTTCATACTAATTCAGATACGGTGAGACTTCGACCAATTAACTCCCACCTAAATTACGGGCAATATGGAACACTCGGATACTTCATCTTGTGAACGCATACTGTAGTTCTCCATGGGCACTGACAGTTGTACTTTGAAAATAACAGGATACCACATCCTCATATTTGAACTCCGGCTAGTGTAGAAGCCGCTATTTTTTTGTTCAGACTGCAATAACTTCTTTATACTAATTCAGAATCCGGCGAGTCTTCGACCAATTAACTCCTACCTAAATTACGGACAATATGGAACACTCGGATACTTCATCCTGTGAACGCATACTGTAGTTCTCCATGGGCACTGACAGTTGTACATAGAAAATAACAGGATACGACATACCCATATTTGAACTCCACCTAGTACAAAAGCCGCTATTTTTTTGTTCATACTGCAATATTTTCTTCATACTTACTCGGAATCCAACGAAACTTCGACCGATTAACTCCCACCTAAATTATGGACAATATGGAACACTCAGATACCTCATCTTATGATCGCATACTGTTGTTCTCCATGGGCAGTGGCAGTTGTACTTAGAAAATAACAGGATACAATCTCTTCATATTTGAACTCCGCCTAGTGCAGAAGCCGCTATTTTTTTGTTCAGACTGCAATATTTTTTTCATACTTATTCGGAATCCGGCAAGACTTCGACCGATTAACTACCACCTAAATTACGGACAATATGAAACACTCGGATACTTCATCTTGTGAACGTACACTGTAGTTCTCCATGGGGACTGACAGTTGTACTTAGAAAATAACAGGCTACTACATCCCCATATTTGAACTCCGCCTAGTGCAGAAGCCGATATTTTTTTTGTTCAGACTACAATAAATTTTTCATACTAATTCAGAATCCGGTGAGACTTCGACCAATTAACTCCCACCTAAATTACGGACAATATGGAACACTCGGATACTTCATCTTGTGAACGCATACTGTAGTTCTCTATGGGCACTGACAGTTGTACTTAGAAAATAACAGGATACCACATCCCCATATTTGAACTCCGCCTAGTGCAGAAGCCACTATTTTTTTTTGTTCAGACTGCAATAACTTCTTCATACTAATTCAGAATCCGGTGAGACTTCGACCAATTAACTCCCACCTAAATTACGGACAATATGGAACACTCAGATAATTCATCTTTTGAACGCATACTGTAGTTCTCCATGGGCACTGACAGTTGTACTTAGAAAATAACAGGACACCACATCCCCATATTTGAACTCCGCCTAGTGCAGAATCAGCTATTTTTTTGTTCAGACTGCAATAACTTCTTCATACTTACTCGGAATCTGGCGAGACTTCGACCGATTAACTCCCCCCTAAATTACGGACAATATGAAACACTTGGATACTTCATCTTGTAAACGTACAATATAGTTCTCCATGAGGACTGACAGTTGTACTTAGAAAATAACAGGCTACCACATCCCCATATTTGAACTCCGTCTAGTGGAGAAGTCGCTATTTTTTTTGTTCAGACTGTAATATTTTCTTCATACTAAATCGGAATCCGGCGAGACTTCGACCGATTAACTCCCACCTAAATTACGGACAATATGAAACGCTCGGATACCTCATCTTGTGAACGCATATTGTAGTTCTCGATGGGCACTGACAGTTGTACTTAGAAAATAACAGGCTACCACATCCCCATATTTGAACTCCGCCTAGTGCAGAAGCCGCTATTTTTTTTGTTCAGACCGCAATAACTTCTTCATACTTACTCGCAATCCGGCGAGACTTTGACCGATTAACTCCCACCAAAATTACGAACAATATGAAACACTCGGATACTTCATCTTGTGAACGTACACTATAGTTCTCCATGGGAACTGACAGATGTACTTAGAAAATAACAGGCTGCCACATCTCCATATTTGAACTCCGCCTAGTGTAGAAGCCACTATTTTTTTGTTCAGACTGCAATATTTTCTTCATACTAACTCGGAATCCGGCGAAACTTCGACCGATTAACTCCCACCTAAATTATGGACAATATGAAACACTCGGATACTTCATCTTGTGAATGTACACTGTAGTTCTCCATGGGAACTGACAGTTGTACTTAGAAAATACCAGGATACCACATCCCCATATTTGAACTCCGCCTAGTGTAGAAGCCGCTATTTTTTTGTTCAGACTACAAGAACTTCTTCATAATAATTCAGAATCCGGTCAGACTTCGACCAATTAACTCCCACCTAAATTACGGACAATATGGAACACTCGGATACTTCATCTTGTGAATGCATACTGTAGTTCTCCATGGGCACTGACAGTTGTACTTAGAAAATAACAGGATACCACATCCCCATATTTGAACTCCGCCTCGTGCAGAAGCCGCTATTTTTTTGTTCAGACTACAATAACTTCTTCATACTAATTCAGAATCCGGCGAGACTTCGACCGATTAACTCCCACCTAAATTACGGACAATATGAAACACTTGGATACTTCATCTTGTAAACGTACAATATAGTTCTCCATGAGGACTGACAGTTGTACTTAGAAAATAACAGGCTACCACATCCCCATGTTTGAACTCCGTCTAGTGGAGAAGCCTCTATTTTTTTTGTTCAGACTGTAATATTTTCTTCATACTAAATCGGAATCCGGCGAGACTTCGACTGATTAACTCCCACCTAAATTACGGACAATATGAAACGCTCGGATACCTCATCTTGTGAACGCATATTGTAGTTCTCGATGGGCACTGACAGTTGTACTTAGAAAATAACAGGCTACCACATCCCCATATTTGAACTCTGCCTAGTGTAGAAGCCGCTATTTTTTTTGTTCAGACCGCAATAACTTCTTCATACTTACTCGGAATCCGGCGAGACTTCGACCGATTAACTCCCACCTAAATTACGGACAATATGAAACACTCGGATACTTCATCTTGTGAACGTACACTGTAGTTCTCCATGGGAACTGACAGTTGTACTTAGAAAATAACAGACTGCCACATCTCCATATTTGAACTCCGCCTAGTGTAGAAGCCACTATTTTTTTGTTCAGACTGCAATATTTTCTTCATACTAACTCGGAATCCGGCGAAACTTCGACCGATTAACTCCCACCTAAATTACGGACAATATGAAACACTCGGATACTTCATCTTGTGAATGTACACTGTAGTTCTCCATGGGAACTGACAGTTGTACTTAGAAAATACCAGGATACCACATCCCCATATTTGAACTCCGCCTAGTGTAGAAGCCGCTATTTTTTTGTTCAGACTACAAGAACTTCTTCATAATAATTCAGAATCCGGTCAGACTTCGACCAATTAACTCCCACCTAAATTACGGACAATATGGAACACTCGGATACTTCATCTTGTGAACGCATACTGTAGTTCTCCATGGGCACTGACAGTTGTACTTAGAAAATAGCAAGATTCTACATCCCCATATTTGAACTCCGCCTAGTGCAGAAGCCGATATTTTTTTGTTCAGACTACAATAACTTCTTCATACTAATTCAGAATCCGGCGAGACTTCGACCAATTAACTCCCACCTAAGTTACGGACAATATAGAACACTCGGATACTTCATCTTGTGAACGGATACGGTAGTTCTCCATGGGCACTGACAGTTGTACGTAGAAAATAACAGGATACCACATCCCCATATTTGAACTCCGTCTAGTGCAGAAGACGCTACTTTTTTGTTCAGGCTGCAAAATTTTCTTCCTACTAACTCGGAATACGGCGAGACTTCCACCAATTAACTCCTACCTAAATTACGGACAATATGGAACACTCAGATACTTCATCTTGTGAACGTACATTGTAGTTTTCCATGTAGACTGACAGTTGTACTTAGAAAATAACAGGCTACTACATCCTCATATTTGAACTCCGCCTAGTGGAGAAGCCGCTATTTTTTTGTTCAGACTGCAATATTTTCTTCATACTAACTCGGAATCCGGCGAGACTTCCACCAATTAACTCCCACCTAAATTACGGACAATATGAAACACTCAGATACTTCATCTTGTGAACGTACATTGTAGTTCTCCATGTAGACTGACAGTTGTACTTAGAAAATAACAGGCTACTACATCCCCATATTTGAACTTCGCCTAGTGCAGAAGCCGCTATTTTTTTGTTCAGACTACAATAACTTCTTCATACTAATTCAGATACGGTGAGACTTCGACCAATTAACTCCCACCTAAATTACGGACAATATGGAACACTCAGATACTTCATCTTGTGAACACATACTGTAGTTCTCCATGGGCACTGACAGTTGTACTTAAAAAATAACAGGATACCACATCCTCATATTTGAACTCCGCCTAGTGTAGAAGCCGCTATTTTTTTGTTCAGACGGCAATAACTTCTTCATACTAATTCAAAATCCGGAGAGACTTCGACCAATTAACTCCCACCTAAATTACGGACAATATGGAACACTCGGATACTTCATCTTGTGAATGCATACTGTAGTTCTCCATGGGCACTGACAGTTGTACATAGAAAATAACAGGATACGACATCCCCATATTTGAACTCCGCCTAGCACAAAAGCCGCTATTTTTTTTGTTCAGACTGCAATATTTTCTTCATACTTACTCTGAATCCGACGAGACTTCGACCGATTAACTCCCACCTAAATTATGGACAATATGGAACACTCGGATACCTCATCTTGTGAACGCATACTGTTGTTCTCCATGGGCAGTGACAGTTGTACTTAGAAAATAACAGGATACAATATCTCCATATTTGAACTCCGCCTAGTGCAGAAGCAGCTATTTTTTTTGTTCAGACTGCAAAAAATTTTCATACTTACTCGGAATCCAGCGAGACTTCGACCGATTAACTAATACCTAAATTACGAACAATATGAAAACTCGGATACTTCATCTTGTGAACGTACACTGTAGTTCTCCATGGGGACTGACAGTTGTACTTAGAAAATAACAAGCTACTACATCTCCATATTTGAACTTCGCCTAGTGCAGAAGCCGCTATTTTTTTTGTTCAGACTGCAATAACTTTTTCATACTAATTCAGAATCCGGTGAGACTTCGACCAATTAACTCCCACCTAAATTACGGACAATATGGAACACTCAGATACTTCATCTTGTGAACGCAAATTGTAGTTCTCTATGGGCACTGACAGTTGTACTTAGAAAATAACAGGATACCACATCCCCATATTTGAACTCCGCCTAGTGCAGAAGCCGCTATTTTTTTTGTTCAGACTGCAATAACTTCTTCATACTAGTTCAGAATCCGGTGAGACTTCGACCAATTAACTCCCACCTAAATTACGGACAATATGGAACACTCGTATAGTTCATATTGTGAACGCATACTGTAGTTCTCCATGGGCACTGAAAGTTGTACTTAGAAAATAACAGGACACCACATCCCCATATTTGAACTCCGCCTAGTGCAGAATCCGCTATTTTTTTGTTCAGACTGCAATAACTTCTTCATACTTACTCGGAATCTGGCGAGACTTCGACCGATTAACTCCCCCCTAAATTACGGACAATATGAAACACTCGGATACCTCATCTTGTAAACTTACAATATAGTTCTCCATGAGGACTGACAGTTGTACTTAGAAAATAACAGGCAACCACATCCCCATATTTGAACTCCGTCTAGTGGAGAAGCCGCTATTTTTTTGTTCAGACTGTAATATTTTCTTCATACTAACTTGGAATCCGGCGAAACTTCGACCGATTAACTCCCACCTAAATTACAGACAATATGAAACACTCGGGTACTTCATCTTGTGAATGTACACTGTAGTTCTCCATGGGGAACTGACAGTTGTACTTAGAAAATAACAGGATACCACATCCCCATATTTGAACTCCGCCTAGTGCAGAAGCCGCTATTTTTTTTGTTCAGACCGCAATAACTTCTTCATACTTACTCGGAATCCGGCGAGACTTCGACCGATTAACTCCCACCTAAATTACGGACAATATGAAACACTCGGACACTTCATCCTGTGAACGTACACTGTAGTTCTCCATGGGAACTAACAGTTGTACTTATAAAAAAACAGGATACCACATCCCCATATTTGAACTCCGCCTAGTGCAGAAGCCGCTATTTTTTTGTTCAGACTGCAATATTTTCTTCATACTAACTCGGAATCCGGTGAGACTTGGACCGATTAACTCCCACCTAAATTACGGACAATATGAAACACTCGGATACCTCATCTTGTGAACGCATATTGTAGTTCTCGATGGGCACTGACAGTTGTACTTAGAAAATAACAGGCAACCACATCCCCATATTTGAACTCCGCCTAGTGCAGAAGCCGCTATTTTTTTTGTTCAGATCGCAATAACTTCTTCATACTTACTCGGAATCCGGCGAGACTTCGACCGATTAACTCCCACCTAAATTACGGACAATATGAAACACTCCGATAATTCATCTTGTGAACGTACACTATAGTTCTCCATGGGAACTGACAGTTGTACTTATAAAATAACAGACTGCCACATCTCCATATTTGAACTCCGCCTAGTGTAGAAGCCAATATTTTTTTTGTTCAAACTGCAATATTTTCTTCATACTAACTCGGAATCCGGCGAAACTTCGACCGATTAACTCCCACCTAAATTACGGACAATATGAAACACTCGGATACTTCATCTTGTGAATGTACAATGTAGTTCTCCATGGGAACTGACAGTTGTACTTAGAAAATAACAGGATACCACATCCCCATATTTGAACTCCACCTAGTGCAGAAGCCGCTATTTTTTTGTTCAGACTGCAATAACTTCTTCTTACTTACTCGAAATCTGGTGAGACTTCGACCGATTAACTCCCACCTAAATTACGGACAATATGAAACACTCGGATACTTCATCTTGTGAACGTACATTGTAGTTATCCATGGAGACTGACAGTTGTACTTAGAAAATAACAGGCTACTACATCCCCATATTTGAACTCCGCCTAGTGTAGAAGCCGCTATTTTTTTTGTTCTGACTGCAATAACTTTTTCATACTAATTCATAATCCGGTGAGACTTCGACCGATTAACTCCCACCTAAATTACAGACAATATGGAACACTCGGATACTTCATCTTGTGAACACATACTGTAGTTCTCTATGGGCACTGACAGTTGTACTTAGAAAATAACAGGATATCACATCCCCATATTTGAACTCCGCCTAGTGCAGAAGCCGCTATTTATTTCTGTTCAGACTGCAATAACTTCTTCATACTAATTCAGAATCCGATGAGACTTCGACCAATTAACTCCCACCTAAATTACAGACAATATGGAACACTCAGATACTTCATCTTGTGAACGCATACTATAGTTCTCGATGGGCACTGACAGTTGTACTTAGAAAATAATAGGATACCACATCCCCATATTTGAACTCCGCCTAGTGGAGAAGCCGCTATTTTTTTTGTTCAAACTGCAATAACTTCTTCATACTTACTCGGAATCCGGCGAGACTTCGACCGATTAACTCCTACCTAAATTACGGACAATATGAAACACTCGGATACTTCATCTTGTGAACGTACACTGTAGTTCTCTTTGGGGACTGACAGTTGCACTTAGGAAATAACAGGCTACCACTTCCCCATATTTGAACTCCGCCTAGTGGAGAAGCCGCTATTTTTTTGTTCAGACTGCAATATTTTCTTCATACTAACTCGGAATCCGACGAGACTTCGACCGATTAACTCCCACCTAAATTACGGACAATATGGAACACTCGGATAATTTATCTTGTGAACGCATACTGTAGTTCTCCATGGGAACTGATAGTTGTACTTAGAAAATAACAGGATACCACATCCCCATATTTGAAATCCGCCTAGTGCAGAAGTCGCTATTTTTTTGTTCAGACTGCAATAACTTCTTCACACTAATTCAGAATCTGGTGAGACTTCGACTAATTAACTCCCACCAAAATTAGGGACAATATGGAATACTCGGATAATTTATCTTGTGAACGCATACTGTAGTTCTCCATGGGAACTGACAGTTGTACTTAGAAAGAAATAGGCTTCCACATCCCCATATTTGAACTCCGCCTAGTGCAGAAGCCGCTATTTTTTTGTTCAGACTACAATATTTTCTTCATACTAACACGGAATCCGGTGAGACTTGGACCGATTAACTCCCACCTAAATTACGGACAATATAAAACACTCGGATACTTCATCTTGTGAACTTCAACTGTAGTTCTCCGTGGGAACTGACGGTTGTACTTAGAAAATAACAGGCTGCCACATCTCCATATTTGAACTCCGCCTTGTGTAGAAGCCACTATTTTGTTTGTTCACACTGCAATATTTTCTTCATACTAACTCGGAATCCGGCGAAACTTCGACCGATTAACTCCCACCTAAATTACGGACACTATGAAACGCTCGGATACTTCATCTTGTGAATGTACACTGTAGTTCTCCATGGGAACTGACAGTTGTACTTAGAAAATAACAAGATACCACATCCCCATATTTGAACTCCGCCTAGTGCAGAAGCCGCTATTTTTTTGTTCAGACTGCAAGAACTTCTTCATAATAATTCAGAATCCGGTGAGACTTCGACCAATTAACTCCCACCTAAATTACGGACAATATGGAACACTCGGATACTTCATCTTGTGAACGCATACTGTAGTTCTCCATGGGCACTGACAGTTGTACTTAGAAAATAACAGGATACCACATCCCCATATTTGAACTCCTCCTAGTGCAGAAGCCGCTATTTTTTTGTTCAGACTGCAATAACTTCTTCTTACTTACTCGAAATCCGGCGAGACTTCGACCGATTAACTCCCACCTAAATTACGGACAATATGAAACACTCGGATACTTCATCTTGTGAACGTACATTGTAGTTCTCCATGGGGACTGACAGTTGTACTTAGAAAATAACAGGCTACTACATCCCCATATTTGAACTCCGCCTAATGCAGAAGCCGCTATTTTTTTTGTTCAGACTGCAATAACATTTTCATACTAATTCATAATCCGGTGAGACTTCGACCGATTAACTCCCACCTAAATTACGGACAATATGGAACACTCGGATACTTCATCTTGTGAACACATACTGTAGTTCTCTATGGGCACTGACAGTTGTACTTAGAAAATAACAGGATACCACATCCCCATATTTGAACTTCGCCTAGTGCAGAAGCCGCTATTTTTTTTCTGTTCAGACTGCAATAACTTCTTCATACTAATTCAGAATCCGGTGAGACTTCGACCAATTAACTCTCACCTAAATTATAGACAATATGGAACACTCAGATACTTCATCTTGTGAACACATACTATAGTTCTCGATGGGCACTGACAGTTGTACTTAGAAAATAACAGGATACCACATCCCCATATTTGAACTCCGCCTAGTGGAGAAGCCGCTATTTTTTTTGTTCAAACTCCAATAACTTCTTCATACTTACTCGGAATCCGGTGAGACTTCGATCGATTAACTCCCACCTAAATTACGGACAATATAAAACACTCGGATACTTCATCTTGTGAACGTACACTGTAGTTATCTTTGGGGACTGACAGTTGCACTTAGAAAATAACAGGCTACCACTTCCCCATATTTGAACTCCGCCTAGTGGAGAAGCCGCTATTTTTTTGTTCAGACTGCAATATTTTGTTCATACTAACTCGGAATCCGACGAGATTTCGACCGATTAACTCCCACCTAAATTACGGACATTATGGAACACTCGGATAATTTATCTTGTGAACGCATACTGTAGTTCTCCATGGGAACTGACAGTTGTACTTAGAAAATAACAAGATACCACATCCCCATATTTGAACTCCGCCTAGTGCAGAAGCCGCTATTTTTTAGTTCATATTGCAATAACTTCTTCATACTAATTCAGAATCTGGTGAGACTTCGACTAATTAACTCCCACCAAAATTACGGACAATATGGAACACTCGGATAATTTATCTTGTGAACGCATACTGTAGTTCTCCACGGGAACTGACAGTTGTACTTAGAAAAAAACAGGATTCCACCTCCCCATATTTGAACTCCGCCTAGTGCAGAAGCCGCTATTTTTTTGTTCAGACTGCAATATTTTCTTCATACTAACTCGGAATCCGGCGAGACTTGGACCGATTAACTCCCACCTAAATTACAGACAATATGAAACACTCAGATACTTCATCTTGTGAACGTAAACTGTAGTTCTCCGTGGGAACTGACAGTTGTACTTAGAAAATAACAGGCTGCCACATCTCCATATTTGAACTCCGCCTAGTGTAGAAGCCACTATTTTTTTTGTTCAGACTGCAATATTTTCTTCATACTAACTCGGAATCCGGCGAAACTTCGACCGATTAACTCCCACCTAAATTACGGACAATATGAAACACTCGGATACCTCATCTTGTGAACGCATATTGCAGTTCTCGATGGGCACTGATAGTTGTACTTAGAAAATAACAGGCAACCACATCCCCATATTTGAACTCCGCCTAGTGCAGAAGCCGCTATTTTTTTTGTTCAGACCGCAATAACTTCTTCATACTTACTCGGAATCCGGCGAGACTTCGACCGATTAACTCCCACCTAAATTACGGACAATATGAAACACTCGGATACTTCATCTTGTGAACGTACACTATAGTTCTCCATGGGAACTGACAGTTGTACTTAGAAAATAACAGGCTGCCACATCTCCATATTTGAACTTCGCCTAGTGTAGAAGCCACTATTTTGTTTGTTCAGACTGCAATATTTTCTTCATACTAACTCGGAATCCGGCGAAACTTCGACCGATTAACTACCACCTAAATTACGGACAATATGAAACACTTGGATACTTCATCTTGTGAATGTACACTATAGTTCTCCATGGGAACTGACAGTTGTACTTAGAAAATAACAGGCTGCCACATCTCCATATTTGAACTCCGCCTAGTGTAGACGCCACTATTTTTTTGTTCAGACTGCAATATTTTCTTCATACTAACTCGGAATCCGGCGAAACTTCGACCGATTAACTCCCACCTAAATTACGGACAATATGAAACACTCGGATACTTCGTCTTGTGAATGTACACTGTAGTTCTCCATGGGAACTGACAGTTGTACTTAGAAAATAACAGGATACCACATCCCCATATTTGAACTCCGCCTAGTGCAGAAGCCGCTATTTTTTTGTTCAGACTACAATATTTTCTTCATACTAACATGGAATCCGGTGAGACTTGGACCGATTAACTCCCACCTAAATTACGGACAATATAAAACACTCGGATACTTCATCTTGTGAACTTCAACTGTAGTTCTCCGTGGGAACTGACAGTTGTACTTAGAAAATAACAGGCTGCCACATCTCCATATTTGAACTCCGCCTTGTGTAGAAGCCACTATTTTGTTTGTTCACACTGCAATATTTTCTTCATACTAACTCGGAATCCGGCGAAACTTCGACCGATTAACTCCCACCTAAATTACGGACACTATGAAACGCTCGGATACTTCATCTTGTGAATGTACACTGTAGTTCTCCATGGGAACTGACAGTTGTACTTAGAAAATAACAAGATACCACATCCCCATATTTGAACTCCGCCTAGTGCAGAAGCCGCTATTTTTTTGTTCAGACTGCAAGAACTTCTTCATAATAATTCAGAATCCGGTGAGACTTCGACCAATTAACTCCCACCTAAATTACGGACAATATGGAACACTCGGATACTTCATCTTGTGAACGCATACTGTAGTTCTCCATGGGCACTGACAGTTGTACTTAGAAAATAACAGGATACCACATCCCCATATTTGAACTCCTCCTAGTGCAGAAGCCGCTATTTTTTTGTTCAGACTGCAATAACTTCTTCTTACTTACTCGAAATCCGGCGAGACTTCGACCGATTAACTCCCACCTAAATTACGGACAATATGAAACACTCGGATACTTCATCTTGTGAACGTACATTGTAGTTCTCCATGGGGACTGACAGTTGTACTTAGAAAATAACAGGCTACTACATCCCCATATTTGAACTCCGCCTAATGCAGAAGCCGCTATTTTTTTTGTTCAGACTGCAATAACTTTTTCATACTAATTCATAATCCGGTGAGACTTCGACCGATTAACTCCCACCTAAATTACGGACAATATGGAACACTCGGATACTTCATCTTGTGAACACATACTGTAGTTCTCTATGGGCACTGACAGTTGTACTTAGAAAATAACAGGATACCACATCCCCATATTTGAACTTCGCCTAGTGCAGAAGCCGCTATTTTTTTTCTGTTCAGACTGCAATAACTTCTTCATACTAATTCAGAATCCGGTGAGACTTCGACCAATTAACTCTCACCTAAATTATAGACAATATGGAACACTCAGATACTTCATCTTGTGAACACATACTATAGTTCTCGATGGGCACTGACAGTTGTACTTAGAAAATAACAGGATACCACATCCCCATATTTGAACTCCGCCTAGTGGAGAAGCCGCTATTTTTTTTGTTCAAACTCCAATAACTTCTTCATACTTACTCGGAATCCGGTGAGACTTCGACCGATTAACTCCCACCTAAATTACGGACAATATAAAACACTCGGATACTTCATCTTGTGAACGTACACTGTAGTTATCTTTGGGGACTGACAGTTGCACTTAGAAAATAACAGGCTACCACTTCCCCATATTTGAACTCCGCCTAGTGGAGAAGCCGCTATTTTTTTGTTCAGACTGCAATATTTTGTTCATACTAACTCGGAATCCGACGAGATTTCGACCGATTAACTCCCACCTAAATTACGGACATTATGGAACACTCGGATAATTTATCTTGTGAACGCATACTGTAGTTCTCCATGGGAACTGACAGTTGTACTTAGAAAATAACAAGATACCACATCCCCATATTTGAACTCCGCCTAGTGCAGAAGCCGCTATTTTTTAGTTCATATTGCAATAACTTCTTCATACTAATTCAGAATCTGGTGAGACTTCGACTAATTAACTCCCACCAAAATTACGGACAATATGGAACACTCGGATAATTTATCTTGTGAACGCATACTGTAGTTCTCCACGGGAACTGACAGTTGTACTTAGAAAAAAACAGGATTCCACCTCCCCATATTTGAACTCCGCCTAGTGCAGAAGCCGCTATTTTTTTGTTCAGACTGCAATATTTTCTTCATACTAACTCGGAATCCGGCGAGACTTGGACCGATTAACTCCCACCTAAATTACAGACAATATGAAACACTCAGATACTTCATCTTGTGAACGTAAACTGTAGTTCTCCGTGGGAACTGACAGTTGTACTTAGAAAATAACAGGCTGCCACATCTCCATATTTGAACTCCGCCTAGTGTAGAAGCCACTATTTTTTTTGTTCAGACTGCAATATTTTCTTCATACTAACTCGGAATCCGGCGAAACTTCGACCGATTAACTCCCACCTAAATTACGGACAATATGAAACACTCGGATACCTCATCTTGTGAACGCATATTGCAGTTCTCGATGGGCACTGATAGTTGTACTTAGAAAATAACAGGCAACCACATCCCCATATTTGAACTCCGCCTAGTGCAGAAGCCGCTATTTTTTTTGTTCAGACCGCAATAACTTCTTCATACTTACTCGGAATCCGGCGAGACTTCGACCGATTAACTCCCACCTAAATTACGGACAATATGAAACACTCGGATACTTCATCTTGTGAACGTACACTATAGTTCTCCATGGGAACTGACAGTTGTACTTAGAAAATAACAGGCTGCCACATCTCCATATTTGAACTTCGCCTAGTGTAGAAGCCACTATTTTGTTTGTTCAGACTGCAATATTTTCTTCATACTAACTCGGAATCCGGCGAAACTTCGACCGATTAACTACCACCTAAATTACGGACAATATGAAACACTTGGATACTTCATCTTGTGAATGTACACTATAGTTCTCCATGGGAACTGACAGTTGTACTTAGAAAATAACAGGATACCACATCACCATATTTGAACTCCGCCTAGTGTAGAAGCCGCTATTTTTTTTGTTCAGACTGCAAGAACTTCTTCATAATAATTTAGAATCCGGTGAGACTTCGACGAATTAACTCCCACCTAAATTACGGACAATATGGAACACTCGGATACTTCATCTTGTGAACGCATACTGTAGTTCTCCATGGGCACTGACAGTTGTACTTAGAAAATAACAGGATTCCACATCCCCATATTTGAACTCCGCCTAGTGCAGAAGCCGCTATTTTTTTGTTCAGACTGCAATATTTTCTTCATACTAACTCGGAATCCGGCGAGACTTGGACCGATTAACTCCCACCTAAATTACGGACAATATGAAACACTCGGATACTTCATCTTGTGAACGTACATTGTAGTTATCCATGGGGACTGACAGTTGTACTTAGAAAATAACAGGCTACTACATCCCCATATTTGAACTCCGCCTAGTGTAGAAGCCGCTATTTTTTTTGTTCTGACTGCAATAACTTTTTCATACTAATTCATAATCCGGTGAGACTTCGACCGATTAACTCCCACCTAAATTACAGACAATATGGAACACTCGGATACTTCATCTTGTGAACACATACTGTAGTTCTCTATGGGCACTGACAGTTGTACTTAGAAAATAACAAGATACCACATCACCATATTTGAACTCCGCCTAGTGTAGAAGCCGCTATTTTTTTTGTTCAGACTGCAAGAACTTCTTCATAATAATTTAGAATCCGGTGAGACTTCGACGAATTAACTCCCACCTAAATTACGGACAATATGGAACACTCGGATACTTCATCTTGTGAACGCATACTGTAGTTCTCCATGGGCACTGACAGTTGTACTTAGAAAATAACAGGATTCCACATCCCCATATTTGAACTCCGCCTAGTGCAGAAGCCGCTATTTTTTTGTTCAGACTGCAATATTTTCTTCATACTAACTCGGAATCCGGCGAGACTTGGACCGATTAACTCCCACCTAAATTACGGACAATATGAAACACTCGGATACTTCATCTTGTGAACGTAAACTGTAGTTCTCCGTGGGAACTGACAGTTGTACTTAGAAAATAACAGGCTGCCACATCTCCATATTTGAACTCCGCCTAGTGTAGAAGCCACTATTTTTTTTGTTCAGACTGCAATATTTTCTTCATACTAACTTGGAATCCGGCGAAACTTCGACCGATTAACTCCCACCTAAATTACGGACAATATGAAACACTCGGATACCTCATCTTGTGAACGCATATTGCAGTTCTCGATGGGCACTGATAGTTGTACTTAGAAAATAACAGGCAACCACATCCCCATATTTGAACTCCGCCTAGTGCAGAAGCCGCTATTTTTTTTGTTCAGACCGCAATAACTTCTTCATACTTACTCGGAATCCGGCGAGACTTCGACCGATTAACTCCCACCTAAATTACGGACAATATGAAACACTCGGATACTTCATCTTGTGAACGTACACTGTAGTTCTCCATGGGAACTGACAGTTGTACTTAGAAAATAACAGGCTGCCACATCTCCATATTTGAACTTCGCCTAGTGTAGAAGCCACTATTTTGTTTGTTCAGACTGCAATATTTTCTTCATACTAACTCGGAATCCGGCGAAACTTCGACCGATTAACTACCACCTAAATTACGGACAATATGAAACACTTGGATACTTCATCTTGTGAATGTACACTATAGTTCTCCATGGGAACTGACAGTTGTACTTAGAAAATAACAGGATACCACATCACCATATTTGAACTCCGCCTAGTGTAGAAGCCGCTATTTTTTTTGTTCAGACTGCAAGAACTTCTTCATAATAATTTAGAATCCGGTGAGACTTCGACGAATTAACTCCCACCTAAATTACGGACAATATGGAACACTCAGATACTTCATCTTGTGAACGCATACTGTAGTTCTCCATGGGCACTGACAATTGTACTTAGAAAATAACAGGATTCCACATCCCCATATTTGAACTCCGCCTAGTGCAGAAGCCGCTATTTTTTTGTTCAGACTGCAATAACTTCATCTTACTTACTCGAAATCCGGCGAGACTTCGACCGATTAACTCCCACCTAAATTACGGACAATATGAAACACTCGGATACTTCATCTTGTGAACGCATACTATAGTTCTCGATGGGCACTGACAGTTGTACTTAGAGAATAACAGGATACCACATCCCCATATTTGAACTCCGCCTAGCGGAGAAGCCGCTACTTTTTTTGTTCAAACTGCAATAACTTCTTCATACTTACTCGGAATCTGGCGAGACTTCGACCGATTAACTCCCACCTAAATTACAGACAATATGAAACACTCGGATTCTTCATCTTGTGAACGTACACTGTAGTTCTCTTTGGGTACTGACAGTTGCACTTAGAAAATAACAGGCTACCACTTCCCCATATTTGAACTCCGCCTAGTGGAGAAGCCGCTATTTTTTTGTTCAGACTGCAATATTTTCTTCATACTAACTCGGAATCCGACAAGACTTCGACCGATTAACTCCCACCTAAATTACGGAAAATATGGAACACTCAGATAATTTATCTTGTGAACGCATACTTTAGTTCTCCATGGGAACTGACAGTTGTACTTAGAAAAAAACAGGATTCCACATCCCCATATTTGAACTCCGCCTAGTGTAGAAGCCGCTATTTTTTTGTTCAGACTGCAAGAACTTCTTCATAATAATTCAGAATCCGGTGAGACTTCGACGAATTAACTCCCACCTAAATTACGGACAATATGGAACACTCAGATACTTCATCTTGTGAACACATACTGTAGTTCTCCATGGGCACTGACAGTTGTACTTAGAAAATAACAGGATACCACATCCCCATATTTGAACTCCGCCTAGTGCAGAAGCCGCTATTTTTTTGTTCAGACTGCAATAACTTCTTTTTACTTACTCGAAATCCAGCGAGACTTCGACCGATTAACTCCCACCTAAATTACGGACAATATGAAACACTCGGATACTTCATCTTGTGAACGCATACTATAGTTCTCGATGGGCATTGACAGTTGTACTTAGAGAATAACAGGATACCACATCCCCATATTTGAACTCTGCCTAGCGGAGAAGCCGTTACTTTTTTTGTTCAAACTGGAATAACTTCTTCATACTTACTCGGAATCTGGCGAGACTTCGACCGATAAATCCCACCTAAATTACAGACAATATGAAACACTCGGATTCTTCATCTTGTGAACGTACACTGTAGTTCTCTTTGGGGACTGACAGTTGCACTAAGAAAATAACAGGCTACCACTTCCCCATATTTGAACTCCGCCTAGTGGAGAAGCCGCTATTTTTTTGTTCAGACTGCAATATTTTCTTCATACTAACTCGGAATCCGACGAGACTTCGACCGATTAACTCCCACCTAAATTACGGAAAATTTGGAACACTCAGATAATTTATCTTGTGAACGCATACTTTAGTTCTCCATCGGAACTGACAGTTGTACTTAGAAAATAACAGGGTACCACATCCCCATATTTGACTCTGCCTAGTGCAGAAGCCGCTATTTTTTTGTTCAGACTGCAATAACTTCTTCATACTAATTTAGAATCTGGTGAGACTTCGATCAATTAACTCCCACCAAAATTACGGTCAATATGGAACACTCGGATAATTTATCTTGTGAACGCATACTGTAGTTCTCCATGGGAACTGACAGTTGTACTTAGAAAATAACAGGATACCACATCTCCATATTTGAACTCCGCCTAGTGCAGAAGCCGCTATTTTTTTGTTCAGACTGCAATAACTTTTTCTTACTTACTCGAAATCTGGCGAGACTTCGACCGATTAACTCCCACCTAAATTACGGACAATATGAAACACTCGGATACTTCATCTTGTGAACGTACATTGTAGTTATCCATGGGGACTGACAGTTGTACTTAGAAAATAACAGGCTACTACATCCCAATATTTGAACTCCGCCTAGTGTAGAAGCCGCTATTTTTTTTGTTCAGACTGCAATAACTTTTTCATACTAATTCATAATCTGGTGAGACTTCGACCGATTAACTCCCACCTAAATAAAGGACAATATGGAACACTCTGATACTTCATCTTGTGAACACATACTGTAGTTCTCTATGGGCACTGATAGTTGTACTTAGAAAATAACAGGATGCCACATCCCCATATTTGAACTCCGCCTAGTGCAGAAGCCGCTATTTTTTTCTGTTCAGACTGCAATAACTTCTTCATACTAATTCAGAATCCGATGAGACTTCGACCAATTAACTCCCACCTAAATTACAGACAATATGGAACACTCAGATACTTCATCTTGTGAATGCATACTATAGTTCTCGATGGGCACTGACAGTTGTACTTAGAAAATAACAGGATACCACATCCCCATATTTGAACTCCGCCTAGTGGAGAAGCCGCTATTTCTTTTGTTCAAACTGCAATAACTTCTTCATATTTACTCGGAATCCGGCGAGACTTCGACCAATTAACTCCCACCTAAATTACGGACAATATGAAACACTCGGATACTTCATCTTGTGAACGTACACTGTAGTTCTCTTTGGGGACTGACAGTTGCACTTAGAAAATAACAGGCTACCACTTCCCCATATTTGAACTCCGCCTAGTGGAGAAGCCGATATTTTTTTGTTCAGACTGCAATATTTTCTTCATACTAACTCGGAATCCGACGAGACTTCGACCGATTAACTCCCACCTAAATTACGGACAATATGGAACACTCGGATAATTTATCTTGTGAACGCATATTGTAGTTCTCCATTGGAACTAACAGTTGTACTTAGAAAATAACAGTATACCACATCCCCATATTTGAACTCCGCCTAGTGCAGAAGCCGCTATTTTTTTGTTCAGACTACAATAACTTCTTCATACTAATTCAGAATCTGGTGAGACTTCGACTAATTAACTCCCACCAAAATTAGGGACAATATGGAACACTCGGATAATTTATCTTGTGAACGCATACTGTAGTTCTCCATGGGAACTGACAGTTGTACTTAGAAAAAAACAGGATTCCACATCCCCATATTTGAACTCCGCCTAGTGAAGAAGCCGCTATTTTTTTGTTCAGACTGCAATATTTTCTTCATACTAACACGAAATCCGGTGAGACTTGGACCGATTAACTCCCACCTAAATTACAGACAATATAAAACACTCGGATACTTCATCTTGTGAACGTAAACTGTAGTTCTCCGTGGGAACTGACAGTTGTACTTAGAAAATAATAGGCTGCCACATCTCCATATTTGAACTCCGCCTTGTGTAGAAGCCACTATTTTGTTTGTTCACACTGCAATATTTTCTTCATACTAACTCGGAATCCGGCGAAACTTCGACCGATTAACTCCCACCTAAATTACGGACAATATGAAACGCTCGGATACTTCATCTTGTGAATGTACAGCGTAGTTCTCCATGGGAACTGACAGTTGTACTTTGAAAATAACAGGATACCACATCCCCATATTTGAACTCCGCCTAGTGCAGAAGCCGCTATTTTTTGTTCAGACTGCAAGAACTTCTTCATAATAATTCAGAATCCGCTGAGACTTCGACCAATTAACTCCCACCTAAATTACGGACAATATGGAACACTCGGATACTTCATCTTGTGAACGCATACTGTAGTTCTCCATGGGCACTGACAGTTGTACTTAGAAAATAACAGGATACCACATCCCCATATTTGAACTCCGCCTAGTGCAGAAGCCGCTATTTTTTTGTTCAGACTGCAATAACTTCTTCTTACTTACTCGAAATCCGGCGAGACTTCGACCGATTAACTCCCACCTAAATGTGATAACCCTGATTTTGTGAGTAATTTCATGATTTAATTTAGTTTGTATTTGTTTGAAATTGCATTGGAAAAATTGGAATAGGAAATTGATTTGCAGATACAAAGTATAAAACATGTACATGTGCACAAGACAGTGTACACATGCACACAGATTTCTGTGTAACAAAATTTGGCAGAAATTAATAGATAAAAATAAAATAACTGATTTAGAAATACATATGCATAAAGATAGAATTTTGTCTTTAAATAAAATAGAGTACAAAGAAAATAGGAAAAGCTAGGCTGAAATAAACTTAAAATTGTTTAAAGAAAGAAAAAAAAAGGCTTAGGTATACATAAGTTATACATGTATACAGTCAATCAATCTCTGGAAAGAAACAGAAATTGCATGAAAATGGCATGAGTCCCTAAACAAGCACTTTATCTATTCTCAGTAATTTCTTTTATTAAGAAAATAATAACAATAATAATAGGAAGTCATGCATATGACATGACCAGGGAAAATTAAAAGAGAGAAACTAATTTCTAGAAAAGAAGACAAGGACCACATACCCTTTTATTTTCTTGAATCAAACCAGAGGCAGGCTATGTTTGGGATGGGGTAGAACTGACATTGGGTAAGTCCATAAACCCTAGTGACAGCCAAGATTTATATAAAAGGCCTAGTATAGTAAGACCATATGTTGTTGTTCTTCATTAACCTAAAGAAAAATATACAAGGCATAAACCAGAGAAAATAGGAGAAGGCAGAAGACTAAAAGGGGGTTCATAAGGCATAGGAAGAAGAAGGATTAAGGTGAGTAACCTCACTGAAAACTTTGGCATTAAGACCTGAATATTGAGGCAGCCAGTTTGAACTAATTCTCTTTTACAAATTATGTTTTATGTTTGGATGACTTTGGTTTGTTAATGATTTGTTTAAGGGTAAAACCTCTATCTGGTTTACCCAGAAAAATAAGAGTCATGGATACATGAACTAAAATGTTTGTCTGGGATATGGGTTAACTTTGAGATTGAGTATTTTTCTTTTATAAGTTTTCTTTATAAGTTGTTTATAAAAAAATTCCCGGATTCAAGTAGTGGGTGTATGGTCTGAAGGTAGAAAGAAATATGGGCTGTAACATTGTGTTGTTGCTTATGTCTCATATTAATTAAAACAAAAGAAAATGTAGAAGTGCAATGTTGTACATGTGCTGAGCTTCTATGTTTTATGTAATACCCAAATCAAATATACTTGTGGTTTAGCCAGATCATGAATCTGATTGAACCAGAGGTAAGGGAAAATATATATCTAACAAATTACTCAGGACCATATGCTTACATCTTGATCCAGTGAAACCCACAGGCAAAAATAATGTGCTAAGAAGTCACCTCCCTCTTCCATGATAAAATGTTTGCTTATGAGAATGTAACTTACCAAACTCTGGATGAATACATATTGCTTCCATTATTTATATTTCTCTGATTAAGAAGTGAGATGCAGAAGGGATTAGCACTGCTATGAAAAATAACAATAACACTTAGTAATTTAACTAAGGACTTGGGATCTTAGGGCTACCAAAGTATAGCTTGGCAATGGGAATATTGCAAGTTCACACATGGTATATTTATACCCAGGGGCCTGAGTGTGTTGGGTTAACAGAGAAATGTCCCAGGCAGTGTGTGTTTAAAAAGAAGAAAGTAGCTAAAGACCCTGTTATATTTGATAATGAGTTCTAGGAATAGATTCAGGAGAGGCCTGGGCAAAATCCCTGATGGCCAGTAAAGTTGAAAAGGGTATGATAATTGAATTGATGTTTGCATTTGGTTGTTTTGATGCTTTTTATTGATGAATCCTATGATTGTTTTCTATGAATCAAGTCATTGAGAATTTGTTTAACACTGATATGAATGCACATGCCTCACAAAAACATGCACACAGAAGACACTAAGTTTCTTATTCTTGCAAGTACTGGAATACAAATAGAATTGAATAAGATCATGTTTCCAGTTAGATTATTCACACCAGACAAATAGTCTGACCCTTTTGTGTTTATGCACCTTTGGGTGTCTCATATTCATATGGGGCAGTTCATGGTGGTTTTGCAGGGAAATAGGAACTACTTTGATCAGGATTGGATGTTAAACTGCTTAAGATTTGGATGCTATGTTTTTAAAAGACTTTGCTGAAGTAAACTACACCTTCATGATGAACTAGATTAAGACCTATTGTTTAAAATTACTTTGAGAAACCAATGTATGGTTAATTACTGTTTTGTAGTTGTTGAACTTATATGTCTCAGCTGAACTATGTGCTTTGTTTTGTTAAGTTCTTTGCTAAGAAAAATGAATCTTAAGCTTCAAGAACAGTTAGGCTATAATGGTAGAAGATCTGAGATTAAAAGAATTTGTGGTTTGTATGTATAACTACAGATCTGGCATAAGAAAATCCATGTTCAAATCAAAAATAAAATCTGATAGAAAGAGTTTGAATTGCTTTAAAAAGAAAATAATATAGCATGTATTATGTAACTGAGTAGTGCAAACCAGAACAAGGCTAACATAGCCCTTTTCTTGAGCCTGGGTCAAGCCAACAACTAAGGATTTAAATTAAAAGTTTGGAGCTGTTTCATAGCCAAAGTATATACTAGGTTCAGACAATCTTGTTCACAGGAGAAAAAAAAACAAAAATTGGGTTTGAACCGACCAGCATAGCACTCGAACTCGTGACCTCTCATGTGTTAGTTAGGCGCGTTTCCATTACGCCTAGATGTTGCTTGTGTTCACTTAGGATCCACTTTCTTTTAGCCTGAGTTTGACACTATGTAGACTTTAACACAATCATCCTTATAAAAAGCTTGCTTTCCACTGATTATTACTTGATCACTTCTCAATTAGAATAACAGGCTATAGTACATGTTTCCAGTGGATTCTATGGTCAAAAATCAGATTACAATAATTAATCTTTTAAGGAATTATCACATTTTTATAGATTTAAAAGGAATTCTACTTACATATTAACATGCTCTGATTCTAGTAGAATATAACATAGATATCTTCATATATGTATGTTAGGGATGATTTAGATTTAAAACAATATTTTTATATTGTGAAAGATCCTGGATATATTTTGTTTATTGGAAAAAGAAAATGACCCTGGGAAATGTATTTGTAATGAATGATATATCTATATATCATTTCTAAAAAAAAAATCCTTATGAAAATTAGGGAAAAAAAATAGGAGGGTCATCTCAGTTGGTATCAGAGCTATGTTGTTAAATAACATAGCAAAAAAAAAAAAAAAAATTTTTTTAGTATGAATTTGTTTGCATTGGATGTATAGAAGTGTTTACTGCTTTGGATGTTTTGTTTTTTTTATTTACACTATTGATATCTATTATGACAGAATAAGTGATAAATTAAAATGAATTAATCTATAGAGCATTAGGCAAAACAGACTAACCTAAGTGTTATATCCATAGAGCTATGGTAGGACCCAGACATCAAAATGTAGGAACAAGTGAACCACCCATGGTGAATGTGCAAGAATTCATGAGGGCCATAAGAGATGGAGTAGGCAACAGGCAGGAAAATCCACATGAGGAACTTTCCAAGCTACTCAAGACTTTTACCAATCTTGGAGGCAAAACCTTTGATGGCACAGAAGGAGTTATGGGGGTTCAAAATTGGCTTAGAATTTTGGAAAGAATCTTTGCAGACATGCAAGTTGAAGACCAAAGGAAGAGGCAAATTGCATCCAGGCAATTGAGAGGAGCAGCTTTGGATTGGTGGGAGGTTATCATAGCTGGAAGACCTGAAGGAGAAGTAACATGGGATCAGTTTAAAGCAATGTTGGAAGGCAGATTTATCCCTGCATCAGCTAAGGAATCTTTACTGGAGGAATTCATCAAATTGAGGCAAGGGACTATGAGTGTCACTGAGTACACTCAGAAGTTTGAATCATTGGCAAAGTATGGTGCAGTACTCATCACTACTGAGGAAGATAAGAATGGCAGATATATCCAAGGGTTGAACTCTAGCCTTAGTAGAGCCATGTTACCATATAAGGATAAAACTTTTGATCAAGTTTTGGATTTGACTCTGAGCATTGAACAACATGATAAAGCTAGAGAGAATTTCAGGGCATTCAAAAATAATCAAAACAAGAAGGGAAAGGGTAAATTTCACCCTTATGATAAAAAGAAAACAGACATAACTTCCACCAAGAAACCAGAAGAAGCCAGAACTGCTGAAGTTAAGAAAAGGATCACTTGTTACAACTGTGGACAAGAGGGGCACATGAAAAATAGGTGCACCAATCCTAGACCAGCATCCTTCAATTGTCACCATTGTGGGAAGGAAGGTCACATAAAGAGGAACTGCCCAGATTTTAAGCAAGGAAAATTAGGGGCTTTGGAAGGGAAAGGCAAGGCAGCTGAGGGATAAAATGTTGAAAAGCATGGTCAAGTTGAAGGTACTTTGCTTATCCATTCAATACCTTTAACAGTAGTATATGATACTGGGGCTACACACTCATTGATCTCTCATGATATTGCACAACAATTAAAATTGAACTGTATGATTGTTGATAAACCTCTGCTAATTAGAAGCCCTATAGGTAGTTCATGTGTCATGGGTATGATGTGCATGCAACTGGGATTAAATATAGGAGGACATGTGTTTGAGTCAAACCTATATGTGTTGCAATATCCAGACATAGGAATTATTTTAGGAGTTGATTGGTTGAGTAGATATAAGGCTATCATAAATATGGAAACATCCACCATATCATTGAAGGTTTCTGATGGACAAAGAATAATTGTTCTTTGTGAGGAAAACAAAAATAGAAGTATAGCCAACCTTTCTGCATTGTCAAATGAAAAACCCATGCCTGCATTAGAAGAGATCCCCATAGTTAATCAATATGATGATGTGTTTGGGGAAGTAAGAGGAGTTCCTAATCACAGGCCAGTTGAATTTTCAATTAGAATAATTCCAGGAGCTAGCCCAGTGGTTAAAAGACCAACCAAAATGGGGCCTAAGGAATTGATGGAGTTGAAAAAGCAATTAGTTGAACTAGAAGAAAAAGGTTTTATTAGACCCAGTAGCTCATCATGGGGAGCACCAGTAGTCTTTGTTAAGAAACATGATGGATCCCTAAGATTATGTATTGACTATAGGGAATTAAATAAAGTCACAGTTAAAAATAAATACCCCTTACCAAGAATTGATGATCTCTTTGATCAATTGAGTGGTGCAAAAATATTCTCCAGGCTTGATTTAGCTTCAGGCTTTCATCAGATGAAAGTAGAAGAGGAAAGCATTAAGTATACAGCCTTTAACACCAGATATGGACTTTATGAATTTTTGGTGATGCCATTTGGCTTAACAAATGCTCCTTCCTATTTTGTTGATTTGATGAATAGGATTTTCAGAGAATACTTGGATAAGTTTGTATTAATATTTATTGATGATATACTAATTTATTCTAAGTCAGTTAGAGAGCATGAGAACCATTTGCATATAGTATTTGACAAATTGAGACAGGAAGACTTGAAAGCAAAGTTTTCAAAATGCACTTTTTGGCAGAATGAAGTGAACTTTCTAGGCCATATTATATCAGAAAAAGGAATAGCTGTGGACTCCAATAAAGTCATTGCAGTGCAAGCTTGGAAAAGGCCTACTAATGTCACTGAAGTCAGATCATTCATGGGAATGGCTGGTTACTATAGAAGATTCATAAAAGATTTTGCAAAAATCTCAATTCCATTAACCAGATTGACTAGGAAAAATCAAGTGTTCACTTGGACTGAGGAATGTGAAAATGCCTTTGGGAAATTAAAAGAAGCACTGGTACAAGCTCCAATTCTTAAAGTACCTGAGGGAAATGAAAACTTGGTGGTGTATACTGATGCAAGTGGACAAGGGCTTGGAGCAGTATTGATGCAACAACATCAGGTAATAGCTTATGCTTCTAGGCAGTTGAAATCAAGTGAAGTAAGGTATGCCACTCATGACCTTGAATTGGCTGCTGTAGTGTATGCCCTTAAGCTATGGAGACACTACTTGTTAGGGGCAAAATTTGAAGTATATACAGACCATAAATCACTCAAATATTTGTTTTCACAAAAAGAATTAAATATGAGGCAGCAAAGATGGATTGAACTCTTAGCCTCATATGATTTTGAAATATTATACACACCAGGTAAGGCTAATAAAGTAGCAGATGCCCTAAGTAGACAACATGCTAAAGTGGCTAGATTAATGATAGAAGAGTTTAACACTTTATCATTATTAATTGATTCAGAGATAAAAAGTGATAACATAGAAAACATGAGCTTATGCAGTGGGAAGGTAGAGATGGGAAAATTAAGTTTTATTACTCTGGGATCAGAATTGAAAAATAAAGTTGCAATGCTACAAAACCAAGATCCATTTTTATTTGAAAAGAAGACAAAAATATTAAATGGTGAGACAGTAAAAGGTTTTCAGTTGAATAATCAGGGCCATCTGAAGAAAGGAGAAAGAATATGTGTTCCAGCATTGGATGAGTTGAAGCAAGAAATTTTGGATGCTTACCACAAAAGCAAATATACTATACACCCAGGAAGCACAAGAATGTATCACAACCTCAAGAGAGATTATTGGTGGAGTGGTATGAAGAATGCAGTGGCAACCTTTGTATCAAAATGTATGGTCTGCCAGCAGGTGAAGGCTGAGTATCAAAAACCCTCAGGGATGCTTCAACCTTTACAAATACCACAGTGGAAATGGGAAGACATATCAATGGATTTTATTGATGGTTTGCCTAGAACTAGGAGGGGAAATGATAGTATTTGGGTAATGGTTGATAGGTTAACCAAGTCAGCCCACTTTATACCAGTGAAATCAGAAAGAAATGCTAATACCCTAGCCCAGTTGTTTATTAAAGAAGTAGTCAGACTGCATGGTATACCAAAGACTATAGTGAGTGATAGAGATACCATCTTCACTTCAAAATTTTGGCAGAGTTTTCACAAGGCAATGGGGACTGATTTATGTTTGAGTACAGCATACCATCCTCAATCTGATGGTCAAACAGAAATTGTGAACAAATTGCTTGAAGACATGTTGAGAGCATGTGTATTGGATTGGGGAGGAAGCTGGGAAGATTACATATATCTAGCTGAATTTGCATACAATAACACCCATCACAGTAGCATAGGCATGGCCCCCTTTGAAGCTCTCTATGGAAGGCCATGTTTATCACCTTCAAGTTGGCATGAGTCTGGAGAAAAAGTGGTCTTAGGACCAGAAAATATGAAGGAGACTTCTGAAAAGGTAGCCTTGATCAGAAAAAGAATTGCCTCTGCCCAAGATAGGCAAAAGAAATATGCAGATCAAAGAAGGAAGGCAGTACAATATGATGTTGGGGATTATGTGTTCATCAAGATATCACCCATGAAAAAGATTCTAAGGTTTGGGAAACAAGGAAAGTTGATTCCTAGATATATAGGACCATATAAAATTCTAGAAAGAATAGGGACAGTAGCCTATAAATTAGAATTGCCAGAAGAAATGAGAGCAATGCATGATGTCTTTCATGTGTCTCAACTAAGAAGATGGGTTCATGATAAGGAAGCAATACTAGAATCCTCTAAGGATGTGCAGATTGATCCTAGAATGATTTATGAAAAGGAACCAGTGGGCATAGTTTCTAGAGAAACCAAGAAATTGAGAAACAAAGAAATTAAATTAGTAAAAATACAATGGAGTCTAGACCCAAATGATTGCACATGGGAAGTGGAGGATAAAATCAGAAATGATTATCCCCAGCTGTTTGATTGAAGAAAAGGTAAATCTATATATATATATACATACTAATGAATGTGTTGGTTGAATATGCATTGTGATTTTTTTTTCTTGTGTTGATATGCATAGTGCTTAATAGGTGATTGGTTTGAAAATGGTTTTGAAATCAGAAAAATTCATTTTTTCTGAAGAGATGATACTTAAGTTAAGTATGAAAGAATTGTGGGACACAATTCCTAAAAGGAGGGGTATATGTGATAACCCTGATTTTGTGAGTAATTTCATGATTTAATTTACTTTGTATTTGTTTGAAATTGCATTGGAAAAATTGGAATAGGAAATTGATTTGTAGATACAAAGTATAAAACATGTACATGTGCACAAGACAGTGTACACATGCACACAGATTTCTGTGTAACAAAATTTGGCAGAAATTAATAGATAAAAATAAAATAACTAATTTAGAAATACATATGCATAAAGATAGAATTTTGTCTTTAAATAAAATAGAGTACAAAGAAAATAGGAAAAGCTAGGCTGAAATAAACTTAAAATTGTTTAAAGAAAGAAAAAAAAATAAAAGGCTTAGGTATACATAAGTTATATATGTATATAGTCAATCAATCTCTGGAAAGAAACAGAAATTGCATGAAAATGGCATGAGTCCCTAAACAAGCACTTTATCTATTCTCAGTAATTTCTTTTATTAAGAAAATAATAACAATAATAATAGGAAGTCATGCATATGACATGACCAGGGAAAATTAAAAGAGAGAAACTAATTTCTGGAAAAGAAGACAAGGACCACATACCCTTTTATTTTCTTGAATCAAACCAGAGGCAGGCTATGTTTGGGATGGGGTAGAACTGACATTGGGTAAGTCCATAAACCCTAGTGACAGCCAAGATTTATATAAAAGGCCTAGTATAGTAAGACCATATGTTGTTGTTCTTCATTAACCTAAAGAAAAATATACAAGGCATAAACCAGAGAAAATAGGAGAAGGCAGAAGACTAAAAGGGGGTTCATAAGGCATAGGAAGAAGAAGGATTAAGGTGAGTAACCTCACTGAAAACTTTGGCATTAAGACCTGAATATTGAGGCAGCCAGTTTGAACTAATTCTCTTTTACAAATTATGTTTTATGTTTGGATGACTTTGGTTTGTTAATGATTTGTTTAAGGGTAAAACCTCTATCTGGTTTACCCAGAAAAATAAGAGTCATGGATACATGAACTAAAATGTTTGTCTGAGATATGGGTTAACTTTGAGATTGAGTATTTTTCTTTTATAAGTTTTCTTTATAAGTTGTTTATAAAAAAATTCCCGGATTCAAGTAGTGGGTGTATGGTCTGAAGGTAGAAAGAAATATGGGCTGTAACATTGTGTTGTTGCTTATGTCTCATATTAATTAAAACAAAAGAAAATGTAGAAGTGCAATGTTGTACATGTGCTGAGCTTCTATGTTTTATGTAATACCCAAATCAAATATACTTGTGGTTTAGCCAGATCATGAATCTGATTGAACCAGAGGTAAGGGAAAATATATATCTAACAAATTACTCAGGACCATATGCTTACATCTTGATCCAGTGAAACCCACAGGCAAAAATAATGTGCTAAGAAGTCACCTCCCTCTTCCATGATAAAATGTTTGCTTATGAGAATGTAACTTACCAAACTCTGGATGAATACATATTGCTTGCATTATTTATATTTCTCTGATTAAGAAGTGAGATGCAGAAGGGATTAGCACTGCTATGAAAAATAACAATAACACTTAGTAATTTAACTAAGGACTTGGGATCTTAGGGCTACCAAAGTATAGCTTGGCAATGGGAATATTGCAAGTTCACACATGGTATATTTATACCCAGGGGCCTGAGTGTGTTGGGTTAACAGAGAAATGTCCCAGGCAGTGTGTGTTTAAAAAGAAGAAAGTAGCTAAAGACCCTGTTATATTTGATAATGAGTTCTAGGAATAGATTCAGGAGAGGCCTGGGCAAAATCCCTGATGGCCAGTAAAGTTGAAAAGGGTATGATAACTGAATTGATGTTTGCATTTGGTTGTTTTGATGCTTTTTATTGATGAATCCTATGATTGTTTTCTATGAATCAAGTCATTGAGAATTTGTTTAACACTGATATGAATGCACATGCCTCACAAAAACATGCACACAGAAGACACTAAGTTTCTTATTCTTGCAAGTACTGGAATACAAATAGAATTGAATAAGATCATGTTTCCAGTTAGATTATTCACACCAGACAAATAGTCTGACCTTTTTGTGTTTATGCACCATTGGGTGTCTCATATTCATATGGGGCAGTTCATGGTGGTTTTGCAGGGAAATAGGAACTACTTTGATCAGGATTGGATGTTAAACTGCTTAAGATTTGGATGCTATGTTTTTAAAAGACTTTGCTGAAGTAAACTACACCTTCATGATGAACTAGATTAAGACCTATTGTTTAAAATTACTTTGAGAAACCAATGTATGGTTAATTACTGTTTTGTAGTTGTTGAACTTATATGTCTCAGCTGAACTATGTGCTTTGTTTTGTTAAGTTCTTTGCTAAGAAAAATGAATCTTAAGCTTCAAGAACAGTTAGGCTATAATGGTAGAAGATCTGAGATTAAAAGAATTTGTGGTTTGTATGTATAACTACAGATCTGGCATAAGAAAATCCATGTTCAAATCAAAAATAAAATCTGATAGAAAGAGTTTGAATTGCTTTAAAAAGAAAATAATATAGCATGTATTATGTAACTGAGTAGTGCAAACCAGAACAAGGCTAACATAGCCCTTTTCTTGAGCCTGGGTCAAGCCAACAACTAAGGATTTAAATTAAAAGTTTGGAGCTGTTTCATAGCCAAAGTATATACTAGGTTCAGACAATCTTGTTCACAGGAGAAAAAAAAAAAATTGGGTTTGAACCGACCAGCATAGCACTCGAACTCGTGACCACTCATGTGTTAGTTAGGCGCGTTTCCATTACGCCTAGATGTTGCTTGTGTTCACTTAGGATCCACTTTCTTTTAGCCTGAGTTTGACACTATGTAGACTTTAACACAATCATCCTTATAAAAAGCTTGCTTTCCACTGATTATTACTTGATCACTTCTCAATTAGAATAACAGGCTATAGTACATGTTTCCAGTGGATTCTATGGTCAAAAATCAGATTACAATAATTAATCTTTTAAGGAATTATCACATTTTTATAGATTTAAATGGAATTCTACTTACATATTAACATGCTCTGATTCTAGTAGAATATAACATAGATATCTTCATATATGTATGTTAGGGATGATTTAGATTTAAAACAATATTTTTATATTGTGAAAGATCCTGGATATATTTTGTTTATTGGAAAAAGAAAATGACCCTGGGAAATGTATTTGTAATGAATGATATATCTATATATCATTTCTAAAAAAAAAAACCTTATGAAAATTAGGGAAAAAAAATAGGAGGGTCATCTCACTAAATTACGGACAATATGAAACACTCGGATACTTCATCTTGTGAACGTACATTGTACTTCTCCATGGGGACTGACAGTTGTACTTAGAAAATAACAGGCTACTACATCCCCATATTTGAACTCCGCCTAGTGCAGAAGCCGCTATTTTTTTGTTCAGACTGCAATAACTTTTTCATACTAATTCATAATCCGGTGAGACTTCGACCGATTAACTCCCACCTAAATTACGGACAATATGGAACACTCGGATACTTCATCTTGTGAACACATACTTTAGTTCTCTATGGGCACTGACAGTTGTACTTAGAAAATAACAGGATACCACATCCCCATATTTGAACTCCGCCTAGTGCAGAAGCCGCTATTTTTTTCTGTTCAGACTGCAATAACTTCTTCATACTAATTCAGAATCCGGTGAGACTTCGACCAATTAACTCTCACCTAAATTACAGACAATATGGAACACTCAGATACTTCATCTTGTGAACACATACTATAGTTCTCGATGGGCACTGACAGTTGTACTTAGAAAATAACAGGATACCACATCCCCATATTTGAACTCCGCCTAGTGGAGAAGCCGCTATTTTTTTTGTTCAAACTGCAATAACTTCTTCATACTTACTCGGAATCCGGTGAGACTTCGACCGATTAACTCCCACCTAAATTACGGACAATATAAAACACTCGGATACTTCATCTTCTGAACGTACACTGTAGTTCTCTTTGGGGACTGACAGTTGCACTTAGAAAATAACAGGCTACCACTTCCCCATATTTGAACTCCGCCTAGTGGAGAAGCCGCTATTTTTTTGTTCAGACTGCAATATTTTCTTCATACTAACTCGGAATCTGACGAGACTTCGACCGATTAACTCCCACCTAAATTACGGACAATATGGAACACTCGGATAATTTATCTTGTGAACGCATACTGTAGTTCTCCATGGGAACTGACAGTTGTACTTAGAAAATAACAGGATACCACATCCCCATATTTGAACTCCGCCTAGTGCAGAAGCCGCTATTTTTTAGTTCATACTGCAATAACTTCTTCATACTAATTCAGAATCTGGTGAGACTTCGACTAATTAACTCCCACCAAAATTATGGACAATATGGAACACTCGAATAATTTATCTTGTGAACGCATACTGTAGTTCTCCATGGGAACTGACAATTGTACTTAGAAAAAAACAGGATTCCACATCCCCATATTTGAACTCCGCCTAGTGCAGAAGCCGCTATTTTTTTGTTCAGACTGCAATATTTTCTTCATACTTACTCGGAATCCGGCGAGACTTGGACCGATTAACACCCACCTAAATTACGGACAATATGAAACACTCGGATACTTCATCTTGTGAACGTAAACTGTAGTTCTCCGCGGGAACTGACAGTTGTACTTAGAAAATAACAGGCTGCCACATCTCCATATTTGAACTCCGCCTAGTGTAGAAGCCACTATTTTTTTTGTTCAGACTGCAATATTTTCTTCATACTAACTCGGAATCCGACGAAACTTCGACCGATTAACTCCCACCTAAATTACGAACAATATGAAACACTCGGATACCTCATCTTGTGAACGCATATTGCAGTTCTCGATGGGCACTGAAAGTTGTACTTAGAAAATAACAGGCAACCACATCCCCATATTTGAACTCCGCCTAGTGCAGAAGCCGCTATTTTTTTTGTTCAGACCGCAATAACTTCTTCATACTTACTCGGAATCCGGCGAGACTTCGACCGATTAACTCCCACCTAAATTACGGACAATATGAAACACTCAGATACTTCATCTTGTGAACGTACACTGTAGTTCTCCATGGGAACTGACAGTTGTACTTAGAAAATAACAAGATGCCACATCTCCATATTTGAACTCCGCCTAGTGTAGAAGCCACTATTTTGTTTGTTCAGACTGCAATATTTTCTTCATACTAACTCGAAATCCGGCGAAACTTCGATCGATTAACTCCCACCTAAATTACGGACAATATGAAACACTCGGATACTTCATCTTGTGAATGTACACTATAGTTCTCCATGGGAACTGACAGCTGTACTTAGAAAATAACAGGATACCACATCCCCATATTTGAACTCCGCCTAGTGCAAAAGCCGCTATTTTTTTGTTCAGACTGCAAGAACTTCTTCATAATAATTCAGAATCCGGTGAGACTTCGACGAATTAACTCCCACCTAAATTACGGACAATATGGAACACTCGGATACTTCGTCTTGTGAACGCATACTGTAGTTCTCCATGGGCACTGACAGTTGTACTTAGTAAATAACAGGATACCACATCCCCATATTTGAACTCCGCCTAGTGCAGAAGCCGCTATTTTTTTGTTCAGACTGCAATAACTTCTTCTTATTTACTCGAAATCCGGCGAGACTTCGACCGATTAACTCCCACCTAAATTACCGACAATATGAAACACTCGGATACTTCATCTTGTGAACGCATACTATAGTTCTCGATGGGCACTGACAGTTGTACTTAGAGAATAACAGGATACCACATCCCCATATTTGAACTCCGCCTAGCGGAGAAGCCGCTACTTTTTTTGTTTAAACTGTAATAACTTCTTCATACTTACTCGGAATCTGGCGAGACTTCGACCGATTAACTCCCACCTAAATTACAGACAATATGAAACACTCGGATTCTTCATCTTGTGATCGTACACTGTAGTTCTCTTTAGGGACTGACAGTTGCACTTAGAAAATAATAGGCTACCACTTCCCCATATTTGAACTCCGCCTAGTGTAGAAGCCGCTATTTTTTTGTTCAGACTGCAATATTTTCTTCATACTAACTCGGAATCCGGCGAGACTTGGACCGATTAACTCCCACCTAAATTACGGACAATATGAAACACTCGGATACTTCATCTTGTGAACGTAAACTGTAGTTCTCCGTGGGAACTGACAGTTGTACTTAGAAAATAACAGGCTGCCACATCTCCATATTTGAACTCCGCCTAGTGTAGAAGCCACTATTTTTTTTGTTCAGACTGCAATATTTTCTTCATACTAACTCGGAATCCGGCAAAACTTCGACCGATTAACTCCCAACTAAATTACGGACAATATGAAACACTCGGATACCTCATCTTTTGAACGCATATTGTAGTTCTCGATGGGCACTGACAGTTGTACTTAGAAAATAACAGGCAACCACATCCCCATATTTGAACTCCGCCTAGTGCAGAAGCCGCTATTTTTTTTGTACAGACCGCAATAACTTCTTCATATTTACTTTGAATCCGGCGAGACTTCGACCGATTAACTCCCACCTAAATTACGGACAATATGAAACACTCTGATACTTCATCTTGTGAACTTACACTGTAGTTCTCCATGGGAACTGACAGTTGTACTTAGAAAATAACAGGCTACCACATCTCCATATTTGAACTCCGCCTAGTGTAGAAGCCACTAATTTTTTTGTTCAGACTACAATATTTTCTTCATACTAACTCGAAATCCGGCGAAACTACGACCGATTAACTCCCACCTAAATTACGGACAATATGAAACACTCGGATACTTCATCTTGTGAATGTACACTGTAGTTCTCCATGGGAACTGACAGTTGTACTTAGAAAATAACAGGATACCACATCCCCATATTTGAACTCCTCCTAGTGAAGAAGCCGCTATTTTTTTTTCAGACCGCAAGAACTTCTTCATAATAATTCATAATCCGGTGAGACTTCGACCAATTAACTCCCACCTAAATTACGGACAATATGGAACACTCGGATACTTCATCTTGTGAACGCATATTGTAGTTCTCCATGGGCACTGACAATTGTACTTAGAAAATAACAGGATACCACATCCCCATATTTGAACTCCGCCTAGTGTAGAAGCCGCTCTTTTTTTGTTCAGACTACAATAACTTCTTCTTACTTACTCGAAATCCGGCGAGACTTCGACCGATTAACTCCCACCTAAATTTCGGACAATATGAAACACTCGGATACTTCATCTTGTGAACGTACACTGTAGTTCTCCATGGGTACTGACAGTTGTACTTCGAAAATAACATGCTACTACATCCCCATATTTGAACTCCGCCTAGTGCAGAAGCCCCTAATTTTTTTGTTCAGACTGCAATAACTTTTTCTTACTAATTCATAATCCAGTGAGACTTCGACCGATTAACTCCCACCTAAATTACGGACAATATGGAACACTCGGATACTTCATCTTGTGAACGCATACTGTAGTTCTCTATGGGCACTAACAGTTGTACTTAGAAAATAACAGGATACCACATCCCCATATTTGAACTCCGCCTAGTGCAGAAGCCGCTATTTTTTTCTGTTCAGACTGCAATAACTTCTTCATACTAATTCAGAATCCGGTGAGACTTCGACCGATTAACTCCCACCTAAATTACAGACAATATGGAACACTCAGGTACTTCATCTTGTGAACACATACTATAGTTCTCGATGGGCACCGACAGTTGTACTTAGAAAATAACAGGATACCACATCACCATATTCGAACTCCGCCTAGTGTAGAAGCCGCTATTTTTTTTGTTCAAACTGCAATAACTTCTTCATACTTACTCGGACTCCGGTGAGACTTCGACCGATTAACTCCCACCTAAATTACGGACTATATGAAACACTCGGATACTTCATCTTGTGAACGTACACTGTAGTTCTCTTTGGGGACTGACAGTTGCACTTAGAAAATAACAGGCTACCACTTCCCCATATTTGAACTTCGCCTAGTGGAGAAGACGCTATTTTTTTGTTCAGACTGCAATATTTTCTTCATACTAACTCGGAATCCGACGAGACTTCGACCGATTAACTCCCACCTAAATTACGGACAATATGGAACACTCGGATAATTTATCTTGTGAACGCATACTTTAGTTCTCCATGGGAACTGACAGTTGTACTTAGAAAATAACAGGGTACCACATCCCCATATTTGAACTCTGCCTAGTGCAGAAGCCGCTATTTTTTTGTTCAGACTGTAATAACTTCTTCATACTAATTCAGAATCTGGTGAGACTTCGACCAATTAACTCCCACCAAAATTACGGACAATATGGAACACTCGGATAATTTATCTTGTGAACGCATACTATAGTTCTCCATGGGAACTGACAGTTGTACTTAGAAAAAAACAGGATTCCACATCCCCATATTTGAACTCCGCCTAGTGTAGAAGCCGCTATTTTTTTGTTCAGACTGCAATATTTTCTTCATACTAACTCGGAATCCGGCGAGACTTGGACCGATTAACTCCCACCTAAATTACGGACAATATGAAACACTCGGATACTTCATCTTGTGAACGTAAACTGTAGTTCTCCGTGGGAACTGACAGTTGTACTTAGAAAATAACAGACTGCCACATTTCCATATTTGAACTCCGCCTAGTGTAGAAGCCACTATTTTTTTTGTTCAGACTGCAATATTTTCTTCATACTAACTCGGAATCCGGCGAAACTTCGACCGATTAACTCCCAACTAAATTACGGACAATATGAAACACTCGGATACCTCATCTTGTGAACGCATATTGTAGTTCTCGATGGGCACTGACAGTTGTACTTAGAAAATAACAGGCAACCATATCCCCATATTTGAACTCCGCCTAGTGCAGAAGCCGCTATTTTTTTTGTTCAGACCGCAATAACTTCTTCATATTTACTCGGAATCCGGCGAGACTTCGACCGATTAACTCCCACCTAAATTACGGACAATATGAAACACTCGGATACTTCATCTTGTGAACGTACACTGTAGTTCTCCTTGGGAACTGACAGTTGTACTTAGAAAATAACAGGCTGCCACATCTCCATATTTGAACTTCGCCTAGTGTAGAAGCCACTATTTTTTTTGTTCAGACTGCAATATTTTCTTCATACTAACTCGGAATCCGGCGAAATTACGACCGATTAACTCCCACCTAAATTACGGACAATATGAAACACTCGGATACTTCATCTTGTGAATGTACACTGTAGTTCTCCATCGGAACTGACAGTTGTACTTAGAAAATAACAGGATACCACATCCCCATATTTGAACTCCGCCTAGTGCAGAAGCCGCTATTTTTTTTCAGACTGCAAGAACATCTTCATAATAATTCAGAATCCGGTGAGACTTCGACCAATTAACTCCCACCTAAATTACGGACAATATGGAACACTCGGATACTTCATCTTGTGAACGCATATTGTAGTTCTCCATGGGCACTGACAGTTGTACTTAGAAAATAACAGGATACCACATCCCCATATTTGAACTCCGCCTAGTGCAGAAGCCGCTATTTTTTTGTTCAGACTACAATAACTTCTTCTTACTTACTCAAAATCCGGCGAGACTTCGACCGATTAACTCCCACCTAAATTTCAGACAATATGAAACACTCGGATACTTCATCTTGTGAACGTACACTATAGTTCTCCATGGGGACTGACAGTTGTACTTCGAAAATAACATGCTACTACATCCCCATATTTGAACTCCGCCTAGTGCAGAAGCCCCTAATTTTTTTGTTTAGACTGCAATAACTTTTTCTTACTAATTCATAATCCAGTGAGACTTCACCGATTAACTCCCACCTAAATTACGGACAATATGGAACACTCGGATACTTCATCTTGTGAACGCATACTGTAGTTCTCTATGGGCACTAACAGTTGTACTTAGAAAATAACAGGATACCTCATCCCCATATTTGAACTTCGCCTAGTGCAGAAGCCGCTATTTTTTTCTGTTCAGACTGCAATAACTTCTTCATACTAATTCAGAATCCGGTGAGACTTCGACCAATTAACTCCCACCTAAATTACAGACAATATGGAACACTCGGATACTTCATCTTGTGAACGCATATTATAGTTCTCGATGGGCACCGACTGTTGTACTTAGAAAAGAACAGGATACCACATCCCCATATTCGAACTCCGCCTAGTGTAGAAGCCGCTATTTTTTTTGTTGAAACTGCAATAACTTCTTCATACTTACTCGGAATCCGGCGAGACTTCGACCGATTAACTCCCACCTAAATTACGGACTATATGAAACACTCGGATACTTCATCTTGTGAACTTACACTGTAGTTCTCTTTCGGGACTGACAGTTGCACTTAGAAAATAACAGGCAACCACTTCCCCATATTTGAACTTCGCCTAGTGGAGAAGACGCTATTTTTTTGTTCAGACTGCAATATTTTCTTCATACTAACTCGGAAGCCGACGAGACTTCGACCGATTAACTCCCACTTAAATTACGGACAATATTGAACACTCGGATAATTTATCTTGTGAACGCATACTGTAGTTCTCCATGGGAACTGACAGTTGTACTTAGAAAATAACAGGATACCACATCCCCATATTTGAACTCCGCCTAGTTCAGAAGCCGCTATTTTTTTTGTTCAGACTACAATAACTTCTTCATACTAATTCAGAATCTTGTGAGACTTCGACCAATTAACTCCCACCAAAATTACGGACAATATGGAACACTCGGATAATTTATCTTGTGAACGCATACTGTAGTTCTCCATGGGCACTGACAGTTGTACTTAGAAAAAAACAGGATACCACATCCCCATATTTTAACTCCGCCTAGTGCAGAAGCCGCTATTTTTTTGTTCAGGCTGCAATATTTTCTTCATACTAACTCGGAATCCGGCGAGACTTGGACCGATTAACTCCCACCTAAATTACGGACAATATGAAACACTCGGATACTTCATCTTGTGAACGTAAACTGTAGTTCTCCGTGGGGACTAACAGTTCTACTTAGAAAATAACAGGCTACTACATCCCCATATTTGAACTCCGCCTAGCGGAGAAGCCGCTACTCTTTTTGTTCAAACTGCAATAACTTCTTCATACTTACTCGGAATCCGGCTAGACTTCGACCGATTAACTCCCACCTAAATTACGGACAATATGAAACACTCTGGTACTTCATCTTGTGAACGTACACTGTAGTTCTCTTTGGGGACTGACAGTTGCACTTAGAAAATAACAGGCAACCACTTCCCCATCTTTGAACTCCGCCTAGTGGAGAAGCCGCTATTTTTTTGTTCAGACGCAATATTTTCTTCATACTAACTCGGAATCCGACGAGACTTCGACCGATTAACTCCCACCTAAATTACGAAAAAAATGGAACACTCGGATAATTTATCTTGTGAACGCATACTTTAGTTCTCCATGGGAACTGACAGTTGTACATAGAAAATAACAGGGTACCACATCCCCATATTTGAACTCCGCCTAGTGCAGAAGTCGTTATTTTTTTGTTCAGACTGCAATAACTTCTTCATACTAATTCAGAATCTGGTGAGACTTCGACCAATTAACTCCCACCAAAATTACGGACAATATGGAACACTCGGGTAATTTATCTTGTGAACGCATACTGTAGTTCTCCATGGGAACTGACAGTTGTACTTAGAAAAAAACAGGATTCCACATCCCCATATTTGAACTCCGCCTAGTGCAGAAGCCGCTATTTTTTTGATCAGACTGCAATATTTTCTTCATACTAACTCGGAATCCGGCGAGACTTGGACCGATTAACTCCCACCTAAATTACGGACAATATGAAACACTCGGATACTTCATCTTGTGAACGTAAACTGTAGTTCTCCGTGTGAACTGACAGTTGTACTTAGAAAATAACAGGCTGCCACATCTCCATATTTGAACTCCGCCTAGTGTAGAAGCCACTATTTTATTTGTTCAGACTGCAATATTTTCTTCATACTAACTCGGAATCCGGCGAAACTTCGACCGATTAACTCCCACCTAAATTACGGACAATATGAAACACTCGGATACCTCATCTAGTGAATGCATATTGTAGTTCTCGATGGGCACTGACAGTTGTACTTAGAAAATAACAGGTTACCACATCCCTATATTTGAACTCCGCCTAGTGCAGAAGCCGCTATTTTTTTTGTTCAGACTACAATAACTTCTTCATACTTACTCGGAATCTGGCGATACTTCAACCGATTAACTTCCACGTAAATTACGGACAATATGAAACACTCGGATACTTCATCTTGTGAACGTACACTGTAGTTCTCCATGGGAACTGACAGTTGTACTTAGAAAATAACATACAACCACATCCCCATATTTGAACTCCGCCTAGTGCAGAAGCCGCTATTTTTTTGTTCAGACTGCAATAACTTCTTCATAATAATTCAGAATCCGGTGAGACTTCGACCAATTAACTCCCACCTAAATTACGGACAATATGGAAGACTCGGATACTTCATCTTGTGAACGCATACTGTAGTTCTCCATGGGCACTGACAGTTGTACTTAGAAAATAACAGGATACCACATCCCCATATTTAAACTCCGCCTAGTGCAGAAGCCGCTATTTTTTTTGTTCAGACTGCAACATTTTCTTCATACCGACTCGGAATCCGGTGAGACTTCGACCGATTAACTCCAAACTAAATTACGGATAATATGAAATACTCGGATACTTCATCTTGTGAACGTATACTGTAGTTCTCCGTGGGGACTGACAGTTGTCCTTAGAAAATAACATCTATGGTGCTCCTTATGATTATTCAACAAGTCAGGTGCGTAGCTCTCTATAGTCTATCTATGGAGGTGCCTAGTATACCAAGTCCAAACTATTCGTTGATTGAGCTTATGCTTAACACACTACATCCCCATTTTTTAAATCCGCCTAGTAAAGTAGCCGCTATTTTTTTGTACAGCCTGCAATATTTTCTTTATACTAACTCAGAATCCGGCGATACTTCCACCGATTAACTCCCACCTAAATTACGGACAATATGAAACGCTCGGATACTTCATCATGTGAACGTACATTGTAGTTCTCCATGGGGACTAACAGTTGTACTTAGGAAATAACAGGCAACTAGATCCCCATATTTGAACTCCGCCTAGTGCAGAAGCCGCTATTTTTTTGTTCAGACTGCAATAACTTCTTCATAATAATTCAGAATCTGGTGAGACTTCGACCAATTAACTCCCACCAAAATTAGGGACAATATGGAACACTCGGATAATTTATCTTGTGAACGCATACTGTAGTTCTCCATGGGAACTGACAGTTGTACTTAGAAAAAAACAGGATTCCACATCCCTATATTTGAACTCCGCCTAGTGCAGAAGCCGCTATTTTTTTGTTCAGACTGCAATATTTTCTTCATACTAACACGGAATCCGGTGAGACTTGGACCGATTAACTCCCACCTAAATTACGGACAATATAAAACACTCGGATACTTCATCTTGTGAACGTAAACTGTAGTTCTCCGTGGGAACTGACAGTTGTACTTAAAAAATAACAGGCTGCCACATCTCCATATTTGGACTCCGCCTTGTGTAGAAGCCACTATTTTGTTTGTTCACACTGCAATATTTTCTTCATACTAACTCGGAATCCGGCGAAACTTCGACCGATTAACTCCCACCTAAATTACGGACAATATGAAACGCTCGGATACTTCATCTTGTGAATGTACACTGTAGTTCTACATGGGAACTGACAGTTGTACTTAGAAAATACCAGGATACCACATCCCCATATTTGAACTCCGCCTAGTGCAGAAGCCGCTATTTTTTTGTTCAGACTGCAAGAACTTCTTCATACTAATTCAGAATCCGGTGAGACTTCGACCAATTAACTCCCACCTAAATTACGGACAATATGGAACACTCGGATACTTCATCTTGTGAACGCATACTGTAGTTCTCCATGGGCACTGACAGTTGTATTTAGAAAATAACAGGATACCACATCCACATATTTGAACTCCTCCTAGTGCAGAAGCCGCTATTTTTTTGTTCAGACTGCAATAACTTCTTCTTACTTACTCGAAATCCGGCGAGACTTCGACCGATTAACTCCCACCTAAATTATGGACAATATGAAACACTCGGATACTTCATCTTATGAACGTACATTGTAGTTCTCCATGGGGACTGACAGTTGTACATAGAAAATAACAGGCTACTACATCCCCATATTTGAACTCCGCCTAGTGTAGAAGCCGCTATTTTTTTTGTTCAGACTGCAATAACTTTTTCATACTAATTCATAATCCGGTGAGACTTCGACCGATTAACTCCCACCTAAATTACGGACAATATGGAACACTCGGATACTTCATCTTGTGAACACATACTGTAGTTCTCTATGGGCACTGACAGTTGTACTTAGAAAATAACAGGATACCACATCCCCATATTTGAACTCCGCCTAGTGCAGAAGCCGCTATTTTTTTCTATTCAGACTGCAATAACTTCTTCATACTAATTCAGAATCCGGTGAGACTTCGACCAATTAACTCTCACCTAAATTACAGACAATATGGAACACTCAGATACTTCATCTTGTGAACACATACTATAGTTCTCGATGGGCACTGACAGTTGTACTTAGAAAATAACAGGATACCACATCCCCATATTTGAACTCCGCCTAGTGGAGAAGCCGCTATTTTTTTTGTTCAAACTGCAATAACTTCTTCATACTTACTCGGAATCCGGCGAGACTTCGACCGATTAACTCCCACCTAAATTACGGACAATATGAAACACTCGGATACTTCATCTTGTGAACGTACACTGTAGTTCTCTTTGGGGACTGACAGTTGCACTTAGAAAATAACAGGCTACCACTTCCCCATATTTGAACTCCGCCTAGTGGAGAAGCCGCTATTTTTTTGTTCAGACTACAATATTTTCTTCATACTAACTCGGAATCTGACGAGACTTCGACCGATTAACTCCCACCTAAATTACGGACAATATGGAACACTCAGATAATTTATCTTGTGAACGCATACTGTAGTTCTCCATGGGAACTGACAGTTGTACTTAGAAAATAACAGGATACCAAATCCCCATATTTGAACTCCGCCTAGTGCAGAAGCCGCTATTTTTTAGTTCATACTGCAATAACTTCTTCATACTAATTCAGAATCTGGTGAGACTTCGACTAATTAACTCCCACCAAAATTACGGACAATATGGAACACTCGGATAATTTATCTTGTGAACGCATACTGTAGTTCTCCATGGGAACTGACAGTTGTACTTAGAAAAAAACAGGATTCCACATCCCCATATTTGAACTCCGCCTAGTGCAGAAGCCGCTATTTTTTTGTTCAGACTGCAATATTTTCTTCATACTAACTCGGAATCCGGCGAGAGTTGGACCGATTAACTCCCACCTAAATTACGGACAATATGAAACACTCGGATACTTCATCTTGTGAACGTAAACTGTAGTTCTCCGTGGGAACTGACAGTTGTACTTAGAAAATAACAGGCTGCCACATCTCCATATTTGAACTCCGCCTAGTGTAGAAGCCACTATTTTTTTTGTTCAGACCGCAATAACTTCTTCATACTTACTCGGAATCCGGCGAGACTTCGACCGATTAACTCCCACCTAAATTACGGACAATATGAAACACTCGGATACTTCATCTTGTGAACGCATACTGTAGTTCTCCATGGGAACTGACAGTTGTACTTAGAAAAAAGCAGGATTCCACATCCCCATATTTGAACTCCGCCTAGTGCAGAAGCTGCTATTTTTTTGTTCAGACTGCAATATTTTCTTCATACTAACTCGGAATCCGGCGAAACTTCGACCGATTAACTCCCACCTAAATTACGGACAATATGAAGCACTCGGACACCTCATCTTGTGAACGCATATTGCAGTTCTCGATGGGCACTGACAGTTGTACTTAGAAAATAACATGCAACCACATCCCCATATTTGAACTCCGCCTAGTGCAGAAGCCGCTATTTTTTTTGTTCAGACCGCAATAACTTCTTCATACTTACTCGGAATCCGGCGAGACTTCGACCGATTAACTCCCACCTAAATTACGGACAATATGAAACACTCGGATACTTCATCTTGTGAACGTACACTGTAGTTCTCCATGGGAACTGACAGTTGTACTTAGAAAATAACAGGCTGCCACATCTCCATATTTGAACTCCGCCTAGTGTAGAAGCCACTATTTTGTTTGTTCAGACTGCAATATTTTCTTCATACTAACTCGGAATCCGGCGAAACTTCAACCGATTAACTCCCACCTAAATTACGGACAATATGAAACACTCAGATACTTCATCTTGTGAATGTACACTATAGTTCTCCATGGGAACTGACAGTTGTACTTAGAAAATAACAGGATACCACATCCCCATATTTGAACTCCGCCTAGTGCAGAAGCCGCTATTTTTTTGTTCAGACTGCAAGAACTTCTTCATAATAATTCAGAATCCGGTGAGACTTCGACGAATTAACTCCCACCTAAATTACGGACAATATGGAACACTCGGATACTGCATCTTGTGAACGCATACTGTAGTTCTCCATGGGCACTGACAGTTGTACTTAGAAAATAACAGGATACCACATCCCCATATTTGAACTCCGCCTAGTGCAGAAGCCGCTATTTTTTTCTGTTCAATCTGCAATAACTTCTTCATACTAATTCAGAATCCGGTGAGACTTCGACCAATTAACTCCCACCTAAATTACAGACAATATGGAACACTCGGATACTTCATCTTGTGAACGCATACTATAGTTCTCGATGGGCACCGACAGTTGTACTTAGAAAATAACAGGATACCACATCCCCATATTCGAACTCCGCCTAGTGTAGAAGCCGTTATTTTTTTTGTTCAAACTGCAATAACTTCTTCATACTTACTCGGAATCCGGCGAGACTTCGACCGATTAACTCCCACCTAAATTACGGACTATATATAACACTCGGATACTTCATCTTGTGAACGTACACTGTAGTTCTCTTTGGGGACTGATAGTTGCACTTAGAAAATAACAGGCTACCACTTCCCCATATTTGAACTTCGCCTAGTGGAGAAGACGCTATTTTTTTGTTCAGACTGCAATATTTTCTTCATACTAACTCGGAATCCGACGAGACTTCGACCGATTAACTCCCACCTAAATTACGGACAATATTGAACACTTGGATAATTTATCTTGTGAACGCATACTGTAGTTCTCCATGGGAACTGAGAGTTGTACATAGAAAATAACAGGATACCACATCCCCATATTTGAACTCCGCCTAGTTCAGAAGCCGCTATTTTTTTGTTCAGACTATAATAACTTCTTCATACTAATTCAGAATCTGGTGAGACTTCGACCAATTAACTCCCACCAAAATTACGGACAATATGGAACACTCAGATAATTTATCTTGTGAACGCATACTGTAGTTCTCCATGGGCACTGACAGTTGTACTTAGAAAAAAACAGGATACCACATCCCCATATTTGAACTCCGCATAGTGCAGAAGCCGCTATTTTTTTGTTCAGACTGCAATATTTTCTTCATACTAACTCGGAATCCGGCGAGACTTGGACCGATTAACTCCCACCTAAATTACGGACAATATGAAACACTCGGATACTTCATCTTGTGAACGTAAACTGTAGTTCTCCGTGGGGACTGACAGTTCTACTTAGAAAATAACAGGCTACTACATCCCCATATTTGAACTCCGCCTAGCGGAGAAGCCGCTACTTTTTTTGTTCAAACTGCAATAACTTCTTCATACTTACTCGGAATCCGGCGAGACTTCGACCGATTAACTCCCACCTAAATTACGGACAGTATGAAACACTCGGATACTTCATCTTATGAACGTACACTGTAGTTCTCTTTGGGGACTGACAGTTGCACTTAGAAAATAACAGGCTACCACTTCCCCATATTTGAACTCCGCCTAGTGGAGAAGCCGCTATTTTTTTGTTCAGACTGCAATATTTTCTTCATACTAACTCGGAATCCGACGAGACTTCGACCGATTAACTCCCACCTAAATTACGGAAAATATGGAACACTCGGATAATTTATCTTGTGAACGCATACTTTAGTTCTCCATGGGAATTGACAGTTTTACTTAGAAAATAACAGGGTACCACATCCCCATATTTGAACTCCGCCTAGTGCAGAAGCCGCTATTTTTTTGTTCAGACTGCAATAACTTCTTCATACTAATTCAGAATCTGGTGAGACTTCGACCAATTAACTCCCACCAAAATTACGGACAATATGGAACACTCAGATAATTTATCTTGTGAACGCATACTGTAGTTCTCCATGGGAACTGACAGTTGTACTTAGAAAAAAACAGGATTCCACATCCCCATATTTGAACTCCGCCTAGTGCAGAAGCCGTTATTTTTTTGTTCAGACTGCAATATTTTCTTCATACTAACTCGGAATCCGGCGAGACTTGGACCGATTAACTCCCACCTAAATTACGGACAATATGAAACACTCGGATACTTCATCTTGTGAACGTAAACTGTAGTTCTCCGCGGGAACTGACAGTTGTACTTAGAAAATAACAGGCTGCCACATCTCCATATTTGAACTCCGCCTAGTGTAGAAGCCACTATTTTTTTTGTTCAGACTGCAATATTTTCTTCATACTAACTCGGAATCCGGCGAAACTTCGACCGATTAACTCCCACCTAAATTACGGACAATATGAAACACTCGGATACCTCATCTTGTGAACGCATATTGTAGTTCTCGATGGGCACTGACAGTTGTACTTAGAAAATAACAGGCAACCACATCCCCATATTTGAACTCCGCCTAGTTCAGAAGCCGCTATTTTTTTTGTTCAGATCGCAATAACTTCTTCATATTTACTCGGAATCCGGCGAGACTTCGACCGATTAACTCCCACCTAAATTACGGACAATATGAAACACTCGGATACTTCATCTTGTGAACGTACACTGTAGTTCTCCATGGGAACTGACAGTTGTACTTAGAAAATAACAGGCTGCCACATCTCCATATTTGAACTCCTCCTAGTGTAGAAGCCACTATTTTTTTGTTCAGACTGCAATATTTTTTCATACTAACTCGTAATCCGGCGAAACTTCGACCGATTAACTCCCACCTAAATTACGGACAATATGAAACACTCGGATACTTCATCTTGTGAATGTACACTGTAGTTCTCCATGGGAACTGACAGTTGTACTTAGAAAATAACAGGATACCACATCCCCATATTTGAACTCCGCCTAGTGCAGAAGCCGCTTTGTTTTTTTTCAGACTGCAAGAACTTCTTCATAATAATTCAGAATCTGGTGAGACTTCGACCAATTAACTCCCACCTAAATTACGGACAATATGGAACACTCGGATACTTCATCTTGTGAACGCATATTGTAGTTCTCAATGGGCACTGACAGTTGTACTTAGAAAATAACAGGATACCACATCCCCATATTTGAACTCCGCCTAGTGCAGAAGCCGCTATTTTTTTGTTCAGACTGCAACAACTTCTTCTTACTTACTCGAAATCCGACGAGACTTCGACCGATTAACTCCCACCTAAATTTCGGACAATATGAAACACTCGGATACTTCATCTTGTGAACGTACACTGTAGTTCTCCATGGGGACTGATAGTTGTACTTCGAAAATAACATGCTACTACATCCCCATATTTGAACTTCGCCTAGTGCAGAAGCCGCTAATTTTTTTGTTCAGACTGCAATAACTTTTTCTTACTAATTCATAATCCAGTGAGACTTCGACCGATTAACTCCCACCTAAATTACGGACAATATGGAACACTCTGATACGTCATCTTGTGAACGCATAATGTAGTTCTCTATGGGCACTAACAGTTGTACTTAGAAAATAATAGGATACCACATCCCCATATTTGAACTCCGCCTAGTGGAGAAGCCGCTATTTTTTTCTGTTCAGACTGCAATAACTTCTTCATACTAATTCAGAATCCGGTGAGACTTCGACCAATTAACTCCCATCTAAATTACAGACAATATGGAACACTCGGATACTTCATCTTGTGAACGCATACTATAGTTCTCGATGGGCACCGATAGTTGTACTTAGAAAATAACAGGATACCACATCCCCATATTTGAACTCCGCCTAGTGTAGAAGCCGCTATATTTTTTGTTCAAACTGCAATAACTTCTTCATACTTACTCGGAATCCGGCGAGACTTCGACCGATTAACTCCCACCTAAATTACGGACTATATGAAACACTCGGATACTTCATCTTGTGAACGTACACTGTAGTTCTCTTTGGGGACTGACAATTGCACTTAGAAAATAACAGGCTACCACTTCCCCATATTTGAACTTCGCCTAGTGGAGAAGACGCTATTTTTTTGTTCAGACTGCAATATTTTCTTCATACTAACTCGAAATCCGACGAGACTTCGACCGATTAACTCCCACCTAAATTACGGACAATATGGAACACTCGGATAATTTATCTTGTGAACGCATACTGTAGTTCTCCATGGGAACTGACAGTTGTACTTAGAAAATAACAGGATACCACATCCCCATATTTGAACTCCGCCTAGTTCAGAAGCCGCTATTTTTTTGTTCACACTACAATAACTTCTTCATACTAATTCAGAATCTGGTGAGACTTCGACCAATTAACTCCCACCAAAATTACGGACAATATGGAACACTCGGATAATTTATCTTGTGAACGCATACTGTAGTTCTCCATGGGCACTGACAGTTGTACTTAAAAAATAACAGGATACCACATCCCCATATTTGAACTCCGCCTAGTGCAGAAGCCGCTATTTTTTTGTTCAGACTGCAATATTTTCTTCATACTAACTCGGAATCCGGCGAGACTTGGACCGATTAACTCCCACCTAAATTACAGACAATATGAAACACTCGGATACTTCATCTTGTGAACGTAAACTGTAGTTCTCCGTGGGGACTGACAGTTGTACTTAGAAAATAACAGGCTACTACATCCCCATATTTGAACTCCGCCTAGTGCATAAGCCGCTATTTTTGTTGTTCAGACTGCAATAACTTCTTCATACTAATTCAGAATCCGGTGAGACTTCGACCAATTAACTCCCACCTAAATTACGGACAATATGGAACACTCGGATACTTCATCTTGTGAACGCATACTGTAGTTCTCTATGGGCACTGACAGTTGTACTTAGAAAATAACAGGATACCACATCCCCATATTTGAACTCCGCCTAGTGCAGAAGCCGCTATTTATTTGTTCAGACTGCAATTACTTCTTCATACTATTTCAGAATCCGGTGAGACTTCGACCAATTAACTCCCAAATAAATTACGGACAATATGGAACACTTGGATACTTCATCTTGTGAACGCATACTGTAGTTCTCGATGGGCACTGACAGTTGTACTTAGAAAATAACAGGATACCACATCCACATATTTGAACTCCGCCTAGTGCAGAAGCCGCTATTTGTTTGTTCAGACTTCAATAACTTCTTCATACTTACTCGTAATCCGGCGAGACTTCGATCGATTAACTCCCACCTAAATTACGGACAATATGAAACACTCGGATACTTCATCTTGTGAACGTACACTGTAGTTCTCCATAGGGACTGACAGTTGTACTTAGAAAATAACAGGCTACTACATCCCCAAATTTGAACTCCGCCTAGTACAGAAGCCGCTATTTTTTTTTGTTTAGACTGCAATAACTTTTTCATACTAATTCAGAATCCGGTGAAACTTCAACCAATTAATTCCACCTAAATTACGGACAATATGGAACACTCGGATACTTCATCTTGTGAACGCATACTGTAGTTCTCCATGGTCACTGACAGTTGTACTTAGAAAATAACAGGACACCACATCTCCATATTTGAACTCCGCCTAGTGCAAAAGCTGCTATTTTTTTGTTCAGACTGCAATAACTTCTTCATACTAATTCAGAATCCGGTGAGAATTCGACCAATTAACTCCCACCTAAATTACGGACAATATGGAAAACTCAGATACTTCATCTTATGAACGCATACTGTAGTTCTCTATGTGCACTGGCAGTTGTACTTAGAAAACAACAGGATGTAACATCGTCATATTTGAACTCCGCCAAGTGCAGAAGCCGCTATTTTTTTTGTTATGATTTCAATATTTTCTTCATACTAACTCGGAATCTGGCGAGACTTCGACCGTTTAACTCCCACCTAAATTACGGACAATATGAAACGCTCAAATACCTCATCTTGTGAACGCATATTGTATTTCTCGATGGGCACTGACAGTTGTACTTAGAAAATAACATGCTACACATCCCCATATTTGAACTCCGCCTGGTGCAGAAGCCGCTATTTTTTTTGTTCAGACCGCAATAACTTCTTCATACTTAATCGGAATTCGGCGAGACTTCGACCGATTAACTCCCACCTAAATTACGGACAATATGAAACACTCGGATACTTCATCTTGTGATCATACATTGTATTTCTCCAGGGGAACTGACAGTTGTACTTAGAAAATAACAGGCTACTACATCCCCATATTTGAACTCCGCCTAGTGCAGAAGCCGTTATTTTTTTGTTCAGACTGCAATATTTTCTTCATACTAACTCAGAATCCGTCGAGACTTGGACCGATTAACTCCCACCTAAATTACGGACAATATGAAACACTCGGATACTTCATCTTGTGAACGTAAACTATAGTTCTCCGTGGGAACTGACAGTTGTACTTAGAAAATAACAGGCTGCCACATCTCCATATTTGAACTCCGCCTAGTGTAGAAGCCACTATTTTTTTTGTTCAGACTGCAATATATTCTTCATACTAACTCGGAATCCGGCGAAACTTCGACCGATTAACTCCCACCTAAATTACGGACAATATGAAACACTCGGATACCTCATCTTGTGAACGCGTATTGTAGTTCTCGATGGGCACTGACAGTTGTACTTAGAAAATAATAGGCAACCACATCCCCATATTTGAACTCCGCCTAGTTCAGAAGCCGCTATTTTTTTTGTTCAGACCGCAATAACTTCTTCATATTTACTCGGAATCCGGCGAGACTTCGACCGATTAACTCCCACCTAAATTACGGACAATATGAAACACTCGGATACTTCATCTTGTGAACATACACTGTAGTTCTCCATGGGAACTGACAGTTGTACTTAGAAAATAACAGGCTGCCACATCTCCATATTTGAACTCCTCCTAGTGTAGAAGCCACTATTTTTTTTGTTCAGACTGCAATATTTCTTCATACTAACTCGGAATCTGGCGAAACTTCGACCGATTAACTCCCACCTAAATTACGGACAATATGAAACACTCGGATACTTCATCTTGTGAATGTACACTGTAGTTCTCCATGGGAACTGACAGTTGTACTTAGAAAATAACAGGATACCACATCCCCATATTTGAACTCCGCCTAGTGCATAAGCCGCTATGTTTTTTTCAGACTGCAAGAACTTCTTCATAATAATTTAGAATCCGGTGAGACTTCGACCAATTAACTCCCACCTAAATTACGGACAATATGGAACACTCGGATACTTCATCTTGTGAACGCATATTTTAGTTCTCCATGGGCACTGACAGTTGTACTTAGAAAATAACAGGATACCACATCCACATATTTGAACTCCGCCTAGTGCAGAAGCCGCTATTTGTTTGTTCAGACTTCAATAACTTCTTCATACTTACTCGTAATCCGGCGAGACTTCGATCGATTAACTCCCACCTAAATTACGGACAATATGAAACACTCGGATACTTCATCTTGTGAACGTACACTGTAGTTCTCCATAGGGACTGACAGTTGTACTTAGAAAATAACAGGCTACTACATCCCCAAATTTGAACTCCGCCTAGTACAGAAGCCGCTATTTTTTTTGTTTAGACTGCAATAACTTTTTCATACTAATTCAGAATCCGGTGAAACTTCAACCAATTAATTCCACCTAAATTACGGACAATATGGAACACTCGGATACTTCATCTTGTGAACGCATACTGTAGTTCTCCATGGTCACTAACAGTTGTACTTAGAAAATAACAGGACACCACATCTCCATATTTGAACTCCGCCTAGTGCAAAAGCTGCTATTTTTTTGTTCAGACTGCAATAACTTCTTCATACTAATTCAGAATCCGGTGAGAATTCGACCAATTAACTCCCACCTAAATTACGGACAATATGGAAAACTCAGATACTTCATCTTATGAACGCATACTGTAGTTCTCTATGTGCACTGGCAGTTGTACTTAGAAAACAACAGGATGTAACATCGTCATATTTGAACTCCGCCAAGTGCAGAAGCCGCTATTTTTTTTGTTATGATTTCAATATTTTCTTCATACTAACTCGGAATCTGGCGAGACTTCGACCGTTTAACTCCCACCTAAATTACGGACAATATGAAACGCTCGAATACCTCATCTTGTGAACGCATATTGTATTTCTCGATGGGCACTGACAGTTGTACTTAAAAAATAACATGCTACACATCCCCATATTTGAACTCCGCCTAGTGCAGAAGCCGCTATTTTTTTTGTTCAGACCGCAATAACTTCTTCATACTTAATCGGAATTCGGCGAGACTTCGACCGATTAACTCCCACCTAAATTACGGACAATATGAAACACTCGGATACTTCATCTTGTGATCATACATTGTATTTCTCCAGGGGAACTGACAGTTGTACTTAGAAAATAACAGGCTACTACATCCCCATATTTGAACTCCGCCTAGTGCAGAAGCCGTTATTTTTTTGTTCAGACTGCAATATTTTCTTCATACTAACTCGGAATCCGTCGAGACTTGGACCGATTAACTCCCACCTAAATTACGGACAATATGAAACACTCGGATACTTCATCTTGTGAACGTAAACTGTAGTTCTCCGTGGGAACTGACAGTTGTACTTAGAAAATAACAGGCTGCCACATCTCCATATTTGAACTCCGCCTAGTGTAGAAGCCACTATTTTTTTTGTTCAGACTGCAATATATTCTTCATACTAACTCGGAATCCGGCGAAACTTCGACCGATTAACTCCCACCTAAATTACGGACAATATGAAACACTCGGATACCTCATCTTGTGAAAGCGTATTGTAGTTCTCGATGGGCACTGACAGTTGTACTTAGAAAATAATAGGCAACCACATCCCCATATTTGAACTCCGCCTAGTTCAGAAGCCGCTATTTTTTTTGTTCAGACCGCAATAACTTCTTCATATTTACTCGGAATCCGGCGAGACTTCGACCGATTAACTCCCACCTAAATTACGGACAATATGAAACACTCGGATACTTCATCTTGTGAACGTACACTGTAGTTCTCCATGGGAACTGACAGTTGTACTTAGAAAATAACAGGCTGCCACATCTTCATATTTGAACTCCTCCTAGTGTAGAAGCCACTATTTTTTTTGTTCAGACTGCAATATTTCTTCATACTAACTCGGAATCTGGCGAAACTTCGACCGATTAACTCCCACCTAAATTACGGACAATATGAAACACTCAGATACTTCATCTTGTGAATGTACACTGTAGTTATCCATGGGAACTGACAGTTGTACTTAGAAAATAACAGGATACCACATCCCCATATTTGAACTCCGCTTAGTGCATAAGCCGCTATGTTTTTTTCAGACTGCAAGAACTTCTTCATAATAATTTAGAATCCGGTGAGACTTCGACCAATTAACTCCCACCTAAATTACGGACAATATGGAACACTCGGATACTTCATCTTGTGAACGCATATTGTAGTTCTCCATGGGCACTGACAGTTGTACTTAGAAAATAACAGGATACCACATCCCCATATTTGAACTCCGCCTAGTGCAGAAGCCGCTATTTTTTTGTTCAGACTGCAACAACTTCTTCTTACTTACTCGAAATCCGACGAGACTTCGACCGATTAACTCCCACCTAAATTTCGGACAATATGAAACACTCGGATACTTCATCTTATGAACGTACACTGTAGTTCTCCATGGGGACTGATAGTTGTACTTCGAAAATAACATGCTACTACATCCCCATATTTGAACTCCGCCTAGTGCAGAAGCCGCTAATTATTTTGTTCAGACTGCAATAACTTTTTCTTACTAATTCATAATCCAGTGAGACTTCGACCGATTAACTCCCACCTAAATTACGGACAATATGGAACACTCTGATACGTCATCTTGTGAACGCATAATGTAGTTCTCTATGGGCACTAACAGTTGTACTTAGAAAATAATAGGATACCACATCCCCATATTTGAACTCCGCCTAGTGGAGAAGCCGCTATTGTTTTCTGTTCAGACTGCAATAACTTCTTCATACTAATTCAGAATCCGTTGAGACTTCGACCAATTAACTCCCATCTAAATTACAGACAATATGGAACACTCGGATACTTCATCTTGTGAACGCATACTATAGTTCTCGATGGGCACCGACAGTTGTACTTAGAAAATAACAGGATACCACATCCCCATATTTGAACTCCGCCTAGTGTAGAAGCCGCTATATTTTTTGTTCAAACTGCAATAACTTCTTCATACTTACTCGGAATCCGGCGAGACTTCGACCGATTAACTCCCACCTAAATTACGGACTATATGAAACACTCGGATACTTCATCTTGTGAACGTACACTGTAGTTCTCTTTGGGGACTGACAGTTGCACTTAGAAAATAACAGGCTACCACTTCCCCATATTTGAACTTCGCCTAGTGGAGAAGACGCTATTTTTTTGTTCAGACTGCAATATTTTCTTCATACTAACTCGAAATCCGACGAGACTTCGACCGATTAACTCCCACCTAAATTACGGACAATATGGAACACTCGGATAATTTATCTTGTGAACGCATACTGTAGTTCTCCATGGGAACTGACAGTTGTACTTAGAAAATAACAGGATACCACATCCCCATATTTGAACTCCGCCTAGTTCAGAAGCCGCTATTTTTTTGTTCAGACTACAATAACTTCTTCATACTAATTCAGAATCTGGTGAGACTTCGACCAATTAACTCCCACCAAAATTACGGACAATATGGAACACTCGGATAATTTATCTTGTGAACGCATACTGTAGTTCTCCATGGGCACTGACAGTTGTACTTAAAAAATAACAGGATACCACATCCCCATATTTGAACTCCGCCTAGTACAGAAGCCGCTATTTTTTTGTTCAGACTGCAATATTTTCTTCATACTAACTCGGAATCCGGCGAGACTTGGACCGATTAACTCCCACCTAAATTACAGACAATATGAAACACTCGGATACTTCATCTTGTGAACGTAAACTGTAGTTCTCCGTGGGGACTGACAGTTGTACTTAGAAAATAACAGGCTACTACATCCCCATATTTGAACTCCGCCTAGTGCATAAGCCGCTATTTTTGTTGTTCAGACTGCAATAACTTCTTCATACTAATTCAGAATCCGGTGAGACTTCGACCAATTAACTCCCACCTAAATTACGGACAATATGGAACACTCAGATACTTCATCTTGTGAACGCATACTGTAGTTCTCTATGGGCACTGACAGTTGTACTTAGAAAATAACAGGATACCACATCCCCATATTTGAACTCTGCCTAGTGCAGAAGCCGCTATTTATTTGTTAAGACTGCAATTACTTCTTCATACTATTTCAGAATCCGGTGAGACTTCGACCAATTAACTCCCAAATAAATTACGGACAATATGGAACACTCGGATACTTCATCTTGTGAACGCATACTGTAGTTCTCGATGGGCACTGACATTTGTACTTAGAAAATAACAGGATACCACATCCACATATTTGAACTCCGCCTAGTGCAGAAGCCGCTATTTGTTTGTTCAGACTTCAATAACTTCTTCATACTTACTCGAAATCCGGCGAGACTTCGACCGATTAACTCCCACCTAAATTACGGACAATATGAAACACTCGGATACTTCATCTTGTGAACGTACACTTTAGTTCTCCATGGGGACTGACAGTTGTACTTAGAAAATAACTGGCTACTACATTCCCATATTTGAACTCCGCCTAGTACAGAAGCCGCTATTTTTTTTGTTTAGACTGCAATAACTTTTTCATACTAATTCAGAATCCGGTGAAACTTCAACCAATTAATTCCACCTAAATTACGGACAATATGGAACACTCGGATACTTCATCTTGTGAACGCATACTGTAGTTCTCCATGGTCACTGACAGTTGTACTTAGAAAATAACAGGACACCACATCTCCATATTTGAACTCCGCCTTGTGCAAAAGCTGCTATTTTTTTGTTCAGACTGCAATAACTTCTTCATACTAATTCAGAATCCGGTGAGACTTCGACCAATTAACTCCCACCTAAATTACGGACAATATGGAAAACTCAGATACTTCATTTTATGAACGCATACTGTAGTTCTCTATGTGCACTGGCAGTTGTACTTAGAAGACAACAGGATGTAACATCGTCATATTTGAACTCCGCCAAGTGCAGAAGCCGCTATTTTTTTTGTTATGATTACAATATTTTCTTCATACTAACTCGGAATCTGGCGAGACTTCGACCGTTTAACTCCCACCTAAATTACGGACAATATGAAACGCTCGAATACCTCATCTTGTGAACGCATATTGTATTTCTCGATGGGCACTGACAGTTGTACTTAGAAAATAACATGCTACACATCCCCATATTTGAACTCCGCCTAGTGCAGAAGCCGCGATTTTTTTTGTTCAGACCGCAATAACTTCTTCATACTTACTCGGAATTCGGCGAGACTTCGACCGATTAACTCCCACCTAAATTACGGACAATATGAAACACTCGGATACTTCATCTTGTGAACATACATTGTATTTCTCCAGGGGAACTGACAGTTGTACTTAGAAAATAACAGGCTACCACATCTCCATATTTGAACTCCTCTAGTGTAGAAGCCGCTATTTTTTTGTTCAGACTGCAATATTTTCTTCATACTAACTCGGAATTCGACGAAACTTCGACCGATTAACTCCCACCGAAATTACGGACAATATGAAACACTCGGATACTTCATCTTGTGAACGTACACTGTAGTTCTCCATGGGAACTGACAGTTGTACTAAAAAAATAACAGGATACCACATCCCCATATTTGAACTCTGCCTAGTGCAGAAGCCGCTATTTTTTGTTCAGACTGCAATAACTTCTTCATACTAATTTGGAATCCGGTGAGACTTCGACCAATTAACTCCCACCTAAATTATGGACAATATGGAACACTCGGATAATTTATCTTGTGAACGCATACTGTAGTTCTCCATGGGCACTGACAGTTGTACTTAGAAAATAACCGGATACCACATCCCTATATTTGAACTCCACCTACTGCAGAAGCCGCTATTTTGTTTGTTCAAACTGCAATAACTTCTTCATACTTACTCGGAATCCGGCGAGACTTCGACCGATTAACTCCTACCTAAGTTACGGACAATACAAAACACTCGGATACTTCATCTTCTGATGTACATTGTAGTTCTCCACGGGAACTGACAGTTGTACTTAGAAAATAACAGGATACCACATCCCCATATTTGAACTCCGCTTAGTGCCGAAGCCGCTGCTTTTTTGTTCAGACTGCAATAACTTCTTCATACTAATTCAGAATCCGGTGAGACTTCGATAATTAACTCCCACCTAAATTACGAACAATATGGAACACTCGGATAATTTATCTTATGAACGCATATTGTAGTTCTCCATGGGCACTGACAATTGTACCTAGAAAATAACAGGATACCACATCCCCATATTTGAACTCCGCCTAGTGCAGAATCCGTTATTTTTTTGTTCAGACTGCAAAATTTTCTTCATACTAACTCGGAATCCGGCGAGACTTCGACCGATTAACTCCCACCTAAATTACGGACAATATGAAACACTCGGGTACTTCATCTTGTGAATGTACACTGTAGTTCTTCGTGGGGACTGACAGTTGTACTTAGAAAATAACAGGCTACTACATCCCCATATTTGAACTCCGCCTAGTGCATAAGCCGCTATTTTTTTTGTTCAGACCGCAATAACTTCTTCATACTAATTCAGAATCCGGTGAGACTTCGACCAATTAACTCCCACCTAAATTACGGACAATATGGAACACTCGGATACTTCATCTTGTGAACGCATATTGTAGTTCTCTATGGGCACTGACAATTGTACTTAGAAAATAACAAGAAACCACATCCCCATATTTGAATTCCGCCTAGTGCAGAAGCCGCTATTTATTTGTTCAGACTGCAATAACTTCTTCATACTAATTTAGAATTCGGTGAGACTTCGACCAATTAACTCCCACCTAAATTACGGACAATATGGAACACTCGGATACCTCATCTTGTGAACGCATACTGTAGTTCTCCTTGGGCACTGACAATTGTACTTAGAAAATAACAAGATACCACATCCCCATATTTGAATTCCGCCTAGTGCAGAAGCCGCTATTTATTTGTTCAGACTGCAATAACTTCTTCATACTAATTTAGAATTCGGTGAAACTTCGACCAATTAACTCCCACCTAAATTACGGACAATATCGAACACTCAGATACTTCATCTTGTGAACGGATACTGTAGTTCTCCATGGGCACTAACAGTTGTACATAGAAAATAACAGGATACCACATCCTCATATTTGAACTCCGCCTAGTACAGAAGCCGCTATTTTTTTTGTTCAGGCTGCAATATTTTCTTCATAATTACTCGAAATCCGGCGAGACTTCGACCGATTAACTACCACCTAAATTACGGACAATATGGAACACTCGGATACCTCATCTTGTGAATGCATACTGTAGTTCTTCATGTGCATTGACAGTTGTACTTAGAAAATAACAGGATACAACATCTCCATATTTGAACTCCGCCAAGTGCAGAAGCCGCTATTTTTTTTGTTCAGACTGCAATAACTTCTTCATACTAATTCAGAATTCGGTGAGACTTCGACCAATAAACTCCCACCTAAACAATATAGAACGCTCGAATACTTCATCTTGTGAACGCATACTGTAGCTCTTGATGGGCACTGACAGTTGCACTTAGAAAATAACAGGATACCACATCCCCATATTTGAACTCCGTCTAGTGCAGAAGCCGCTATTTTTTTAGTTCAGACTGCAATATTTTCTTCATAATAACTCGTAATCCGGCGAGACGTCCACCGATTAACTCCCACCTAAATTACGGACAATATGGAACACTCAGATATTTCATCTTGTGAACGTACATTGTAGTTCTCCATGGGGGCTGATAGTTGTACTTAGAAAATAACAGGCTACAACATCCCCATATTTGAACTCCGCCTAGTGCAGAAGCCGCTATTTTTTTGTTCAGACTACAATAACTTCTTCATACTAATTCAGAATTCGATGAGACTTCGACCAATTAACTCCCATCTAAATTACGGACAATATGGAACACTCGGATACTTCATCTTGTGAACGCATACTGTAGTTCTCCATGGGCATTGACAGTTGTACTTAGAAAATAACAGGATACCACATCCCCATATTTAAACTCCGCCTAGTGCAGAAGCCGCTATTTTTTTTGTTCAGACTGCAATATTTTCTTCATACTAACTCAGAATCCTGCGAGACTTCGATCGGTTAACTCCCACCTAAATTACGGACAATATGAAACACTCGGATACTTCATCTTGTGAATGTACACTGTAGTTCTCCATGGGGACTGACAGTTGTACTTAGAAAATAGCAGGATACTACATCCCCATATTTGAACTCCGCCCAGCGCAGAAGCCGCTATTTTTTTTGTTCAGACTGCAATATTCTCTTCATACGAACTCGGAATCCGGCGAGACTTCGATCGATTAACTTCCACCTAAATTACGGACAATATGAAACACTCGGATACCTCATCTTGTGAATGCATATTGTAGTTCTCGATGGGCACTGACAGTTGTACTTAGAAAATAACAGGTTACCACATCCCTATATTTGAACTCCGCCTAGTGCAGAAGCCGCTATTTTTTTTGTTCAGACTACAATAACTTCTTCATACTTACTCGGAATCTGGCGATACTTCAACCGATTAACTTCCACGTAAATTACGGACAATATGAAACACTCGGATACTTCATCTTGTGAACGTACACTGTAGTTCTCCATGGGGACTGACAGTTGTACTTAGAAAATAACATACAACCACATCCCCATATTTGAACTCCGCCTAGTGCAGAAGCCGCTTTTTTTTTGTTCAGACTGCAATAACTTCTTCATAATAATTCAGAATCCGGTGAGACTTCGACCAATTAACTCCCACCTAAATTACGGACAATATGGAAGACTCGGATACTTCATCTTGTGAACGCATACTGTAGTTCTCCATGGGCACTGACTATTGTACTTAGAAAATAACAGGATACCACATCCCCATATTTAAACTCCACCTAGTGCAGAAGCCGCTATTTTTTTTTTGTTCAGACTGCAACATTTTCTTCATACCAACTCGAAATCCGGTGAGACTTCGACCGATTAACTCCGAACTAAATTACGGACAATATGAAATACTCGGATACTTCATCTTGTGAACGTATACTGTAGTTCTCCGTGGGGATTGACAGTTGTCCTTAGAAAATAACATCTATGGTGCTCCTTATGATTATTCAACAAGTCAGGTGCGTAGCTCTCTATAGTCTATCTATGGAGGTGCCTAGTATACCAAGTCCAAACTATTCGTTGATTGAGCTTATGCTTAACACACTACATCCCCATTTTTTAAATTCGCCTAGTGAAGTAGCCGCTATTTTTTTGTACAGCCTGCAATATTTTCTTTATACTAACTCAGAATCCGGCGAGACTTCCACCGATTAACTCCCACCTAAATTACGGACAATATGAAACGCTCGGATACTTCATCATGTGAACGTACATTGTAGTTCTCCATGGGGACTAACAGTTGTACTATGGAAATAACAGGCAACTAGATCCCCATATTTGAACTCCGCCTAGTGCAGAAGCCGCTATTTTTTTGTTCAGACTGCAATAACTTATTCATAATAATTCAGAATCTGGTGAGACTTCGACCAATTAACTCCCACCTAAATTACGAACAATATGGAACACTCAGATACTTCATCTTGTGAACGCATACTGTAATTTTCCATGGCACTGACAGTTGTACTTAAAAAATAACAGGATACCACATCCCCATATTTAAACTCCGCCTAGTGCAGAAGCCGCTAATTTTTTTGTTCAGACTACAATATTTTCTTCATACTAACTCGGAATCCGGTGAGACTTCGACCGATTAACTCCAAACTAAATTACAGACAATATGAAATACTCGGATACTTCATCTTGTGAACGTATACTGTAGTTCTCCGTGGGGATTGACATTTGTCCTTAGAAAATAACATCTATGGTGCTCCTTATGATTATTCAACAAGTTAGGTGCGTAGCTCTCTATAGTCTATCTATGGAGGTGCCTAGTATACCAAGTCCAAACTATTCGTTGATTGAGCTTATGCTTAACACACTACATCCCCATTTTTTAAATCCTCCTAGTGCAGTAGTCGCTATTTTTTTTGTACAGCCTGTAATATTTTCTTTATACTAACTCGGAATCCGGCGAGACTTCCACCGATTAACTCCCACCTAAATTACGGACAATATGAAATGCTCGGATACTTCATCATGTGAACGTACATTGTAGTTCTCCATGGGGACTGACAGTTGTACTTAGGAAATAACAGGCTACTAGATCCCCATATTTGAACTCCGCCTAGTGCAGAAGCCGCTATTTTTTTGTTCAGACTGCAATAACTTCTTCATAATAATTCAGAATCCGGTGAGACTTCGACCAATTAACTCCCACCTAAATTACGAACAATATGGAACACTCAGATACTTCATCTTGTGAACGCATACTGTAGTTTTCCATGGCACTAACAGTTGTACTTAGAAAATAACAGGATACCACATCCCCATATTTGAACTCCGCCTAGTGTAGAAGCCGCTATTTTCTTTTCAGACTTCAGTAACTTCTTCATACTAATTCAAAATCCGGTGAGACTTCAACCAATTAACTCCCACCTAAATTACGAACTATATGGAACACTCGGATACTTCATCTTGTGAACGCATAATGTAGTTCTCCATGGGCACTGACTGTTGTACTTAGAAAATAACAGGATACTACATCCCCATATTTGAACTTCGCCCAGTACAGAAGCCGCTATTTTTTTATTCAGACTGCAATATTTTCTTCATACTAACTCGGAATCTGGCGAGACTTCGACCGAATAACTCCCACCTAAATTACGGACAATATGAAAAGCTCGAATACGTCATGTGAACGCATATTGTAGTTCCCATTGGGCACTGACAGTTGTACTTGGAAAATAACAGGCTACTACATCCCCATATTTGAACTCCGCCTAGTGCAGAAGCCGCTATTTTTTTTGTTCAGACAGTAATAACTTCTTCATGCTTACTCGGAATCCGGCGAGACTTCGACCGATTAACTCCCACCTAAATTACGGACAATATGAAACACTCGGATACTTCGTCTTATGAACGTACACTGTAGTTCTCCATGGGGACTGACAATTGTACTTAGAAAATAACTGGCTACCACATCCCCATATTTGAACTCCGTCTAGTGCAGAAGTCGCTATTTTTTTTTGTTCGGACTGCAATAACTTCTTCATAATAATTCAGAATCCGGTGAGACTTCGACCAATTAACTCCCACATAAACTAAGGACAATATGGAACACTCAGATACTACATCTTGTGAACGCATGCTGTAGTTCTCTATGGGCACTAACAGTTGTACATAGAAAATAACAGGATACCACATCCCCATATTTGAACTTCGCCTAGTGCAGAAGCCGCTATTTTTTTGTTTAGATGGCAATAACTTCTTCATACTTACTCGGAATCCGGCGAGACTTCGACCGATTAACCCAAATAAATTACGGACAATATGAAATACTCGGATACTTCATCTTGTGAACGAACACTGTAGTTCTCCATGGGAACTGATAATTGTGCTTAGAAAATAACAGGATACCACATCCCCATATTTGAACTCCGCCTTGTGTAGAAGCCACTATTTTTTTTGTTCAGACCGCAATATTTTCTTCATACTAACACGGAATCCGGCGAGACTTTGACCGATTAACTCCCACCTAAATTACGGACAATATGAAATACTCGGATACTTCATCTTGTGAACGTACACTGTAGTTCTCCCTGGGAACTGACAGTTGTACTTAGAAAATAACTGGATACCACATCCCCATATTTGAACTCCGCCTAGTGCAGAAGCCGCTATTTTTTTGTTCAGACTGCAATAACTTCTTCATACTAATTCAGAATCCGGTGAGACTTCGACCAATTAACTCCCACCTAAATTATGGATAATATGGAACGCTCGGATACTTCATCTTGTGAACGCATACTGTAGTTCTCAATGGGCACTGACAGTTGTACTTAGAAAATAACAGGATACCACATCCCCATATTTGAACTCCGCCTAGTGCAGAAGCCGCTATTTTTTTGTTCAGACTGCAATAACTTCTTCATACTTACTTGGAATCCGGCGAGACTTCGATCAATTAACAACCACCTAAATTAAGGACAATATGAAACACTCGGATACTTCATCTTGTGAACGTACACTATAGTTCTCCATGGAAAATGACAGTTGTGCTTAGAGAATAACAAGCTACCACATCCCCATATTTGAACTTCGTCTAGTGTAGAATCCGCTATTTTTTTGTTCAGAGTGCAATAACTTCTTCATAATAATTCAGAATCCGGTGAGACTTCGACCAATTAACGCCCACCTAAATGACGGACAATATGGAACACTCGGATACTTCATCTTGTGAACGCATATTGTAGTTCTCTATGGGCACTGACAGTTGACTTAGAAAATAGGGTAAGTTTGGCTCACATCCCTAATAAGTTTTAAAAATGAGAAAACATCCTTTCCAAATTAAAGTTACATTTCCGGTCCCTATATTCAAATTCGCGCACGCCAAAAGATCTAAATACCCTTTTATGTTTTTACCATTTCAAACGCGTATAACTTTATATAGAAAAATCGGATCAATATACCGTTTTCACCAAAAAATCACAAATTTTATGATCTTTAAAATGAGATCCATTGTTGATACCAAAAATTCAAATTTGTAGTAAAGGTGAAATTATTTCATATATTTGTAGACAATTCAGCAAATTTTGAACACTTTCGATTTTTTTTCAAATTTACAACATTTGCAAATAATTGCAGACATTTTGTAATTATATGGTATTGTTGCAGAAATGTCTTCAACTATATGGTATAGTTGCAGACATTTCTGCAACTATTGCATATTTGCAGAAATGCAACTATATGCTATAGTTGCAGAAATGGCTGCAACTATTGCATATAGTTGCAGACATTTCTGCAACTATATGGTATAGTTGCATATAGTTGCAGAAATGTCTACAATTATTGCATATACTTGCGGACATTTCTGCACCTATTGTGTATAATTGCAGTTTTCCATTGAAATCGAGAAAACTGAGCTCGCCATTGAAGAAGAAGATGGAGTCAAGAAACATAAGTTCGCCAATGAAGAAAAAGATGAAATCAAGAAAGATAAATCGTTATTAAAATCAATAATGCAAGAAGCGGAGGTGTATTTTAGGGAAAAAACAGCCGAAATGAAAAACAGGGACCTGCAAATTATGTTTTCTTGCAGGAGGAGTTTTAGTGAATTAAGTTTGCTTTTAGGGATACGTGCCTAATATTCACTAGAAAATAACAGGATACCACATCCCCATATTTGAACTCCGCCTTGTGTAGAAGCCGCTATTTTTTTGTTCAGACTACAATAACTTCTTCATACTAATTCAGATTCCGGCAAGACTTCGAACAATTAACTCCTACCAAAATTACGGACAATATGGAACACTCAAATACTTCATCTTGTGAAAGTATAATGTAGTTCTCCATGGGCACTGACAGTTGTACATAGAAAATAACAAGATACCACATCCTCATATTTGAACTCCGCCTAGTGCAGAAGCCGCTATTTTTTTTGTTCAGACTGAAATAACTTCTTCATACTAATTCAAAATCCGGGGAGACTTCGACCAATTAACTCCCACCTAAATTACGGACAATATGGAACACTCGGATACTTCATCTTGTGAACGCATAATGTAGTTCTCCGTGGGCACTGACAGTTGTACTTAGAAAATAGCAGGATACTACATCCCCATATTTGAACTCCGCCCAGTGCAGAAGCCGCTATTATTTTTGTTCAGACTGCAATATTCTCTTCATACTAACTCAGAATCCGGAGAGACTTCGACCGATTAACTCCCACCTAAATTACGGACAATATGAAACACTCGGATACTTCATCTTGTGAACGCATACTGTAGTTCTCCATGGGAACTGACAGTTGTACTTAGAAAATAACAGGATACCACATCCCCATATTTGAACTCCGCCTAGTGTAGAAGCCGCTATTTTTTTGTTCAGACTGCAAAAACTTCTTCATACTTACTCGGAATCCGGCGAGACTTCGACTGATTAACTCCCACCAAAATTACGGACAATATGAAACACTCGGATACTTCATCTTGTGAACGTACACTGTAGTTCTCCATGGGAACTGACAGTTGCGCTTAGAAAATAACAGGATACCACATCCCCATATTTGAACTCCGTCTAGTGCAGAAGCTGCTATCTTTGTTGTTCAGACTGCAATATTTTTTTCATACTAACTCGGAATCCGGCGAGACTTCGACCGATTAACTCCCACCTAAATTATGGACAATATGAAACACTCGGATATTTCATCTTGTGAGCATACACTGTTGTTATCCATGGGGACTGATAGTTGTACTTAGAAAATAACAGGCTACCACATCCCCATATTTGAACTCCACCTAGTGCATAAGCCCCTATTTTTATGTTCAGACTGCAATAACTTCTTCATAATAATTCAGAATCCGGTGAGACTTCGACTAATTAACTCCCACCTAAATTAGGTACAATAAGGAATACTCGGATACTTCATCTTGTGAACGCATACTTTAGTTCTCCATGGGCACTGACAGTTGTACTTAGAAAATAACAGGATACCACATCCCCATATTTGAACTCCGCCTAGTGCAGAAGCCGCTATTTTTTTGTTCAGACTGCAATAACTTCTTCATACTTACTCGGAATCCGGCGAGACTTCGACCGATTAATTCCCACCTAAATTACGGACAATATGAAACACTCGGATACTTCATCTTGTGAACGTACAATGTAGTTCTCCATGGGAACTGACAGTTGCGCTTAGAAAATAACAGGATACCACATCCCCATATTTGAACTCCGCCTAGTGTAGAAGCTGCTATTTTTGTTGTTCAGACTGCAATATTTTTTTCATACTAACTCGGAATCCGGCGAGACTTCGACCGATTAACTCCCACCTAAATTATGGACAATATGAAACACTCGGATATTTCATCTTGTGAACGTACACAGTAGTTCACCATGGGGACTGATAGTTGTACTTAGAAAATAACAGGCTACCACATCCCCATATTTGAACTCCACCTAGTGCATAAGCCGCTATTTTTTTGTTCAGACTGCAATAACTTCCTCATAATAATTCAGAATCTGGTGAGACTTCGACCAATTAACTCCCACCTAAATTAGGTACAATATGGAATACTCGGATACTTCATCTTGTGAACGCATACTGTAGTTCTCCATGGGCCCTGACATTTGTACTTAGAAAATAACAGGATACCACATCCCCATATTTGAACTCCGCCTAGTGCAGAAGCTGCTATTTTTTTGTTCAGACTGCAATAACTTCTTCATACTTACTCGGAATCCGGCGAGACTTCGACCGATTAACTCCCACCTAAATTACGGACAATATGAAACACTTGGATACTTCATCTTGTGAACGTACACTGTAGTTCTCCATTGGAACTGACAGTTGCGCTTAGAAAATAACAGGATACCACATCCCCATATTTGAACTCCACCTAGTGCAGAAGCCGCTATTTTTGTTGTTCAGACTGCAATAACTTCTTCATACTAATTCAGAATCCGGTGAGACTTCGACCAATTAACTCCCACCTAAATTACAGACAATATGGAACACTCGGATACTTCATCTTGTGAAGGCATACTGTAGTTCTACATGGGCATTGACAGTTGTACTTAGAAAATAACAGGATACCACATCCCAATATTTGAACTTCGCCTAGTGCAGAAGCCGCTATTTTTTTGTTCAGACTGCAATATTTTCTTTATACTAACTCGGAATCCGGCGAGACTTCGACCGATTAACTCCCACCAAAATTACGGACAATATGAAACACTCGGATACTTCATCTTGTTAACGTACACTGTAGTTCTCCATGGGAATTGATAGTTGTACTTAGAAAATAATAGGATACGACATCCCCATATTTGAACTCCACCTAGTGCAAAAACCGCTATTTTTTTTTGTTCAAACAGCAATAACTTCTTCATACTAATTCAGAATCCGGTGAGATTTCGACCAATTTACTCCACCCTAAAATATGGACAATCTAGAAAACTCGGATACTTCATCTTGTGAACGCATACTGTAGTTCTCAATGGGCACTGACAGTTGTACTTAGAAAATAACAGGATACCACATCCCCATATTTGAACTCTGCCTAGTACTGAAGCCGCTATTTTTTTTTGTTCAGATTACAGTATTTTATTCATACTTACTCGGAATCCGGCGAGACTTCGACCGATTAACTCCCACCTAAATTACGGACAATATGGAACACTTGGATACCTCATCTTGTGAACGCATACTGTAGTTCTCCATATGCACTGACACTTGTACTTAGAAAATAACAGGATACAACATCTCCATATTTGAATTCCGCCTAGTGCATAAGCCGCTATTTTTTTGTTCAGACTGCAATAACTTCCTCATAATAATTCAGAATCCGGTGAGACTTCGACCAATTAACTCCCACCTAAATTAGGTACAATATGGAATACTCGGATACTTCATCTTGTGAACGCATACTGTAGTTCTCCATGGGCCCTGACATTTGTACTTAGAAAATAACAGGATACCACATCCCCATATTTGAACTCCGCCTAGTGCAGAAGCCGCTATTTTTTTGTTCAGACTGCAATAACTTCTTCATACTTACTCGGAATCCGGCGAGACTTCGACCGATTAACTCCCACCTAAATTACGGACAATATGAAACACTTGGATACTTCATCTTGTGAACGTACACTGTAGTTCTCCATTGGAACTGACAGTTGCGCTTAGAAAATAACAGGATACCACATCCCCATATTTGAACTCCACCTAGTGCAGAAGCCGCTATTTTTGTTGTTCAGACTGCAATAACTTCTTCATACTAATTCAGAATCCGGTGAGACTTCGACCAATTAACTCCCACCTAAATTACAGACAATATGGAACACTCGGATACTTCATCTTGTGAAGGCATACTGTAGTTCTACATGGGCATTGACAGTTGTACTTAGAAAATAACAGGATACCACATCCCAATATTTGAACTTCGCCTAGTGCAGAAGCCGCTATTTTTTTGTTCAGACTGCAATATTTTCTTTATACTAACTCGGAATCCGGCGAGACTTCGACCGATTAACTCCCACCTAAATTACGGACAATATGAAACACTCGGATACTTCATCTTGTTAACGTACACTGTAGTTCTCCATGGGAATTGATAGTTGTACTTAGAAAATAATAGGATACGACATCCCCATATTTGAACTCCACCTAGTGCAAAAACCGCTATTTTTTTTTGTTCAGACAGCAATAACTTCTTCATACTAATTCAGAATCCGGTGAGATTTCGACCAATTTACTCCACCCTAAAATATGGACAATCTAGAAAACTCGGATACTTCATCTTGTGAACGCATACTGTAGTTCTCAATGGGCACTGACAGTTGTACTTAGAAAATAACAGGATACCACATCCCCATATTTGAACTCTGCCTAGTACTGAAGCCGCTATTTTTTTTGTTCAGATTACAGTATTTTATTCATACTTACTCGGAATCCGGCGAGACTTCGACCGATTAACTCCCACCTAAATTACGGACAATATGGAACACTTGGATACCTCATCTTGTGAACGCATACTGTAGTTCTCCATATGCACTGACACTTGTACTTAGAAAATAACAGGATACAACATCTCCATATTTGAATTCCGCCTAGTGCAGAAGCCGCTATTTTTTTTGTTCAGACTGCAATAACTTCTTCATACTAATTCAGAATCCGGTTAGACTTCGACCAACTAAATCCCAACTAACTCCCAACTAAATTACGGACAATATGGAACACTCAGATACTTCATCTTGTGAACGCATACTGAAGTTCTTGATGGGCACTGACAGTTGTACTTAGAAAATAACAGGATACCACATCCCCATATTTGAACTCCGCCTAGTGCAGAAGCCGCTATTTTTTTGTTCAGACTGCAATAACTTCTTCATACTAATTCAGAATCCGGTGAGACTTCAACCAATTAACTCCCACCTAAATTACGGACAATATGGAACACTCGGATAATTTATTTTATGAACGCATACTGTAGTTCTCCATAGGCACTGACAGTTGTACTTAGAAAATAACAGGATACCACATCCCCATATTTGATCTCCGCCTAGTGCAGAAGCCGCTATTTTTTTGTTCAGATTGCAATAACTTCTTCATACTTACTTGGAATCGGGCGAGACTTCGACCGATTAACTCCCACCTAAATTACGAACGATATGAAACACTCGGATACTTCATCTTGTGAACTTAACCTGTAGTTCTCCATGGGAACTGACAGTTGTGCTTAGAAAATAACAGAATACCACATCCCCATATTTGAACTCCGCCTAGTGCAAAAGCTGCTATTTTTTTGTTCAGACTTCAATAACTTCTTCATACTAATTCAAAATCTGGTGAGACTTCGACTAATTAACTCCCACCTAAATTATGGACAATATGGAACACTCGGATAATTTATCTTATGAACGCATACTGTAGTTCTCCATGGGCAGTGACAGTTGTACTTAGAAAATAACAGGATACCACATCCCAATATTTGAACTCTGCCTAGTGCAGAAGCCGCAATTTTTTTTGTTCAGCCTGCAATATTTTCTTCATACTAACTCGGAATCCGGCGAGACTTCGACCGTTTAACTCCCACCTAAATTACGGACAATATGAAACACTCGGATACTTCATCTTGTGAACGTACACTGTAGTTCTCCATGGGGATTGACAGTTGTACTTAGAAAATAACAGGCTACTACATCCCCATATTTGAACTCCGCCTAGTGTAGAAGCTGCTATTTTTTTTGTTCAGACTGCAATAACTTCTTCATACTAATTCAGAATCCGGTGAGACTTCGACCAATCAACTCCCACCTAAATTACGGACAATATGGAACACTCGGATATTTCATCTTGTGAACGCATACTGTAGTTCTCTATGGGCAGTGACAGTTGTACTTAGAAAATAGGGTAAGTTTGGCTCACATCCCTAATAAGTTTTAAAAAAGAGAAAACATCCTTTCCAAACTAAAGTTACATTTCCAGTCCCTATATTCAAATTCGCGCACGCCAAAAGATCTAAATACCCTTTTATGTTTTTACCATTTCAAGCAAATTTTGAACACTTTCGATTTTTTTTCAAATTTACAACATTTGCAAATAATTACAGACATTTTGCAATTATATGGTATTGTTGCAGAAATGTCTTCAATTATATGGTATATTTGCAGACATTTCTGCAACTATTGCATATTTGCAGAAATGCAACTATATGCTATAGTTGCAGAAATGGCTGCAACTATTGCATATAGTTGCAGACATTTGTGCAACTATATGGTATAGTTGCATATAGTTGCATATAGTTGCAGAAATGTCTGTAATTATTGCATATAATTGCAGACATATCTGCACCTATTGTGTATAATTGCAGTTTTCCATTGAAATTGAGAAAACTGAGCTCTCCATTGAAGAAGAAGATGGAGTCAAGAAACATAAGTTCGCTAATGAAGAAAAAGATATAATCAAGAAAGATAAACTCGTTATTAAAATCAATAATGCAAGAAGCGGAGGGGTATTTTAGGGAAAAAACAACCGAAATGAAAAACAGGGACCTGCAAATTATGTTTTCTTGCGGGAGGAGTTTTAGTGAATTTAGTTTGCTTTTAGGGATGCGTGCCTAATATTCACTAGAAAACAACAGGATACCACATCCCCATATTTGAACTCCGCCTAGTGCAGAACCCGCTATTTTTTTGTTCAGACTGCAATAACTTCTTCATACTAATTCAGATTCCGGCGAGACTTCGAACAATTAACTCCCACCTAAATTACGGACAATATGGAACACTCAAATACTTCATCTTGTGAACGTATAATGTAGTTCTCCAAGGGCACTGACAGTTGTACATAGAAAATAACAGGATACCACATCCTCATATTTGAACTCCGCCTAGTGCAGAAGCCGCTATTTTTTTTGTTCAGACTGAAATAACTTCTTCATACTAATTCAAAATCCGGGGAGACTTCGACCAATTAACTCCCACCTAAATTACGGACAATATCGAACACTCGGATACTTCATCTTGTGAACGCATAATGTAGTTCTCCATGGGCACTGACAGTTGTACTTATAAAATAGGGTAAGTATGGCTCACATCCCTAATAAGTTTTAAAAAAGAGAAAACATCCTTTCCAAATTAAAGTTACATTTCCGGTCCCTATATTCAAATTCGCGCACGCCAAAAGATCTAAATACCCTTTTATGTTTTTACCATTTCCAATGCGTATAACTTTATATAGAAAAATCGGATCAACATACCGTTTTCACCAAAAAATCACAAATTTTATGATCTATAAAATGAGATCCATTGTTGATACCAAAAATTCAAATTTGTAGTAAAGGTGCAATTATTTCATATATTTGTAGACAATTAAGCAAATTTTGAACACTTTCGAATTTTTTTCAAATTTACAACATTTGCAAATAATTACAGACATTTTGCAATTATATGGTATTGTTGCAGAAATGTCTTCAACTATATGGTATAGTTGCAGACATTTATGCAACTATTGCATATTTGTAGAAATGCAACTATATGTTATAGTTGCAGAATTGGCTGCAACTATTGCATATAGTTGTAGACATTTCTGCAACTATATGGTATAGTTGCATATAGTTGCAGAAATGTCTGCAATTACTGCATATAATTGCAGACATTTCTGCACTTATTGTGTATAATTGCAGCTTTCCATTGAAATCGAAAAAACTGAGCTCGCCATTGAAGAAGAAGATGGAGTCAAGAAACATAAGTTCGCCAATGAAGAAAAAGATGAAATCAAGAAAGATAAACTCGTTATTAAAATCAATAATGCAAGAAGCGGAGGGGTATTTTAGGGAAAAAACAACCGAAATGAAAAACAGGGACCTGCAAATTATGTTTTCTTGCGGGAGGAGTTTTAGTGAATTAAGTTTGCTTTTAGGGATGCGTGCCTAATATTCACTAGAAAATAACAGGATACCACATCCCCATATTTGAACTCCGCCTAGTGCAGAAGCCGCTATTTTTTTGTTCAAACTGCAATAACTTCTTCATACTAATTCAGATTCCGGCGAGACTTCGAATAATTAACTCCCACCTAAATTACGGACAATATGGAACACTTAAATACTTCATCTTGTGAACGTATAACGTAGTTCTCCATGGGCACTGACAGTTGTACAGAGAAAATAACAGGATACCACATCCTCATATTTGAACTCCGCCTAGTGTAGAAGCCGCTATTTTTTTGTTCAGACTGAAATAACTTCTTCATACTAATTCAAAATCCGGGGACACTTCGACCAATTAACTCCCACCTAAATTACGGACAATATGGAACACTCGGATACTTCATCTTGTGAACGCATAATGTAGTTCTCCATGGGCACTGACAGTTGTACTTAGAAAATAGCAGGATACTACATCTCCATATTTGAACTCCGCCCAGTGCAGAAGCCGCTATTATTTTTGCTCAGACTGCAATATTCTCTTCATACTAACTCAGAATCCGGAGAGACTTCGACCGATTAACTCCCACCTAAATTACGGACAATATGAAACACTCGGATACATCATCTTGTGACGTACACTGTAGTTCTCCATGGGAACTGACAGTTGTAATTAGAAAATAACAGGCTACCACATCCCCATATTCGAACTCCCATGGTGCAGAAGCCGCTATTTTTTTTTGTTCAGACTGCAATATTTTTTTCATACTAACTAAGAATCCGGCGAGACTTTGACCGATTAACTCCCACCTAAATTATGGACAATATGAAACACTCGGATACTTCATCTTGTGAACGTACCTAGTAGTTCACCATGGGGACTGATAGTTGTACTTAGAAAATAACAGGCTACCACATCCCCATATTTGAACTCCACCTAGTGCATAAGCCACTATTTTTTTGTTCAGACTGCAATAACTTCTTCATAATAATTCAGAATCCGATGGGACTTCGACCAATTAACTCCCACCAAAATTACGTATAATATGGAACACTCGGATACTTCATCTTGTGAACGCATATTGTAGTTCTCCATGGGCACTGACAGTTGTACTTAGAAAATAACAGGATACCACATCCCCATATTTGAACTCCGCCTAGTGCAGAAGCCGATATTTTTTTGTTCAGACTGCAATAACTTCTTCATACTTACTCGGAATCTGGCGAGACTTCGACCGATTAACTCCCACCTAAATTACTGACAATATGAAACACTCGGATACTTCATCTTGTGAACGTACACTGTAGTTCTCCATGGGAACTGACAGTTGCGCTTAGAAAATAACAGGATACCACATCCCCATATTTGAACTCCACCTAGTGCATAAGCCGCTATTTTTTTGTTCAGACTGCAATTTTTTTTTCAAACTAACTCGGAATCCGGCGAGACTTCGACCAATTAACTCCCACCTAAATTACAGACAATATGGAACACTCGGATACTTCATCTTGTGAAGGCATACTGTAGTTCTCCATGGGCACTGACAGTTGTACTTAGAAAATAACAGGATACCACATCCCCATATTTGAACTCCGCCTAGTGCAGAAGCCGCTATTTTTTTGTTCAGACTGCAATAACTTCTTCATATTAATTCAGAATCCTGTGAGACTTCGACCCATTAACTCCCACCTAAATTACGTACAATATGGAACACTCGGATACTTCATCTTGTGAACGCATACTGTAGTTCTCCATGGGCACTGACAGTTGTACTTAGAAAATAATAGGATACCACATCCCCATATTTGAACTCCGCCTAGTGCAGAAGCCGCTATTTTTTTGTTCAGACTGCAATAACTTCTTCATACTTACTCAGAATCCGGCGAGACTTCGACCGATTAACTCCCACCTAAATTACGGACAATATGAAACACTCGGATACTTCATCTTGTGAACGTACACTGTAGTTCTCCATGGGAACTGATAGTTGCGCTTAGAAAATAATATGATACCACATCCCTATATTTGAACTCCGCCTAGTGCAGAAGCCGCTATTTTTGTTGTTCAGACTGCAATAACTTCTTCATACTAATTCAGAATTCGGTAAGACTTCGACCAATTAACTACCACCTAAATTACAGACAATATGGAACACTCGGATACTTCATCTTGTGAAGGCATACTGTAGTTCTCCATGGGCACTGACAGTTGTACTTAGAAAATAACATGATACCACATCCCAATATTTGAACTTCGCCTAGTGCAGAAGCCGCTATTTTTTTGTTCAGACTGCAATATTTTCTTTATACTAACTCGGAATCCGGCGAAACTTAGACCGATTAACTCCCACCTTAATTACGGACAATATGAAACACTCGGATACTTCATCTTGTGAACGTACACTGTAGTTCTCCATGGGGATTGATAGTTGTACTTAGAAAATAATAGGCTACGACATCCCCATATTTGAACTCCACCTAGTGCAAAAGCCGCTTTTTTTTTGTTCAGACTACAATAACTTCTTCATACTAATTCAGAATTCGGTGAGATTTCGACCAATTTACTCCACCCTAAATTACGGACAATCTAGAAAACTCGGATACTTCATCTTGTGAACGCATACTGTAGTTCTCTATGGGCACTGACAGTTGTACTTAGAAAATAACAGGATACCACATCCCCGTATTTGAAATCTGCCTAGTACTGAAGCCGCTATTTTTTTTGTTCAGACTGTAGTATTTTATTCATACTTACTCAGAATCCGACGAGACTTCGACCGATTAACTCCCACCTAAATTACGGACAATATGGAACACTTGGATACCTCATCTTGTGAACGCATACTGTAGTTCTCCATGGGCATTGACACTTGAACTTAGAAAATAACAGGATACAACATCTCCATATTTGAATTCCGCCTAGTGCAGAAGCTGCTATTTTTTTTGTTCAGACTGCAATAACTTCCTCATACTAATTCAGGATCCGGTGAGACTTCGACCAATTAACTCCCAACTAAATTACGGACAATATGGAACACTCAGATACTTCATCTTGTGAACGCATACTGTAGTTCTTGATGGGCACTGACAGTTGTACTTAGAAAATAACAGGATACCACATCCCCATATTTGAACTCCGCCTAGTTTAGAAGCCGCTATTTTTTTGTTCAGACTGCAATAAATTCTTCATACTAATTCAGAATCCGGTGAGACTTCGACCAATTAACTCCCACCTAAATTACGGACAATATGGAACACTCGGATAATTTATCTTATGAACGCATACTGTAGTTCTCCATGGGCATTGACAGTTGTACTTAGAAAATAACAGGATACCACATCCCCACATTTGAACTCCACCTAGTGTAGAAGCCGCTATTTTTTTGTTCAGATTGCAATATTTTCTTCATACTAACTCGGAATCCGGCGAGACATCGACCGATTAACTACCACCTAAATTACGGACAGTATGAAACACTCGGATACTTCATCTTGTGAACGTACACTGTAGTTCTCCATAGGGACTGACAGTTGTACTTAGAAAATAACAGGCTACTACATCCCCACATTTGAACTCCGCCTAGTGCAGAAGCCGCTATTTTTTTGTTCAGACTACAATAACTTCTTCATACTAATTCAGAATCCAGTGAGACTTCTTCATATTAATTCAGAATCCGGTGAGACTTCGACCAATTAACTCCCACCTAAATTACGGACAATAGGAAACACTCGGATACTTCATCTTGTGAACGCATACTGTAGTTCTCCATGGGCACTGACAGTTGTACTTAGAAAATAATAGCATACCACATCCCCACATTTGAACTCCGCCTAGTGCAGAAGCCGCTATTTTTTTGTTCAGACTGTAATAACTTCTTCATACTACACTACAACAAAAATACCCTATTACAACGCCCTTTTTACAATGGGCAGTGGTTGCCCGTTGTAATAGACGGCTATTACAACGGTCCATTCAGGCCCGTTGTAAAAGATGCCACATACAACGTTGTTTTTACAACGGGCATCGGTTTCTCGTTGTAATAGAAGGCTATTACAACGGTCCATTCAGTCCCGTTGTAATAGGTGTCAATTTTACAACGGGCTAAAAACGTCCGTTGTAATATTTGTTACTACTCTAATTTTGGTTAGCGGGCTACTTTCGCTCCATTGCCTCCAAAATTTTGAGTTCCTGCTTTTCCCTTTTTCTTAACCCTAAATTTCAATTTCCACGGCAATTTCCTCTGCACGGCTGCACCGCCTCCTTCATCGAGTTCATCCTCTCTTCCTCCTCGTAAATCTCCTCTTTCTTCTTTTATTAAAATATTCACTAGTCCACTTAAATGAACTGGTGTTGTCCTCCAAAAAAATATATCATCTCCTTAATAAATTGCGCCTCCTAAATCAACACTACCATAGCCCGGACAACACTATTGCCATCGTCTTATAAAGAGCTCAGATCTTAGAGATGCTGCCATCGAAATGTGGATCTGGAGCCTAAGTCTTTGTTTCTAGTCCATCCAATCTCGATCTCGCATACTCCACTTAATGGCAGAAGAAGAACCACAAAACAGAGCTGCCGTGGTCGATGTATCGGAAGTCACAGTTGACGATGAGCTAGTCACCAGCCCCAGCCCCCTGTTCGTTGTTAGAAATGGCCTCTCAAGTATGAACAGGCTTTTCTCCATTCTCTTCCCTTTGCTCATATGTGAGTTGCTGATTTTAGTATTTAGTATAATATATTTCAGTTTCTAAGTTGTGTTTTATTGGATTTCCTACTAGAAGGTAAATGGGCAGGCTATAGGTGAATCTATATTCCATTTCTTTATTCCCATTTGATGAATAAGGAAAGGACGAATTCTATCTTTCTCTTTATTTTTAGTAATTGCTTCTAGCAGTTGATTTTTGAATTCATTGCAGGTATGAGAAGAGTTATATGCATAGAGATATGGTTACTCATGTTGTCATTTCAACTGCTATGTTTTTCATAACTGGAACTACAGATGGTATGTTTTTATGTATCAAGTTCACTTATTTTTGGCCCTGAAGAACTGATGGATAGTTAAGTGTTAGGTTCTAACATATAAGTAAAAAAAAATATCGTTTGAACATGTACAAATAAATACAGAGCTGAAGAACTGCAGCATGTACATGGTACATAAATCGTAAGACTTCCAAACAGATCTTCTAGGATGCTTTTGTTAGCTTCTCTTATGATCTGCAGCATGTACATACGTTTCCTTTGTTTAAAGCATGTGATTTATCATTTGGATTTGCATATAGGGTTCGATCAAAAACCAGAAAGTGGGAACCATAGAGCGATGAATCCAAGAGGAAGCCCAGAATCTATCAAAACGAAGATGGCTAGTATAGGTATATGCACCAGCGGGAGTGAGATTAACCGGTAATGTCCATTAAATATTATTCATTGACACAATAGATTTAGAGTAATATTCTCTACATATTTGATTTGATATAGTAGTACGATTATACAAACACAACCCTCTTTGACGATGAATGTTTGTAATTTAAACAAGCATAGAACCGCTCTTTATTTTTATTTATTCTTCCCTCCACATTATGATCATGAAACATTTCCTTAACACAATTCTCGGATGATCAACTTCCATTAACCTTTGAACATACGGCTCTAATTTGCCCACTGCTCCAGTCAATGGGTTAATATTCCCCATGCTCACCATACTTTTGGCAAAACTAGAGAAAAACATGCTCTGACTATTCGCAAAGCTATTCACAGCTGAAGCAGTAGATATAAATACTATTGAATAACCCTGTTTGTTTGTTTATTTTTTTTTATTTTTTTTACCGTCATCACCAAGAAATTAAATGTTTATCTGTGAATTTTGAATTGGTAGCTTGAGTATTATGAAGTGATGCAAGTGCAATTACAAGTATTTTGCAGAAGAGGTGTTAAAAATGGTGAACTTGTAAAAACTAATAGATGGCTACCACTCAAAAATAATAGATGGCTACCACTCGAAAGCCTTGTAATTGCACTTGTAATTGCACTTGTAATTAAATGTTTATCTATTATTTTTTACAAGTTCACCATTTTTAACACCTCTTCTACAAAATACTTGTAATTGCACTTGCAACACTTCATAATACTCAAGCCTACCAATTCAAAATTCACAGATAAACATTTAATTGCTTGATGATGACGGTAAAAAAAAATAAACAAACAAACAGGGTTATTCAATAGTATTTATATCAAACGACTTTTAATACTCCAGTCTCTCCATCTGGTGGAAAGTAATATGGTGTACCACTCCTCGGGGCTGTTTGTACTATGTTGGTGATACCCACCAACCTCAAGAATCTGCTTTCGGATTGAATTCACGAACTGGCATTGGAAGTAAATATGCTGGTTGGTTTCATTCTGCCATTGGCAGAGGCTACAAAGTGAGGAGTTTAGCATTCCCATGTGGCACAAAGTGAATGTATTATAACAGGTTTTTCATTTTGAATAATGTTCTTAACTCTCTAATATTTGGATTGCTGGTGTGTGGCAACACTAGATGACCACTAGAAAAATAATCAGAAACGTTGGCCTGGAGAAGTATGCCATGTGTATTGAATAATATGTGTATTCTTTGATAATAGTTTTGCTACATTTGTAATGCTTTAGGCTATACAGCATAGCATGTCTTTGTGAAATTTGATTTTACAAAGAAAATAATGATTTACTATTTTATTAGTTTGTAATGTAAATTAGTTTGGTTAGCTATCAATTAAAATATTTCCTTTTTCCATGATTCAAACAAAATAATGATTCAAACAAAATAATGATTCAAACAAAATAATGATAACGATAATCTTTTATTAGTTAAGTATCCTTTCAGTTTATGTGCTTAATAACTAAAATTTTATATCGCCGTCTTTATTTACTATTTTATTTTTGTTTCAAATACTAGACAATCTAGGCTGCAAATGTGCCTTGGCCTTTGACATCACAGCTGCATGCAGCGGGTTTGTTGTTGGACTAATAACTGCCACTCGCCTTATAAAGGGTATATAAAAAAGCTGTATTTTTACCTATATAGATAATGGATTTATTCATGGCTTGCTAATGAGTATGCTTAGTCTTATAGGTGGTGGTTACAAGAACATTTCGTGTTTGGATCAGATGCTTTATCCTGCTTTGTTAATTGGTCTGGTAGAGGAACATGCATTCTATTTGGTGATGCTGCTGGAGCAGTCTTAGTTCAGGTGCATGCTTTCATCTTCCAATTTTCTTATATTTTTCATTATAAATTTTTTATACTGTCTCGTATTTATGATGATTGTATATGAATAATATTTTAATCTCTTGACTACAGATTTATGGTCATGAAAAATTCTAGTATCCAAGTCAGTAAAACTATTCATAAAGATGATACATCATGCTTGTTAAAAACCGTAGTGTCACCTAGGTACTAACATATTACGGTTTAATTTAGTTCTATTAAACATAACAATTCGAGAATTAAGACAGGTGGTTAGTAACCTTGTTTTCACCCCTGTTAATAAACCAAGTTTGTATTGGTTCCACAGCAATGTTTTCTTTTTACTTTTTTTTCTTTTTTTTTTGCAAAAATTGATAAGTTTAACAAATAAAACCCTGAAGACCTTGTATGGAACTTTGTCGCTAACATATCAATTTTTCATGCTGCGTGTGCGCTATTTTCTCTGATTGTTTGTGTGTGTTATTAGCCCTAGAAATGTTTCTAAATCTAAATTTTCAAATCTGACTAAACAGTCACGGTGTTATTTCAAGGAGGTTTCCATAAAACATAAAAGATTCCAAATCCTATTTTTCAAATCTGAATGTATTAAGTTGTTAAGTGTTATCAGTATAGGTGTTATTGCAAGAAAGTAAAGTTAGTGATCATTTTTCGACATAGTTTTGTTTCAATTTTTTCTGTACATAGTGAAGTTAGCGATCGTTTATGCATTAGTTTATCATTTGTGCACAAATTTCTCATTTCTGCATCAGTTCTCATTGTTAATTGTTGGACTTGATTATAGATAATTAAGCTTTTTCAGCGAATAGTTGAACTTGTTTACAAGCATCTGCTACATTTTATTCTGTAGTAGTTCTCATTTCTACAACAAAGAATTTGATCATTTTGTGGTTAACTCTAATCTTATCAGTACCAATTGTGGTTTATGAACTATCCGGGAACTAGGTCATTTTGTGGTTTGTATTTTTTTGTTATGGATTGTGGGTGAATTTGGTCATTTTATATTGATGCAATGTTGGTTAAGTTTTATATTTGTTATGTTTACTTTAGGCACTTAACTGTAATAATGTATGCAAACTATACAACATGAATATGGAATTGTATTTTTAATATGATAAATCAACACTTAAATAACTATAGAACAGTTGCCAAGTTTACTTTTAAATATACATTTTAAATGATAGAAAAATACACATGGACAATTGGATTTTGATTCTCTTGATCCTGTCAAAATTGCAATCGGCTAGGGTGCACTGTTCAGCTTGGGTACATTGTTCGGAACTCATTTAAGTTTACTGTTTTCTTCTTTTGATTTATCCGTCTTTTATTCATGGCTTGAAACGTTTTTGGGCTTTGCTTTAGGTTTACTGGTAGGTGTTGACTTCCGAGATGGTAACTTTGCCAGTGATTTTTTAATGGTAACTTCACCTAATCATGATTATCATATTCACTAAAGTCAATTTTTTTACTTATAGTCAAACCGCGATAGCAACAATACGCAGCAGGTTCAAGATCAGCAAGAACAAGTTATTGTGGATGGTTTGATGAAAAAAAAGTGCAGGCTATTGAGTTAGGAGAAGAACGTAGTTGCAGAGGGGACAATAGCAAGCACTGATCTTGATGCGTTGGTACATTTTGTAAAGCTTGGAGCAGAAGCTCGGAAAGTATGGGTGGATGTAGCGGTGAAACAAGAAGCTTTTTTATTTAGGCCAAATTCAGAGATGTCCACTATTAAAGAGGCCGTTGGATCAACCGTCGCGTGGCACAAAGACTTTATATCCTTAGTCTAGTATGATTGTACTTAGAACTTGATATTTATAGCCTACTGTAATGTATTAATGCTTTATGAATTTGGGAGGTAAACTTATCTGACTTTTTGGAGTGTTGGAATTTTATGACTATCTTTTAGTCTTTTCGCATGTGATTTTGGTTGTTTGTGTGTAATATTTATTACTGTTAAATTTTTCATTATTTGTACGGATGTGCTACCTATACGTTGCTGTAATTTTTTTTTAATTTGCATTTTTTCTGCAATGGTCAAAGCGCGTTGTATTATACTCTATTACAACGGTCAATAACAGTTGTATAAAAGTCTATAACAACGGTCGAAAACCGTTGTCAAAATGTTTTTTACAACGGTCAGGGAATGTTGTAAAACATGCTATCCATCTTGTATGATAGTATTTTGCAACGGGCAAAGAAACTTGTATTACAGTCTATTACAACGGTCGGCGACCGTTGTAAAAAAGTTTACTACAAAGGTCTTTACAACATTAACTGCTCGTTGTAAAATATGGGTGACCTATTACAACATCGCCTATTTCAACGGTCTGCTGCCCGTTGTGGAACACATATTACAACGGGCATTGCCCGTTGTAAAAAGCCTGTTTTGTTATAGTGCTAATTCAGAATCCGGTAAGACTTCGACCAATTAACTCCCACTTAAATTACGGACAATATGGAACACTCGGATACTTCATCTTGTGAACGCATACTGTAATTCTCTATGGGCACTGACAGTTGTACTTATAAAATAACAAGATACCACATCCCCATATTTGAACTCCGCTTAGTGCAGAAGCCGATATTTTTTTATTCAGACTGCAATAACTTCTTCATACTAATTAAGAATCCGGTGAGACTTCGACCAATTAACTCCCACCTAAATTACGGACAATATGGAACACTCGGATACTTCATCTTGTGAACGCATACTATAGTTCTCCATGGGCATTGACAGTTGTACTTAGAAAATGACAGCATACCACATCCCCTTATTTGAACTCCGCCTATTACAGAAGCCGCTATTTTTTTTGTTCAGACTGCAATATTTTCTTCATACTAACTCAGAATCCGGCGAGACTTCGACCGATTAACTCCCACCTAAATTACGGACAATATGAAACACTCCGATACTTCATCTTGTGAACGTACACTGTAGTTCTCCATGGGGACTGACAGTTATACTTTGAAAATAACAGGCTACCACATCCCCATATTTGAACTCCGCCAAGTGTAGAAGCCGCTATTTTTTTTTCAAACTGCAATAACTTCTTCATACTAATTCAGAATCTGGTGAGACTTCGACCAATTAACTCCCACCTAAATTACGGACAATATGGAACACTCGGATACTTCATCTTGTGAACGCATATTGTAGTTCTCCATGGGCACTAACAGTTGTACTTAGAAAACAACAGGATATCACATCCCCATATTTGAACTCCGCCTAGTGCAGAAGCCCCTATTTTTTTTGTTCAAACTGCAATAACTTCTTCATACTAATTCAGAATCCGGTGAGACTTCGACCAATTAACTCCCACCTAAATTACGGACAATATGGAACACTCGGATACCTCATCTTGTGAATGCATACTGTAGTTCTCCATGGGCAATAACAGGATACAACATCGCCATATTTGAACTCCGCCTAGTGCAGAAGCCGCTATTTTTTTGTTCAGACTGCAATATTTTCTTCATACTAACTCGAAATCCGGCGAGACTTCGACTGATTAACTCCCACCTAAATTACAGACAATATGAAACACTCGGATACTTCATCTTGTGAACGTACACTGTAGTTCTCCTTGGGGATTGACAGTAGTACTTAGAAAATAACAGGCTACTACATCCCCATATTTGAACTCCGCCTAATGCAGAAGCCGCTATTTTTTTTGTTCAGACTGCAATAACTTCTTCATACTAATTTAGAATCCGATGAGACTTTGATCAATTTACTCCCACCTAAATTACGGACAATAAGGAACACTCAGATACTTCATCTTGTGAACGCATACTGTAGTTCTCTATGGGCACTGACAGTTGTACTTAGAAAATAACAGGATACCACATCCCCATATTTGAACTCCGCTTAGTGTAGAAGCCTCTATTTTTTTGTTCAGACAACAATATTTTCTTCATACTAACTCGGAATCTGGCGAGACTTCGAACCATTAAATCCCATCTAAATTACGGACAATATGAAACACTCGGATACTACATCTTGTGAACGTACACTGTAGTTCTCCATGGGGTCAGACAGTTGTAATTAGAAAATAACAGGCTACCACATCCCCATATTTGAACTCCGCCTAGTGCAGAAGCCGCTATTTTTTTGTTCATAGTGCAATAACTTCTTCATACTAATTTAGAATCTGGTGAGACTTCGACCAATTAACTCCCACCTAAATTACGGACAATATGGAACACTCGGATACGTCATCTTGTGAACGCATACTGTAGTTCTCCAAGGGCACTGACAATTGTACTTAGAAAATAACAGGGTACCACTTCCCCATATTTGAACTCCTTCTAGTGCAGAAGCCGCTATTTTTTTTGTTCAGACTGCAATAACGTCTTCATACTAATTAGAATTCGGTGAGACTTCGACCAATTAACTCCCACCTAAATTACGGACAATAAGGAACACTCAGATACTTCATCTTATGAACGCATACTGTAGTTCTCTATGGGCACTGACAGTTGTACTTAGAAAATAACAGGATACCACATCCCCTTATTTGAACTCCGTTTAGTGTAGAAGCCTCTATTTTTTTGTTCAGACAGCAATATTTTCTTCATACTAACTCGGAATCCGGCGAGACTTCGAACCATTAACTCCCATCTAAATTACGGACAATATGAAACACTCGGATACTACATCTTGTGAACGTACACTGTAGTTCTCCATGGGGACAGACAGTTGTAATTAGAAAATAACAGGCTACCGCATCCCCATATTTGAACTCCGCCTAGTGCAGAAGCCGCTATTTTTTTGTTCAGAGTGCAATAACTTCTTCATACTAATTTAGAATCCGGTGAGACTTTGACCAATTAACTCCCACCTAAATTACGGACAATATGGAACACTCGGATACTTCATCTTGTGAACGCATACTGTAGTTCTCCAAGGGCACTGACAGTTGTACTTAGAAAATAACAGTGTACCGCTTCCCCATATTTGAACTCCTCCTGGTGCAGAAGCCGCTATTTTTTTGTTCAGACTGCAATAACGTCTTCATACTAATTAGAATTCGGTGAGACTTCGACCAATTAACTCCCACCTAAATTACGGATAATATTGAACACTCAGATACTTCATCTTGTGAACACATACTGTAGTTCTCCATGGGCTTTGACAGTTGAACTTATAAAATAACATATTTGAACTCCGCCTAGTACAGAAGCCGATATTTTTTTTCTTCAGACTGTAATATTTTCTTCTAACTAACTCAGAATCCGGCGAGACTTCGACCGATTAACTCCCGCATAAATTACGAACAATATGAAACACTCGGGTACTTCATCTTGTGAACGTACACAGTAGTTCTCCATGGGGACTGACAGTTGTATTTTGAAAATAACAGGCTAGCACATCCCCATATTTGAACTCCGCCTAGGGCAGAAGCCGCTATTTTTTTTGTTCAGACTGCAATAACTTCTTCATACTAATTCAGAGTCCGGTGAGACTTCGACCAATTAACTCCCACCTAAATTACGGACAATATGGAACACACAGATACTTCATCTTGTGAACGCAAACTGTAGTTCTCCATGTGCACTGACAGTTGTACTTAGAAAATAACAGGATGTCACATCCCCATATTTGACCTCCTCCTAGTGCAGAAGCCGCTGTTTTTTTTGTTTAGACTGCAATAAATTGTTCATACTAATTCAGAATCCGCTGAGACTTCGACCAATTAACTCCCACCTAAATTATGGTCAATATGGAACACTCGGACACCTCAACTTATGAACGCATACTGTAGTTCTGCATGGGCACTGACAGTTGTACTTAGAAAATAACAGGATACAACATCGCCATATTTGAACTCCGCCTAGTGAAGAAGCCGCTATTTTTTTTGTTCAGACTGCAATAACTTCTTTATACTAATTCAGAATCCGGTGAGACTTCGACCAATTTACTCTCACCTAAATTACGGACAATACGAAACACTCGGATATTTCATCTTGTGAACGTACACTGTAGTTCTCCATGGGGACTGACAGTTGTACATAGAAAATAACAGGTTACCACATCCCCATATTTGAACTCCGCCTAGTGCAAAAGCCGCTATTTTTTTTGTTTAGACTGCAATAACTTCTTCATAATAATTCCGAATCCGGTGAAACTTCGACAAATTAACTCTCACCTAAATTACGGACAATATGGAACACTCAGATACTTCATATTGTGAACGCATACTGTAGTTCTCTATGGACACTAACAGTTGTACTTAGAAAGTAATAGGATACCACATCCCCTTATTTGTACTCCGTCTAGTATAGAAGCCGCTATTTTTTTGTTCAGACTACAATATTTTCTTCACACTAACTCGGAATCCGGCGAGACTTCGACCGATTAACTCCCACCTAAATTACGGACAATATAAAACACTCGGTTACTTCATCTAGTGAACATACACTGTAGTTCTCCATGGGGACTGACAGTTGTACTTTGAAAATAATAGGCTACCACATCCCTATATTTGAACTCCGCCTACTGCAGAAGCCGCTATTTTTTTTGTTCAGACTGCAATAACTTCTTCATACTAATTCAAAATCCGGTGAGAATTCGACCAATTAACTCTCACCTAAATTACGAACAATATGGAACACTCGGATACTTCAACTTGTGAACGCATACTGTAGTTCTCCATGGGCACTGACAATTGTACTTAGAAAACAACAGGATACCACTTCCCCATATTTGAACTCCGCCTTGTGCAGAAGCCGCTATTTTTTTGTTCAGACTGCAATAACTTCTTCATACTAATTCAGAATCCGGTGAAACTTCGACCAATTAACTCCCACCTAAATTACAGACAATATGGAACACTCAGATACTTCATCTTGTGAACGCATACTGTAGTTCTCCATGGGCACTGACAGTTGTACTTAAAATAACAGAATAACACATCCCCATATTTGACCTCCGCCTAGTGTAGAAGCCGCTATTTTTTTTGTTCAGACTGCAATAACTTCTTCATACTAATTCAGAATCCGGTGAGACTTCGACCAATTAACTCCCACCTAAATTACGGACAATATGGAACACTCGGGTACCTCATCTTGTGAACGCATATTGTAGTTCTCCATGGGCACTGACAGTAGTACTAAGAAAATAATAGGATACAACATCGCCTTATTTGAACTCCGCCTAGCGTAGAAGCCGCTATTTTTTTTGTTCAGACTGCAATATTTTCTTCATACTAACTCGGAATCCGGCGAGACTTCGAACGATTAACTCCTACCTAAATTACGGACAATATGAAACACTAGGATACTTCATCTTGTGAACGTACCCTGTAGTTCTCCATGGGGACTAACAGTTGTACTTAGAAAATAATAGGCTACCACATCCCCATATTTGAACTCTTCCTAGTGAAGAAGCCGCTATTTTTTTTGTTCAGACTGCAATAACTTCTTTATACTAATTCAGAATCCGATGAGACTTCGACCAATTTACTCCCACCTAAATTACGGACAGTATGGAACACTTGGATACTTCATCTTGTGAACGCATACTGTAGTTCTCCATGGGCACTGACAGTTGTACTTATAAAATAACAGGATAACACATCCCCATATTTGACCTCCGTCTAGTGCAGAAGCCGCTATTTTTTTATTTAGGCTACAAAATTTCTTCATACTAACTCGGAATCCGACGATACTTCGACCGATTAACTCTCACCTAAATTACGAACAATATGAAACACTTGGATATTTCATCTTATGAACGTACATTGTAGTTCTCCATGGGGACTGACAGTTGTACTTAGAAAATAACAGGTTACCGCATCCCCATATTTGAACTCCGCCTAGTGCAAAAGCCGTTATTTTTTTTTGTTCAGACTACAATAACTTCTTCGTAGTAATTCCGAATCCGATGAGACTTCGATAAATTAACTCCCACCTAAATTACGGACAATACGGAACACTCGGATACTTCATCTTGTGAACGTATACTGTAGTTCTTCGTGGGCACTAATAGCTGTACTTAGAAAATAACAGGATACCACATCCTCTTATTTGTACTCTGCCTAGTACAGAAGCCGCTATTTTTTTGTTCAGACTATAATATTTTCTTCATACTAACTCGGAATCCGGCGAGACTTCGACCGATTAACTCCCACCTAAATTACGGACAATATGAAACACTCGGGTACTTCATCTAGTGAACGTACACAGTAGTTCTCCATGGGGACTGACAATTGTATTTTGAAAATAACAGGCTAGCACATCCCCATATTTGATCTCCGCCTAGGGCAGAAGCCGCTATTTTTTTTGTTCAGACTGCAATAACTTCTTCATACTAATTCAGAATCCGGTGAGAATTCGACCAATTAACTCCGACCTAAATTACGAACAATATGGAACACTCGGATACTTCATCTTGTGAACGCATACTGTAGTTCTCCATGGGGACTGACAATTGTACTTAGAAAATAACAGGATACCACATCCTCATATTTGAACTCCGCCTAGTGCAGAAGCCGCTATTTTTTTGTTCAGACTGAAATAACTTCTTCATACTAATTTAGAATCCGGTGAGACTTCGACCAATTAACTCTCACCTAAATTACGGAAAATATGGAACACTCGGATACTTCATCTTGTGAACGCATACTGTAGTTCTCCATGGGCACTGACAATTGTACTTAGAAAATAACAGATTACCACATCCCCTTATTTGAACTCCGCCTTGTCCAGAAGCCGCTATTTTTTTGTTCAGACTGCAATATTTTCTTCATACTAACTCGGAATCCGGCGATACTTCGACCGATTAACACCCACCTAAATTACGGACAATATGAAACACTCGGATTCTTCATCTTGTGAACGTACACTGTAGTTGTCCATGGGAACTGACATTTGTACTTAGAAAATAACAGGCTACCACATCCCCATATTTGAACACCGCCTAGTGCAGAAGCCGCTATTTTTTTGTTCAGACTGCAATAACTTCTTCATACTAATTCAGAATCCGGTGAGACTTCGACCAATTAACTTCCACCTAAATTACGGACAATATGGAACACTCGGATACTTCATCGTGTGAACGCATACTGTAGTTCTCTATGGGCACTGACAGTTGTATTTAGAAAATAACAAGATACCACATCCCCATATTTGAACTCCGCCTAGTGTAGAAGCCGCTATTTTTTTTGTTCAGACTACAATAACTTCTTCATACTAATTCAGAATCCGGTGAGACTTCGACCAATTAACTCCCACCTAAATTACGGACAATATGGAATACTCGGATACTTCATCTTGTGAACGCATATTGTAGTTCTCCATGAGCACTGACAGTTGTACCTAAAAATAATAGGATACGACATCTCCATATTTGAACTCCACCTAGTGCAGAAGCCACTATTTTTTTTCTTCAGACTGCAATAACTACTTCATACTAATTCAGAATCCGGTGAGACTTCAACCAATTTACTTCCACCTAAATTACGGACAATATGGATCACTTGGATACTTCATCTTGTGAACGCATACTGTAGTTCTCCATGGGAACTGACAGTTGTACTTAGAAAATAACAGGATACCACATCCCCTTATTTGAACTCCGCATAGAACAGAAGCCGCTATTTTTTTGTTCAGACTGCAATATTTTCTTCATACTAACTCGAAATCCGGCGAGACTTTGACCGATTAACTCCCAACAAAATTACAGACAATATGAAACACCCGAATACTTCATCTTGTGAACGTACACTGTAGTTCTCCATGGGGACTAACAGTTGTACTTACTTAGATTATAACAGGCTACCACATCCCCATATTTAAACTCCGCCTAGTGCAGAAGCCGCTATTTTTTTTGTTCAGACTACAATAACTTCTTCATACTAATTCAGAATCCGGTGAGACATCGACCAATTAACTCCCACCTAAATTACGGACAATATGGAACACTCGGATACTTCATCTTGTGAAAGCATACTATAGTTCTCCATGGGCACTTACAGTTGTACTTAAAAATAACTGGATACAACATCCCTATATTTGAACTCCGCCTAGTGTAGAAGCCACTATTTTTTTTGTTCAGACTGCAATAAATTCTTCATACTAATTCAGAATCCGGTGAGACTTCGACCAATTAACTCCCACCTAAATTATGGACAATATGGAACACTCGGATACTTCATCTTGTGAACTTACACTGTAGTTCTCCATGGGCACTGACAATTGTACTTAAAATAACAGGATACCATATCCCCATATTTGAACTCCGCCTAGTACAGAAGCCGCTATTTTTTTGTTGGGACTGCAATATTTTCTTCATACTAACTCGGAATCCGGCGACACTTTGACCGATTAACTCCCACCTAAATTACGAACAATATGGAACACTCGGATACTTCATCTTGTGAACGCATACTATAGTTCTCCATGGTCACTGCCAGTACTTATAAAATAACAGGATACCACATCCCCATATTTGAACTCCGCCAGTGCAGAAGCCGCTATTTTTTTTGTTCAGACTGCAATAACTTCTTCATACTTATTCAGAATCCGTTGAGACTTCGACCAATTAACTCCCACCTAAATTACAGATAATATGGAATACTCGGATACCTCATCTTGTGAATGCATACTTTAGTTCTCCATGGGCACTGACAGTTGTACTTGGAAAATAATATGATACAACATCGCCATATTTTAACTCCGCCTAGTGCAGAAGCCGCTATTTTTTTTGTTCAGACTGCAATAACTTCTTCATACTAATTCCGAATCCGATGAGAATCCGACCAATTAACTCCCACCTAAATTACGAACAATATGGAACACTCGGATACTTCATCTTGTGAACGTACATTGTAGTTCTCCATGGGGACTGACAGTTGTACTTAGAAAATAACAGGCTACTACATCCCCATATTTGAACTCCGCCTAGTGTAGAAGCCGCTATTTTTTTTGTTCAGACTGCAATAACTTTTTCATACTAATTCATAATCCGGTGAGACTTCGACCGATTAACTCCCACCTAAATTACGGACAATATGGAACACTCGGATACTTCATCTTGTGAACACATACTGTAGTTCTCTATGGGCACTGACAGTTGTACTTAGAAAATAACAGGATACGACATCCCCATATTTGAACTCCGCCTAGTGCAGAAGCCGCTATTTTTTGTTCAGACTGCAATAAGTTCTTCATACTAATTCAGAATCCAGTGAAACTTCGACCAATTAACTCCCACCTAAATTACGGACAATATGGATCACTCGGATACCTCATCTTGTGAACGCATACTGTAGTTCTCTGTGGGCACTGACAGTTGTACTTAGAAAATAATAGGATACAACATCGCCATATTTGAACACCGCCTAGTGTAGAAGCCGCTATTTTTTTTGTTCAGACTGCAATATTTTCTTCATACTAACTCAGAATCCGGCGAAACTTCGACTGATTAACTCCCACCTAAATTACAGACAATATGAAACACTCAGATACTTCATCTTGTGATTGTGCACTGTAGTTCTCCATGGGGACTGACAGTTGTACTTAGAAAATAACAGGATACCACATCCCCATATTTGAACTCCGCCTAGTGTAGAAGCCGCTATTTTTTTGTTCAGGCTGCAATAACTTCTTCATACTAATTCAGAATCCGGTGAGACTTTGACCAATTAACTCCCACCTAAATTACGGACAATATGGAACACTCGGATACTTCATCTTGTGAACGCATACTATAATACTCCATGGGCACTGACAGTTGTACTTAAAATAACAGGATAACACATCCCCATAATTGAACTCCGCTTAGTGGAGAAGCCGCTATTTTTTTGTTCAGACTGCAATAACTATTCATACTAATTCAGAATCCGGTGAGACTTTGACCAATTTACTCCCACCTAAATTACGGACAATATGGAACACTCAGATACTTCATCTTGTGAACGCATATTTGACCTCCGCCTAGTGCAAAAGCCGCTATTTTTTTTGTTCAGACTACAATAACTTCTTTATACTAATTCAGAATCCGGTGAGACTTCGACCAATTTACTCCCACCTAAATTACAGACGAACACTCGGATACTTCATCTTGTGAACGCATATTGTAGTTCTCCATGGGCACTGACAGTTGTACTTATAAAATAACAGGATAACACATCCCCATATTTGACCTCCACCTAGTGCAGAAGCCGCTATTTTTTTTGTTCAGACTACAATATTTTCTTCATACTAACTCGGAATCCGACGATACTACGATCGATTAACTCTCACCTGAATTACGGACAATATGAAACACTTGGATATTTCATCTTGTGAACGTACATTGTAGTTCACCATGGGGACTAACAGTTGTACTTAGAAAATAACAAGTTACCACATCCCCATATTTGAACTCCGCCTAGTGCAAAAGCCACTATTTTTTTTGTTCAGACTGCAATAACTTATTCGTAATAATTCTGAATCTGATGAGACTTCGACAAATTAACTCCCACCGAAATTACGGACAATATGGAACACTCGGATACTTCATTTTGTGAACGCATAATGTAGATCTCCGTAGGCACTAACAGTTGTACTTAGAAAATAAAAGGATACCACATCCCCTTATTTGTGCTCCGCCTAGTACAGAAGCCGCTACTTTTTTGTTCAGACTACAATATTTTCTTCATACTAACTCGGAATCCTGCGAGACTTCGACCGATTAACTCCCACCTAAATTACGGACAATATGAAACACTCGGATACTTCATCTTGTGAACGTACACTGTAGTTCTCCATGGGGACTGACAGTTGTACCTAGAAAATAACAGGCTACCACATCCCCATATTTGAACTCCGCCTAGTGCAGAAGCCGCTGTTTTTTTGTTCAGACTGCAATAACTTCTTCATACTAATTCAGAATCCGGTGAGACTTCGACCAATTAACTCCCTCCTAAATTACGGACAATATGGAACACTGGGATACTTCATCTTGTGAACTCATACTATAGTTCTCCATGGGCACTGACAGTTGTACTTAGAAAATAACAGGATACTACATCCTCATATTTGAACTCCACCTAGTGGATAAGCCGCTATTTTTTTGTTCAGACTGCAATAACTTCTTCATACTAATTCAGAATCCGGTGAGACTTCGACCAATTAACTCCCTCCTAAATTACGGACAATATGGAACACTGGGATACTTCATCTTGTGAACGCATACTGTAGTTCTCCATGGGCACTGACAGTTGTACTTAGAAAATAACAGGATACCACATCCCCATATTTGAACTCCGCCTAGTGCAGATGCCGCTATTTTTTTGTTCAGACTGCAATAACTTCTTCATACTAATTCAGAATCCGATGAGACTTCGACCAATATACTCCCACCTAAATTACGGACAATATGGACCACTCGGATACTTCATCTTGTGAACGTACACTGTAGTTCTCCAAGGGGACTGACAGTTGTACTTAGAAAATTACAGGCTACCACATCCCCATATTTGAACTCCGCCTAGTGGAGAAGCCGCTATTTTTTTGTTCAGACTGCAATAACTTCTTCATACTAATTCAAAATCCGGTGAGACTTCGACCAATTAAATCCCACCTAAGTTACGGACAATATGGAACACTCGGATACTTCATCTTGTGAACGCATACTGTAATTCTGCATGGGCACTAACAGTTGTACTTAGAAAATAACAGGATACCACATCCCCTTATTTGTGCTCCGCCTAGTATAGAAGCCGCTATTTTTTTGTTCAGACTACAATATTTTCTTCATACTACCTGCGAGACTTCGACCGATTAACTCCCACCTAAATTACGGACAATATAAAACACTCGGATACTTCATCTTGTGAACGTACACTGTAGTTCTCCATGGGGACTGACAGTTGTACCTAGAAAATAACAGGCTACCACATCTCCATATTTGAATTCCGCCTAGTGCAGAAGCCGCTATTTTTTAGTTCAGACTGCAATAACTTCTTCATACTAATTCAGAATCCGGTGAGACTTCGACCAATTAACTCCCACCTAAATTACGGACAATATGGAACACTCGGATACCTCATCTTATGAACGCATACTGTAGTTCTCCATGGGCACTTACAGTTGTACTTAAAAATAACTGGATACGACATCCCTATATTTGAACTCCGCCTAGTGCAGAAGCCGCTAATTTTTTTGTTCAGACTGCAATAAATTCTTCATACTAATTCAGAATCCAGTGAGACTTCGACTAATTAACTCCCACCTAAATTATGGACAATATAGAACACTCGGATACTTCATCTTGTGAACGCATACTGTAGTTCTCCATGGGCACTGACAATTGTACTTAAAATAACAGGATACCATATCCCCATATTTGAACTCCGCCTAGTACAGAAGCCGCTATTTTTTTTGTTGGGACTGCAATATTTTCTTCATACTAACTCGGAATCCGGCGAGACTTTGACCGATTAACTCCCACCTAAATTACGGACAATATGGAACACTCGGATACTTCATCTTGTGAACGCGTACTATAGTTCTCCATGGTCACTGACAGTACTTAGAAAATAACAGGATACCACATCCCCATATTTGAACTCCGCCTAGTGCAAAAGCCACTATTTTTTTTGTTAAGACTGCAATAACTTCTTCATACTAATTCAGAATCCGATGAGACTTCGACCAATATACTCCCACCTAAATTACGGACAATATGGACCACTCGGATACTTCATCTTGTGAACGTACACTGTAGTTCTCCATGGGGACTGACAGTTGTACTTAGAAAATAACAGGCTACCACATCCCCATATTTGAACTCCGCCTAGTGCAAAAGCAACTATTTTTTTTGTTCAGACTGCAATAACTTATTCGTAATAATTCCGAATCTGATGAGACTTCGACAAATTAACTCCCACCGAAATTACGGACAATATGGAACACTCGGATACTTCATTTTGTGAACGCATAATGTAGATCTCCGTAGGCACTAACAGTTGTACTTAGAAAATAAAAGGATACCACATCCCCTTATTTGTGCTCCGCCTAGTACAGAAGCCGCTACTTTTTTGTTCAGACTACAATATTTTCTTCATACTAACTCGGAATCCTGCGAGACTTCGACCGATTAACTTCCACCTAAATTACGGACAATATGAAACACTCGGATACTTCATCTTGTGAACGTACACTGTAGTTCTCCATGGGGACTGACAGTTGTACCTAGAAAATAACAGGCTACCACATCCCCATATTTGAACTCCGCCTAGTGCAGAAGCCGCTGTTTTTTTGTTCAGACTGCAATAACTTCTTCATACTAATTCAGAATCCGGTGAGACTTCGACCAATTAACTCCCTCCTAAATTACGGACAATATGGAACACTGGGATACTTCATCTTGTGAACTCATACTGTAGTTCTCCATGGGCACTGACAGTTGTACTTAGAAAATAACAGGATACTACATCCTCATATTTGAACTCCACCTAGTGGATAAGCCGCTATTTTTTTGTTCAGACTGCAATAACTTCTTCATACTAATTCAGAATCCGGTGAGACTTCGACCAATTAACTCCCTCCTAAATTACGGACAATATGGAACACTGGGATACTTCATCTTGTGAACGCATACTGTAGTTCTCCATGGGCACTGACAGTTGTACTTAGAAAATAACAGGATACCACATCCCCATATTTGAACTCCGCCTAGTGCAGATGCCGCTATTTTTTTGTTCAGACTGCAATAACTTCTTCATACTAATTCAGAATCCGATGAGACTTCGACCAATATACTCCCACCTAAATTACGGACAATATGGACCACTCAGATACTTCATCTTGTGAACGTACACTGTAGTTCTCCATGGGGACTGACAGTTGTACTTAGAAAATAACAGGCTACCACATCCCCATATTTGAACTCCGCCTAGTGCAGAAGCCGCTATTTTTTTGTTCAGACTGCAATAACTTCTTCATACTAATTCAAAATCCGGTGAGACTTCGACCAATTAAATCCCACCTAAGTTACGGACAATATGGAACACTCAGATACTTCATCTTGTGAACGCATACTGTAATTCTGCATGGGCACTAACAGTTGTACTTAGAAAATAACAGGATACAACATCCCCTTATTAGTGCTCCGCCTAGTGTAGAAGCCGCTATTTTTTTGTTCAGACTACAATATTTTCTTCATACTACCTGCGAGACTTCGACCGATTAACTCCCACCTAAATTACGGACAATATAAAACACTCGGATACTTCATCTTGTGAACGTACACTGTAGTTCTCCATGGGGACTGACAGTTGTACCTAGAAAATAACAGGCTACTACATCTCCATATTTGAATTCCGCCTAGTGCAGAAGCCGCTATTTTTTAGTTCAGACTGCAATAACTTCTTCATACTAATTCAGAATCCGGTGAGACTTCGACCAATTAACTCCCACCTAAATTACGGACAATATGGAATACTCGGATACCTCATCTTATGAACGCATACTGTAGTTCTCCATGGGCACTTACAGTTGTACTTAAAAATAACTGGATACAACATCCATATATTTGAACTCCGCCTAGTGCAGAAGCCGCTAATTTTTTTGTTCAGACTGCAATAAATTCTTCATACTAATTCAGAATCCAGTGAGACTTCGACTAATTAACTCCCACCTAAATTATGGACAATATGGAACACTCGGATACTTCATCTTGTGAACGCATACTGTAGTTCTCCATGGGCACTGACAATTGTACTTAAAATAACAGGATACCATATCCCCATATTTGAACTCCGCCTAGTACAGAAGCCGCTATTTTTTTTGTTGGGACTGCAATATTTTCTTCATACTAACTCGGAATCCGGCGAGACTTTGACCGATTAACTCCCACCTAAATTACGGACAATATGGAACACTCGAATACTTCATCTTGTGAACGCGTACTATAGTTCTCCATGGTCACTGACAGTACTTAGAAAATAAAAGGATACCACATCCCCATATTTGAACTCCGCCTAGTGCAAAAGCCACTATTTTTTTTGTTCAGACTGCAATAACTTCTTCATACTAATTCAGAATCTGATGAGACTTCGACCAATATACTCCCACCTAAATTACGGACAATATGGACCACTCGGATACTTCATCTTGTGAACGTACACTGTAGTTCTCCATGGGGACTGACAGTTGTACTTAAAATAACAGGATACCACATCCCTATATTTGACCTCCGCCTAGTGCAGAAGCCGCTATTTTTTTTGTTCAGACTGCAATAACTTCTTCATACTTATTCAGAATCCGTTGAAACTTCGACCAATTAACTCCCACCTAAATTACGGACAATATGGAATACTCGGATACCTCATCTTGTGAATGCATACTTTTGTTCTCCATGGGCACTGACAGTTGTACTTAGAAAATAATAGGATACAACATCGCCATATTTTAACTCCGCCTAGTGCAGAAGCCGCTATTTTTTTGTTCAGACTGCAATAACTTCTTCATACTAATTCAGAATCCGGTGAGAATCTGACCAATTAACTCCCACCTAAATTACGAACAATATGGAACACTCGGATACTTCATCTTGTGAATGCATATTGTAGTTCTCCATGGGCACTGACGGTTGTACTTAGAAAATAACAGGATACGACATCCCCATATTTGAACTCCACCTAGTGCAGAAGCCGCTATTTTTTGTTCAGACTGCAATAAGTTCTTCATACTAATTCAGAATCCGGTGAGACTTCGACCAATTAACTCCCACCTAAATTACGGACAATATGGAACACTCGGATACCTCATCTTGTGAACGCATACTGAAGTTCTCTGTGGGCACTGACATTTGTACTTAGAAAATAATAGGATACAACATCGCCATATTTGAACACCTCCTAGTGCAGAAGCCGCTATTTTTTTTGTTCAGACTGCAATATTTTCTTCATACTAACTCAGAATCCTGCGAGACTTCGACCGATTAACTCCCACCTAAATTACGAACAATATGAAACACTCAAATACTTCATCTTGTGAATGTGCACTGTAGTTCTCCATGGGGACTGACAGTTGTACTTAGAAAATAATAGGCTACCATATCCCCATATTTGAACTCCGTCTAGTGCAAAAGCCGCTATTTTTTTTGTTCATACTGCAATAACTTCTTCATACTAATTCAAAATCCGGTGAGAATTCGACGAATTAACTCCCACCTAAATTACGAACAATATGGAACACTCGGATACTTCATCTTTTGAACGCATACTATAGTTCTCCATGGGCACTGATAGTTGTACTTAAAAAATAACAGGATAACACATCCCCATATTTGAACTCCGCTTAGTGGAGAAGCCGCTATTTTTTTGTTCAGACTGCAATAACTTCTTCATACTAATTCAGAATCCGGTGAGACTTTGACCAATTTACTCCCACCTAAATTACGGACAATATGGAACACTCGGATACTTCATCTTGTGAACGCATATTTGACCTCCGCCTAATGCAAAAGCCGCTATTTTTTTTGTTCAGACTACAATAACTTCTTTATACTAATTCAGAATCCGGTGAGACTTCGACCAATTTACACCCACCTAAATTACGGACAATATGGAACACTCGGATACTTCATCTTGTGAACGCATATTGTAGTTCTCCATGGGCACTGACAGTTGTACTTATAAAATAACAGGATAACACTTCCCCATATTTGACCTCCACCTAGTGCAGAAGCAGCTATTTTTTTTGTTCAGACTACAATATTTTCTTCATACTAACTCGGAATCTGAAGATACTACGACCGATTAACTCTCACCTGAATTACGGACAATATGAAACACTTGGATATTTCATCTTGTGAACGTACACTGTAGTTTTCCATGGGGACTAACAGTTGTACTTAGAAAATAACAGGCTACCACATCCCCATATTTGAACTCCGCCTAGTGCAAAAGCCACTATTTTTTTTGTTCAGACTGCAATAACTTCGTCGTAATAATTCAGAATCTGGTGAGACTTCGACCAATTAACTCCCTCCTAAATTACGGACAATATGGAACACTGGGATACTTCATCTTGTAAACGCACACTATAGTTCTCCATGGGAACTGACAGTTGTACTTATAAAATAACAGGATAACACATCCCCATATTTGAACTCCGCTTAGTGGAGAAGCCGCTATTTTTTTGTTCAGACTGCAATAACTTCTTCATACTAATTCATAATCCGGTGAGACTTTGACCAATTTACTCCCACCTAAATTACGGACAATATGGAACACTCGGATACTTCATCTTGTGAACGCATACTGTAGTTCTCCATGGGCACTGACAGTTGTACTTAGAAAATAACAGGATACCACATCCCCATATTCGACCTTCGCCTAGTGCAGAAGCCGCTATTTTTTTTGTTCAGACTACAATATTTTCTTCATACTAACTCGGAATCCGGCGATAATTCGACCTATTAACTCCCACCTAAATTACGGACAATATGAAACACTCGGATACTTCATCTTGTGAACGTACACTGTAGTTCTCCATTGGGACTGACAGTTGTACTTAGAAAATAATAGGCTACCACATCCTCATATTTGAACTCCGCCTAGTGAAGAAGCCGCTATTTTTTTTGTTCAGACTGCAATAACTTCTTTATACTAATTCAGAATCCGGTGAGACTTCGACCAATTTACTCCCACCTAAATTACGGACAATATGGAACACTCGGATACTTCATCTTGTGAACGCATATTGTAGTTCTCCATGGACAGTGATAGTTGTACTTATAAAATAACAGGATAACACATCCCCATATTTGACCTCCACCTAGTGCAGAAGCCGCTATTTTTTTTGTTCAGACTACAATATTTTCTTTATACTAACTCGGAATACGACGATACTGCGACCGATTAACTCTCACCTGAATTATGGACAATATGAAACACTTGGATATTTCATCTTGTGAACGTACACTGTAGTTCTCCATGGGGACTAACAATTGTACTTAGAAAATAACAGGTTACCACATCCCCATATTTGAACTCCACCTAGTTCAAAAGCCACTATTTTTTTGTTCAGACTACAATAAATTCTTCGTAATAATTCCGAATCCGATGAGACTTCGACAAATTAACTCCCACCTAAATTACGGACAATATGGAACACTCGGATACTTCATCTTGTGAACGCATACTGTAGATCTCCGTGGGCAGTAACAGTTGTACTTAGAAAATAAAAGGATACCGCATCCCCTTATTTGTGCTCCGCCTAGTACAGAAGCCGCTATTTTTTTGTTCAGACTACAATATTTTCTTCATACTAACTCGGAATCCTGTGAGACTTCGACCGACTAACTCCCACCTAAATTACGGACAATATGAAACACTCGGATACTTCATCTTGTGAACGTACACTTTAGTTCTCCATGAGGACTGACAGTTGTACCTAGAAAATAACAGGCTACCACATCTCCATATTTGAACTCCGCCTAGTGCAGAAGCCGCTATTTTTTTGTTCAGACTGCAATAACTTCTTCATACTAATTCAGAATCCGGTGAGACTTCGACCAATTAACTCCCTCCTAAATTACGGACAATATGGAACACTGGGATACTTCATCTTGTGAACTCATACTGTAGTTCTCCATGGGCACTGACAGTTGTACTTAGAAAATAACAGGATACTATATCCTCATATTTGAACTCCGCCTAGTGGATAAGCCGCTATTTTTTTGTTCAGACTGCAATAACTTTTTCATACTAATTCAGAATCCGGTGAGACTTCGACCAATTAACTCCCTCCTAAATTACGGACAATATGGAACACTGGGATACTTCATCTTGTGAACGCATACTGTAGTTCTCCATGGGCACTGACAGTTGTACTTAGAAAATAACAGGATACCACATCCCCATATTTGAACTCCGCCTAGTGCAGATGCCGCTATTTTTTTGTTCAGACTGCAATAACTTCTTCATACTAATTCAGAATCCGGTGAGACTTCGACCAATTAACTCCCTCCTAAATTACGGACAATATGGAACACTGGGATACTTCATCTTGTGAACGCATATTGTAGTTCTCCATGGGCATTGACAGTTGTACTTAGAAAATAACAGGATACCACATCCCCATATTTGAACTCCACCTAGTGCAGATGCCGCTATTTTTTTTGTTCAGACTGCAATAACTTCTTCATACTAATTCAAAATCCGGTGAGAATTCGACAAATTAACTCCCACCTAAATTACGAACAATATGGAACACTCGGATACTTCATCTTGTGAACGCATACTGTAGTTCTCCGTGGGCACTAATAGTTGTACTTATAAAATAACAGGATAACACATCCCCATATTTGAACTCCGCTTAGTGGAGAAGCCGCTATTTTTTTGTTCAGACTGCAATAACTTCTTCATACTAATTCATAATCCGGTGAGACTTTGACCAATTTACTCCCACCTAAATTACGGACTATATGGAACACTCGGATACTTCATCTTGTGAACGCATACTGTAGTTCTCCATGGGCACTGACAGTTGTACTTAGAAAATAACAGGATACCACATCCTCATATTCGACCTCCGCCTAGTGCAGAAGCCGCTATTTTTTTTGGTCAGCATACAATATTTTCTTCATACTAACTCTGAATCCGGCGATACTTCGACCGATTAACTCCCACCTAAATTACGGACAATATGAAACACTCGGATACTTCATCTTGTGAACGTACACTGTAGTTCTCCATGGGTACTGATAGTTGTACTTAGAAAATAATAGGCTACCACATCCCCATATTTGAACTCCGCCTAGTGAAGAAGCCGCTATTTTTTTTGTTCAGACTGCAATAACTTCTTTATACTAATTCAGAATCCGGTGAGACTTCGACCAATTTACTCCCACCTAAATTACGGACATTATGGAACACTCGGATACTTCATCTTGTGAACGCATATTGTAGTTCTCCATGGGCACTGACAGTTGTACTTATAAAATAACAGGATAAAACATCCCCATATTTGACCTCCACCTAATGCAGAAGCCGCTATTTTTTTTGTTCAGACTACAATATTTTCTTCATACTAACTCGGAATCCGACGATACTACGACAGATTAACTCTCACCTGAATTACGGACAATATGAAACACTTGGATATTTCATCTTGTGAACATACACTGTAGTTCTCCATGGGGACTAACAGTTGTACTTAGAAAATAACAGGTTACCACATCCCCATATTTGAACTCCGCCTAGTTCAAAAGCCACTATTTTTTTGTTTAGACTGCAATAAATTCTTCGTAATAATTCCGAATTCGATGAGACTTCGACAAATTAACTCCCACCTAAATTACGGACAATATGGAACACTCAGATACTTCATCTTGTGAACGCATACTGTAGATCTCCGTGGGCACTAACAGTTGTACTTAGAAAATAAAAGGATACCGCATCCCCTTATTTGTGCTCCGCCTAGTACAGAAGCCGCTATTTTTTTGTTCAGACTACAATATTTTCTTCATACTAACTCGGAATCCTGCGAGACTTCGACCGACTAACTCCCACCTAAATTACGGACAATATGAAACACTCGGATACTTCATCTTGTGAACGTACACTGTAGTTCTCCATGAGGACTGACAGTTGTACCTAGAAAATAACAGGCTACCACATCTCCATATTTGAACTCCGCCTAGTGCAGAAGCCGCTATTTTTTTGTTCAGACTGCAATAACTTCTTCATACTAATTCAGAATCCGGTGAGACTTCGACCAATTAACTCCCTCCTAAATTACGGACAATATGGAACACTGGGATACTTCATCTTGTGAACTCATACTGTAGTTCTCCATGGGCACTGACAGTTGTACTTAGAAAATAACAGGATACTATATCCTCATATTTGAACTCCGCCTAGTGGATAAGCCGCTATTTTTTTGTTCAGACTGCAATAACTTTTTCATACTCATTCAGAATCCGGTGAGACTTCGACCAATTAACTCCCTCCTAAATTACGGACAATATGGAACACTGGGATACTTCATCTTGTGAACGCATATTGTAGTTCTCCATGGGCACTGACAGTTGTACTTAGAAAATAACAGGATACCACATCCCCATATTTGAACTCCGCCTAGGCAGATGCCGCTATTTTTTTGTTCAGACTGCAATAACTTCTTCATACTAATTCAGAATCCGGTGAGACTTCGACCAATTAACTCCCTCCTAAATTACGGACAATATGGAACACTGGGATACTTCATCTTGTGAACGCATATTGTAGTTCTCCATGGGCACTGACAGTTGTACTTAGAAAATAACAGGATACCACATCCCCATATTTGAACTCCACCTAGTGCAGATGCCGCTATTTTTTTTGTTCAGACTGCAATAACTTCTTCATACTAATTCAAAATCCGGTGAGAATTCGACAAATTAACTCCCACCTAAATTACGAACAATATGGAACACTCGGATACTTCATCTTGTGAACGCATACTGTAGTTCTCCGTGGGCACTAACAGTTGTACTTATAAAATAACAGGATAACACATCCCCATATTTGAACTCCGCTTAGTGGAGAAGCCGCTATTTTTTTGTTCAGACTGCAATAACTTCTTCATACTAATTCATAATCCGGTGAGACTTTGACCAATTTACTCCAACCTAAATTACGGACTATATGGAACACTTGGATACTTCATCTTGTGAACGCATACTGTAGTTCTCCATGGGCACTGACAGTTGTACTTAGAAAATAACAGGATACCACATCCTCATATTCGACCTCCGCCTAGTGCAGAAGCCGCTATTTTTTTTGTTCAGCATATAATATTTTCTTCATACTAACTCTGAATCCGGCGATACTTCGACCGATTAACTCCCACCTAAATTACGGACAATATGAAACACTCGGATACTTCATCTTGTGAACGTACACTGTAGTTCTCCATGGGGACTGACAGTTGTACTTAGAAAATAATAGGCTACCACATCCCCATATTTGAACTCCGCCTAGTGAAGAAGCCGCTATTTTTTTTGTTCAGACTACAATAACTTCTTTATACTAATTCAGAATCCGGTGAGACTTCGACCAATTTACTCCCACCTAAATTACGGACATTATGGAACACTCGGATACTTCATCTTGTGAACGCATATTGTAGTTCTCCATGGGCACTGACAGTTGTACTTATAAAATAACAGGATAACACATCCCCATATTTGACCTCCACCTAATGCAGAAGCCACTATTTTTTTTGTTCAGACTAAAATATTTTCTTCATACTAACTCGGAATCCGACGATACTACGACCGATTAACTCTCACCTGAATTACGGACAATATGAAACACTTGGATATTTCATCTTGTGAACATACACTGTAGTTCTCCATGGGGACTAACAGTTGTACTTAGAAAATAACAGGTTACCACATCCCCATATTTGAACTCCGCCTAGTGCAAAAGCCACTATTTTTTTGTTCAGACTGCAATAACTTCTTCGTAATAATTCCGAATCCGATGAGACTTTGACAAATTAACTCCCACCCAAATTACGGACAATATGGAACACTCGGATACCTCATCTTGTGAACGCATACTGTAGATCTCCATGGGCACTAACAGTTCTACTTAGAAAATAAAAGGATATCACATCCCCTTATTTGTGCTCCGCCTAGTACAGAAGCCTGTATTTTTTTGTTCAGACTACAATATTTTCTTCATACTAACTCGGAATCCTGCGAGACTTCGACCGATTAACTCCCACCTAAATTACGGACAATATGAGACACTCGGATACTTCATCTTGTGAACGTACACTATAGTTCTCCATGGGGACTAACAGTTGTACCTAGAAAATAACAGGCTACCACATCCCCATATTTGAACTCCGCCTATTGCAGAAGCCGCTATTTTTTTGTTCAAACTGCAATAACTTCTTCATACTAATTCAGAATTCGGTGAGACTTCGACCAATTAACTCCCTCCTAAATTACGGACAATATGGAACACTGGGATACTTCATCTTGTGAACTCATACTGTAGTTCTCCATGAGCACTGACAGTTGTACTTAGAAAATAGCAGGATACTACATCCTCATATTTGAACTCCGCCTAGTGCATAAGCCGCTATTTTTTTGTTCAGACTGCAAAAACTTCTTCATACTAATTCAGATCCGGTGAGACTTCAACCAATTAACTCCCTCCTAAATTACGGACAATATGGAACACTGGGATACTTCATCTTGTGAACGCATACTGTAGTTCTCCATGGGCACTGACAGTTGTACTTAGAAAATAACAGGATACTACATCCTCATATTTGAACTCCGCCTAGTGCATAAGCCGCTATTTTTTTGTTCAGACTGCAATAACTTCTTCATACTAATTCAGAATCCGGTGAGACTTCGACCAATTAACTCCCTCCTAAATTACGGACAATATGAAACACTCGGATAATTCATCTTGTGAACGTACACTGTAGTTCTCCATGGGGACTGACAGTTGTACTTAGAAAATAATAGGCTACCACATCCCCATATTTGAACTCCGCCTAGTGAAGAAGCCGCTATTTTTTTTGTTCAGACTGCAATAACTTCTTTATACTAATTCAGAATCCGGTGAGACTTCGACCAATTTACTCCAACCTAAATTACGAACAATATGGAACACTCGGATACTTCATCTTGTGAACGCATATTGTAGTTATCCATGGGCACTGCCAGTTGTACTTATAAAATAACAGGATAACACATCCCCATATTTGACCTCCACCTAGTGCAGAAGCCGCTAATTTTTTTGTTCAGACTACAATATTTTCTTCATACTAACTCGGAATCCGACGATACTACGACCGATTAACTCTCACCTGAATTACGGACAATATGAAACACTTGGATATTTCATCTTGTGAACATACACTGTAGTTCTCCATGGGGACTAACAGTTGTACTTAGAAAATAACAGGTTACCACATCCCCATATTTTAACTCCGCCTAGTGCAAAAGCCAATATTTTTTTGTTCAGACTGCAATAACTTCTTCGTAATAATTCCGAATCCGATGAGACTTCAACAAATTAACTCCCACCTAAAGTACGGACAATATGGAACACTCGGATACTTCATCTTTTGAACGCATACTGTAGATCTCCGTGGGCACTAACAGTTGTACTTAGAAAATAAAAGGATACCACATCCCCTTATTTGTGCTCCGCCTAGTACAGAAGCCGCTATTTTTTTGTTCAGACTACAATATTTTCTTCATACTAACGCGGAATCCTGCGAGACTTCGACCGATTAACTCCCACCTAAATTACGGACAATATGAAACACTCGGATACTTCATCTTGTGAACGTACATTGTAGTTCTCCATGGGGACTGACAGTTGTACCTAGAAAATAACAGGCTACCACATCCCCATATTTGAACTCCGCCTAGTGCAGAAGCCGCTATTTTTTTGTTCAGACTGCAATAACTTCTTCATACTAACTCGGAATCCTGCGAGACTTCGACCGATTAACTTCCACCTAAATTACGGACAATATGAAACACTCGGATACTTCATCTTGTGAACGTACACTGTAGTTCTCCATGGGGACTGACAGTTGTACCTAGTAAATAACAGGCTACCACATCCCTATATTTGAACTCCGCCCAGTGCAGAAGCCGCTATTTTTTTGTTCAGGCTGCAATAACTTCTTCATACTAATTCAGAATCTGGTGAGACTTCGACCAATTAACTCCCTCCTAAATTACGGACAATATGGAACACTGGGATACTTCATCTTGTGAACTCATACTGTAGTTCTCCATGGGCACTGACAGTTGTACTTAGAAAATAACAGGATACTACATCCTCATATTTGAACTCCGCCTAGTGCATAAGTCGTTATTTTTTTCTTCAGACTGCAATAACTTCTTCATACTAATTCAGAATCCGGTGAGACTTCGACCAATTAACTCCCTCTTAAATTACGGACAATATGGAACACTGGGATACTTCATCTTGAGAACGCATACTGTAGTTCTCCATGGGCACTGACAGTTGTACTTAGAAAATAACAGGATACCACATCCCCATATTCGAACTCCGCATAGTGAAGATGCCGCTATTTTTTTGTTCAGACTGCAATAACTTCTTCGTACTAATTCAAAATCCGGTGAGAATTCGACAAATTAACTCCCACCTAAATTACGAACAATATGGAACACTCGGATACTTCATCTTGTGAACGCATACTGTAGTTCTCCATGGGCACAGACAGTTGTACTTATAAAATAATAGGATAACACATCCCCATATTTGAACTCCGCTTAGTGGAGAAGCCGCTATTTTTTTGTTCAGACTGCAATAACTTTTTCATACTAATTCATAATCCGGTTAGACTTTAACCAATTTACTCCCACCTAAATTACGGACAATATGGAACACTCGGATACTTCATCTTGTGAACGCATACTGTAGTTCTCCATGGGCACTGACAGTTGTACTTAGAAAATAACAGTATACCACATCCCCATATTCGACCTCCGCCTAGTGCAGAAGCCGCTATTTTTTTTGTTCAGCCTACAATATTTACTTCATACTAACTCGGAATCCGGCGATACTTCGACCGATTAACTCCCACCTAAATTACGGACAATATGAAACACTCGGATACTTCATCTTGTGAACGTACACTGTAGTTCTCCATGGGGACTGACAGTTGTACTTAGAAAATAATAGGCTACCACATCCCCATATTTGAACTCCGCCTAGTGAAGAAGTCGCTATTTTTTTTGTTCAGACTGCAATAACTTCTTTATACTAATTCAGAATCCGGTGAGACTTCGACCAATTTACTCCAACCTAAGTTACGGACAATATGGAACACTCGGATACTTCATCTTGTGAACGCATATTGTAGTTCTCCATGGGCACTGCCAGTTGTACTTATAAAATAACAGGATAACACATCCCCATATTTGACCTCCACCTAGTGCAGAAGCCGCTAATTTTTTTGTTCAGACAACAATATTTTCTTCATACTAACTCGGAATCCGACGATACTACGACCGATTAACTCTCACCTGAATTACGGACAATATGAAACACTTGGATATTTCATCTTGTGAACATACACTGTAGTTCTCCATGGGGACTAACAGTTGTACTTAGAAAATAACAGGTTACCACATCCCCATATTTGAACTCCGCCTAGTGCAAAAGCCAATATTTTTTTTGTTCAGACTGCAATAACTTCTTCGTAATAATTCCAAATCCGATGAGACTTCGACAAATTAACTCCCACCTAAATTACGGACAATATGGAACACTCGGATACTTCATCTTTTGAACGCATACTGTAGATCTCCGTGGGCACTAACAGTTGTACTTAGAAAATAAAAGGATACCACATCCCCTTATTTGTGCTCCGCCTAGTACAGAAGCCGCTATTTTTTTGTTCAGACTACAATATTTTCTTCATACTAACGCGGAATCCTGCGAGACTTCGACCGATTAACTCCCACCTAAATTACGGACAATATGAAACACTCGGATACTTCATCTTGTGAACGTACATTGTAGTTCTCCATGGGGATTGACAGTTGTACCTAGAAAATAACAGGCTACAACATCCCTATATTTGAACTCCGCCTAGTGCAGAAGCCGCTATTTTTTTGTTCAGACTGCAATAACTTCTTCATACTAATTCAGAATCCGGTGAGACTTCGACCAATTAACTCCCTCCTAAATTACGGACAATATGGAACACTGGGATACTTCATCTTGTGAATGCATATTGTAGTTCTTCATGGGCACTGACAGTTGTACTTAGAAAATAACATGATACCACATCCCCATATTTGAACTCCGCCTAGTGCAGATGCCGCTATTTTTTTTGTTCAGACTACAATAACTTCTTCATACTAATTCAAAATCCGGTGAGAATTCGACAAATTAACTCCCACCTAAATTACGAACAATATGGAACACTCAGATACTTCATCTTGTGAATGCATACTGTAGTTCTCCATGGGCACTGATAGTTGTACTTATAAAATAATAGGATAACAAATCCCCATATTTGAACTCCACTTAGTGGAGAAGCCGCTATTTTTTTGTTCAGACTGCAATAACTTCTTCATACTAATTCATAATCCGGTGAGACTTTGACCAATTTACTCCCACCTAAATTACGGACAATATGGAACACTCGGATACTTCATCTTGTGAACGCATACTGTAGTTCTCCATGGGCACTGACAGTTGTACTTAGAAAATAACAGGATACCACATCCCCATATTTGACCTCCGCCTAGTGCAGAAGCCGCTATTTTTTTTGTTCAGCCTACAATATTTACTTCATACTAACTCGGAATCCGGCGATACTTCGACCGATTAACTCCCACCTAAATTACGGACAATATGAAACACTCGGATACTTCATCTTGTGTACGTACACTGTAGTTCTCCATGGGGACTGACAGTTGTACTTTGAAAATAATAGGCTACCACATCCCCATATTTGAACTCCGCCTAGTGAAGAAGCCGCTATTTTTTTTGTTCAGACTGCAATAACTTCTTTATACTAATTCAGAATCCGGTGAGACTTCGACCAATTTACTCCAACCTAAATTACGGACAATATGGAACACTCGGATACTTCATCTTGTGAACGCATATTGTAGTTCTCCATGGGCACTGCCAGTTGTACTTATAAAATAACAGGATAACACATCCCCATATTTGACCTCCACCTAGTGCAGACGCCGCTAATTTTTTTGTTCAGACTACAATATTTTCTTCATACTAACTCGGAATCCGACGATACTACGACCGATTAACTCTCACCTGAATTACGGACAATATGAAACACTTGGATATTTCATCTTGTGAACATACACTGTAGTTCTCCATGGGGACTAACAGTTGTACTTAGAAAATAACAGGTTACCACATCCCCATATTTGAACTCCACCTAGTGCAAAAGCCAATATTTTTTTTGTTCAGACTGCAATAACTTCTTCGTAATAATTCCGAATCCGATGAGACTTTGACAAATTAACTCCCACCTAAATTACGGACAATATGGAACACTCGGATACTTCATCTTTTGAATGCATACTGTAGATCTCCGTGGGCACTAACAATTGTACTTTGAAAATAACAGGCTACCACATCCCCATATTTGAACTCCGCCTAGTGCAGAAGCCGCTATTTTTTTGTTCAGACTGCAATAACTTCTTCATACTAATTCAGAATCCGGTGAGACTTCGACCAATTAGCTCCCTCCTAAATTACGGACAATATGGAACACTGGGATACTTCATCTTGTGAATGCATATTGTAGTTCTTCATGGACACTGACATTTGTACTTAGAAAATAACAGGATACCACATCCCCATATTTGAACTCCGCCTAGTGCAGATGCCAATATTTTTTTTGTTCAGACTACAATAACTTCTTCATACTAATTCAAAATCCGGTGAGAATTCGACAAATTAACTCCCACCTAAATTACGAACAATATGGAACACTCAGATACTTCATCTTGTGAACGCATACTGTAGTTCTCCATGGGCACTGACAGTTGTACTTATAAAATAATAGGATAACACATCCCAATATTTGAACTCCACTTAGTGGAGAAGCCGCTATTTTTTTGTTCAGACTGCAATAACTTCTTCATACTAATTCATAATCCGGTGAGACTTTGACCAATTTACTCCCACCTAAATTACGGACAATATGAAACACTCGGATACTTCATCTTGTGAACTCATACTGTAGTTCTCCATGGGCACTGACAGTTGTACTTAGAAAATAACAAGATACCACATCCCCATATTCGACCTCCGCCTAGTGCAGAAGCCGCTATTTTTTTTGTTCAGCCTACAATATTTACTTCATACTAACTGGGAATCCGGCGATACTTCGACCGATTAACTCCCACCTAAATTACGGACAATATGAAACACTCGGATACTTCATCTTGTGAACGTACATTGTAGTTCTCCATGGGGACTGACAGTTGTACTTAGAAAATAATAGGCTACCACATCCCCATATTTGAACTCCTCCTAGTGAAGAAGCCGCTATTTTTTTTGTTTAGACTGCAATAACTTCTTTATACTAATTCAGAATCCGGTGAGACTTCGACCAATTTACTCCAACCTAAATTACGGACAATATGGAACACTCGGATACTTCATCTTGTGAACGCATATTGTAGTTATCCATGGGCACTGCCAGTTGTACTTATAAAATAACAGGATAACACATCCCCATATTTGACCTCCACCTAGTGCAGAAGCCGCTAATTTTTTTGTTCAGACTACAATATTTTCTTCATACTAACTCAAAATCCGACGATTCTACGACCGATTAACTCTCAACTGAATTACGGACAATATGAAACACTTGGATATTTCATCTTGTGAACATACACTGTAGTTCTCCATGGGGACTAACAGTTGTACTTAGAAAATAACAGGTTACCACATCCCCATATTTGAACTCCGTCTAGTGCAAAAGCCAATATTTTTTTTGTTCAGACTGCAATAACTTCTTCGTAATAATTCCGAATCCGATGAGACTTCGACAAATTAACTCCCACCTAAATTACGGACAATATGGAACACTCGGATACTTCATCTTTTGAACGCATACTGTAGATCTCCGTGGGCACTAACAGTTGTACTTAGAAAATAAAAGGATACCACATCCCCTTATTTGTGCTCCGCCTAGTACAGAAGCCGCTATTTTTTTGTTCAGACTGCAATAACTTCTTCATACTAATTCAGAATCCGGTGAGACTTCGACCAATTAACTCCCTCCTAAATTACGGACAATATGGAACACTGGGATACTTCATCTTGTGAATGCATATTGTAGTTCTTCATGGGCACTGACAGTTGTACTTAGAAAATAACAGGATACCACATCCCCATATTTGAACTCCGCCTAGTGCAGATGCCAATATTTTTTTTGTTCAGACTACAATAACTTCTTCATACTAATTCAAAATCCGGTGAGAATTCGACAAATTAACTCCCACCTAAATTACGAACAATATGGAACACTCAGATACTTCATCTTGTGAACGCATACTGTAGTTCTCCATGGGCACTGACAGTTGTACTTATAAAATAATAGGATAACACATCCCAATATTTGAACTCCACTTATTGGAGAAGCCGCTATTTTTTTGTTCAGACTGCAATAACTTCTTCATACTAATTCATAATCCGGTGAGACTTTGACCAATTTACTCCCACCTAAATTACGGACAATATGAAACACTCGGATACTTCATCTTGTGAACTCATACTGTAGTTCTCCATGGGCACTGACGGTTGTACTTAGAAAATAACAAGATACCACATCCCCATATTCGACCTCCGCCTAGTGCAGAAGCCGCTATTTTTTTTGTTCAGCCTACAATATTTACTTCATACTAACTGGGAATCCGGCGATACTTCGACCGATTAACTCCCACCTAAATTACGGACAATATGAAACACTCGGATACTTCATCTTGTGAACGTACATTGTAGTTCTCCATGGGGACTGACAGTTGTACTTAGAAAATAATAGGCTACCACATCCCCATATTTGAACTCCTCCTAGTGAAGAAGACGCTATTTTTTTTGTTTAGACTGCAATAACTTCTTTATACTAATTCAGAATCCAGTGAGACTTCGACCAATTTACTCCAACCTAAATTACGGACAATATGGAACACTCGGATACTTCATCTTGTGAACGCATATTGTAGTTATCCATGGGCACTGCCAGTTGTACTTATAAAATAACAGGATAACACATCCCCATATTTGACCTCCACCTAGTGCAGAAGCCGCTAATTTTTTTGTTCAGACTACAATATTTTCTTCATACTAACTCGGAATCCGACGATACTACGACCGATTAACTCTCAACTGAATTACGGACAATATGAAACACTTGGATATTTCATCTTGTGAACATACACTGTAGTTCTCCATGGGGACTAACAGTTGTACTTAGAAAATAACAGGTTACCACATCCCCATATTTGAACTCCGTCTAGTGCAAAAGCCAATATTTTTTTGTTCAGACTGCAATAACTTCTTCGTAATAATTCCGAATCCGATGAGACTTCGACAAATTAACTCCCACCTAAATTACGGACAATATGGAACACTCGGATACTTCATCTTTTGAACGCATACTGTAGATCTCCGTGGGCACTAACAGTTGTACTTAGAAAATAAAAGGATACCACATCCCCTTATTTGTGCTCCGCCTAGTACAGAAGCCGCTATTTTTTTGTTCAGACTACAATATTTTCTTCATACTAACGCGGAATCCTGCGAGACTTCGACCGATTAACTCCCACCTAAATTACGGACAATATGAAACACTCAGATACTTCATCTTGTGAACGTACATTGTAGTTCTCCATGGGGACTGACAGTTGTACCTAGAAAATAACAGGCTACCACATCCCCATATTTGAACTCCGCCTAGTGCAGAAGCCGCTATTTTTTTGTTCAGACTGCAATAACTTCTTCATACTAACTCGGAATCCTGCGAGACTTCGACCGATTAACTTCCACCTAAATTACGGACAATATGAAACACTCGGATACTTCATCTTGTGAACGTACACTGTAGTTCTCCATGGGGAATGACAGTTGTACCTAGTAAATAACAGGCTACCACATCCCTATATTTGAACTCCGCCCAGTGCAGAAGCTGCTATTTTTTTGTTCAGGCTGCAATAACTTCTTCATACTAATTCAGAATCCGGTGAGACTTCGACCAATTAACTCCCTCCTAAATTACGGACAATATGGAACACTGGGATACTTCATCTTGAGAACGCATACTGTAGTTCTCCATGGGCACTGACAGTTGTACTTAGAAAATAACAGGATACCACATCCCCATATTTGAACTCCGCCTAGTGAAGATGCCGCTATTTTTTTTGTTCAGACTGCAATAACTTCTTTGTACTAATTCAAAATCCGGTGAGAATTCGACAAATTAACTCCCACCTAAATTACAAACAATATGGAACACTCGGATACTTCATCTTGTGAACGCATACTGTAGTTCTCCATGGGCACAGACAGTTGTACTTATAAAATAACAGGATAACACATCCCTATATTTGAACTCCGCTTAGTGGAGAAGCCGCTATTTTTTTGTTCAGACTGCAATAACTTTTTCATACTAATTCATAATCCGGTGAGGCTTTGACCAATTTACTACCACCTAAATTACGGACAATATGGAACACTCGGATACTTCATCTTGTGAACGCATACTGTAGTTCTCCATGGGCACTGACAGTTGTACTTAGAAAATAACAGGATACCACATCCCCATATTCGACCTCCGCCTAGTGTAAAAGCCGCTATTTTTTTTGTTCAGCCTATAATATTTACTTCATACTAACTCAGAATCCGGCGATACTTCGACCGATTAACTCCCACCTAAATTACGGACAATATGAAACACTCGGATACTTCATCTTGTGAACGTACATTGTAGTTCTCCATGGGGACTGACAGTTGTACTTAGAAAATAATAGGCTACCACATCCCCATATTTGAACTCCGCCTAGTGAAGAAGCCGCTATTTTTTTTGTTCAGACTGCAATAACTTCTTTATACTAATTCAGAATCCGGTGAGACTTCGACCAATTTACTCCAACCTAAATTACGGACAATATGGAACACTCGGATACTTCATCTTGTGAACGCATATTGTAGTTCTCCATGGGCACTGCCAGTTGTACTTATAAAATAATAGGATAAGACATCCCCATATTTGACCTCCACCTAGTGCAGAAGCCGCTAATTTTTTTGTTCAGACTACAATATTTTCTTCATACTAACTCGGAATCCGACGATACTACGACCGATTAACTCTCACCTGAATTACGGACAATATGAAACACTTGGATATTTCATCTTGTGAACATACACTGTTGTTCTCCATGGGGACTAACAGTTGTACTTAGAAAATAACAGGTTACCACATCCCCATATTTGAACTCCGCCTAGTGCAAAAGCCAATTTTTTTTTTGTTCAGACTGCAATAACTTCTTCGTAATAATTCCGAATCCGATGAGACTTCGACAAATTAACTCCCACCTAAATTACGGACAATATGGAACACTCGGATACTTCATCTTTTGAACGCATACTGTAGATCTCCGTGGGCACTAACAGTTGTACTTAGAAAATAAAAGGATACCACATCCCCTTATTTGTGCTCCGCCTAGTACAGAAGCCGCTATTTTTTTGTTCAGACTACAATATTTTCTTCATACTAACGCGGAATCCTGCGAGACTTTGACCGATTAACACCCACCTAAATTACGGACAATATGAATCACTCGGATACTTCGTCTTGTGAACGTACATTGTAGTTCTCCATGGGGACTGACAGTTGTACCTAGAAAATAACAGGCTACCACATCCCCATATTTGAACTCCGCCTAGTGCAGAAGTCGCTATTTTTTTGTTCAGACTGCAATAACTTCTTCATACTAACTCGGAATCCTGCGAGACTTCGACCTATTAACTTCCACCTAAATTACGGACAATATGAAACACTCGGATACTTCATCTTGTGAACGTACACTGTAGTTCTCCATGGGGACTGACAGTTGTACCTAGTAAATAACAGGCTACCACATCCCTATATTTGAACTCCGCCCAGTGTAGAAGCCGCTATTTCTTTGTTCAGGCTGCAATAACTTCTTCATACTAATTCAGAATCCGGTGAGACTTCGACCAATTAACTCCCTCCTAAATTACGGACAATATGGAACACTGGGATACTTCATCTTGTGAACTCATACTGTAGTTCTCCATGGGCACTGACAGTTGTACTTAGAAAATAACAGGATACTACATCCTCATATTTGAACTCCGCCTAGTGCATAAGTCGCTATTTTTTTTGTTCAGACTGCAATAACTTCTTCATACTAATTCAGAATCCGGTGAGACTTTGACCAATTAACTCCCTCCTAAATTACGGACAATATGGAACACTGGGATACTTCATCTTGAGAATGCATATTGTAGTTCTCCATGGGCACTGACAGTTGTACTTAGAAAATAACAGGATACCACATCCCCATATTTGAACTCCGCCTAGTGAAGATGCCGCTATTTTTTCTGTTCAGACTGCAATAACTTCTTCGTACTAATTCAAAATCCGGTGAGAATTCGACAAATTAACTCCCACCTAAATTACGAACAATATGGAACACTCGGATACTTCATCTTGTGAACGCATACTGTAGTTCTCCATGGGCACAGACAGTTGTACTTATAAAATAACAGGATAACACATCCCCATATTAGAACTCCGCTTAGTGGAGAAGCCGCTATTTTTTTGTTCAGACTGCAATAACTTTTTCATACTAATTCATAATCCGGTTAGACTTTAACCAATTTACTCCCACCTAAATTACGGACAATATGGAACACTCGGATACTTCATCTTGTGAACGCATACTGTAGTTCTCCATGGGCACTGACAGTTGTACTTAGAAAATAACAGGATACCACATCCCCATATTCGACCTCCGCCTAGTGCAGAAGCCGCTATTTTTTTTGTTCAGCCTACAATATTTACTTCATACTAACTCGGAATCCGGCGATACTTCGACCGATTAACTCCCACCTAAATTATGGACAATATGAAACACTCGGATACTTCATCTTGTGAACGTACACTGTAGTTCTCCATGGGGACTGACAGTTGTACTTAGAAAATAATAGGCTACCACATCCCCATATTTGAACTCCTTCTAGTGAAGAAGCCGCTATTTTTTTTGTTCAGACTGCAATAACTTCTTTATACTAATTCAGAATCCGGTGAGACTTCGACCAATTTACTCCAACCTAAATTACGAACAATATGGAACACTCGGATACTTCATCTTGTGAACGCATATTGTAGTTATCCATGGGCACTGCCAGTTGTACTTATAAAATAACAGGATAACACATCCCCATATTTGACCTCCACCTAGTGCAGAAGCCGCTAATTTTTTGTTCAGACTACAATATTTTCTTCATACTAACTCGGAATCCGACGATACTACGACCGATTAACTCTCACCTGAATTACGGACAATATGAAACACTTGGATATTTCATCTTGTGAACATACACTGTAGTTCTCCATTGGGACAAACAGTTGTACTTAGAAAATAACAGGTTACCACATCCCCATATTTGAACTCCATCTAGTGCAAAAGCCAATATTTTTTTTGTTCAGACTGCAATAACTTCTTCGTAATAATTCCGAATCCGATGAGACTTCGACAAATTAACTCCCACCTAAATTACGGACAATATGGAACACTCGGATACTTCATCTTTTGAACGCATACTGTAGATCTCCGTGGGCACTAACAGTTGTACTTAGAAAATAAAAGGATACCACATCCCCTTATTTGTGCTCCGCCTAGTACAGAAGCCGCTATTTTTTTGTTCAGACTACAATATTTTCTTCATACTAACGCGGAATCCTACGAGACTTCGACCGATTAACTCCCACCTAAATTACGGACAATATGAAAGACTCGGATACTTCATCTTGTGAACGTACATTGTAGTTCTCCATGGGGACTGACAGTTGTACCTAGAAAATAACAGGCTACCACATCCCCATATTTGAACTCCGCCTAGTGCAGAAGCCGCTATTTTTTTGTTCAGACTGCAATAACTTCTTCATACTAACTCGGAATCCTGCGAGACTTCGACCGATTAACTTCCACCTAAATTACGGACAATATGAAACACTCGGATACTTCATCTTGTGAACGTACACTGTAGTTCTCCATGGGGAATGACAGTTGTACCTAGTAAATAACAGGCTACCACATCCCTATATTTGAACTCCGCCCAGTGCAGAAGCCGCTATTTTTTTGTTCAGGCTGCAATAACTTCTTCATACTAATTCAGAATCCGGTGAGACTTCGACCAATTAACACCCTCCTAAATTACGGACAATATGGAACACTGGGATACTTCATCTTGTGAACTCATACTGTTGTTCTCCATGGGCACTGACAGTTGTACTTAGAAAATAACAGGATACTACATCCTCATATTTGAACTCCGCCTAGTGCATAAGTCGCTATTTTTTTGTTCAGACTGCAATAACTTCTTCATACTAATTCAGAATCCGGTGAGACTTCGACCAATTAACTCCCTCCTAAATTACGGACAATATGGAACACTGGGATACTTCATCTTGAACGCATACTGTAGTTCTCCATGGGCACTGACAGTTGTACTTAGAAAATAACAGGATACCACATCCCCATATTTGAACTCCGCCTAGTGAAGATGCCGCTATTTTTTTTATTCAGACTGCAATAACTTCTTCGTACTAATTCAATATCCGGTGAGAATTCGACAAATTAACTCCCACCTAAATTACGAACAATATGGAACACTCGGATACTTCATCTTGTGAACGCATACTGTAGTTCTCCATGGGCATAGACAGTTGTACTTATAAAATAACAGGATAACACATCCCCATATTTGAACTCCGCTTAGTGGAGAAGCCGCTATTTTTTTGTTCAGACTGCAATAACTTTTTCATACTAATTCATAATCCGGTGAGACTTTGACCAATTTACTCCCACCTAAATTACGGACAATATGGAACACTCGGATACTTCATCTTGTGAACGCATACTGTAGTTCTCCATGGGCACTGACAGTTGTGCTTAGAAAATAACAGGATACCACATCCCCATATTCGACCTTCGCCTAGTGTAGAAGCCGCTATTTTTTTTGTTCAGCCTATAATATTTACTTCATACTAACTCGAAATCCGGCGATACTTCGACCGATTAACTCCCACCTAAATTATGGACAATATGAAACACTCGGATACTTCATCTTGTGAACGTACACTGTAGTTCTCCATGGGGACTGACAGTTGTACTTAGAAAATAATAGGCTACCACATCCCCATATTTGAACTCCGCCTAGTGAAGAAGCCGCTATTTTTTTTGTTCAGACTGCAATAACTTCTTTATACTAATTCAGAATCCGGTGAGACTTCGACCAATTTACTCCAACCTAAATTACGGACAATATGGAACACTCGGATACTTCATCTTGTGAACGCATATTGTAGTTCTCCATGGGCACTGCCAGTTGTACTTATAAAATAACAGGATAAGACATCCCCATATTTGACCTCCACCTAGTGCAGAAGCCGCTAATTTTTTTGTTCAGACTACAATATTTTCTTCATACTAACTCGGAATCCGACGATACTACGACCGATTAACTCTCACCTGAATTACGGACAATATGAAACACTTGGATATTTCATCTTGTGAACATACACTGTAGTTCTCCATGGGGACTAACAGTTGTACTTAGAAAATAACAGGTTACCACATCCCCATATTTGAACTCCGCCTAGTGCAAAAGCCAATATTTTTTTTGTTCAGACTGCAATAACTTCTTCGTAATAATTCCGAATCCGATGAGACTTCGACAAATTAACTCCCACCTAAATTACGGACAATATGGAACACTCGGATACTTCATCTTTTGAACGCATACTGTAGATCTCCGTGGGCACTAACAGTTGTACTTAGAAAATAAAAGGATACCACATCCCCTTATTTGTGCTCCGCCTAGTACAGAAGCCGCTATTTTTTTGTTCAGACTACAATATTTTCTTCATACTAACGCGGAATCCTGCGAGACTTTGACCAATTAACTCCCACCTAAATTACGGACAATATGAAACACTCGGATACTTCATCTTGTGAACGTACATTGTAGTTCTCCATGGGGACTGACAGTTGTACCTAGAAAATAACAGGCTACCACATCCCCATATTTGAACTCCGCCTAGTGCAGAAGCCGCTATTTTTTTGTTCAGACTGCAATAACTTCTTCATACTAACTCGGAATCCTGCGAGACTTCGACCGATTAACTTCCACCTAAATTACGGACAATATGAAACACTCGGATACTTCATCTTGTGAACGTACACTGTAGTTCTCCATGGGGACTGACAGTTGTATCTAGTAAATAACAGGCTACCACATCCCTATATTTGAACTCCGCCCAGTGCAGAAGCCGCTATTTTTTTGTTCAGGCTGCAATAACTTCTTCATACTAATTCAGAATCCGGTGAGACTTCGACCAATTAACTCCCTCCTAAATTACGGACAATATGGAACACTGGGATACTTCATCTTGTGAACTCATACTGTAGTTCTCCATGGGCACTGACAGTTGTACTTAGAAAATAACAGGATACTACATCCTCATATTTGAACTCCGCCTAGTGCATAAGTCGCTATTTTTTTGTTCAGACTGCAATAACTTCTTCATACTAATTCAGAATCCGGTGAGACTTCGACCAATTAACTCCCTCCTAAATTACGGACAATATGGAACACTGGGATACTTCATCTTGAGAACGCATACTGTAGTTCTCCATGGGCACTGACAGTTGTACTTAGAAAATAACAGGATACCACATCCCTATATTTGAACTCCGCCTAGTGAAGATGCCGCTATTTTTTTTGTTCAGACTGCAATAACTTCTTCGTACTAATTCAAAATCCGGTGAGAATTCGACAAATTAACTCCCACCTAAATTACGAACAATATGGAACACTCGGATACTTCATCTTGTGAACGCATACTGTAGTTCTCCATGGGCACAGACAGTTGTACTTATAAAATAACAGGATAACACATCCCCATATTTGAACTCCGCTTAGTGGAGAAGCCGCTATTTTTTTGTTCAGACTGCAATAACTTTTTCATACTAATTCATAATCCGGTGAGACTTTGACCAATTTACTCCCACCTAAATTACGGACAATATGGAACACTCGGATACTTCATCTTGTGAACGCATACTGTAGTTCTCCATGGGCACTGACAGTTGTACTTAGAAAATAACAGGATACCACATCCCCATATTCGACCTCCGCCTAGTGTAGAAGCCGCTATTTTTTTTGTTCAGCCTATAATATTTACTTCATACTAACTCGGAATCCGGCGATACTTCGACCGATTAACTCCCACCTAAATTATGGACAATATGAAACACTCGGATACTTCATCTTGTGAACGTACACTGTAGTTCTCCATGGGGACTGACAGTTGTACTTAGAAAATAATAGGCTACCACATCCCCATATTTGAACTCCGCCTAGTGAAGAAGCCGCTATTTTTTTTGTTCAGACTGCAATAACTTCTTTATACTAATTCAGAATCCGGCGAGACTTCGACCAATTTACTCCAACCTATATTACGGACAATATGGAACACTCGGATACTTCATCTTGTGAACGCATATTGTAGTTCTCCATGGGCACTGCCAGTTGTACTTATAAAATAACAGGATAAGACATCCCCATATTTGACCTCCACCTAGTGCAGAAGCCGCTAATTTTTTTGTTCAGACTACAATATTTTCTTCATACTAACTCGGAATCCGACGATACTACGACCGATTAACTCTCACCTGAATTACGGACAATATGAAACACTTGGATATTTCATCTTGTGAACATACACTGTAGTTCTCCATGGGGACTAACAGTTGTACTTAGAAAATAACAGGTTACCACATCCCCATATTTGAACTCCGCCTAGTGCAAAAGCCAATATTTTTTTTGTTCAGACTGCAATAACTTCTTCGTAATAATTCCGAATCCGATGAGACTTCGATAAATTAACTCCCACCTAAATTACGAACAATATGGAACACTCGGATACTTCATCTTTTGAACGCATACTGTAGATCTCCGTGGGCACTAACAGTTGTACTTAGAAAATAAAAGGATACCACATCCCCTTATTTGTGCTCCGCCTAGTACAGAAGCCGCTATTTTTTTGTTCAGACTACAATATTTTCTTCATACTAACGCGGAATCCTACGAGACTTTGACCGATTAACTCCCACCTAAATTACGGACAATATGAAACACTCGGATACTTCATCTTGTGAACGTACATTGTAGTTCTCCATGGGGACTGACAGTTGTACCTAGAAAATAACAGGCTACCACATCCCCATATTTGAACTCCGCCTAGTGCAGAAGCCACTATTTTTTTGTTCAGACTGCAATAACTTCTTCATACTAACTCGGAATCCTACGAGACTTCGACCGATTAACTTCCACCTAAATTACGGACAATATGAAACACTCGGATACTTCATCTTGTGAACGTACACTGTAGTTCTCCATGGGGACTGACAGTTGTACCTAGTAAATAACAGGCTACCACATCCCTATATTTGAACTCCGCCCAGTGCAGAAGCCGCTATTTTTTTGTTCAGGCTGCAATAACTTCTTCATACTAATTCAGAATCCGGTGAGACTTCGACCAATTAACTCCCTCCTAAATTACGGACAATATGGAACACTGGGATACTTCATCTTGTGAACTCATAATGTAGTTCTCCATGGGCACTGACAGTTGTACTTAGAAAATAACAGGATACTACATCCTCATATTTGAACTCCGCCTAGTGCATAAGTCGCTATTTTTTTGTTCAGACTGCAATAACTTCTTCATACTAATTCAGAATCCAGTGAGACTTCGACCAATTAACTCCCTCCTAAATTACGGACAATATGGAACACTGGGATACTTCATCTTGAGAACGCATATTGTAGTTCTCCATGGGCACTAACAGTTGTACTTAGAAAATAACAGGATACCACATCCCCATATTTGAACTCCGCCTAGTGAAGATGCCGCTATTTTTTCTGTTCAGACTGCAATAACTTCTTCGTACTAATTCAAAATCCGGTGAGAATTCGACAAATTAACTCCCACCTAAATTACGAACAATATGGAACACTCGGATACTTCATCTTGTGAACGCATATTGTAGTTCTCCATGGGCACAGACAGTTGTACTTATAAAATAACAGGATAACACTTCCCCATATTTGAACTCCGCTTAGTGGAGAAGCCGCTATTTTTTTGTTCAGACTGCAATAACTTTTTCATACTAATTCATAATCCGGTGAGACTTTGACCAATTTACTCCCACCTAAATTACGGACAATATGGAACACTCGGATACTTCATCTTGTGAACGCATATTGTAGTTCTCCATGGGCACTGACAGTTGTACTTAGAAAATAACAGGATACCACATCCCCATATTCGACCTCCGCCTAGTGCAGAAGCCGCTATTTTTTTTGTTCAGCCTACAATATTTACTTCATACTAACTCGGAATCTGGCGATACTTCGACCGATTAACTCCCACCTAAATTACGGACAATATGAAACACTCGGATACTTCATCTTGTGAACGTACACTGTAGTTCTCCATGGGGACTGACAGTTGTACCTAGTAAATAACAGGCTACCACATCCCTATATTTGAACTCCGCCCAGTGCAGAAGCCGCTATTTTTTTGTTCAGGCTGCAATAACTTCTTCATACTAATTCAGAATCCGGTGAGACTTCGACCAATTAACTCCCTCCTAAATTACGGACAATATGGAACACTGGGATACTTCATCTTGTGAACTCATACTGTAGTTCTCCATGGGCACTGACAGTTGTACTTAGAAAATAACAGGATACTACATCCTCATATTTGAACTCCGCCTAGTGCATAAGTCGCTTTTTTTTGTTCAGACTGCAATAACTTCTTCATACTAATTCAGAATCTGGTGAGACTTCGACCAATTAACTCCCTCCTAAATTACGGACAATATGGAACACTGGGATACTTCATCTTGATAACGCATATTGTAGTTCTCCATGGGCACTGACAGTTGTACTTAGAAAATAACAGGATACCACATCCCCATATTTGAACTCCGCCTAGTGAAGATGCCGCTATTTTTTCTGTTCAGACTGCAATAACTTCTTCATACTAATTCAATATCCGGTGAGAATTCGACAAATTAACTCCCACCTAAATTACGAACAATATGGAACACTCGGATACTTCATCTTGTGAACGCATACTGTAGTTCTCCATGGGCACAGACAGTTGTACTTATAAAATAACAGGATAACACTTCCCCATATTTGAACTCCGCTTAGTGGAGAAGCCGCTATTTTTTTGTTCAGACTGCAATAACTTTTTCATACTAATTCATAATCCGGTGAGACTTTGACCAATTTACTCCCAGCTAAATTACGGACAATATGGAACACTCGGATACTACATCTTGTGAACGCATACTGTAGTTCTCCATGGGCACTGACAGTTGTACTTAGAAAATAACAGGATACCACATCCCCATATTCGACCTCCGCCTAGTGCAGAAGCCGCTATTTTTTTTGTTTAGCCTACAATATTTTCTTCATACTAACGCGGAATCCTGCGAGACTTTGACCGATTAACTCCCACCTAAATTACGGACAATATGAAACACTCGGATACTTCATCTTGTGAACGTACATTGTAGTTCTCCATGGGGACTGACAGTTGTACCTAGAAAATAACAGGCTACCACATCCCCATATTTGAACTCCGCCTAGTGCAGAAGCCGCTATTTTTTTGTTCAGACTGCAATAACTTCTTCATACTAACTCGGAATCCCGCGAGACTTCGACCGATTAACTTCCACCTAAATTACGGACAATATGAAACACTCGGATACTTCATCTTGTGAACGTACACTGTAGTTCTCCATGGGGACTGACAGTTGTACCTAGTAAATAACAGGCTACCACATCCCTATATTTGAACTCCGCCCAGTGCAGAAGCCGCTATTTTTTTGTTCAGGCTGCAATAACTTCTTCATACTAATTCAGAATCCGGTGAGACTTCGACCAATTAACTCCCTCCTAAATTACGAACAATATGGAACACTGGGATACTTCATCTTGTTAACTCATACTGTAGTTCTCCATGGGCACTGACAGTTGTACTTAGAAAATAACAGGATACTACATCCTCATATTTGAACTCCGCCTAGTGCATAAGTCGCTATTTTTTTGTTCAGACTGCAATAACATCTTCATACTAATTCAGAATCCGGTGAGACTTCGACCAATTAACTCCCTCCTAAATTACGGACAATATGGAACACTGGGATACTTCATCTTGAGAACGCATACTGTAGTTCTCCATGGGCACTGACAGTTGTACTTAGAAAATAACAGGATACCACATCACCATATTTGAACTCCGCCTAGTGAAGATGCCGCTATTTTTTCTGTTCAGACTGCAATAACTTCTTCGTACTAATTCAAAATCCGGTGAGAATTCGACAAATTAACTCCCACCTAAATTACGAACAATATGGAACACTCGGATACTTCATCTTGTGAACGCATACTGTAGTTCTCCATGGGCACAGACAGTTGTACTTATAAAATAACAGGATAACACATCCCCATATTTGAACTCCGCTTAGTGGAGAAGCCGCTATTTTTTTGTTCAGACTGCAATAACTTTTTCATACTAATTCATAATCCGGTGAGACTTTGACCAATTTACTCCCACCTAAATTACGGACAATATGGAACACTCGGATACTTCATCTTGTGAACGCATACTGTAGTTCTCCATGGGCACTGACAGTTGTACTTAGAAAATAACAGGATACCACATCCCCATATTCGACCTCCGCCTAGTGTAGAAGCCGCTATTTTTTTTGTTCAGCCTATAATATTTACTTCATACTAACTCGGAATCCGGCGATACTTCGACCGATTAACTCCCACCTAAATTATGGACAATATGAAACACTCAGATACTTCATCTTGTGAACGTACACTGTAGTTCTCCATGGGGACTGACAGTTGTACTTAGAAAATAATAGGCTACCACATCCCCATATTTGAACTCCGCCTAGTGAAGAAGCCGCTATTTTTTTTGTTCAGACTGCAATAACTTCTTTATACTAATTCAAAATCCGGTGAGACTTCGACCAATTTACTCCAACCTAAATTACGGACAATATGGAACACTCGGATACTTCATCTTGTGAACGCATATTGTAGTTCTCCATGGGCACTGCCAGTTGTACTTATAAAATAACAGGATAAGACATCCCCATATTTGACCTCCACCTAGTGCAGAAGCCGCTAATTTTTTTGTTCAGACTACAATATTTTCTTCATACTAACTCGGAATCCGACGATACTACGACCGATTAACTCTCACCTGAATTACGGACAATATGAAACACTTGGATATTTCATCTTGTGAACATACACTGTAGTTCTCCATGGGGACTAACAGTTGTACTTAGAAAATAACAGGTTACCACATCCCCATATTTGAACTCCGCCTAGTGCAAAAGCCAATATTTTTTTTGTTCAGACTGCAATAACTTCTTCGTAATAATTCCGAATCCGATGAGACTTCGACAAATTAACTCCCACCTAAATTACGGACAATATGGAACACTCGGATACTTCATCTTTTGAACGCATACTGTAGATCTCCGTGGGCACTAACAGTTGTACTTAGAAAATCCTTATTTGTGCTCCGCCTAGTATAGAAGCCGCTATTTTTTTGTTCAGACTACAATATTTTCTTCATACTAACGCGGAATCCTGCGAGACTTTGACCGATTAACTCCCACCTAAATTACGGACAATATGAAACACTCGGATACTTCATCTTGTGAACGTACATTGTAGTTCTCCATGGGGACTGACAGTTGTACCTAGAAAATAACAGGCTACCACATCCCCATATTTGAACTCCGCCTAGTGCAGAAGCCGCTATTTTTTTGTTCAGACTGCAATAACTTCTTCATACTAACTCGGAATCCTGCGAGACTTCGACCGATTAACTTCCACCTAAATTACGGACAATATGAAACACTCGGATACTTCATCTTGTGAACGTACACTGTAGTTCTCCATGGGGACTGACAGTTGTACCTAGTAAATAACAGGCTACCACATCCCTATATTTGAACTCCGCCCAGTGCAGAAGCCGCTATTTTTTTGTTCAGGCTGCAATAACTTCTTCATACTAATTCAGAATCCGGTGAGACTTCGACCAATTAACTCCCTCCTAAATTACGGACAATATGGAACACTGGGATACTTCATCTTGTGAACTCATACTGTAGTTCTCCATGGGCACTGATAGTTGTACTTAGAAAATAACAGGATACTACATCCTCATATTTGAACTCCGCCTAGTGCATAAGTCGCTATTTTTTTGTTCAGACTGCAATAACTTCTTCATACTAATTCAGAATCTGGTGAGACTTCGACCAATTAACTCCCTCCTAAATTACGGACAATATGGAACACTGGGATACTTCATCTTGAGAACGCATACTGTAGTTCTCCATGGGCACTGACAGTTGTACTTAGAAAATAACAGGATACCACATCCCCATATTTGAACTCCGCCTAGTGAAGATGCCGCTATTTTTTTTGTTCAGACTGCAATAACTTCTTCGTACTAATTCAAAATCCGGTGAGAATTCGACAAATTAACTCCCACCTAAATTACGAACAATATGGAACACTCGGATACTTCATCTTGTGAACGCATACTGTAGTTCTCCATGGGCACAGACAGTTGTAGTTATAAAATAACAGGATAACACATCCCCATATTTGAACTCCGCTTAGTGGAGAAGCCGCTATTTTTTTGTTCAGACTGCAATAACTTTTTCATATTAATTCATAATCCGGTGAGACTTTGACCAATTTACTCCCACCTAAATTACGGACAATATGGAACACTCGGATACTTCATCTTGTGAACGCATACTGTAGTTCTCCATGGGCACTGACAGTTGTACTTAGAAAATAACAGGATACCACATCCCCATATTCGACCTCCGCCTAGTGTAGAAGCCGCTATTTTTTTTGTTCAGCCTATAATATTTACTTCATACTAACTCGGAATCCGGCGATACTTCGACCGATTAACTCCCACCTAAATTATGGACAATATGAAACACTCGGATACTTCATCTTGTGAACGTACACTGTAGTTCTCCATGGGGACTGACAGTTGTACTTAGAAAATAATAGGCTACCACATCCCCATATTTGAACTCCGCCTAGTGAAGAAGCCGCTATTTTTTTTGTTCAGACTGCAATAACTTCTTTATACTAATTCAGAATCTGGTGAGACTTCGACCAATTTACTCCAACCTAAATTACGGACAATATGGAACACTCGGATACTTCATCTTGTGAACGCATATTGTAGTTCTCCATGGGCACTGCCAGTTGTACTTATAAAATAACAGGATAAGACATCCCCATATTTGACCTCCACCTAGTGCAGAAGCCGCTAATTTTTTTGTTCAGACTACAATATTTTCTTCATACTAACTCGGAATCCGACGATACTACGACCGATTAACTCTCACCTGAATTACGGACAATATGAAACACTTGGATATTTCATCTTGTGAACATACACTGTAGTTCTCCATGGGGACTAACAGTTGTACTTAGAAAATAACAGGTTACCACATCCCCATATTTGAACTCCGCCTAGTGCAAAAGCCAATATTTTTTTTGTTCAGACTGCAATAACTTCTTCGTAATAATTCCGAATCCGATGAGACTTCGACAAATTAACTCCCACCTAAATTACGAACAATATGGAACACTCGGATACTTCATCTTTTGAACGCATACTGTAGATCTCCGTGGGCACTAACAGTTGTACTTAGAAAATAAAAGGATACCACATCCCCTTATTTGTGCTCCGCCTAGTACAGAAGCCGCTATTTTTTTGTTCAGACTACAATATTTTCTTCATACTAACGCGGAATCCTGCGAGACTTTGACCGATTAACTCCCACCTAAATTACGGACAATATGAAACACTCGGATACTTCATCTTGTGAACGTACATTGTAGTTCTCCATGGGGACTGACAGTTGTACCTAGAAAATAACAGGCTACCACATCCCCATATTTGAACTCCGCCTAGTGCAGAAGCCGCTATTTTTTTGTTCAGACTGCAATAACTTCTTCATACTAACTCGGAATCCTGTGAGACTTCGACCGATTAACTTCCACCTAAATTACGGACAATATGAAACACTCGGATACATCATCTTGTGAACGTACACTGTAGTTCTCCATGGGGACTGACAGTTGTACCTAGTAAATAACAGGCTACCACATCCCTATATTTGAACTCCGCCCAGTGCAGAAGCCGCTATTTTTTTGTTCAGGCTGCAATAACTTCTTCATACTAATTCAGAATCCGGTGAGACTTCGACCAATTAACTCCCTCCTAAATTACGGACAATATGGAACACTGGGATACTTCATCTTGTGAACTCATACTGTAGTTCTCCATGGGCACTGACAGTTGTACTTAGAAAATAACAGGATACTACATCCTCATATTTGAACTCCGCCTAGTGCATAAGTCGCTATTTTTTTGTTCAGACTGCAATAACTTCTTCATACTAATTCAGAATCCGGTGAGACTTCGACCAATTAACTCCCTCCTAAATTACGGACAATATGGAACACTGGGATACTTCATCTTGAGAACGCATATTGTAGTTCTCCATGGGCACTGACAGTTGTACTTAGAAAATAACAGGATACCACATCCCCATATTTGAACTCCGCCTAGTGAAGATGCCGCTATTTTTTCTGTTCAGACTGCAATAACTTCTTCGTACTAATTCAAAATCCGGTGAGAATTCGACAAATTAACTCCCACCTAAATTACGAACAATATGGAACACTCGGATACTTCAACTTGTGAACGCATACTGTAGTTCTCCATGGGCACAGACAGTTGTACTTATAAAATAACAGGATAACACTTCCCCATATTTGAACTCCGCTTAGTGGAGAAGCCGCTATTTTTTTGTTCAGACTGCAATAACTTTTTCATACTAATTCATAATCCGGTGAGACTTTGACCAATTTACTCCCACCTAAATTATGGACAATATGGAACACTCGGATACTTCATCTTGTGAACGCATACTGTAGTTCTCCATGGGCACTGACAGTTGTACTTAGAAAATAACAGGATACCACATCCCCATATTCGACCTCCGCCTAGTGCAGAAGCCGCTATTTTTTTGTTCAGCCTACAATATTTACTTCATACTAACTCGGAATCTGGCGATACTTCGACCGATTAACTCCCACCTAAATTACGGACAATATGAAACACTCGGATACTTCATCTTGTGAACGTAAACTGTAGTTCTCCATGGGGACTGACAGTTGTACTTAGAAAATAATAGGCTACCACATCCCCATATTTGAACTCCGCCTAGTGAAGAAGCCGCTATTTTTTTTGTTCAGACTGCAATAACTTCTTTATACTAATTCAGAATCCGGTGAGACTTTGACCAATTTACTCCAACCTAAATTACGGACAATATGGAACACTCGGATACTTCATCTTGTGAACGCATATTGTAGTTCTCCATGGGCACTGCCAGTTGTACTTATAAAATAACAGGATAGCACATACCCATATTTGACCTCCACCTAGTGCAGAAGCCGCTAATTTTTTTGTTCAGACTACAATATTTTCTTCATACTAACTCGGAATCCGACGATACTACGACCGATTAACTCTCACCTGAATTACGGACAATATGAAACACTTGGATATTTCATCTTGTGAACGTACACTGTAGTTCTCCATGGGGACTAACAGTTGTACTTAGAAAATAACAGGTTACCACATCCCCATATTTGAACTCCGCCTAGTGCAAAAGCCAATATTTTTTTTGTTCAGACTGCAATAACTTCTTCGTAATAATTCCAAATCTGATGAGACTTCGACAAATTAACTCCCACCTAAATTACGGACAATATGGAACACTCGGATACTTCATCTTTTGAACGCATACTGTAGATCTCCGTGGGCACTAACAGTTGTACTTAGAAAATAAAAGGATACCACATCCCATTATTTGTGCTCCGCCTAGTACAGAAGCTGCTATTTTTTTGTTCAGACTACAATATTTTCTTCATACTAACGCGGAATCCTGCGAGACTTCGACCGATTAACTCCCACCTAAATTACGGACAATATGAAACACTCGGATAGTTCATCTTGTGAATGTACATTGTAGTTCTCCATGGGGACTGACAGTTGTACCTAGAAAATAACAGGCTACCACATCCCCATATTTGAACTCCGCCTAGTGCAGAAGCCGCTATTTTTTTGTTCAGACTGCAATAACTTCTTCATACTAACTCGGAATCCTGCGAGACTTCGACCGATTAACTTCCACCTAAATTACGGATAATATGAAACACTTGGATACTTCATCTTGTGAACGTACACTGTAGTTCTCCATGGGGACTGACAGTTGTACCTAGTAAATAACAGACTACCACATCCCTATATTTGAACTCCGCCCAGTGCAGAAGCCGCTATTTTTTTGTTCAGGCTGCAATAACTTCTTCATACTAATTCAGAATCTGGTGAGACTTCGACCAATTAACTCCCTCCTAAATTATGGACAATATGGAACACTGGGATACTTCATCTTGTGAACTCATACTGTAGTTCTCCATGGGCACTGACAGTTGTACTTAGAAAATAACAGGATACTACATCCTCATATTTGAACTCCGCCTAGTGCATAAGTCGCTATTTTTTTGTTCAGACTGCAATAACTTCTTCATACTAATTCAGAATCCGGTGAGACTTAGACCAATTAACTCCCTCCTAAATTACGGACAATATGGAACACTGGGATACTTTATCTTGAGAACGCTTACTGTAGTTCTCCATGGGCACTGACAATTGTACTTAGAAAATAACAGGATACCACATCCCCATATTTGAACTCCGCCTAGTGAAGATGCCGCTATTTTTTTTGTTCAGACTGCAATAACTTCTTCATACTAATTCAAAATCCGGTGAGAATTCGACAAATTAACTCCCACCTAAATTACGAACAATATGGAACACTCGGATACTTCATCTTGTGAACGCATACTGTAGTTCTCCATGGGCACTGACAGTTGTACTTATAAAATAACAGGATAACACATCCCCATATTTTAACTCCGCTTAGTGGAGAAGCCGCTATTTTTTTGTTCAGACTGCAATAACTTTTTCATAATATTTCATAATCCGGTGAGACTTTGACCAATTTACTCCCACCTAAATTACGGACAATATGGAACACTCGGATACTTCATCTTGTGAACACATACTGTAGTTCTCCATGGGCTCTGACAGTTGTACTTAGAAAATAACAGGATACCACATCCCCATATTCGACCTCCGCCTAGTGCAGAAGCCGCTATTTTTTTTGTTCAGCCTTCAATATTTTCTTCATACTAACTCGGAATCCGGCGATACTTCGACCGATTAACTCCCACCTAAATTACGGACAATATGAAACACTCGGATACTTCATCTTGTGAACGTACACTGTAGTTCTCCATGGGGACTGACAGTTGTACTTAGAAAATAATAGGCTACCACATCCCCATATTTGAACTCCGTCTAGTGAAGAAGCCGCTATTTTTTTTGTTCAGACTATAATAACTTCCTTATACTAATTCAGAATCCGGTGAGACTTCGACCAATTTACTCCCACCTAAATTACGGACAATATGGAACACTCGGATACTTCATCTTGTGAACGCATATTGTAGTTCTCCATGGGCACTGACAGTTGTACTTATAAAATAACAGGATAACACATTCCCATATTTGACCTCCACCTAGTGCAGAAGCCGCTATTTTTTTTGTTCAGACTACAATATTTTCTTCATACTAACTCGGAATCCGACGATACTACGACCGATTAACTCTCACCTGAATTACGGACAATATGAAACACTTGGATATTTCATCTTGTGAACATACACTGTAGTTCTCCATGGGGACTAACAGTTGTACTCAGAAAATAACAGGTTACCACATCTCCATATATGAACTCCGCCTAGTGCAAAAGCCACTATTTTTTTTGTTCAGACTGCAATAACTTCTTCGTAATAATTCTGAATCCGATGAGACTTCGACAAATTAACTCCCACCTAAATTACGGACAATATGGAACACTCGGATACTTCATCTTGTGAACGCATACTGTAGATCTCCGTGGGCACTAACAGTTGTACTTAGAAAATAAAAGGATACCACATCCCCTTATTTGTGCTCCGCCTAGTACAGAAGCCGCTATTTTTTTGTTCAGACTACAATATTTTCTTCATACTAACTCGGAATCCTGCGAGACTTCGACCGATTAACTCCCACCTAAATTACGGACAATATGAAACACTCGGATACTTCATCTTGTGAATGTACATTGTAGTTCTCCATGAGGACTAACAGTTGTACCTAGAAAATAACAGGCTACCACATCCCCATATTTGAACTCCGCCTTGTGCAGAAGCCGCTATTTTTTGTTCAGACTGCAATAACTTCTTCATACTAATTCTGAATCCGGTGAGACTTCAACCAATAAACTCCCTCCTAAATTACGGACAATATGGAACACTGGGATACTTCATCTTGTGAACTCATATTGTAGTTCTCCATGAGCACTGACAGTTGTAATTAGAAAATAACAGGATACTACATCCTCATATTTGAACTACGCCTAGTGCATAAGCCGCTATTTTTTTGTTCAGACTGCAATAACTTCTTCATACTAATTCAGAATCCGGTGAGACTTCGACCAATTAACTCCCTCCTAAATTACGGACAATATGGAACACTGGGATACTTCATCTTGTGAACGCGTACTGTAGTTCTCCATGGGCACTGACAGTTGTACTTAGAAAATAATAGGATACCACATCCCCATATTTGAACTCCGCCTAGTGCAGATGCCGCTATTTTTTTGTTCAGACTGCAATAACTTCTTCATACTAATTCAGAATCCGATGAGACTTCGACCAATATACTCCCACCTAAATTACGGACAATATGGACCACTCGGATACTTCATCTTGTGAACGTACGCTATAGTTCTCAATGGGGACTGACAGTTGTACTTAGAAAATAACAGGCTACCACATCCCCATATTTGAACTCCGCCTAGTGCAGAAGCCGCTATTTTTTTATTCAGACTGCAATAACTTCTTCATACTAATTCAAAATCCGGTGAGACTTCGACCAATTAAATCCCACCTAAGTTACGGACAATATGGAACACTCGGATACTTCATCTTGTGAACGCATACTGTAATTCTGCATGGGCACTAACAGTTGTACTTAGAAAATAACAGGATACCACATCCCATATTTGAACTCCGCCTAGTGCAGAAGCCACTAATTTTATTGTTCAGACTACAATAACTTCTTCATACTAATTCAGAATCCGGTGAGACTTCGACCAATTAACTCTCACCTAAATTACGGACAATATGGAACACTTGGATACTTCATCTTGTGAACGCATGTTGTAGTTCTCTATGCGCACTGACAGTTGTACTTAAAAATAACAGGATACGGCATCCCCATATTTGAACTCCGCCTAGTGCAGAAGCCACTATTTTTTTTGTTCAGACTCCAATAACTTCTTTATACTAATTCAGAACCGGTGAGACTTCGACCAATTAACTCCCACCTAAATTACGGACAATATGGAACACTCGGATACTTCATCTTGTGAACGCATATTGTAGTTCTCCATGGGCACTGATAGTTGTACTTAAAATAACAGGATACCACATCCCCATATTTGACCTCCGCATATTGCATAAGCCGCTATTTTTTTGTTCAGACTGCAATAACTTCTTCATACTAATTCAGAATCTGGTGAGACTTCGACCAATTAACTCCCATCTAAATTACGGACAATATGGAACACTCGGATACCTCATCTTGTGAACGCATACTGTAGTTCTCCATGGGCACTGACTGTTGTACTTAGAAAATTATAGGATACAACATCGCCATATTTGAACTCCGCTTAGTGTAGAAGCCACTATTTTTTTTGTTCAGACTGCAATATTTTCTTCATACTAACTCGGAATCCGGCGAGACTTCGACCGATTAACTCCCACCTAAATTACGGACAATATGAAACACTCGGATACTTCATTTTGTGAACGTACACTGTACTTCTCCATGGGGACTGACAGTTGTACTTAGAAAATAACAGGTTACCACATCCCCATATTTGAACTCCGCCTAGTGCAAAAGCCGCTATTTTTTTTGTTCAGACTGCATTAACTTCTTCATAATAATTCCGAATCCGGTGAGACTTCGACAAATTAACTCCCACCTAAATTACGGACAATATGGAACACTCGGATACTTCATCTTGTGAACGCATATTGTATTTCTCCGTGGGCACTAACAGTTTTACTTAGAAAATAACAAGATACCACATCTCCTTATTTGTACTCCGCCTAGTACAGAAGCCGCTATTTTTTTTGTTCAGACTAAAATATTTTCTTTATACTAACTCGTAATCCTGCGAGACTTCGACCGATTAACTCCCACCTAAATTACGAACAATATGAAACACTCGGATACTTCATCCTGTAAACGTACACTGTATTTCTCCATGGGGACTGATAGTTGTACTTAGAAAATAACAGGCTACCACATCCCTATATTTGAACTCTGCCTAGTGTAGAAGCCGCTATTTTTTTGTTCAGACTGCAATAACTTCTTCTTACTAATTCAGAATCCGGTGAGACTTCGACCAATTAACTCCCACCTAAATTACGGACAATATGGAACACTGGGACACTTCATCTTGTGAACGCATACTATAGTTCTCCATGGCACTGACAGTTGTACTTAGAAAATAACAGGATGCCACATCCCCATATTTGAACTCCGCCTAGTGTAGAAGCCGCTATTTTTTTGTTCAGACTGCAATAACTTCTTCATATTAATTCAGAATCCGGTGAGACTTCGACCAATTAACTCCCACCTAAATTACAGACAATATGGAAACTCGGATACCTCATCTTGTGAACGCATACTGTAGTTCTCCATGGGCATTGACAGTTGTACTTAGAAATTAACAAGATACCATATCCCCTTATTTGAACTACGACTTGTCCACTAGCCGCAATTTTTTTTGTTCAGACTGTAATATTTTCTTCATACTAACTCGGAATCCGGCGATACTTCGACCGATTAACACCCACCAAAATTACGGACAATATGAAACACTCGGATACTTCATCTTGTGAACGTACACTGTATTTCTCCATGGGGACTGACATTTGTAGTTAGAAAATAACGGCTACCACATCCCCATATTTGAACTCCGCCTAGTGTAGAAGCCGCTATTTTTTTTGTTCAGACTGCAATAACTTCTTCATACTAATTCAGAATCCGGTGAGACTTCGACCAATTAACTCCCACCTAAAATACGGACAATATGGAACACTCGGATACTTCATCTTGTGAACGCATACTGTAGTTCTCCATGAGCACAGACAGTTGTACTTAGAATTAACAGGATACGACATCCCCATATTTGAACTCCGCCTAGTGCAGAAGCCACTATTTTTTTGTGCAGACTGCAATAACTTCAATATACTAATTCAGAATCCGGTGAGACTTCGACCAATTTACTTCCACGTAAATTACGGACAATATGGAACACTTGGATACTTCGTCTTGTGAACGCATACTGTAGTTCTCCATGGGAACTGACAGTTGTTCTTAGAATAACAGGATACCACATCCCCTTATTTGAATTCCGCCTAGAACAGAAGCCGCTATTTTTTTTGTTCAGACTGCAATATTTTCTTCATACTAACTCGGAATCCGGCGAGACTTTGACCGATTAACTCCCACCAAAATTACGGACAATATGAAACACTCGGATACTTCATCTTGTGAACGTACACTGTAGTTCTCCATGGGGACTGACAGTTGTACTTAGAAAATAACAGGCTACCACATCCCCATATTTAAACTCGGCCTAGTTCAGAAACCGCTATTTTTTTTGTTCAGACTGCAATAACTTCTTCATACTAATTCAGAATCCGGTGAGACATCGACTAATTAACTCCCACCTAAATTACGGACAATATGGAACACTCGGATACTTTATCTTGTGAACGCATACTTTAGTTCTCCATGCGCACTTACAGTTGTACTTAAAAATAACTGGATATGACATCCCTATATTTGAACTCCGCCTAGTGCAGAAGCAGCTATTTTTTTTGTTCAGACTGCAATAAATTCTTCATACTAATTCAGAATACGGTGAGACTTCGACCAATTAACTCCGACCTAAATAATGGACAATATGGAACAATCGGATACTTCATCTTGTGAATGCATACTGTAGTTCTCCATGGGCACTGACAGTTGTACTCAAAATAACAGGATACCATATCCCCATATTTGAACTCCGCTTAGTACAGAAGCCGCTATTTTTTTGTTCGGACTCCAATATTTTCTTCATACTAACTCGGAATCCGGCGAGACTTCGACCGATTAACTCCCAACTAAATTACGGACAATATGGAACACTCGGATACTTAATCTTGTGAACGCATACTGTAGTTCTCCATGGTCACTAACAGTTGTACTTAGAAAATAACAGGATACCACATACCCATATTTAAACTCCGCCAAGTGTAGAAGCCGCTATTTTTTTGTTCAGACTACAATAACTTCTTCATACTAATTCAGAATCCGGTGAGACTTCGACCAATTAACTCCCACCTAAATTACGGACAATATGGAACACTTGGATACTTCATCTTGTGAACGCATATTGTAGTTCTCCATGGGCATTAACAGTTGTACTTAAAATAACTGGATACCACATCCCCATATTTGACCTTCACCTAGTGCAGAAGCCATTATTTTTTTTGTTCAGACTGCAATAACTTCTTCATACTAATTCAGAATCCAGTGAGACTTCGACCAATTAACTCCCACCTAAATTACGGACAATATGGAATACTCGGATACCTCATCTTGTGAATGCATACTTTAGTTCTCCATAGGCACTGACAGTTGTACTTAGAAAATAACAGGTTACCACATCGCCATATTTAAACTCCGCCTAGTGAAGAAGCTGCTATTTTTTTTGGATAGACTGCATTAACTTCTTCATAATAATTCTGAATCCGGTGAAACTTCGACAAATTAACTCCCACCTAAATTACGGACAATATGGAACACTCGGATACTTCATCTTGTGAACCCATATTGTAGTTCTCCGTGGGCACTAACAGTTGTACTTAGAAAATAACAGGATACCACATCCCCTTATTTGTACTCCGCCTAGTACAGAAGCCGCTATTTTTTTGTTCAGACTACAATATTTTCTTCATACTAACTCGGAATCCTGCGAGACTTCGACCGATTAACTCCCACCTAAATTACGGACAATATGAAACACTCAGATACTTCATCCTGTGAACGTACACTGTAGTTCTCTATGGGGACTGAAAGTTGTACTTAAAAAATAACAGGCTACCACATCCCCATATTAGAACTCCGCCTAGTGCAGAAGCCGCTATATTTTTGTTCAGACTGCAATAACTTCTTCATACTAATTTAGAATCCGATGAGACTTCGAACAATTAACTCTCTCCTAAATTACGGACAATATGGAACACTGGGACACTTCATCTTGTGAATGCATACTGTAGATCTCCTTGGGAACTGACAGTTGTACTTAGAAAATAACAGGATGCCACATCCCATATTTGAACTCCGCCTAGTGTAGAAGCCGCTATTTTTTTGTTCAGACTGCAATAACTTCTTCATATTAATTCAGAATGCGGTGAGACTTCGACCAATTAACTCCCACCTAAATTACGGACAATATGGAACACTCGGATACTTCATCTTGTGAACGCATGTTGTAGTTCTCCTTGGGCACTGACAGTTGTACTTAGAAAATAATAGGATACCACATCCCCTTATTTGAACTCCGCCTTGTCCAGAAGCCACTATTTTTTTTTTCAGACTACAATATTTTCTTTATACTAACTCGGAATCCGGCTATACTTCGACCGATTAACACCCACCTAAATTACGGACAATATGCAACACTCGGATACTTCATCTTGTGAACGTACACTGTAGTTCTCCATGGGGACTGACATTTGTACTTAGAAAATAATAGGCTACCACATCCCCATATTTGAACTCCGCCTAGTGCAGAAGCCACTATTTATTTGTTCAGACTGCAATAACTTCTTCATATTAATTCAGAATCCGGTGAGACTTCGACCAATTAACTCCCACCTAAATTACGGACAATATGGAACACTCGGATACTTCATCTTGTGAACGCATGTTGTAGTTCTCCTTGGGCACTAACAGTTGTACTTAGAAAATAATAGGATACCACATCCCCTTATTTGAACTCCGCCTTGTCCAGAAGCCACTATTTTTTTTGTTCAGACTACAAAATTTTCTTCATACTAACTCGGAATCCGGCTATACTTCGACCGATTAACACCCACCTAAATTACGGACAATATGCAACACTCGGATACTTCATCTTGTGAACGTACACTGTAGTTCTCCATGGGGACTGACATTTGTACTTAGAAAATAACAGGCTACCACATCCCCATATTTGAACTCCGCCTTGTGCAGAAGCCGCTATTTTTTTGATCAGACTGCAATAACTTCTTCACACTAATTAAGAATCCGGTGAGACTTCGACCAATTAAATCCCACCTAAATTACGGACAATATGGAACACTCAGATACTTCATCTTGTGAACGCATACTGTAGTTCTGCATGGCACTAACAGTTGTACTTAGAAAATAACAGGATACCACATCCCCATATTTGAACTCCGCCTGGTGCAGAAGCCGCTAATTTTTTTGTTCAGACTACAATAACTTCTTCATACTAATTCAGAATCTGGTGAGACCTCGACCAATTAACTCCCACCTAAATTATGGACAATATGGAACACTCGGATACTTCATCTTGTGAACGCATACTGTAGTTCTCCATGAGCACTGACAGTTGTACTTAAAAATAACAGGATACGACATCCCCATATTTGAACTCCGCCTAGTGCAGAAGCCGCTATTTTTTGTTCAGACTGCAATAACTTCTTCATACTAATTCAGAATCCGGTGAGACTTCGACCAATTTACTTCCACCTAAATTACAGACAATATGGAACACTTGGATACTTCGTCTTGTGAACGCATACTGTAGTTCTCCATGGGAACTGACAGTTGTACTTAGAAAATAACAGGATACCACATCCCCTTATTTGAACTCCGCCTAGAACAGAAGCCGATTTTTTTTGTTCAGACTGCAATATTTTCTTCATACTAACTTGGAATCCGGCGAGACTTTGACTAATTAACTCCCACCTAAATTACGGACAATATGAAACACTCGGATACTTCATCTTGTGAACGTACACTGTAGTTCTCCATGGGGACTGACAGTTGTACTTAGAAAATAACAAGCTACCACATCCCCATATTTGAACTCCGCCTATTGCAGAAGCCGCTATTTTTTTTGTTCAGACTGCAATAACTTCTTCATACTAATTCATAATCCGGTGAGACATCGACCAATTTACTCCCACCTAAATTACGGACAATATGGAACACTCGGATACTTCATCTTGTGAACGCATACTATAGTTCTCCATGGGCACTTACAGTTGTACTTAAACATAACTGGATACGACATCCCTATATTTGAACTCCGCATAGTGCAGAAGCCGCTATTTATTTGTTTAGACTGCAATAAATTCTTCATACTAATTCTGAATCCGGTGAGACTTTGACCAATTAACACCCACCTAAATTATGGACAATATGGAACACTCGGATACTTCATCTTGTGAATGCATACTGTAGTTCTCCATGGGCACTGACAGTTGTACTTAAAATAACAGGATACCACATCCCCATATTTGAACTCCGCCTAGTACAAAAGCCGCTATTTTTTTTGTTCGTACTGCAATATTTTCTTTATACTAACTCGGAATCCGGCTATACTTCGACCGATTAACACCCACCTAAATTACGGACAATATGCAACACTCGGATACTTCATCTTGTGAACGTACACTGTAGTTCTCCATGGGGACTGACATTTGTACTTAGAAAATAACAGGCTACCACATCCCCATATTTGAACTCCGCCTAGTGCAGAAGCCGCTATTTTTTTGATCAGACTGCAATAACTTCTTCACACTAATTAAGAATCCGGTGAGACTTCGACCAATTAAATCCCACCTAAATTACGGATAATATGGAACACTCAGATACTTCATCTTGTGAATGCATACTGTAGTTCTGCATGGCACTAACAGTTGTACTTAGAAAATAACAGGATACCACATCCCCATATTTGAACTCCGCCTGGTGCAGAAGCCGCTAATTTTTTTGTTCAGACTACAATAACTTCTTCATACTAATTCAGAATCTGGTGAGACCTCGACCAATTAACTCCCACCTAAATTATGGACAATATGGAACACTCGGATACTTCATCTTGTGAACGCATACTGTAGTTCTCCATGAGCACTGACAGTTGTACTTAAAAATAACAGGATACGACATCCCCATATTTGAACTCCGCCTAGTGCAGAAGCCACTATTTTTTTTGTTCAGACTGCAATAACTTCTTCATACTAATTCAGAATCCGGTGAGACTTCGACCAATTTACTTCCACCTAAATTACGGACAATATGGAACACTTGGATACTTCGTTTTGTGAACGCATACTGTAGTTCTCCATGGGAACTGACAGTTGTACTTATAAAATAACAGGATACCACATCCCCTTATTTGAACTCCGCCTAGAACAGAAGCCGCTATTTTTTTTGTTCAGACTGCAATAACTTCTTCATACTAATTCAGAATCCAGTGAGACATCGACCAATTTACTCCCACCTAAATTACGGACAATATGGAACACTCAGATACTTCATCTTGTGAACGCATACTATAGTTCTCCATGAGCACTTACAGTTGTACTTAAACATAACTGGATACGACATCCCTATATTTGAACTCCGCATAGTGCAGAAGCCGCTATTTATTTGTTTAGACTGCAATAAATTCTTCATACTAATTCTGAATCCGGTGAGACTTTGACCAATTAACACCCACCTAAATTATGGACAATATGGAACACTCGGATACTTCATCTTGTGAATGCATACTGTAGTTCTCCATGGGCACTGACAGTTGTACTTAAAATAACAGGATACCACATCCCCATATTTGAACTCCGCCTAGTGCAGAAGCCGCTAATTTTTTTGTTCAGACTACAATAACTTCTTCATACTAATTCAGAATCTGGTGAGACCTCGACCAATTAACTCCCACCTAAATTATGGACAATATGGAACACTCGGATAATTCATCTTTTGAACGCATACTGTAGTTCTCCATGAGCACTGACAGTTGTACTTAAAAATAACAGGATACGACATCCCCATATTTGAACTCCGCCTAGTGCAGAAGCCACTATTTTTTTTGTTCAGACTGCAATAACTTCTTCATACTAATTCAGAATCCGGTGAGACTTCGACCAATTTACTTCCACCTAAATTACGGACAATATGGAACACTTGGATACTTCGTCTTGTGAACGCATACTGTAGTTCTCCATGGGAACTGACAGTTGTACTTAGAAAATAACAGGATACCACATCCCCTTATTTGAACTCCTCCTAGAACAGAAGCCGATTTTTTTTGTTCAGACTGCAATATTTTTTTCATACTAACTCGGAATCCGGCGAGACTTTGACTAATTAACTCCCACCTAAATTACGGACAATATGAAACACTCGGATACTTCATCTTGTGAACGTACACTGTAGTTCTCCATGGGGACTGACAGTTGTACTAAGAAAATAACAAGCTACCACATCCCCATATTTGAACTCCGCCTATTGCAGAAGCCGCTATTTTTTTTGTTCAGACTGCAATAACTTCTTCATACTAATTCAGAATCCGGTGAGACATCGACCAATTTACTCCCACCTAAATTACGGACAATATGGAACACTCGGATACTTCATCTTGTGAACGCATACTATAGTTCTCCATGGGCACTTACAGTTGTACTTAAACATAACTGGATACGACATCCCTATATTTGAACTCCGCATAGTGCAGAAGCCGCTATTTATTTGTTTAGACTGCAATAAATTCTTCATACTAATTCTGAATCCGGTGAGACTTTGACCAATTAACACCCACCTAAATTATGGACAATATGGAACACTCGGATACTTCATCTTGTGAATGCATACTGTAGTTCTCCATGGGCACTGACAGTTGTACTTAAAATAACAGGATACCACATCCCCATATTTGAACTCCGCCTAGTACAGAAGCCGCTATTTTTTTTGTTCGTACTGCAATATTTTCTTTATACTAACTCGGAATCCGGCGAGACTTCGACCGATTAACTCCCACCTAAATTACGGACAATATGGATCACTCGGATACTTCATCTTGTGAACGAATACTGTAGTTCTCCATGGTCACTGACAGTTGTACTTAGAAAATAACAGGATACCACATCCCCATATTTGAACTCCGCCTAGTGTAGAAGTCGCTATTTTTTTGTTCAAACTGCAATAACTTCTTCATACTAATTCAGAATCCGATGAGACTTCGACCAATTAACTCCCACCTAAATTACGGACAATATGGAACGCTCGGATACTTCATCTTGTGAACGCATAATTTAGTTCTCCATGGGGACTGACAGTTGTACTTAAAATAACAGGATACCACATCCCCATATTTGACCTCCGCCTAGTGTAGAAGCCGCTATTTTTTTTGTTTAGACTGCAATAACTTCTTCATACTAATTCAGAATCCGGTGAGACTTCGACCAATTAACTCCCACCTAAATTACGGACAATATGGAATACTCGGATACCTCATCTTGTGAATGCATACTTTAGTTCTCCCTGAGCACTGACAGTTGTACTTAGAAAATAATAGGATACAACATCGCCATATTTGAACTCCGCCTAGTGCTGAAGCCGCTATTTTTTTTGTTCGGACTACAATAACTTCTTCATACTAATTCAGAATCCGTTGAGAATTCGACCAATTAACTCCCACCTAAATTACGAACAATATGGAACACTCGGATACTTCATATTGTGAACGCATACTGTAGTTCTCCATGGGCACTGACAGTTGTACTTAGAAAATAACAGGATACGACATCCCCATATTTGAACTCCGCCTAGTGCAGAAGCCGCTATTTTTTTGTTCAGACTGCAATATTTTCTTCATACTAACTCGTAATCCGGCGAGACTTCGACCGATTAACTCCCACCTAAATTACGGACAATATGGAACACTTGGATACTTCATCTGGTGAACGTACACTGTAGTTCTCCATGGGACTGACAGTTGTACTTAGAAAATAATAGGATACAACATCGCCATATTTGAACTCCGCCTAGTGAAGAAGCCGCTATTTTTTTTGTTCAGACTGCAATATTTTCTTCATACTAACTCGGAATCCGGTGAGACTTCGACCGATTAACTCCCACCTAAATTACGGACAATATGAAACACTCAGATACTTCATCTTATGAACGTACACTGTAGTTCTCCATGGGCACCGACAGTTGTACTTAGAAAATAATAGGCTACCATATCCCCATATTTGAACTCCGCCTAGTGCAAAAGCCGCTATTTTTTTTTCATACTGCAATAACTTCTTCATACTAATTCAGAATCCGGTGAGACTTCGACCAATTTACTCCCACCTAAATTACGGACAATATGGAACACTCGGATACTTCATCTTGTGAACGCATACTGTAGTTCTCCATGGGCACTGACAGTTGTACTTAGAAAATAACAGGTTACCACATCCCTATATTTGAACTCCGCCTAGTGCAAAAGCCGCTATTTTTTTTGTTCAGACTACAATAACTTCTTCATAATAATTCCGAATCCGGTGAGACTTCGACCAATTAACTCCCACCTAAATTACGGAAAATATGGAACACTCGGATACTTCATCTTGTGAATGCATACTGTAGTTCTCCGTGGGAACTAACAGTTGTACTTAGAAAATAACAGGATTCCACATCCCCTTATTTGAACTACGCCTAGTACAAAAGCCGCTTTTTTTTGTTCAGACTACAATATTTTCTTCATACTAACTCGGAATCCTGCGAGACTTCGACCGATTAACTCCCACCTAAATTACGGACAATATGAAACACTCGGATACCTCATCTTGTGAACGCATACTGTAGTTCTCCATGGGCACTGATAGTTGTACTTAGAAAATAACAGGATACCACATCTCCTTATTTGAACTCCGCCTGGTGCAGAAGCCGCTATTTTTTTATTCAGACTGCAATATTTTCTTCATTCTAACACGTAATCCGGCGATACTTCGACCGATTAACACCCACCTAAATTACGGACAATATGAAACACTCGGATACTTCATCTTGTGAACGTACAATGTAGTTCTCCATTGGGACTGACAGTTGTACTTATAACATAACAGGCTACCACATCCCCATATTTGAACTCCGCCTAGTGCAGAAGCCGCTATTTTTTGTTAAGACTTCAATAACTTCTTCTTACTAATTCAGAATCCGGTGAGACTTCGACCAATTAAATCCCACCTAAATTACAGACAATATGGAACATTCAGATACTTCATCTTGTAAACGCATACTGTAGTTCTGCATGGGCACTAACAGTTGTACTTAGAAAATAATAGGATACCACATCCCCATATTTAAACTCCGCCTAGTGCAGAAGCCGCTATTTTTTTTGTTCAAACTGCAATAACTTCTTCATACTAATTCAGAATCCGGTGAGACTTCGACCAAATAACTCCCACCTAAATTACGGACAATATGGAACACTCGGATACTTGATCTTGTGAACGCATACTGTAGTTCTCCATGAGCACTGACAATTGTACTTAAAAATAACAGGATACGACATCCCCATATTTGAACTCCGCCTAGTGCAGAAGCCACTATTTTTTTGCTCAGACTGCAATAAATTCTTCATACTAATTCAGAATCTGGTGAGACTTCGACCAATTTACTTCCACCTAAATTACGGACAATATGGAACAATTGGATACTACATCTTGTGAACGCATACTGTAGTTCTCCATGGGAACTAACAGTTGTACTTAGAAAATAACAGGATACCACATCTCCTTATTTGAACTTCGCCTAGAACAGAAGCCGCTATTTTTTTGTTCAGATTGCAATATTTTCTTCATACTAACTCGGAATCCGGCGATACTTTGACCGATTAACTCCCACCAAAATTACGGACAATATGAAACACTCGGATACTTCATCTTGTGAACGTACACTTTAGTTCTCCACGGGGAATGACAGTTGTACTTAGAAAATAACGGCCTACCACATCCCCATATTTGAACTCCGCCTAGTGAAGAAGCCGCTATTTTTTTTGTTCAGACTTTAATAACTTCTTCATGCTAATTCAGAATCCGGTGAGACTTCGACCAATTAACTCTCACCTAAAATACGGACAATATGGAACACTCGGATACTTTATCTTGTGAACGCATACTGTAGTTCCCCATGGGCACTTAGAAAATAACTGGATACGACATCCCTATATTCGAACTCTGCCTAGTGCAGAAGCCGCTATTTTTTTTTGTTCAGACTGCAATAAATTCTTCATACTAATTCAGAATCCGGTGAGACTTCGACCAATTAACTCCCACCTAAATTATAGACAATATGTAACACTCGGATACTTCATCTTGTGAAAGTATACTATAGTTCTCCATGGGCACTGACAGTTGTACTTAAAATAATAGGATACCACATCCCCATATTTGAACTCCGCTTAGTTTAGAAGCTGCTATTTTTTTGTTCAGACTGCAATATTTTCTTCATACTAACTCGAAATCCGGCGAGACTTTGACCGATTAACTCCCACCTAAATTACGGACAACATAGAACACTCGGATACTTATCTTGTGAACGCATACTGTAGTTCTCCGTGGTCGCTGACAGTTGTACTTAGAAAATAATAGGATACCACATCCCTATATTTGAACTCCGCCTAGTGTAGAAGCCGCTATTTTTTTGTTCAGACTGCAATAACTTCTTCATACTAATTCAGAATCCGGTGAGACTTCGACCAATTAACTCCCACCTAAATTACGGACAATATGGAACGCTCGGATACTTCATCTTGTGAACGTACACTGTAGTTCTCCATGGGGACTGACAACTATACTAAAAAATAACAGGCTACCACATCCTCATATTTGAACTCCATCTAGTGCAGAAGCCGCTATTTTTTTGTTCAAACTGCAATAACTTCTTCATAATAATTCAAAATTCGGTGAGACTTCGACCAATTAACTCCCACCTAAATTACGGATAATATGGAAAACTTGGATACTTCATCTTTTGAACGCATACTATAGTTCTCCATGGGCACCGACAGTTATACTTAGAAAATAACAGGATACCACATCCCCTTATTTGAACTCCGCCTAGTACAGAAGCCGCTTTTTTTTGTTCAGACTGCAATATTTTCTTCATACTAACTCGGAATCCGGCGATACTTCGACCGATTAACTCCCACCTAAATTACAGACAATATGAAACACTCTTATACTTCATCTTAAGAACGTACACTGTAGTTCTCCATGGGGACTAACATTTGTACTTAAAAAATAACAGGCTACCACATCCCCATATTTGAACTCCGCATAGTGCAGAAGCCGCTATTTTTTTGTTCAGACTGCAATAACTTCTTTATACTAATTCGGAATCCGGTGAGACTTCGACCAATTAACTCCCACCTAAATTACGGACAATATGGAACACTGGGATACTTCATTTTGTGAACGCATCCTGTAGTTCTTCATGGGCACTGACAGTTGTACATAAAAAATAACAGGATACCACATCCCCATATCTGAACTCCGCCTAGTGCAGAAGCCGCTATTTTTTTATTCAGACTGCAATATTTTCTTCATACTAACTCGGAATCCGGCGAAACTTCGACCGATTAACTCCCACCTAAATTACGGACAATATGAAACACTCAGATACTTCATCTTGTGAACGTACAATGTTGTTCTCCATGGGAACTGACAGTTGTACTTAGAAAATAACAGGATATCACATCCCCTTATTTGAACTCCGCCTAGTGTAGAAGCCATTATATTTTGTTCAGACTGCAATAACTTCTTCGTACTAATTCAGAATTCGGTGAGACTTCGACCTATTAACTCCCACCTAAATTACGGACAATATAAAACAATCGAATACTTCATCTTGTGAACGCATAATGTAGTTCTCTATGGGCACTGACTGTTGTACTTAGAAAATAACAGGGTACCACATCCCCATATTTGAACTCCGCCTAATGTAGAAGCTGCTATTTTTTTGTTCAGAATGCAATAACTTCTTCATACTAATTCAGAATCCGGTGAGACTTTGACCAATTAACTCCCACCTAAATTACGGACAATATGGAACACTCGGATACTTCATCTTGTGAACGCATACTGTATTTCTCCATGGGCACTAACAGTTGTACTTAAAAATAACAGGATACGACATCCCCATATTTGAACTCCGCCTAGTGCAGAAGGCGCTATTTTTTTGTTCATACTGCAATAACTTCTTTACACTGATTCAAAATTCGGTGAGACTTCGACCAATTAACTCCCACCTAAATTACGGACAATATGGAACACTCGGATACTTCATCTTGCGAATGCATACTGTAGTTCCATGGTCACTGACAGTTGTACTTAGAAAATAACAGGATACCACATCCCCTTATTTGAACTCCGCCTAGTACAGAAGCCGCAATTTTTTTTGTTCAGACTGCAATATTTTCTTCATACTAACTCGGAATCCGGCGAAACTTCGACCGATTAACTCCCACCTAAATTACGAACAATATGAAACACTCGGATACTTCATCTTGTGAACGTACACTGTAGTTCTCCATGGGGATTGACAGTTGTACTTAGAAAATAACAGGCTACTACATCCCCATATTTGAACTCCGCCTAGTGTAGAAGCCGTTATTTTTTTTGTTCAGACTGCAGTAACTTCTTCATAATAATTCAGAATCTGGTGAGACTTCGACCAATTAACTCCCACCTAAATTACGAACAACATGGAACACTCGGATACTTCATCTTGTTAACGCATACTGTAGTTCTCCATGGGCTCTGACAGTTGTACTTAGAAGATAACAGGATACCACATCCCCATATTTGAATTCCGCCTAGTGCAGAAGCCGCTATTTTTTTGTTCAGACTGCAATAACTTCTTCATACTGATTCAGAAACCGGTGAGACTTCGACCAATTAACTCCCACCTAAATTACGGACAATATGGAACACTCGGATACTTCATCTTATGAACGCATACTGTAGTTCTTCATGGGCACTGACAGTTGTACTTAGAAAATAACAGGATACTACATCCCCATATTTGAACTCCGCTTAGTGCAGAAGCCGCTAGTATTTTTGTTCAGACTGCAATAACTTCTTCATACTAATTCAGAATCTGGTGAGACTTCGACCAATTAACTCCCACCTAAATTACGGACAATTTGAAACACTCGGATACTTCATCTTGTGAACGCATACTGTAGTTCTCTATGGGCATTGACAGTTGTACTTAAAAATTACAGGATAAGAGATCCCCATATTTGAACTCCGCCTAGTATAGAAGCCGCTATTTTTTTGTTCAGACTGCAATAACTTCTTCATACTAATTCAGAATCCGGTGAGACTTCGACCAATTAACTCCCACCTAAATTACGGACAATATGGAACACTCGGATACTTCATTTTGTGAACGCATACTATAGTTCTCCATGGGCATTGACAGTTATACTTAAAAATAACAGGATACCACATCCCCATATTTGAACTCCACCTAGTGCAGAAGCCGCTATTTTTTTTGTTCAGACTGCAATAACTTCATCATACTAATTTAGCGTCCGTTGAGACTTCGACCAATTAACTCCCACCTAAATTACGGACAATATGGAACACTTAGATACTTCATCTTGTGAACGCATACTATAGTTCTCCATGGGCAGTGACAGTTGTACATAGAAAATAACAGGATATCATATCACCTTATTTGAACTCCGCCTAGTACAGAAGCAGCTATTTTTTTTGTTCAGACTGCAATATTTACTTCATACTAACTCGGAATCTGGCGCGACTTCGACCGATTAACTCCCACCTAAATTACGGACAATATGGAACACTTGGATACTACATCTTGTGAACGCATATTGTAGTTCTCCATGGGAACTGACAGTTGTACTTAGAAAATAATAGGATACCACATCCCTTATTTGAACTTCGCCTAGAACAGAAGCCGCTATTTTTTTTGTTCAGACTGTAATATTTTCTTCATACTAACTCGAAATCCAGAGAGAATTTGACCGATTAACTCCAACCAAAATTACGGACAATATGAAATACTCGGATACTTCATCTTGTGAACGTACACTATAGTTCTCCATGGGGACTGACAGTTTTACTTAGAAAATAACAGGCTACCACATTCCCATATTTGAACTCCGCCTAGTGCAGAATCTGCTATTTTTTTTGTTCAGACTTCAATATCTTCTTCATACTAATTCAGAATCCGGTGAGACTTCGACCAATTAACTCCCACCTAAATTACGGACAATATGTAACATCAGATACTTCATCTTGTGAATGCATACTGTAGTTCTCCATGGTCACTAACAGTTGTACTTAGAAAATAATAGAATACCACATCCCCATATTTGAACTCCGCCTAGTGCAGAAGCCGCTATTTTTTTGTTCAGACAGCAATAACTTCTTCATACTAATTCAGAATCCGGTGAGACTTCGACCAATTAACTCCCACCTAAATTACAGACAATATGGAACACTCGGATACTTCATCTTGTGAACTTACACAGTAGTTCTCCATGGGGACTGACAGTTGTACTAAAAAATAACAGCTACCACATCCTCATATTTGAACTCCGTCTAGTGAAGAAGCCGCTATTTTTTTGTTCAGATTGCAATAACTTCTTCATAATAATTCAGAATTCGGTGGGACTTCGACCAATTAACTCCCACCTAAATTACGGACAATATGGAACACTTGGATACTTCATCTTTTGAACGCATACTGTAGTTCTCCACGGGCACCGACAGTTATACTTAGAAAATAACAGGATACCACATCCTCTTATTTGAACTCCGCCTAGTACAGAAGCCGCTCTTTTATTTGTTCAGGCTGCAGTATTTTCTTCATACTAACTCGGAATACGGCGAGACTTCGACCGATTAACTCCCACCTAAATTACGGACAATACATCTTCTGAACGTACACTGTAGTTCTCCATGGGGATTGATGGTTGTACTTTGAAAATAACAGGCTACCACATCCCCATATTTGAACTCCGTCTAGTGTAGAAGCCGCTATTTTTTTGTCCAGACAGCAATAACTTCTTCATGCTAACTCAGAATCCGGCGATACTTCGACCAATTAACTCCCACCTAAATTACGGACAATATGGAACACTCGGATACTTCATTTTGTGAAAGCACACTGTAGTTCTCCATGGGAACTGATAGTTATACTTAAAAATAACAGGATACCACATACCCATATTTGATCTCCGCCTAGTGCAGAAGCCGCTAGTTTTTTGTTTAGACTGCAATTTTTTCTTCATACTAACTCGGAATCCTGCGAGACTTCGACCGATTAACTCCCACCTAAATTACGGACAATTTGATACACTTGGATACTTCATCTTGTGAATGCATACTGTAGTTCTCCATGGGCAGTTACAGTCGTACTTAAAAAATAACAGCATACCACATCCCCATATTTGAACTCCGCCTAGTGCAGAAGCCGCTATTTTTTTATTGAGACTGCAATAACTTCTCCATACTAATTTAGAAACCGGTGAGACTTCGACCAATTAACTCCCACCTAAATTACGGACAATATGGAAGACTCGGATACTTCATCTTGTGAACGCATACTGTAATTCTCTATGGGCAGTGACAGTTGTACTTAGAAAATAACAGGATACCACATCCCCATATTTGAACTCCGCCTAGTGTAGAAGCCGCTATTTTTTTTGTTCAGACTACAATAACTTTTTCATACTAATTCAGAATCCGGTGAGACTTCGACCAATTAACTCCCACCTAAATTACGGACAATATGGAACACTCGGATACTTCATCTTGTAAACGCATACTATAGTTCTCCATGGGCACTGACAGTTGTACTTAAAAATAACAGGATATGACATCCCCACATTTGAACTCCGTCTAGTGTAGAAGGCACTATTTTTTTGTTCAGACTTCAACAACTTCTTCATACTAACTCGGAATCCGGCGAGACTTCGACCGATTAACTCCCACCTAAATTACAGACAATATGAAACACTCGGATACTTCATCTTGTGAACGTACAATGTTGTTCTCCATTGGAACTGACAGTCGTACTTTGAAAATAATAGGCTACCACATCCTCATATTTGAACTTCGCCTAGTGTAGAAGCCGCTAATTTTTTTGTTCAGACTGCAATAACTTCTTCATACTAATTCAGAATCCGGCGAGACTTCGACCGATCAACTCCCACCTAAATTACGGACAATATGGAACACTCGGATACTTCATCTTGTGAACGCATACTGTAGTTCTCCATGGGCACTGACAGTTGTACTTAAAAATAACAGGATACGACATCCCCATATTTGAACACCGCATAGTGAAGAAGCCGCTATTTTTTCTGTTCAGACTGCAATAACTTCTTCATACTAATTCCGAATCCGCTGAGACTTTGACCGATTAACCCCCACCTAAATTACGGAAAATATGAAACACTCGAATACTTCATCTTGTGAACGTACACTGTAGTTCTCCATGGGGACTGACATTTGTACTTTGAAAATAACAGGCTACCACATCCCCATATTTGAACTCCGCCTAGTGCAGAAGCCGCTATTTTTTTTGTTCAGACTGCAATAACTTCTTCATACTAATTCCGAATCCGGTGAGACTTCGACCAATTAACTCCCACCTAAATTACGGACAATATGGAACACTTGGATACTTCATCTTTTGAACGCATACTGTAGTTCTCCTTGGGCACCGACAGTTATACTTAGAAAATAACAGGATACCACATTCCCTTATTTGAACTCCACCTAGTACAGAAGACGCTATTTTTTTTCAGACTGCAATATTTTCTTCATACTAACTCGGAATCCGGCGAGACTTCGACCGATTAATTCCCACCTAAATTACGGACAATATGAAACACTTGGATATTTCATCTTATGAACGTACACTGTAGTTCTCCATGGGGACTGACAGTTGTACTTTGAAAATAAGGTACTTTTGGCACATGTCCTTATTAAGTTTCAAAATTCACGAAAAGTCCTTCACTAAATTTCAGTGTAAATTAGGTCCCTGTTTTTTATTCACGATTATTGCAGACCATGATGCAACATTTTATAAAAGTTGCTGACATTTCCGCAACATTTCTGTACACCGTGAACATAGTCTATGAAAGTTGCTGAAATATCAACACTTATTTATAAAAGTTGCTGATATTTCAGCAACATTTATGTACACTGTGAACATAGTTTACGAAAGTTGCTGAAATATCAGCACTTATTTATAAAAGTTGCTGACATTTCAGCAATAATTTTTCTTTGTTTTTACAATAAAACTTTGACACAGATATTTGCTGAAATATCAGCACTTATTTATAAAAGTTGCTAACATTTCAGCAATAATTTTTCTTCGTTTCCAGAAAACAGGGACCCGCTTTACAATGAAACTTTAACAGGGACCCGCTTTATAATATGAAAGTATAATAGGGATGCCTCCCTAATTTCCACTTGAAAATAACAGGCTACCACATTCCCATATTTGAACTCCGCCTAGTGCAGAAGCCGCTATTTTTTTGTTCAGACAGCAATAACTTCTTCATACTAATTCAAAATCCGGTGAGACTTCGACCAATTAACTCCCACCTAAATTACGGACAATATGGAACAGTCGGATACTTAATTTTGTGAACACATACTGTAGTTCTCCATGGGCATTGACTGTTATACTTAAAAATAACAGGATACCACATCCCCATATTTGAACTCCGCCTAGTGTAGAAGCCGCTGTTTTTTTTGTTCAGACTACAATAACTTCATCATACTAATTCAGAGTCCGGTGAGACTTCGACCAATTAACTCCCACCTAAATTACGGACAACATGGAACACTCGGATACTTCATCTTGTGAACGCATACTGTAGTTCTCCATGGGCAGTGACAGTTGTACTTAGAAAATAACAGGATACCATATCCTCTTATTTGAACTCCGCCTAGTACAGAAGCCGCTATTTTTTTTCAGACTGCAATATTTTCTTCATACTAATTGGGAATCCGGCGAGACTTCGACCGATTAACTCCCACCTAAATTACGGACAATATGAAACACTCGGATACTTCATCTTGTGAACGTACACTGTAGTTCTCTATGGGGACTGACAGTTGTACTTTAAAATAACAAGCTACCACATCCCCATATTTGAACTCCGCCTAGTGCAAAAGCCGCTATTTTTTTGTTCAGACTGCAATAACTTCTTCATACTAATTCAGAATCTGGTGAGAGTTCGACCAATTAACTCCCACCTAAATTACAGACAATATGGAACACTCGGATACCTCATCTTGTGAACGCATACTGTAGTTCTCCATGGGCACTGACAGTTGTACTTATAAAATAACAGGATACCACATCCCCGTATTTGAACTCCGCCTAGTGCAGAAGCCGCTATTTTTTTGTTCAGACTGCAATATTTTCTTCATACTAACTCGTAATCCGGCGATACTTCGACCGATAAACTCCCACCTAAATTACAGACAATATGAAACACTCTTATACTTCATCTTATGAACGTACATTGTAGTTCTCCATGGGGACTAACATTTGTACTTAAAAAATAACAGGCTACCACATCCCCATATTTGAACTCCGCCTAGTGCAGAAGCCGCTATTTTTTTGTTCAGACTGCAATAATTTCTTTATACTAATTCGGAATCCGGTGAGACTTCGACCAATTAACTCCCACCTAAATTACGGACAATATGGAACACTGGGATACTTCATTTTGTGAACGCATCCTGTAGTTCTTCATGGGCACTGACAGTTGTACTTAAAAAATAACAGGATACCACATCCCCATATCTGAACTCAGCCTAGTGCAGAAGCCGCTATTTTTTTGTTCAGACTGCAATATTTTCTTCATACTAACTCGGAATCCGGCGAAACTTCGACCGATTAACTCCCACCTAAATTACGGACAATATGAAACACTCAGATACATCATCTTGTGAACGTACAATGTTGTTCTCCATGGGAACTGACAGTTGTACTTTAAAATAACAGGCTACCACATCCTCATATTTGAACTCCGCCTAGTGCAAAAGCCGCTATTTTTTTTGTTCAGACTGCAATAACTTCTTCATACTAATTCAGAATCCGGTGAGAGTTCGACCAATTAACTCCCACCTAAATTACGGACAATATGGAACACTCGGATACCTCATCTTGTGAACGCATACTGTAGTTCTCCATGGGCACTGACAGTTGTACTTATAAAATAACAGGATACCACATCCCCGTATTTGAACTCCGCCTAGTGCAGAAGCCGCTATTTTTTTGTTCAGACTGCAATATTTTCTTCATACTAACTCGGAATCCGGCGATACTTCGACCGATTAACTCCCACCTAAATAACAGACAATATGAAACACTCTTATACTTCATCTTAAGAACGTACACTGTAGTTCTCCATGGGGACTAACATTTGTACTTAAAAAATAACAGGCTACCACATCCCCATATTTGAACTCCGCATAGTGCAGAAGCCGCTATTTTTTTGTTCAGACTGCAATAACTTCTTTATACTAATTCGGAATCCGGTGAGACTTCGACCAATTAACTCCCACCTAAATTACGGACAATATGGAACACTGGGATACTTCATTTTGTGAACGCATCCTGTAGTTCTTCATGGGCACTGACAGTTGTACATAAAAAATAACAGGATACCACATCCCCATATCTGAACTCCGCCTAGTGCAGAAGCCGCTATTTTTTTTATTCGGACTGCAATATTTTCTTCATACTAACTCGGAATCCGGCGAAACTTCGACCGATTAACTCCCACCTAAATTACAGACAATATGAAACACTCAGATACTTCATCTTGTGAACGTACAATGTTGTTCTCCATGGGAACTGACAGTTGTACTTAGAAAATAACAGGATATCACATCCCCTTATTTGAACTCCGCCTAGTGTAGAAGCCATTATATTTTGTTCAGACTGCAATAACTTCTTCGTACTAATTCAGAATCCGGTGAGACTTCGACCTATTAACTCCCACCTAAATTACGGACAATATAAAACAATCGAATACTTCATCTTGTGAACGCATAATGTAGTTCTCTATGGGCACTGACTGTTGTACTTAGAAAATAACAGGGTACCACATCCCCATATTTGAACTCCGCCTAATGTAGAAGCTGCTATTTTTTTGTTCAGAATGCAATAACTTCTTCATACTAATTCAGAATCCGGTGAGACTTTGAACAATTAACTCCCACCTAAATTACGGACAATATGGAACACTCGGATACTTCATCTTGTGAACGCATACTGTATTTCTCCATGGGCACTAACAGTTGTACTTAAAAATAACAGGATACGACATCCCCATATTTGAACTCCGCCTAGTGCAGAATCCGCTATTTTTTTGTTTAGACTGCAATAACTTCTTCATACTAATTCAGAATCCGGTGTGACTTCGACCAATTAACTCCCACCTAAATTACGGACAATATGGAACACTCGGATACTTCATCTTGCGAATGCATACTGTAGTTCCATGGTCACTGACAGTTGTACTTAGAAAATAACAGGATACCACATCCCCTTATTTGAACTCCGCCTAGTACAGAAGCCGCAATTTTTTTTGTTCAGACTGCAATATTTTCTTCATACTAACTCGGAATCCGGCGAAACTTCGACCGATTAACTCCCACCTAAATTACGAACAATATGAAACACTCGGATACTTCATCTTGTGAACGTACACTGTAGTTCTCCATGGGGATTGACAGTTGTACTTAGAAAATAACAGGCTACTACATCCCCATATTTGAACTCCGCCTAGTGTAGAAGCCGTTATTTTTTTTGTTCAGACTTCAGTAACTTCTTCATAATAATTCAGAATCTGGTGAGACTTCGACCAATTAACTCCCACCTAAATTACGAACAATATGGAACACTCGGATACTTCATCTTGTTAACGCATACTGTAGTTCTCCATGGGCTCTGACAGTTGTACTTAGAAGATAACAGGATACCACATCCCCATATTTGAATTCCGCCTAGTGCAGAAGCCGCTATTTTTTTGTTCAGACTGCAATAACTTCTTCATACTGTTTCAGAAACCGGTGAGACTTCGACCAATTAACTCCCACCTAAATTACGGACAATATGGAACACTCGGATACTTCATCTTATGAACGCATACTGTAGTTCTTCATGGGCACTGACAGTTGTACTTAGAAAATAACAGGATACTACATCTCCATATTTGAACTCCGCTTAGTGCAGAAGCCGCTAGTATTTTTGTTCAGACTGCAATAACTTCTTCATACTAATTCAGAATCTGGTGAGACTTCGACCAATTAACTCCCACCTAAATTACGGACAATTTGAAACACTCGGATACTTCATCTTGTGAACGCATACTGTAGTTCTCTATGGGCATTGACAGTTGTACTTAAGAATTACAGGATAAGAGATCCCCATATTTGAACTCCGCTTAGTGTAGAAGCCGCTATTTTTTTGTTCAGACTGCAATAACTTCTTCATACTAATTCAGAATCCGGTGAGACTTCGACCGATTAACTCCCACCAAAATTATGGACAATATGGAACACTCGGATACTACATCTTGTGAACGCATACTATAGTTCTCCATGGGCATTAACAGTTGTACTTAAAAAATAACAGGATACCACATTCCCTTATTTGAACTCCGCCTAGTACAGAAGCCGCTATTTTTTGGTTCAGACTGCAATATTTTCTTCATACTAACTCGAAATCCGGCGAGACTTCGACCGATTAACTCCCACCTAAATTACGGACAATATGAAACACTCGGATACTTCATCATGTGAACGTACACTATAGTTCTCCATGGGGACTGACAGTTGTACTTTGAAAATAACAGGCTACCACATCCCCATATTTGAACTTCGCCTAGTGCAGAATCCGCTATTTTTTTTGTTTAGACTGCAATAACTTCTTCATAGTAATTCAGAATCCGGTGTGACTTCGACCAATTAACTCCCACCTAAATTACGGACAATATGGAACACTCGGATACTTCATCTTGTGAACGCATAATGTAGTTCTCCATGGGCACTGGCACTTGTACTTAGAAAATAACAGGATACCACATCCCCATATTTGAACTCCGCCTATTGCAGAAGCCGCTATTATTTTTGTTCAGACTGCAATAACTTCTTCATACTAATTCAGAATCCGGTGAGACTTCGACCAATTAACTCCCACCTAAATTACGGACAATATGGAACACTCGGATACTTCATCTTGTGAACGCATACTGTAGTTCTCCAAGGGCACTGACAGTTGTACTTAAATATAACAGGATAAGAGATCCCCATATTTGAACTCCGTCTAGTGCAGAAGCCGCTATTTTTTTGTTCAGACTGCAATAACTTCTTCATACCAATTCAGAATCCGGTGAGACTTCGACCGATTAACTCCCACCTAAATTACGGACAATATGGAACACTCGGATACTTCATCTTGTGAACACATACTATAGTTCTCCATGGGCACTGACAGTTGTACTTAGAAAATAATAGGATACCACATCCCTTTATTTGAACTCCGCCTAGTACAGAAGCCGCTATTTTTTTGTTCAAACTGCAATATTTTCTTCATACTAACTCAGAATCCGGCGAGACTTCGACCGATTAACTCCCACCTAAATTACGGACAATATGAAACACTCGGATACTTCATCTTGTAACGTACACTATAGTTCTCCATGGGGACTGACAGTTGTACTTTGAAAATAACAAGCTACCACATCCCCATATATAAACTCGGCCTAGTGCAGAAGCCGCTATTTTTTTGTTCAAACTGCAATAACTTCTTCATACTAATTCAGAATCCGATGAGACTTCGACCAATTAACTCCCACCTAAACTACGGACAATATGGAACACTCGGATACTTCATCTTGTGAACGCATACTGTAGTTCTCCAAAGGCACTGACAGTTGTATTTAAAAATAACAGGATACCACATCCCCATATTTCAACTCCGCCTAGTGCAGAAGCCGTTATTTTTTGTTCAGACTGCAATAACTTCTTCATACTAATTCAGAATCCGGTGAGACTTCGACCAATTAACTCCCACCTAAATTACGGACAATATGGAACACTCAGATACTTCATCTTGTGAACGCATATTGTAGTTCTCCTTGGGCAGTGACAGTTGTACTTAGAAAATAACAGGATAACATATCCCCTTATTTGAACTCCGCCTAGTATAGAAGCCGCTATTTTGTTTGTTCAGACTGCAATATTTTCTTCATACTAACTCGGAATCCGGCGAGACTTCGACCGATAAACTCCCACCTAAATTAAGGGGAATATGAAACACTCGGATACTTCATCTTGTGAACGCATACTATAGTTCTCCATGGGGACTAACAATTTTACTTCGAAAATAACAGGCTACCACATCCCCTTATTTGAACTCCGCCTAGTGCAGAAGCCGCTATTTTTTTTGTTTAGACTGCAATAACTTTTTCATACTAATTCATAATACGGTTAGACTTCGACCAATTAACTACCACCTAAATTACGGACAATATGGAACACTCGGATACTTCATCTTGTGAACGTATACTATAGTTCTCCATGGGCACTGACAGTTGTACTTAGAAAATAACAGGATAACACATCCCCTTATTTGAACTCCGCCTAGCGCAGAAGGCTCTAGTTTTTTGTTTAGACTACAACATTTTCTTAATACTAACTCGGAATTCGGCGAGACTTCGACCGATTAACTCCCACCTAAATTACGGACAATAAGAAACACATGGATACTCTATCTTATAAACGTACACTATAGTTCTCCATGGGGACTGACAGCTGTACTTAGAAAATAACTGGCTACCACATCCCCATATTTGAACTCCGCCTAGTGCAGAAGTCGATATTTTTTTTGTTCAGACTGCAATAACTTCTTCATAATAATTCAGAATCCGGTGAGACTTCAACCAATTGACTCCCGCCTAAATTACGGACAATATGGAACACTCGGATACTTCATCTTGTGAACGCATACTGTAGTTCTCCATGGGCACTGACAATTGTACTTAAAAATAATAGGATACCACATCCCCATATTTCAACTCCGCCTAGTGCAGAAGCCGCTATTTTTTTTTCAAACTGCACTAACTTCTTCATACTGATTCAGAATCCGGTGAGACTTCGACCAATTAACCCCCACCTAAATTACGGACAATATGGACCACTCGGATACTTCATCTTGTGAACTCATACTGTAGTTCTCTATGGGCACTGACAGTTGTACTTAGAAAATAACAGGATACCACATCCCATTATTTGAACTCCGCCTAGTACAGAAGCCGCTATTTTTTTTGTTCAGACTGCAATATTTTCTTCATACTAACTCGGAATCCGGCGAGACTTCGACCGATTAACTCCCACCTAAATTATGGACAATATGAAACACTTGGATACTTCATCTTGTGAACGCATAATGTAGTTCTCCATGGGGACTGACAGTTGTACTTTGAAAATAACAGGCTACCACATCCCCTTATTTGAACTCCGCCTAGTGTAGAAGCCACTATTTTTTTTGTTCAGAGTGCAATATTTTTTTCATACTAACTCGGAATCCGGCGAGACTTCGACCGATTAACTTCCACCTAAATTACGGACAATATGAAACACTCGGATACTTCATCTTGTGAACGTACACTATAGTTCTCCATGGGGACTGACAGTTGTGCTTTGAAAATAACAGGCTACCACATCCCCATATTTGAACTCCGCCTAATGCAGAAGCCGCTATTTTTTTTCGTTCAGAGTGCAATATTTTCTTCATACTAACTTGGAATCCGGCGAGACTTCGACCGGTTAACTCCCAACTAAATTACAGACAATATGAAACACTTGGATACTCCATCTTGTGAACGTACACTGTAGTTCTTCATGGGGACTGACAGTTGTACTTAGAAAATAACTGGCTACCACATCCCTATATTTGAACTCCGCCTAGTGCAGAAGCCGCTATTTTTTTTGTTCAGACTGCAATATCTTCTTCATACTAATTCAGAATCCGGTGAGACTTCAACCAATTAACTCCCACCTAAATTACGGACAATATGGAACACTCGGATACTTCATCTTGTGAATGCATACTGTAGTTCTCCATGGGCACTGACAGTTGTACTTAGAAAATAACAGGATGCCACATCCCTATATTTGTACTCCGCCTAGTGCAGAAGCCGCTATTTTTCTTGTTCAGACTACAATATTTTCTTCATACTTACTCGGAATCCGGCGAGACTTCGACCGATTAACTCCCACCTAAATTACGGACAATATGGAACACTCGGATACCTCATCTTGTGAACGCATACTGTAATTCTCCATGGGCACTAACAGTTGTACTTAGAAAATAACAAGATACATCATCTCCATATTTGAACTCCGTCTAGTGTAGAAGCCGCTATTTTTTTTGTTCAGACTGCAATAACTACTTCATACTAATTCAGAATACGGTGAGACTTCGACCAATTAACTCCCTCCTAAATTACGGACAATATGGAACACTCGGATACTTCATCTTGTGAACGCATACTGTAGTTCTCCATGGGCACTGACAGTTGTACTTAAAAATAACAGGGTAGGACTTCCCCATATTTGAACTCCGCCTAGTGCAGAAGCCGCTTTTTTTTGTTCAGACTACAATAACTTCTTCATACTAATTCAAAATCCGGTGAGACTTCGACCAATTAACTCCCACCTAAATTACGAACAATATGGAACACTCGGATACTTCATCTTGTGAACGCATACTGTAGTTCTCCATGGGCACTGACAGTTGTACTTAGAAAATAACAGGATGCCACATCCCTATATTTGTACTCCGCCTAGTGCAGAAGCCGCTATTTTTCTTGTTCAGACTACAATATTTTCTTCATACTTACTCGGAATCCGGCGAGACTTCGACCGATTAACTCCCACCTAAATTACGGACAATATGGAACACTCGGATACCTCATCTTGTGAACGCATACTGTAATTCTCCATGGACACTGACAGTTGTACTTAGAAAATAACAAGATACAGCATCTCCATATTTGAACTCCGTCTAGTGTAGAAGCCGCTATTTTTTTTGTTCAGACTGCAATAACTACTTCATACTAATTCAGAATACGGTGAGACTTCGACCAATTAACTCCCTCCTAAATTACGGACAATATGGAACACTCGGATACTTCATCTTGTGAACGCATACTGTAGTTCTCCATGGGCACTGACAGTTGTACTTAAAAATAACAGGATACGACTTCCCCATATTTGAACTCCGCCTAGTGCAGAAGCCGCTTTTTTTTGTTCAGACTACAATAACTTCTTCATACTAATTCAAAATCCGGTGAGACTTCGACCAATTAACTCCCACCTAAATTACGAACAATATGGAACACTCGGATACTTCATCTTGTGAACGCATACTGTAGTTCTCCATTGGCACTGACAGTTGTACTCAGAAAATAACAATATACCACATTCCCATATTTGAACTCCGCCTAGTATTGAAGCCGCTATTTTTTTTGTTCAGACTGCAATAACTTCTTCTTACTAATTCAGAATCCGGCGAGACTTCGACCGATTAACTCCCACCTAAATTACGGACAATATGAAACACTCGGATAATTCATCTTGTGAACGCATACTGTAGTTCTACATGGGCACTGACAGTTATACTTAGAAAATAACAGGATACCACATCCCCATATTTGAACTCCGCTTAGTGCAGAAGCCGCTAGTATTTTTGTTCAGACTGCAATAACTTCTTCATACTAATTCAGAATCTGGTGAGACTTCGACCAATTAACTCCCACCTAAATTACGGACAATTTGAAACACTCGGATACTTCATCTTGTGAACGCATACTGTAGTTCTCTATGGGCACTGACAGTTGTACTTAAAAATTACAGGATAAGAGATCCCCATATTTGAACTCCGCCTAGTGTAGAAGCCGCTATTTTTTTGTTCAGACTGCAATAACTTCATCATACTAATTCAGAATCCGGTGAGACTTCGACCGATTAACTCCCACCAAAATTATGGACAATATGGAACACTCGGATACTTCATCTTGTGAACGCATACTATAGTTCTCCATGGGCATTAACAGTTGTACTTAAAAAATAACAGGATACCACATCCCCTTATTTGAACTCCGCCTAGTACAGAAGCCGCTATTTTTCGGTTCAAACTGCAATATTTTCTTCATACTAACTCGAAATCCGGCGAGACTTCGACCGATTAACTCCCACCTAAATTACGGACAATATGAAACACTCAAATACTTCATCATGTGAACGTACACTGTAGTTCTCCATGGGGACTGACAGTTGTACTTTGAAAATAATAGGCTACCACATCGCCATATTTGAACTCCGCCTAGTGCAGAATCCGCTATTTTTTTTGTTTAGACTGCAATAACTTCTTCATAGTAATTCAAAATCCGGTGTGACTTCGACCAATTAACTCCCACCTAAATTATGGACAATATGGAACACTCGGATAATTCATCTTGTGAACGCATACTGTAGTTCTCCATGGGCACTGGCACTTGTACTTAGAAAATAACAGGACACCACATCCCCATATTTGAACTCCGCCTATTGCAGAAGCCGCTATTATTTTTGTTCAGACTGCAATAACTTCTTCATACTAATTCAGAATCCGGTGAGACTTCGACCAATTAACTCCCAACTAAATTACGGACAATATGGAACACTCAGATACTTCATCTTGTGAACGCATACTGTAGTTCTCCAAGGGCACTGACAGTTGTACTTAAATATAACAGGATAAGAGATCCCCATATTTGAACTCCGTCTAGTGCAGAAGCCGTTATTTTTTTGTTCAGACTGCAATAACTTCTTCATACTAATTCAGAATCCGGTGAGACTTCGACCGATTAACTCCCACCTAAATTACGGACAATATGGAACACTCTGATACTTCATCTTATGAACGCATACTATATAGTTCTCCATGGGCACTGACAGTTGTACTTAGAAATTAACAGGATACCACATCCCTTTATTTCAACTCCGCCTAGTACAGAAGCCGCTATTTTTTTGTTCAAACTGCAATATTTTCTTCATACTAACTCGGAATCCGGCGAGACTTCGACCGATTAACTCCCACCTAAATTACGGACAATATGAAACACTCGGGTACTTCATCTTGTAACGTACACTATAGTTCTCCATGGGGAATGACAGTTGTACTTTGAAAATAACAAGCTACCACATCCCCATATATAAACTCTGCCTAGTGTAGAAGCCGCTATTTTTTTGTTCATACTGCAATAACTTCTTCATACTAATTCAGAATCCGATGAGACTTCGACCAATTAACTCCCACCTAAACTACGGACTATATGGAACACTCGGATACTTCATCTTGTGAACGCATACTATAGTTCTCCAAAGGCACTAACAGTTGTATTTAAAAATAACAGGATACCACATCCCCATATTTCAACTCCGCCTAGTGCAGAAGCCGCTATTTTTTGTTCAGACTGCAATAACTTCTTCATACTAATTCAGAATCCGGTGAGACTTCGACCAATTAACTCCCACCTAAATTACGGACAATATGGAACACTCATATACTTCATCTTGTGAACGCATACTGTAGTTCTCCTTGGGCAGTGACAGTTGTACTTAGAAAATAACAGGATAACATATCCCCTTATTTGAACTCCACCTAGTACAGAAGCCGCTATTTTGTTTGTTCAGACTGCAATATTTTCTTCATACTAACTCGGAATCCGGTGAGACTTCGACCGATAAACTCCCACCTAAATTACGGGCAATATAAAACACTCGGATACTTCATCTTGTGAACGCATACTATAGTTCTCCATGGGGACTAACAATTTTACTTTGAAAATAACAGGCTACCACATCCCCTTATTTGAACTCCGCCTAGTGCAGAAGCCGCTATTTTTTTTGTTTAGACTGCAATAACTTTTTCATACTAATTCATAATACGGTGAGACTTCGACCAATTAACTCCCACCTAAATTACGGACAATATGGAACACTCGGATACTTCATCTTGTGAACGTATACTATAGTTCTCCATGGGCACTGACAGTTGTACTTAGAAAATAACAGGATAACACATCCCCTTATTTGAACTCCGCCTAGCGCAGAAGGCGCTAGTTTTTTGTTTAGACTACAACATTTTCTTAATACTAACTCGGAATTCGGCGAGACTTCGACCGATTAACTCCCACCTAAATTACGGACAATAAGAAACACATGGATACTCCATCTTATGAACGTACACTATAGATCTCCATGGGGACTGACAGCTGTACTTAGAAAATAACTGGCTACCACATCCCCATATTTGAACTCCGCCTAGTGCAGAAGTCGCTATTTTTTTTGTTCAGACTGCAATAACTTCTTCATACTAATTCAGAATCCGGTGAGACTTCAACCAATTGACTCCCACCTAAATTACGGACAATATGGAACACTCGGATACTTCATCTTGTGAACGCATACTGTAGTTCTCCATGGGCACTGACAATTGTACTTAAAAATAATAGGATACCACATCCCCATATTTCAACTCCGCCTAGTGCAGAAGCCGCTATTTTTTTTTTCAGACTGCACTAACTTCTTCATACTGATTCAGAATCCGGTGAGACTTCGACCAATTAACCCCCACCTAAATTACGGACAATATGGAACACTCGGATACTTCATCTTGTGAACTCATACTGTAGTTCTCTATGGGCACTGACAGTTGTACTTAGAAAATAACAGGATACCACATCCCATTATTTGAACTCCGCCTAGTACAGAAGCCGCTATTTTTTTTGTTCAGACTGAAATATTTTCTTCATACTAACTCGGAATCCGGCGAGACTTCGATCGATTAACTCCCACCTAAATTATGGACAATATGAAACACTCGGATACTTCATCTTGTGAACGCATACTGTAGTTCTCCATGGGGACTGGCAGTTGTACTTTGAAAATAACAGGCTACCACATCCCCTTATTTGAACTCCGCCTAGTGCAGAAGCCACTATTTTTTTTGTTCAGAGTGCAATATTTTTTTCATACTAACTCGGAATCCGGCGAGACTTCGACCGATTAACTCCCACCTAAATTACGGACAATATGAAACACTCGGATACTTCATCTTGTGAACGTACACTGTAGTTCTACATGGGGACTGACAGTTGTGCTTTGAAAATAACAGGCTACCACATCCCCATATTTGAACTCCGCCTAATGCAGAAGCCGCTATTTTTTTCGTTCAGAGTGCAATATTTTCTTCATACTAACTTGGAATCCGACGAGACTTCGACCGGTTAACTCCCAACTAAATTACAGACAATATGAAACACTTGGATACTCCATCTTGTGAACGTACACTGTTGTTCTTCATGGGGACTGACAGTTGTACTTAGAAAATAACTGGCTACCACATCCCTATATTTGAACTCCGCATAGTGCAGAAGCCGCTATTTTTTTTGTTCAGACTGCAATATCTTCTTCATACTAATTCAGAATCCGGTGAGACTTCAACCAATTAACTCCCACCTAAATTACGGACAATATGGAACACTCGGATACTTCATCTTGTGAACGCATACTGTAGTTCTCCATGGGCACTGACAGTTGTACTTAGAAAATAACAGGATGCCACATCCCTATATTTGTACTCCGCCTAGTGCAGAAGCCGCTATTTTTCTTGTTCAGACTGAAATATTTTCTTCATACTTACTCGGAATCCGGCGAGACTTCGACCGATTAACTCCCACCTAAATTACGGACAATATAGAACACTCGGATACCTCATCTTGTGAATACATACTGTAATTCACCATGGGCACTGACAGTTGTACTTAGAAAATAACAAGATACAGCATCTCCATATTTGAACTCCGCCTAGTATTGAAGCCGCTATTTTGTTTATTCAGACTGCAATAACTTCTTCATACTAATTCAGAATACGGTGAGACTTCGACCAATTAACTCCCTCCTAAATTACGGACAATATGGAACACTCGGATACTTCATCTTGTGAACGCATACTGTAGTTCTCCATGGGCACTGACAGTTGTACTTAAAAATAACAGGATACGACTTCCCCATATTTGAACTCCGCCTAGTGCAGAAGCCGCTTTTTTTTTGTTCAGACTACAATAACTTCTTCATACTAATTCAAAATCCGGTGAGACTTCGACCAATTAACTCCCACCTAAATTACGAACAATATGGAACACTCGGATACTTCATCTTGTGAACGCATACTGTAGTTCTCCATTGGCACTGACAGTTGTACTCAGAAAATAACAATATACCACATTCCCATATTTGAACTCCGCCTAGTATTGAAGCCGCTATTTTTTTTTGTTCAGACTGCAATAACTTCTTCTTACTAATTCAGAATTCAGCGAGACTTCGACCGATTAACTCCCACCTAAATTACGGACAATATGAAACACTCGGATACTTCATCTTGTGAACGTACACTGTAGTTCCCCATGGGGACAGACAGTTGTACTTAGAAAATAACAGGATACGACATCCCCATATTTGAACTCCGCCTAGTGCAGAAGCCACTATTTTTTTGTTTAGACTGCAATAACTTCTTCATACTAATTCAGAATCCGGGGAGACTTCGTACAATTAACTCCCACCTAAATTACGGACAATATGGAACACTCTGATACTTCATCTTGTGAACGCATACTGTAATTATCTATGGCCACTGACAGTTGTACTTAGAAAATAACAGGATACCACATCCCCATATTTGAACTCCGCCTAGTGCAGAAGCCGCTATTTTGTTTGTTCAGACTGCAATATTTTCTTCATACTAACTCGGAATCCGGTGAGACTTCGACCGATAAACTCCCACCTAAATTACAGGCAATATGAAACACTCGGATACTTCATCTTGTGAACGCATACTATAGTTCTCCATGGGGACTAACAATTTTACTTTGAAAATAACAGGCTACCACATCCCCTTATTTGAACTCCGCCTAGTGCAGAAGCCGCTATTTTTTTTGTTTAGACTGCAATAACTTTTTCATACTAATTCATAATACGGTGAGACTTCGACCAATTAACTCCCACCTAAATTACGGACAATATGGAACACTCGGATACTTCATCTTGTGAACGTATACTATAGTTCTCCATGGGCACTGACAGTTGTACTTAGAAAATAACAGGATAACACATCCCCTTATTTGAACTCCGCCTAGCGCAGAAGGCGCTAGTTTTTTGTTTAGACTACAACATTTTCTTAATACTAACTCGGAATTCGGTGAGACTTCGATCGATTAACTCCCACCTAAATTACGGACAATAAGAAACACATGGATACTCCATCTTATGAACGTACACTATAGTTCTCCATAGGGACTGACGGCTGTACTTAGAAAATAACTGGCTACCACATCCCCATATTTGAACTCCGCCTAGTGCAGAAGTCGCTATTTTTTTTGTTCAGACTGCAATAACTTCTTCATACTAATTCAGAATCCGGTGAGACTTCAACCAATTGACTCCCACCTAAATTACGGACAATATGGAACACTCGGATACTTCATCTTGTGAACGCATACTGTAGTTCTCCATGGGCACTGACAATTGTACTTAAAAATAATAGGATACCACATCCCCATATTTCAACTCCGCCTAGTGCAGAAGCCGCTATTTTTTTTCAGACTGCACTAACTTCTTCATACTGATTCAGAATCCGGTGAGACTTCGACCAATTAACCTCCACCTAAATTACGGACAATATGGAACACTCGGATACTTCATCTTGTGAACTCATACTGTAGTTCTCTATGGGCACTGACAGTTGTACTTAGAAAATAACAGGATACCACATCCCATTATTTGAACTCCGCCTAGTACAGAAGCCGCTATTTTTTTTGTTCAGACTGCAATATTTTCTTCATACTAACTCGGAATCCGGCGAGACTTCGACCGATTAACTCCCACCTAAATTATGGACAATATGAAACACTCGGATACTTCATCTTGTGAACGCATACTGTAGTTCTCCATGGGGACTGACAGTTGTACTTTGAAAATAACAGGCTACCACATCCCCTTATTTGAACTCCGCCTAGTGCAGAAGCCACTATTTTTTTTGTTCAGAGTGGAATATTTTTTTCATACTAACTCGGAATCCGGCGAGACTTCGACCGATTAACTCCCACCTAAATTACGGACAATATGAAACACTCGGATACTTCATCTTGTGAACGTACACTGTAGTTCTCCATGGGGACTGACAGTTGTGCTTTGAAAATAACAGGCTACCACATCCCCATATTTGAACTCCGCCTAATGCAGAAGCCGCTATTTTTTTCGTTCAGAGTGCAATATTTTCTTCATACTAACTTGGAATCCGGCGAGACTTCGACCGGTTAACTCCCAACTAAATTACAGACAATATGAAACACTTGGATACTCCATCTTGTGAACGTACACTGTTGTTCTTCATGGGGACTGACAGTTGTACTTAGAAAATAACTGGCTACCACATCCCTATATTTGAACTCCGCATAGTGCAGAAGCCGCTATTTTTTTTGTTCAGACTGCAATATCTTCTTCATACTAATTCAGAATCCGGTGAGACTTCAACCAATTAACTCCCACCTAAATTACGGACAATATGGAACACTCGGATACTTCATCTTGTGAACGCATACTGTAGTTCTCCATGGGCACTGACAGTTGTACTTAGAAAATAACAGGATGCCACATCCCTATATTTGTACTCCGCCTAGTGCAGAAGCCGCTATTTTTCTTGTTCAGACTGAAATATTTTCTTCATACTTACTCGGAATCCGGCGAGACTTCGACCGATTAACTCCCACCTAAATTACGGACAATATAGAACACTCGGATACCTCATCTTGTGAATACATACTGTAATTCACCATGGGCACTGACAGTTGTACTTAGAAAATAACAAGATACAGCATCTCCATATTTGAACTCCGCCTAGTATTGAAGCCGCTATTTTGTTTATTCAGACTGCAATAACTTCTTCATACTAATTCAGAATACGGTGAGACTTCGACCAATTAACTCCCTCCTAAATTACGGACAATATGGAACACTCGGATACTTCATCTTGTGAACGCATACTGTAGTTCTCCATGGGCACTGACAGTTGTACTTAAAAATAACAGGATACGACTTCCCCATATTTGAACTCCGCCTAGTGCAGAAGCCGCTTTTTTTTTGTTCAAACTACAATAACTTCTTCATACTAATTCAAAATCCGGTGAGACTTCGACCAATTAACTCCCACCTAAATTACGAACAATATGGAACACTCGGATACTTCATCTTGTGAACGCATACTGTAGTTCTCCATTGGCACTGACAGTTGTACTCAGAAAATAACAATATACCACATTCCCATATTTGAACTCCGCCTAGTATTGAAGCCGCTATTTTTTTTGTTCAGACTGCAATAACTTCTTCTTACTAATTCAGAATTCAGCGAGACTTCGACCGATTAACTCCCACCTAAATTACGGACAATATGAAACACTCGGATACTTCATCTTGTGAACGTACACTGTAGTTCCCCATGGGGACAGACAGTTGTACTTAGAAAATAACAGGATACGACATCCCCATATTTGAACTCCGCCTAGTGCAGAAGCCACTATTTTTTTGTTTAGACTGCAATAACTTCTTCATACTAATTCAGAATCCGGGGAGACTTCGTACAATTAACTCCCACCTAAATTACGGACAATATGGAACACTCTGATACTTCATCTTGTGAACGCATACTGTAATTATCTATGGCCACTGACAGTTGTACTTAGAAAATAACAGGATACCACATCCCCATATTTGAACTCCGCCTAGTGCAGAAGCCGCTATTTTGTTTGTTCAGACTGCAATATTTTCTTCATACTAACTCGGAATCCGGTGAGACTTCGACCGATAAACTCCCACCTAAATTACAGGCAATATGAAACACTCGGATACTTCATCTTGTGAACGCATACTATAGTTCTCCATGGGGACTAACAATTTTACTTTGAAAATAACAGGCTACCACATCCCCTTATTTGAACTCCGCCTAGTGCAGAAGCCGCTATTTTTTTTGTTTAGACTGCAATAACTTTTTCATACTAATTCATAATACGGTGAGACTTCGACCAATTAACTCCCACCTAAATTACGGACAATATGGAACACTCGGATACTTCATCTTGTGAACGTATACTATAGTTCTCCATGGGCACTGACAGTTGTACTTAGAAAATAACAGGATAACACATCCCCTTATTTGAACTCCGCCTAGCGCAGAAGGCGCTAGTTTTTTGTTTAGACTACAACATTTTCTTAATACTAACTCGGAATTCGGTGAGACTTCGATCGATTAACTCCCACCTAAATTACGGACAATAAGAAACACATGGATACTCCATCTTATGAACGTACACTATAGTTCTCCATAGGGACTGACGGCTGTACTTAGAAAATAACTGGCTACCACATCCCCATATTTGAACTCCGCCTAGTGCAGAAGTCGCTATTTTTTTTGTTCAGACTGCAATAACTTCTTCATACTAATTCAGAATCCGGTGAGACTTCAACCAATTGACTCCCACCTAAATTACGGACAATATGGAACACTCGGATACTTCATCTTGTGAACGCATACTGTAGTTCTCCATGGGCACTGACAATTGTACTTAAAAATAATAGGATACCACATCCCCATATTTCAACTCCGCCTAGTGCAGAAGCCGCTATTTTTTTTTCAGACTGCACTAACTTCTTCATACTGATTCAGAATCCGGTGAGACTTCGACCAATTAACCTCCACCTAAATTACGGACAATATGGAACACTCGGATACTTCATCTTGTGAACTCATACTGTAGTTCTCTATGGGCACTGACAGTTGTACTTAGAAAATAACAGGATACCACATCCCATTATTTGAACTCCGCCTAGTACAGAAGCCGCTATTTTTTTTGTTCAGACTGCAATATTTTCTTCATACTAACTCGGAATCCGGCGAGACTTCGACCGATTAACTCCCACCTAAATTATGGACAATATGAAACATTCGGATACTTCATCTTGTGAACGCATACTGTAGTTCTCCATGGGGACTGACAGTTGTACTTTGAAAATAACAGGCTACCACATCCCCTTATTTGAACTCCGCCTAGTGTAGAAGCCACTATTTTTTTTGTTCAGAGTGGAATATTTTTTTCATACTAACTCGGAATCCGGCGAGACTTCGACCGATTAACTCCCACCTAAATTACGGACAATATGAAACACTCGGATACTTCATCTTGTGAACGTACACTGTAGTTCTCCATGGGGACTGACAGTTGTGCTTTGAAAATAACAGGCTACCACATCCCCATATTTGAACTCCGCCTAATGCAGAAGCCGGCGAGACTTCGACCGGTTAACTCCCAACTAAATTACAGACGATATGAAACACTTGGATACTCCATCTTGTGAACGTACATTGTAGTTCTTCATGGGGACTGACAGTTGTACTTAGCAAATAACTGGCTACCACATCCCTATATTTCAACTCCGCCTAGTGCAGAAGCCGCTATTTTTTTTGTTCAGACTGCAATATCTTCTTCATACTAATTCAGAATCCGGTGAGACTTCAACCAATTAACTCCCACCTAAATTACGGACAATATGGAACACTCGGATACTTCATCTTGTGAACGCATACTGTAGTTCTCCATGGGCACTAACAGTTGTACTTAGAAAATAACAGGATGCCACATCCCCATATTTGTACTCCGCCTAATGCAGAAGCCGCTATTTTTCTTGTTCAGACTGAAATATTTTCTTCATACTTACTCGGAATCCGGCGAGACTTCGACCGATTAACTCCCACCTAAATTACGGACAATATGGAACACTCGGATACCTCATCTTGTGAATACATACTGTAATTCTCCATGGGCACTGACAGTTGTACTTAGAAAATAACAAGATACAGCATCTCCATATTTGAACTCCGTCTAGTGCAGAAGCCGCTATTTTTTTTGTTCAGACTGCAATAACTTCTTCATACTAATTCAGAATACGGTGAGACTTCGACCAATTAACTCCCTCCTAAATTACGGACAATATGGAACACTCGGATACTTCATCTTGTGAACGCATACTGTAGTTCTCCATGGGCACTGGTAGTTGTACTTAAAAATAACAGGATACGACTTCCCCATATTTGAACTCCGCCTAGTGCAGAAGCCGCTTTTTTTTTTGTTCAGACTACAATAACTTCTTCATACTAATTCAAAATCCGGTGAGACTTCGACCAATTAACTCCCACCTAAATTACGAACAATATGGAACACTCGGATACTTCATCTTGTGAACGCATACTGTAGTTCTCCATTGGCACTGACAGTTTTACTCAGAAAATAACAATATACCACATTCCCATATTTGAACTCCGCCTAGTATTGAAGCCGCTATTTTTTTTGTTCAGACTGCAATAATTTCTTCTTACTAATTCAGAATCCGGCGAGACTTCGACCGATTAACTCCCACCTAAATTACGGACAATATGAAACACTCGGATACTTCATCTTGTGAACGTACACTGTAGTTCCCCATGGGGACAGACAGTTGTACTTAGAAAATAACAGGATACGACATCCCCATATTTGAACTCCGCCTAGTGCAGAAGCCACTATTTTTTTGTTTAGACTGCAATAACTTTTTCATACTAATTCAGAATCCGGGGAGACTTCGTACAATTAACTCCCACCTAAATTACGGACAATATGGAACACTCTGATACTTCATCTTGTGAACGCATACTGTAATTATCTATGGGCACTGACAGTTGTACTTAGAAAATAACAGGATACCACATCCCCATATTTGAACTCCGCCTAGCGTAGAAGCCGCTATTTTTTTTGTTCAGACTGCAATAACTTCTTCATACTAATTCAGAATCCGGTGAGACTTCGACCAATTAACTCCCACCTAAATTACGGACAATATGGAACACTCGGATACTTCATCTTGTGAACGCATACTGTAGTTCACTATGGGCGCTGACAGTTGTACTTAGAAAATAACAGGATACCACATCCCCTTATTTGAACTCTGCCTAGTACAGAAGCCGCTATTTTTTTTGTTCAGACTGCAATAACTTCTTCATACTAATTCAGAATCCGGTGAGACTTCGACCAATTAACTCCCAACTAAATTATGGACAATATGAAACACTCGGATACTTCATCTTGTGAACGCATAGTGTAGTTTTCCATGGGCACTGACAGTTGTACTTAGAAAATAGCAGGATACCACATCCCCATATTTGAACTCCGCCTAGTGCAGAAGCCGCTATTTTTTTTATTCAGACTGCAATAACTTCTTCATACTAATTCAGAATCCGGTGAGACTTCGACCAATTAACTCCTACCTAAATTACGAACAATATGGAACACTAGGATACTTCATCTTGTGAACGCATCCTGTAGTTCTCCATGGGCACTGACAGTTGTACTTAAAAAATAACAGGATACCACATCCCCATATTTGAACTCCGCCTAGTGCAGAAGCCGCTATTTTTTTTGTTCAAACTGCAATTTTTTCTTCATACTAACTCGGAATCCGGTGAAACTTCGACCGATTAACTCCCACCTAAATTACGGACAATATGAAACAATCGGATACTTCATCTTGTGAACGTACAATGTAGTTCTCCATGGGGACTGATAGTTGTACTTTGAAAATAACAGGCTACCACATCCCCATATTTAAACTCCGCCTAGTGCAGAAGCCGCTATTTTTTTGTTCAGACTGCAATAACTTCTTCATACTAATTCAGAATACGGCGAGACTTCGACCAATTAACTCCCACCTAAATTACGGACAATATGGAACACTCGGATACTTCATCTTGTGAACACATACTGTAGTTCTCCATGGGCAGTGACAGTTGTACTTAGAAAATAACAGGATACCACATCCCCATATTTGAACTCCGCCTAATGCAGAAGCCGCTATTATTTTTGTTCAGACTGCAATAACTTCTTCATACTAACTCAGAATCCGGCGAGACTTCGACCAATTAACTCCCACCTAAATTACGGACAATATGGAACACTCGGATACTTCATCTTGTGAACGCATACTGTAGTTCTCCATAGGCAGTGACAGTTGTACTTTGAAAATAACAGACTACCACATCCCGATATTTAAACTCCGCCTAGTGTAGAAGCCGCTATTTTTTTGTTCAGACTACAATAACTTCTTCATACTAATTCAGAATCCGATGAGACTTCGACCAATTAACTCCCACCTAAACTACGGACAATATGGAACACTCGGATACTTCATCTTGTGAACGCATACTGTAGTTCTCCATGGGCACTGACAGTTGTACCTAAAAATAACAGGATACCATATCCCCATATTTGAACTCCGCCTAGTGCAGAAGCCGCTATTTTTTTTGTTCAGACTGCAATAACTTCGTCATACTAATTCAGAATCCGGCGAGACTTCGACCAATTAACTCCCACCTAAATTACGGACAATATGGAACACTCGGATACTTCATCTTGTGAACGCATACTGTAGTTCTCCATGGGTAGTGACAGTTGTACTTAGAAAATAACAGGATACCATATCCCCTTATTTGAACTCCGCCTAGTACAGAAGCCGCTATTTTTTTTGTTCAGACTGCAATATTTTCTTCATACTAACTCGGAATCCGGCGAGACTTCGACCGATTAACTCCCACCTAAATTACGGGCAATATGAAACACTCGGATACTTCATCTTGTGAACGCATACTATAGTTCTCCATGGGGACTGACAGTTGTACTTTGAAAATAACAGGCTACCACATCCCCTTATTTGAACTCCGCCTAGTGCAGAAGCCGCTATTTTTTTTGTTCAGACTGCAATAACTTCTTCATACTAATTCATAATACGGTGAGACTTCGACCAATTAACTCCCACCTAAATTACGAACAATATGGAACACTCGGATACTTCACCTTGTGAACGCATACTGTAGTTCTCCATGGGCACTGACAGTTGTACTTAGAAAATAACAGGACACCACATCCCCTTATTTGAACTCCACCTAGCGCAGAAGCCGCTATTTTTTTGTTCAGACTGCAATAACTTGTTCGTACTAATTCAGAATCCGGTGAGACTTCGACCAATTAACTCCCACCTAAATTACGGACAATATAGAACACTCGGATACTTCTTCTTGTGAACGCATACTGTAGTTCTCTATGTGAACTGACAGTTGTACTTAGAAAATAACAGGACACCACATCCCTATATTTGAACTCCGCCTAGCGCAGAAGCCGCTATTTTTTTGTTCAGAATGCACTAACTTCTTCATACCAATTCAGAATCCGGTGAGACTTCGACCAATTAACTCCCACCTAAATTACGGACAATATGGAACACTCGGATACTTCTTCTTGTGAACGCATACTGTAGTTCCATGGGCACTGACAGTTGTACTTAAAAATAACAGGATACCACATCCCCTTATTTGAACTCCGCCTAGTGCAGAAGCCGCTATTTTTTGTTCAGACTGCACTAACTTCTTCACACTAATTCAGAATTCGGTGAGACTTCGACCAATTAACTCCCACCTAAATTACGGACAATATGGAACACTCGGATACTTCATCTTGTGAACGCATACTGTAGTTCCATGGGCACTGACAGTTGTACTTAGAAAATAACAGGATACCACATCCCCTTATTTGAACTCCGCCTAGTACAGAAGCCGCCCTTTTTTTTGTTCAGACTGCAATAACTTCTTCATACTGATTCAGAATCCGTTGAGACTTCGACCAATTAACTCCCACCTAAATTACGGACAATATAGAACACTCGGATACTTCATCTTGTGAATGCATACTATAGTTCTCCATGGGCACTGACAGTTGTACTTAGAAAATAATAGGATACCACATCCCCATATTTGAACTCCGCCTAGTGTAGAAGCCGCTATTATTTTTGTTCAGGCTGCAATAACTTCTTCATACTAATTCAGAATCCGGGGAGACTTCGTACAATTAACTCCCACCTAAATTACGGACAATATGGAACACTCGGATACTTCATCTTGTGAACGCATACTGTAATTCTCTATGGGCACTGACTGTTGTACTTAGAAAATAACAGGATACCACATCCCCATATTTGAACTCCGCCTAGTGCAGAAGCCGCTATTTTTTTTGTTCAGACTGCAATAACTTCTTCATACTAATTCAGAATCCGGTGAGACTTCGACCAATTAACTCCCACCTAAATTACGGACAATATGAAACACTCGGATACTTCGTCTTGTGAACGCATACTGTAGTTATCCATGGGCACTGACAGTTGTACTTAGAAAATAGCAGGATACCACATCCCCATATTTGAACTCCGCCTAGTGCAGAAGCCGCTATTTTTTTGTTCAGACTGCAATAACTTCTTCATACTAATTCAGAATCCGGTGAGACTTCGACCAATTAACTCCTACCTAAATTACGGACAATATGGAACACTGGGATACTTCATCTTGTGAACGCATCCTGTAGTTCTCCATGGGCACTGACAGTTGTACTTAAAAAATAACATGATACCACATCCCCATATTTGAACTCTGCCTACTGCAGAAGCCGCTATTTTTTTTGTTCAGACTGCAATATTTTCTTCATACTAACTCGTAATCCGGCGAAACTTCGACCGATTAACTCCCACCAAAATTACGGACAATATGAAACACTCAGATACTTCATCTTGTGAACGTACAATGTAGTTCTCCATGGGAACTGATAGTTGTACTTAGAAAATAACAGGATATCACATCCCCTTATTTGAACTCCGCCTAGTGTAGAAGCCATTATTTTTTTGTTCAGACTGCAATAACTTCTTCGTACTAAATCAGAATTCGGTGAGACTTCGACCAATTAACTCCCACCTAAATTACGGACAATATAGAATACTCGGATACTTCATCTTGTGAACGCATACTGTAGTTCTCTATGGGCACTGACAGTTGTACTTAGAAAATAATAGGATACCACATCCCCATATTTGAACTCCGCCTAGTGTAGAAGCCGCTATTTTTTTGTTCAGAATGCAATAACTTCTTCATACTAATTCAGAATCCGGTGAGACTTCGACCAATTAACTCCCACCTAAATTACGGACAATATGGAACACTCGTATACTTCATCTTGTGAACGCATACTGTAGTTTTCCATGGGCACTGACAGTTGTACTTAAAAATAACAGGATACGACATCCCCATATTTGAACTCTGCCTAGTGCAGAAGCCGCTATTTTTTTGTTCAGACTGCAATAACTTCTTCATACTAATTCAGAATCCGGCGAAACTTCGACCGATTAACTCCCACCTAAATTACGTACAATATGAAACACTTGGATACTTCATCTTGTGAACGTACACTGTAGTTCTCCTTAGGGAATGACAGTTGTACTTTGAAAATAACCGGCTAGCACATCCCCATATTTGAACTCCGCCTAATGTAGAAGCCGTTAATTTTTTTGTTCAGACTTCAGTAACTTCTTCATACTAATTCAGAATCCGGTGAGACTTCGACCAATTAACTCTCACCTAAATTACGGACAATATGGAACACTCGAAAACTTCATCTAGTGAACGCATACTGTAATTCTCCATGGGCACTGACAGTTGTACTTAGAAGATAACAGGATACCACATCCCCATATTTGAACTCCGCCTAGTGGAGAAGCAGCTATTTTTTTGTTCAGACTGCAATAACTTCTTCATACTGATTCAGAATCCGTTGAGACTTCGACCAATTAACTCTCACCTAAATTACGGACAATATGGAACACTCGGATACTTCCTCTTGTGAACGCATACTGTAGTTCTCCATGGGCACTGACAGTTGTACTTAGAAAATAACAGGATACCACATCCCCATATTTCAACTCCGCCTAGTGCATAAGCCGCTATTTTTTTTGTTCAGACTGCAATAACTTCTTCATACTAATTTAGAATTCGGCGAGACTTCGACCAATTAACTCCCACCTAAATTACGGACAATATGGAACACTCGGATACTTCATCTTGTGAACGCATACTGTAGTTCTCCATGGGCAGTGACAGTTGTACTTAGAAAATAACAGGATACCATATCCCCTTATATGAACTCCGCCAAGTACAGAAGCCGCTATTTTTTTTGTTCAGACTGTAATATTTTCTTCATACTAAATCGGAATCCGGCGAGACTTCGACCGATTAACTCCCACCTAAATTATGGGCAATATGAAACACTCGGATACTTCATCTTGTGAACGCATACTATAGTTCTCCATGTGGACTGACAGTTGTACTTTAAAAATAACAGGCTACCACATCCCCTTATTTGAACTCCGCCTAGTGCAGAAGCCGCTATTTTTTTTGTTCAGACTGCAATAACTTCTTCATACTAATTCATAATACGGTGAGACTTCGACCGATTAACTCCCACCTAAATTACGGACAATATGGAACACTCGGATACTTCATCTTGTGAACGCATACTATAGTTCTCCATGGGCACTGACAGTTGTACTTGGAAAATAACAGGACACCACTTCCCCTTATTTGAACTCCGCCTAGCCTAGAAGCCGCTATTTTTTTGTTCAGACTACAACATTTTCTTCATACTAACTCGGAATTCGGCGAGACTTCGACCGATTAACTCCCACCTAAATTACGGACAATATGAAACACATGGATACTCCATCTTATGAACGTACACTGTAGTTCTCCATGGGGGTGACAGCTGTACTTAGAAAATAACTAGCTACCACATCCTCATATTTGAACTCCGCCTAGTGCAGAAGCCGCTATTTTTTTGTTTAGACTGCAATAACTTCTTCATACTAATTCAGAATTCGGTGAGACTTCAACCAATTGACTCCCACCTAAATTACGAACAATATGGAAAACTCGGATACTTCATCTAGTGAACGCATACTGTAGTTCTCCATGGGCACTGACAGTTGTACTTAAAAATAATAGGATACCACATCCCCATATTTCAACTCCGCCTAGTGCAGAAGCCGCTATTTTTTTTGTTCAGACTGCAGTAACTTCTTCATAGTGATTCAGAATTCGGTGAGACTTCGACCAATTAACCCCCACCTAAATTACGGACAATATGGAACACTCGGATACTTCAACTTGTGAACGCATACTGTAGTTCTCTATGGGCACTGACAGTTGTACTTAGAAAATAACAGGATACCACATCCCCTTATTTGAACTCCACTTAGTACAGAAGCCGCTATTTTTTTTGTTCAGACTGCAATATTTTCTTCATACTAACTCGGAATCCGGCGAGACTTCGACCGATTAACTCCCACCTAAATTACGGACAATATGAAACACTCGGAAACTTCATCTTGTGAACGCATACTGTAGTTCTCCATGGGGACTGACAGTTGTACTTTGAAAATAACAGGCTACCACATCCCCTTATTTGAACTCCGCCTAGTGTAGAAGCCACTATTTTTTTAGTTCAGAGTGCAATATTTTTTTCATATTAACTCGGAATCCGGCGAGACTTTGACCGATTAACTCCCACCTAAATTACGGACAATATGAAACACTCGGATACTTCATCTTGTGAACGTACACTGTAGTTCTCCATGGGGGCTGACAATTGTGCTTTGAAAATAACAGGCTACCACATCCCCATATTTGAACTCCGCCTAATGAAGAAGCCGCTATTTTTTTTATTCAGAGTGCAATATTTTCTTCATACTAGCTCGGAATCCGGCAAGACTTCGACCGACTTCGATCGATTAAATCCCACCTAAATTACGGACAATATGAAACACTCAGATACTTCATCTTGTGAACGTACATTGTAGTTCTCCACGGGGACTGACAGTTGTACTTAGAAAATAACAAGCTACCACATCCCCATTTTTGAACTCCGCCTAGTGCAGAAGCCGCTGTTTTTTTGTTCAGACTGCAATATTTTCTTCATACTAACTCGGAATCCGGCGAGACTTTGACCAATTAACTCCCACCTAAATTACAGACAATATGGAACACTTAGATACTTCATCTTGTGAACGTACATTGTAGTTCTCCATGGGGACGGACAATTGTACTTAGAAAATAACAAGCTACCACATCCCCATATTTGAACTCCGCCTAGTGCAGAACCCGCTATTTTTTTAGTTCAGACTGCAATAACTTCTTCATAATAATTAAGAGTCCGATGAGACTTCGACCAATTAACTCCCACCTAAATTACGGACAATATGGAACACTCGGATACTTCATCGTGTGAACGCATACTGTAGTTCTCCATGGGCACTAACAGTTCTACTTAGAAAATAACAGGGTACCACATCCCCATATTTGAACTCCGCCTAGTGCAGAAGCCGCTATTTTTTTGTTCAGACTACAATAACTTCTTCATACTAATTCAGAATCCGGTGAGGCTTCAACCAATTAACTCCCACCTAAATTACGGACAATATGGAAAACTCGAATACTTCATCTTGTGAATGCATATTGTAGTTCTCTATGGGCACTGTCAATTGTACTTAGAAAATAACAGGATACCACATCCCCATATTTGAACTCCTCCTAGTGCAGAAGCCGCTAATTTTTTTGTTCAGATTGCAATAACTTCTTCATACTAATTCAGAATACAGTGAGACTTCGACCAATTAACTCCCACCTAAATTACGGACAATATGGAACACTCGGATACTTCATCTTGTGAACGCATACTGCAGTTCTCCATAGGCACAGATATTTGTACTTAGATAATAACAGGATACCACATCGCCATATTTGAACTCCGTCTAGTGCAGAAGCCGCTATTTTTTTGTTCAACCTGCAATAACTTCTTCATACTAATTCAGAATTCGGTGAGACTTCAACCAATTAACTCCCACCTAAATTACGGACAATATGGAACACTCGAATACTTCATCTTGTGAACGCATACTGTAGTTCTCTATGGGCACTGACAGTTGTACTTAGAAAATAACAGGATACCACATCCCCATATTTGAACTCCGCCTAGTGTAGAAGCCGCTATTTTTTTTGTTCAGATTGCAATAACTTCTTCATACTAATTCAGAATACAGTGAGACTTCGACCAATTAACTCCCACCTAAATTACGGACAATATGGAACACTCAGATACTTCATCTTGTGAACGCATACTGCAATTCTCCATGGGCACAGATAGTTGTACATAGATAATAACAGGATACCACATCGCCATATTTGAACTCCGCCTAGTGCAGAAGCCACTATTTTTTTGTTTAACCTGCAATAACTTCTTCATACTAATTCAAAATCTGGTGAGACTTCGACCAATTAACTCCCACCTAAATTACGGACAGTATGAAACACATGGATACCTCATCTTGTGAACACATACTGTAGTACTCCATTGACACTGACATTTGTACCTAGAAAATAACATGATACAACATCCGCATATTTAAACTTCGCCTAGTGCAGAAGCCGCTATTTTTTTTATTCAAACTGCAATATTTTCTTCATACTAACTCGGAATCCGGCGAGACTTCGATCGATTAAATCCCACCTAAATTACGGACAATATGAAACACTCGGATACTTCATCTTGTGAACGTACATTGTAGTTCTCCACGAGGACTGACAGTTGTACTTAGAAAATAACAAGCTACCACATCCCCATTTTTGAACTCCGCCTAGTGCAGAAGCCGCTGTTTTTTTTGTTCAGACTACAATATTTTCTTCATACTAACTCGGAATCCGGCGAGACTTCGACCAATTAACTCCCACCTAAATTACGGACAATATGGAACACTCGGATACTTCATCTTGTGAACGTACACTGTAGTTCTCCATGGGGACTGACAGTTGTACTTAGAAAATAACAGGCTACCACATCCCCATATTTGAACTCCGCCTAGTGTAGAAGCCGCTATTTTTTTTGTTCAAACTGCAATAACTTCTTCACAATAATTAAGAGTCCGGTGAGACTTCGACCAATTTACTCCCACCTAAATTATGGACAATATGGAACACTCGGATACTACATCTTGTGAACGCATACTGTAGTTCTCCATGGGCACTGACAGTTCTACTTAGAAAATAACAGGATACCACATCCCCATATTTGAACTCCCCCTAGTGCAGAAGCCGCTATTTTTTTGTTCAGACTACAATAACTTCTTCATACTAATTCAGAATCCGGTGAGACTTCGACCAATTAACTCCCACCTAAATTACAGACAATATGGAACACTCGGATACTTCATCTTGTGAACGCATACTGTAGTTCTCTATGGACACTGACAGTTGTACTTAGAAAATAACAGGATACCACATCCCTATATTTGAACTCCGCCTAGTGCAAAAGCCGCTATTTTTTTGTTCAGACTACAATAACTTCTTCATACTAATTCAGAATCCGGTGAGACTTCGACCAATTAACTCCCACCTAAATTACGGACAATATGGAACACTCGGATACTTCATCTTGTGAACGCATACTATAGTTCTCTATGGGCACTAACAGTTGTACTAAGAAAATAACAGGATACCACATCCCCATATTTGAACTCCATCTAGTGCAGAAGCCGCTATTTTTTTTGTTCAGAGTGCAATAACTTCTTCATACTAATTCAGAATACGGTGAGTCTTCGACCAATTAACTCTCACCTAAATTACGGACAATATGGAAAACTCGGATACTTCATCTTATGAACGCATACTGCAGTTCTCCATGGGCACTAATAGTTGTACTTAGAAAATAACAGGATTCCACATCGCCATATTTGAACTCCGCCTAGTGTAGAAGCCGCTATTTTTTTGTTCAACCTGCAATAACTTCTTCATACTAATTCAAAATCCGGTGAGACTTAGACCAATTAACTCCCTACTAAATTACGGACAATATGGAACACATGGATACCTCATCTTGTGAACACATACTGTAGTTCTCCAAGGACACTGACAATTGTACTTAGAAAATAACAGGATACAACATCCCCATATTTGAACTTCGCCTAGTGCAGAAGCCGCTATTTATTTTGTTCAAACTGCAATATTTTCTTCATACTAACTCGGAATCCAGCGAGGCTTCGACCGATTAAATCTCACCTAAATTACGGACAATATGAAAAACTCGGATACTTCATCTTGTGAACGTACATTGTAGTTCTCCATGGGGACTGACAGTTGTACGTAGAAAATAACAAGCTACCACATCCCCATTTTTGAACTCCGCCTAGTGCAGAAGCCGCTGTATTTTTTGTTCAGACTGCAATATGTTCATCATACTAACTCGAAATCCGGCGAGACTTCGACCAATTAACTCCCACCTAAATTACGGACAATATGGAACACTCGGATACTTCATCTTGTGAACGTACACTGTAGTTCTCCATGGGGACTGACAGTTGTACTTAGAAAATAACAGGCCACCACATCCCCATATTTGAACTCCGCCTAGTGCAGAAGCCGCTATTTTTTTTTTCAGACTGCAATAACTTTTTCATAATAATTAAGAGTCCAGTGAGACTTCGACCAATTAACTCCCACCTAAATTACGGACAATACGGAAAACTCGGATACTTCATCCTATGAACGCATACTGTAGTTCTCCTTGGGCACTGACAGTTGTACTTAGAAAATAACAGGATACCACATCCCCATATTTGAACTACGCCTAGTGCAGAAGCCGCTATTTTTTTGTTCAGACTACAATAACTTCTTCATACTAATTCAGAATCCGGTGAGACTTCGACCAATTAACTCCCACCTAAATTACGGACAATATGGAACACTCGGATACTTCATCTTGTGAACGCATACTGTCGTTCTCTATGGACACTGACAGTTGTACTTAAAAAATAGCAGGATACCACATGCCCATATTTGAACTCCGCCTAGTGCAGAAGCCACTATTTTTTTGTTCAGACTGCAATAACTTCTTCATACTAACTCAGAATACGGTGAGACTTTGTTCAATTAACTCCCACCTAAATTACGGACAATATGGAACACTCGGATACTTTATCTTGTGAACGCATACTGTAGTTCTCCATGGGCGCTGACAGTTGTACTTAGAAAATAACAGGATACCACATCCCCTTATTTGAATTCCGCCTAGTACAGAAGCCGCTATTTTTTTTGTTCAGACTGCAATATTTTCTTCATACTAACTCGGAATCCACCGAGACTTCGACCGATTAACTCCCACCAAAATTACGGACAATATGAAACACTCGGATACTTCATCTTGTGAACGTACACTGTAGTTCTCTATGGGGAATGACATTTGTACTTAGAAAATAACAGGCTACCACATCCCCATATTTGAACTCCGCCTCGTACAGAAGCCGCAATTTTTTTTTCAAACTGCAATAACTTCTTCTTACTAATTCAGAATTCGGTGAGACTTCGACCAATTAACTACCACCTAAATTACGAACAATATGGTACACTCGGATACTTCATCTTGTGAACGCATACTGTAGTTCTCTATGGGCACTGACAGTTGTACTTAGAAAACAACAGGATACAACATCGCCATATTTGAACTCCGCCTTGTGCAGAAGCCGCTATTTTTTTGTTATGATTGCAATATTTTCTTCATACTAACTCAGAATCCGACGAGACTTCGACCGATTAACTCCCACCTAAATTACGGACAATATGAAACCCTCAGGTACTTCATCTTGTGAACATACACTGTAGTTCTGCATGGGGACTGATAGTTGTACTTTAAAAATAACAGGCTACCACATCCCTATATTTGAACTCCGCTAGTGTAGAAGCCGTAATTTTTTTGTTCAGACTGCAGTAACTTCTTCATACTAATTCAGAATACGGCGAGACTTCGACCAATTAACTCCCACCTAAATTACGGACAATATGAAACACTCGGATACTTTATCTTGTGAATGCATACTGTAGTTCTCCATGGGCACTGACAGTTGTACTTAAAAATAACAGGGTACGACATCCCCATATTTGAACTCCGCCTAGTGCAGAAGCCGCTATTTTTTTTGTTCAGACTGCAATAACTTCTTCATACTAATTCAAAATCCGGTGAGACTTCGACTAACTAACTCCCACCTAAATTACGGACAATATGGAACACTCAGATACTTCATCTTGTGAACGCATACTGTAGTTCTCCATTGGCACTGAGAGTTATACTTAGAAAATAACAAGATACCACATCGCCATATTTGAACACCGCCTAGTGCAGAAGTCGCTATTTTTTTTGTTCAAAATGCAATAACTTCTTCATACTAATTCAAAATCCGGTGAGACTTCGACCAATTAACTCCCACCAAAATTATGGACAATATGGAAAACTCGGATACTTCATCTTGTGAACGCATACTGTAGTTCTCCATGGGCACTGACAGTTGTACTTAGAAAATAACAGGATACCACATCCCCTTATTTGAATTCCGCCTAGTACAGAAGCCGCTATTTTTTTTGTTCAGACCGCAATATTTTCTTCATACTAACTCGGAATCCGCCGAGACTTCGACTGATTAACTCCCACCTAAATTACGGACAATATGAAACACTCGGATACTTCATCTTGTGAACGTACACTGTAGTTCTGCATGGGGACTGATAGTTGTACTTTGAAAATAACAGGCTACCACATCCCTATATTTGAACTCCGCCTAGTGTAGAAGCCGCAATTTTTTTTGTTCAGACTGCAATAACTTCTTCATACTAATTCAGAATACGGTGAGACTTCGACCAATTAACTCCCACATAAATTACGGACAATATGGAACACTCGGATACTTCATCGTGTGAATGCATACTGTAGTTCTCCATGGGCACTGACTGTTGTACTTAAAAAAAAGGATACGACATCCCAATATTTGAACTCCGCCTAGTGCAGAAGCCGCTATTTTTTTTGTTCAGACTGCAATAACTTCTTCATACTAATTCAAAATCCGGTGAGACTTCGACCAACTAACTCCCACCTAAAATACGGACAATATGGAACACTCGGATACTTCATCTTGTGAACGCATACTGTAGTTCTCCATGGGCACTGACAGTTGTACTTAGAAAATAATAGGATACCACATCCCCTTATTTGAACTCCGCCTAGTATAGAAGGCGCTAATTTTTTTGTTCAGACTGTAATATTTTCTTCATACTAACTCGGAATCCGGCGAGACTTCGATAGATTAACTCCCACCTAAATTACGGACAATATGAAACACTCGGATACTTCATCTTGTGAACGTTCACTGTAGTTCTCCATGGGGATGGACAGTCGTACTTAGAAAATAACTGGCTACCACATCCCCATATCTGAACTCCGCCTAGTGCAGAAGCCGCTATTTTTTTGTTCAGACTGCAACAACTTCTTCACAATAATTCAAAATCCGGTGAGACTTCGACCAATTAACTCCCACCTAAATTACAGACAATATGGAACACTCGGATACTTCATCTTGTGAACGCATACTGTAGTTCTCCATGGGCACTGACAGTTGTACTTAGAAAATAACAGGATACCACATCCCTATATTTGAACTCCGCCTAGTGAAGAAGCAGCTATTTTTTTGTTCAAACTGCAATAACTTCTTCATACTAATTCAGAATCCGGTGAAACTTCGACCAATTTACTCTCACCTAAATTATGGATAATATGGAACACTCGGATACTTCGCCTTGTGAACGCATACTGTAGTTCTCTATGGGCACTGACAATTGTACTTAGAAAATAACAGGATACCACATCCCCATATTTGAACTCCGTCTAGTGCAGAAGCCGCTATTTTTTTTGTTCAGAGTGCAATAACTTCTTCATACTATTTCATAATACGGTAAGACTTCGACCAATTAACTCCCACCTAAATTACGGACAATATGGAACACTCGGATACATCATCTTGTGAACGCATACTTCAGTTCTCCATGGGCACTGATAGTTGTACATAGAAAATAACAGGATACCACATCGCCATATTTGAACTCTGCCTAGTGCAGCAGCCGCTATTTTTTTGTTCAACCTGCAATAACTTTTTCATACTAATTCAAAATCCGGTGAGACTTCGACCAATTAACTCCCACCTAAATTACGGACAATATGAAACACATGGATACCTCATCTTGTGAAAACATATTGTAGTTCTCCATGGACACTGACAGTTGTACTTAGAAAATAACAGGATACAACAACCCCATATTTAAACTTCGCCTAGTGTAGAAGCCGCTATTTTTTTATTCAAACTGCAATATTTTCTTCATACTAACTCGGAATCTGTAATAACCCGCTTTTCCGTACCCCTTGAATAGACACTAATCTCCATCTATTTACTCAAGGTGAACGAAAAACCGAACCATTAGGGTTTTAAAAGAAGAGGTAGAAGAAAAGATAGAAGAAAAGAGAAAGAAGAAACAAAAGAACAACATCAGAAACAGAAACAATATCAGAATCTCACATATCGCAGCGGAACAAAATATAATAGATAATCACTAGTCTTTTAAAACAAAGAACTACATCAGTTTATACATACATCAATCAGAGTCAATATACAACAATGGACAGTTATATAACTTGTCCTCATACAGAATACACAGCGGAACAAATATATCAGATACAAATACTATGTCTCGCCATCCAGCTTGCTTCCAAAGCTCCAGAATATCCAGAATATCCTGATAATATAACTCTAGGCTGCCCGTGTGGAAATTTGTGGGCACCCAGAGTTTAGAAGGGAAACAATAAACTCCGAGTTAGTCATGGTGACTGGTGTGAGATCGTAAAACAGTTATTCTTTAAAATAAACAACAGGATAAATTTAAAGTCAATTCGAAATGCTTTTGGAAAATGGAACTACCATAAGACCTCCCGCCACACACACAATGCAAACGCAGAATTGGAGGAGATTTCTTCTTATGATAGTCAAAGATGCTTACTACGCAAAATCAAATCATTTTTGATATTATTATTAGTGCATAGTGTAGAAAACATTTCGAAAGTATAGTATTAATCTTAGCCAGCATAGGTACCATGATACTATGCCTACTATAGCTGCTATATTAGATAGCAGGTTCTACAACTAAAACCGTACAAATTTCGTATTTGGGAAATGGGTTTCCAACAAATGGTCAGGCTAAGGAACTTCCTTTCCTCCTGCCGAATAGGATCGCCTCTGGCTGGACGTCCCGAGAGACAAACTGCTCTCTGCCAAACAAGGCCGGGTTACCCCTGTAACAGGTAACTCACGAATATGTCATCACCCGGTCCTTTGGGACCTTTATCCGAGCGCTCGATATCCAACATCACACATCATAAAGAAAGTGTATCCACATGAGTAAGTATCTGGGCTCCATACCATGATACCACCCCTTTCCAGAAGGAAATGACATACCCTAAAGGGCGCGACCCTCATAACCTTGCCGCAACATTCCTGTTTCGACCATTTCCGGGGTGTGAGGCTCGACGAAGTCTCGTCCACAAAGCTACGCTTTCTCAAAAAGCCCTGCTTCGGGTCCAACAAAATGATCAACCTATGATCACAAAGATATAAGATCAAACAAATGATCATATCACAAATGATCAAACACCGATCATTTTACAGCAACACTCAGTATGCCACGTTACCAAATTGGGATATATCGCTGATAAATTTCAACTACATAACCTCTGAGCTCGTACGTCTCAGAGAAGGGTGTTAAGCTAAGAGAATAAATTCTCCGCCACCAACAGATATGTATTTGAAAGAAATCAGCTTTATATCTCAAATTGTAACGTCAGACACACAATCCATACAAGTCTGTTCCGGGATCGAACAGAACCGAAGGCACTTCTCACGAAGCCCTTGCACATCCGGATAATTTTCAATCACGTCGGGACTTCCCGTCACTAAGGATGATAAAACCTCTAAACCGGAGATCAGCCGATGTAGAGTAACTCGACGGTAATCCTTCCGTTTTCAAAAATATCCGGTCTTCAACACCGGTCTTCGAATGCAATTCATAACGACGTATCACATATTCGGAATGGGTTATACGACCCCATGGTCCTTTCCCGGTTAACCCGAATAGTGAGCGTTTATTTAAAAACAAGTGTGGCATTCAAATTCATCCAATTCACAACAAATACCTATTCAAGGTAATTATTGATAGTCGGTTATTTAACTATCAATAAAGATGCGCAACATCATCAGATTCCAAATAATTTTCCCAAATTATTTATCTTCAAAAATATCTTTACTAGATATATAATTTCCACACTTAACCGTTTGAAAACAAATTTTCAAATATTCACTTTTCAATTTATCTTTAAAAGATAAAATCTCTAAACAGTTCACTTCATATTGGAAAAGCATTTCCATACTTATTTAAAAATAAGTAATTCACAAAATCATTTATTTTCAACACTTAGAAAATATTCGATATACTTAAAATCAAAATTAAGTATATATTCATTCTTTAAGGAAATCATTCTCTTTAAACACATTTATTTGAGTCAAAACGAATGTTACGTAAAACATCGTTACGACGACTCAAAATCACTAGTATAGGGATTCGAATTTAGATAGATATATAAATCCCAATACTACATTAAAACATTTCCTTTCGGAAATCATTTACTATAACAACAGTGTTATAGTCCATCATTTCCTTAAATTTCTCGAAAACGTCTATTTCAACAAGAACTGCGGAAATCTCTGCTTTCGATTTATAATACATTTTAAAACATCTTTAAAATGTTTAACTTCATTTTTAATATCACTTCTTTAAAAATGTATCCATTTTACTTAACAATATATTCACTGTCCAAAATCGTGAATATATCTTCTTTAATAACCTTCTATAATTCACTTATCAAATTTAATCGATTCCGAATTTATAAACACGGTTAAAAATTCTATTTCCATTTTAATAACAACTTCGACTTATAAATCTTCTTTTATTAACTTCTATATTCAACTCATCAAAATAAGTGATTTCGGATTTATAAACAACTTTTATAAATTTCAATTCTATTCTTCTAACAACTTCGATTTATAAATTCCTTTTATTAACAAATTCAATTTATAACTCGATATAAATATCACAAATCCATATTATAAGTTAATAACTTATCATTCATTTTCAACTTCACAATTTATAAGTCTATAAATTTCATTCACTTACGGATTCCATAATATTTCATTTTTAACACTTATAAAAACTCATTTTATAATTTCACCATTCTTAATTTTGTGGATATCAATTTCATAAATCTTTTATATAAACCGTTTACAGAAATTCAAAAATCTCAATTTAAACCATTTCATAAATCAGTCAACTATTTATTCAAAAAATCACTTTTCGGTTATATTTCACAAATCTATAAATTTTTGTAACTTTAAAATTTTACGTTTATAAATCGATTCAAAAATTCCATAAAACGTATATTTTCAAAAATCACTTTAAAAATCCTTTTAAAGTAAAAGTCGTTATTTTTACATTTCAAAACTGAATCCGATGATGCCACAACACCAATCAGTCCATCACAACAGTCAAATATCATATATCATCATATGATAACAGAATATATCAAAATATCTGGAAATAATCAATACGGTGAGGAATCCAGTCGAATCCCTCCAACCTATTTCCCTGCATCCACAGATGTTAGCACAATACCAATTCCGCTCCAGTACGGAATTATCGCGGTATATGGGTTTTTATAAATCCGCTTACTAACGGCGCAATAGGGTCTCATCCGCTATACGAGGCGGGAAATCAATCAATCCAATATATACATATGCCAATATGTATATACTGCTATATATATAGATATATCCTAAAATATCTAATATCAACAATTCAAACAGTCAATCATCAATCAATAACTGTAAAAATTCCACATTCAATTTGAGTGAGAAGATCTCACCGTGATTTCATTTCCGTTCCAGTACGTTTTATTTCGAATAAAATTAAACGTGCGTTTAATTTTACCCGAAATTTTCGTTAACTCCAAACGACTCCAAATCAGTTGCATAGCGAAGTGTTCGTCAATATGATTCCAACGCAACTGGTTTCGCATTTTTTCGATCTAGTATGCAATAGATACATTATTTCAAAGTTTATACGAATATAAATATCATTTAGTTAACATTTTAAATTAAAATTTTAAACCCACTCTTCCTGGCCGTTGATTCCTGCTTGATGAGATCCAGGCCGTGTCCCCTTTCTTCCATCTCACGCGCGAAAATTACTCCCAGGTCACGTACGAAAGAACCCAACGCCGCCACGAAACCCTAATCACGCATCCAACTCCAAACAACTTCACGTAGATCAGGCGACGCCATTTGAAACGCCTCGCCTAGCTCTGCCTTCGGTCGTGACAGCTCGAAGCTCGGTACCCCCTGGACTTCGAAAAACGTGTGCAAAGGTCGCACGAACGTAGGGCCCTAATCCCTCCAAATGACGACGATAGCTGAGATCCACCGTTGGATAGGTAGACAACGAGGTGTTCTTCGACTTTCCAGTTGGGGGTTTTGCGAATCGATGCGTGGATTTGGAGAATTTTGAGGAAGAAGATGATTGCTTTTCGGCCATCGATGCTTTACTGGCGGCTGAACGTATAAACTAGGGTTAGGTTTTTGTGTTGCAATTTGTGAATGGTGAAGGGTTCTTTTATAGAAGTTTCAACGAAAACACTATTCACTTGATTTTCCAAACTCCAAATCCCGCGCGGTGACTAGCGTTCCTGGGGTTTACCCCGCGTTCCGAACGCAATGGAACAGGTTTCGGAAGCTAATTCGATCGTCTGTGCGAGATACGAAATTAAACGATCAATTTAACTTAAACCGATTTAAATCGATTTCGAGGCGTTTTAATTCGTACCGGACAAACGGTAAATCCAAAAATTACGAAATTTGAAATCTTACAATAATATCACATTACGGATCCGATGAAACTGGTTTCGTCGAAATCCGACACTGTTTGAAAAATGACTATTTTAACTCGACGATTTAAAATTAAAATGATATCGATGCGTTTCGAGCTGCCACGGTCAAACGACAACTCCGATTGATACGAAAATTGAAATCCGATAATAACTAATTATTACGGATCCAATGGAACTGGTCTCGTTCAATTCTGAGACTGTTCGAAAATTGGCTATTTTTACAGTCGATAATTAAATATTAAAATAATCGATTTTCACAGATCAACTTTAAATTCAGTTCTGAAAGTCCTATAACCTTTCTATAACTCCAGTATGATTAAATAAAATTTTACAAATCATTTTCAATCATATTAAACTCGATTTTTATTTATCTCTGGAATTTCACTATTTAAATTATCGATTTAATTGACCAAATTAAATCCAATATTCGAAAAATAAATTATTCGACTTCTTAAATTCATTTATTAATATTAAAAATCAATTAAATATTCGAATTTTAATTATCAAAAATTCTGGGTCGTTACAGACTTCCCCCCTTAAAAGAATTTCGTCCTCGAAATTACAAGTTAGGAAGAAGATACAAAATCCGTTAACTTTCCAAAACAAACTATTCAAATTAGATTTACAAATCTGTTAAGTGTTTAACTTCTCCAAAATTCATAGTTAACTTCTCACAAAATCTTTATTAAGTTTTCAAATCATATCTTAGTTTTCAAAATTCTCAAATTTCTCAAAAATATTCTAACGCCTTAAATTTTCAGAAAATTTCGCCAGCGTCTCCTTTGCGCGGCTCGATCCGAAAAAAAAATGACAGTGTATATATATCACAAATATACATCCCATCAAGTGATGAGGCATCCCGTAGGGAAAAAGTGTAAAAGTACGATATTTAATCCGAGATATGTACCTTATTATATTTTTAGCGAGCGTATACGGCTAATATAGCGCGAAAGCGAGCTCCAAATGCGAAGCAACGCCATCCGCACCTACTAAACACTCAACAAACAAATGAGAACATGTATATAGAGAATAATATCGATATACAACACATAGCAACATAACAACATATGCTAACATAACAATGCATTCAAAAGCAACAATGCAACCATCAAACAATCATCCAACTATCATCCAACAACTTCATAACCAAATCAATATAGATTCACTTCTCATTAACATTCATTGAATTGGTTTTCAATTTTAAATCATATTCGATTCATTTACATTGGATTTAATCAACATTCTCTTTCAATTCAATTAGTTTACATTCACTAATTCACATTCGTTCACTTCCAATTTGAATTTAATCACATAGCTTTCCAATTTGCTAATTCAATTTCATTAATACTTAATGAATTTTTTATACACAATCAACTAACAATCAAATAACAACCAATGTATATTCAACACAACCAAATTTATTCAATTTACATTCTTTTACATTCAATTTGGTTCAACACTTTAAGTTAAATTGACTTCCATTCAATTTATTTAATTTCTCAACTTCATTAGCTTTTAATGAATTAACACCTATTCATTGCTTCATATCAATTATTTATATTCAATTTATTGACATTCAATCCATTTATTAATTCAATTGCTAATTCATTTTAACAAATAAAATTGAATTTTATATAACTCAAGTTCACACTCATTTAATAAATTCACTTTATTAATTTACTTTGATATCAAAATCAACTTCGTTCAACATTACTTAAGTTATTTTCCATTTCAAACATCATTTGTTCAACTTAACTTAAGTTTCCACTTATAAATCCAATTCAGATTTTGTTTTTCTTAACAAAATTCATTTAACCTTTTACCAAAATCAAATTTCATCAATCATTCAAATTTATATCACATTTGACTTTCTTTTAGTTAAATTTCACATCATATTTCATTATGCTACTCAAATTCATTAACTTTACCAAAGTTAAATCTATTATCTCATATCATAAGTATAAATCTTATTTCACTTATATTTACCATATTTAAATTTGGACTTAAATTTTCAAATTTGTTTATCACAACAAAACCTCAATTTCCAATTTACTATGGTAGCAAATCAATCACACAGAAACTCGAAAATGATACTGATGATGCTGCAGTCATCACCCTTATTATTTCCCAGCAACAATAGTGAATGTAGTGCTTTAAATTCTTTCAAAAATTTCCTTTTATTCATAAATCACATTTATAAATCTCTTTGCACATAATTTCACTTCTTACATATAAGATTATTTTACCATTGTAAATCATTTTAATTATAACTTCATACATTACAATTGTTGTTTTCATTTACTTATTCAAACAACTTTAACTAACTTGTATATATTTACATTTTCAAACTATCAAATAATCAATTATATACACTTTAACACTGAAAAATTATTTCTTTATATATAAAATATAATCGAGGTAAAATTATTTCATTTACCCAATTTAAAACAATACTGTGCCGAATTGTTCTATATAAGTGTTTAGAGATCCCTATCGATAGAGTTGTACGGACAATACCGACCAGAATCCATATACCACTCAACAAACCAATCATCACAATATAAAACAATTTTATATTAACTAACAAATACGCACTCGTATCTATTATTACACTCAAACTCATTCTAGAGTACTACTGACTCTATCTCTAATGAGTAACACCCAACAGAGCAGGGTTGTCGCTTAACCATATGCTCTGATACCAGATGTAATAACCCGCTTTTCCGTACCCCTTGAATAGACACTAATCTCCATCTATTTACTCAAGGTGAACGAAAAACCGAACCATTAGGGTTTTAAAAGAAGAGGTAGAAGAAAAGATAGAAGAAAAGAGAAAGAAGAAACAAAAGAACAACATCAGAAACAGAAACAATATCAGAATCTCACATATCGCAGCGGAACAAAATATAATAGATAATCACTAGTCTTTTAAAACAAAGAACTACATCAGTTTATACATACATCAATCAGAGTCAATATACAACAATGGACAGTTATATAACTTGTCCTCATACAGAATACACAGCGGAATAAATATATCAGATACAAATACTATGTCTCGCCATCCAGCTTGCTTCCAAAGCTCCAGAATATCCAGAATATCCTGATAATATAACTCTAGGCTGCCCGTGTGGAAATTTGTGGGCACCCAGAGTTTAGAAGGGAAACAATAAACTCCGAGTCAGTCATGGTGACTGGTGTGAGATCGTAAAACAGTTATTCTTTAAAATAAACAACAGGATAAATTTAAAGTCAATTCGAAATGCTTTTGGAAAATGGAACTACCATAAGACCTCCCGCCACACACACAATGCAAACGCAGAATTGGAGGAGATTTCTTCTTATGATAGTCAAAGATGCTTACTACGCAAAATCAAATCATTTTTGATATTATTATTAGTGCATAGTGTAGAAAACATTTCGAAAGTATAGTATTAATCTTAGCCAGCATAGGTACCATGATACTATGCCTACTATAGCTGCTATATTAGATAGCAGGTTCTACAACTAAAACCGTACAAATTTCGTATTTGGGAAATGGGTTTCCAACAAATGGTCAGGCTAAGGAACTTCCTTTCCTCCTGCCGAATAGGATCGCCTCTGGCTGGACGTCCCGAGAGACAAACTGCTCTCTGCCAAACAAGGCCGGGTTACCCCTGTAACAGGTAACTCACGAATATGTCATCACCCGGTCCTTTGGGACCTTTATCCGAGCGCTCGATATCCAACATCACACATCATAAAGAAAGTGTATCCACATGAGTAAGTATCTGGGCTCCATACCATGATACCACCCCTTTCCAGAAGGAAATGACATACCCTAAAGGGCGCGACCCTCATAACCTTGCCGCAACATTCCTGTTTCGACCATTTCCGGGGTGTGAGGCTCGACGAAGTCTCGTCCACAAAGCTACGCTTTCTCAAAAAGCCCTGCTTCGGGTCCAACAAAATGATCAACCTATGATCACAAAGATATAAGATCAAACAAATGATCATATCACAAATGATCAAACACCGATCATTTTACAGCAACACTCAGTATGCCACGTTACCAAATTGGGATATATCGCTGATAAATTTCAACTACATAACCTCTGAGCTCGTACGTCTCAGAGAAGGGTGTTAAGCTAAGAGAATAAATTCTCCGCCACCAACAGATATGTATTTGAAAGAAATCAGCTTTATATCTCAAATTGTAACGTCAGACACACAATCCATACAAGTCTGTTCCGGGATCGAACAGAACCGAAGGCACTTCTCACGAAGCCCTTGCACATCCGGATAATTTTCAATCACGTCGGGACTTCCCGTCACTAAGGATGATAAAACCTCTAAACCGGAGATCAGCCGATGTAGAGTAACTCGACGGTAATCCTTCCGTTTTCAAAAATATCCGGTCTTCAACACCGGTCTTCGAATGCAATTCATAACGACGTATCACATATTCGGAATGGGTTATACGACCCCATGGTCCTTTCCCGGTTAACCCGAATAGTGAGCGTTTATTTAAAAACAAGTGTGGCATTCAAATTCATCCAATTCACAACAAATACCTATTCAAGGTAATTATTGATAGTCGGTTATTTAACTATCAATAAAGATGCGCAACATCATCAGATTCCAAATAATTATCCCAAATTATTTATCTTCAAAAATATCTTTACTAGATATATAATTTCCACACTTAACCGTTTGAAAACAAATTTTCAAATATTCACTTTTCAATTTATCTTTAAAAGATAAAATCTCTAAACAGTTCACTTCATATTGGAAAAGCATTTCCATACTTATTTAAAAATAAGTAATTCACAAAATCATTTATTTTCAACACTTAGAAAATATTCGATATACTTAAAATCAAAATTAAGTATATATTCATTCTTTAAGGAAATCATTCTCTTTAAACACATTTATTTGAGTCAAAACGAATGTTACGTAAAACATCGTTACGACGACTCAAAATCACTAGTATAGGGATTCGAATTTAGATAGATATATAAATCCCAATACTACATTAAAACATTTCCTTTCGGAAATCATTTACTATAACAACAGTGTTATAGTCCATCATTTCCTTAAATTTCTCGAAAACGTCTATTTCAACAAGAACTGCGGAAATCTCTGCTTTCGATTTATAATACATTTTAAAACATCTTTAAAATGTTTAACTTCATTTTTAATATCACTTCTTTAAAAACGTATCCATTTTACTTAACAATATATTCACTGTCCAAAATCGTGAATATATCTTCTTTAATAACCTTCTATAATTCACTTATCAAATTTAATCGATTCCGAATTTATAAACACGGTTAAAAATTCTATTTCCATTTTAATAACAACTTCGACTTATAAATCTTCTTTTATTAACTTCTATATTCAACTCATCAAAATAAGTGATTCCGGATTTATAAACAACTTTTATAAATTTCAATTCTATTCTTCTAACAACTTCGATTTATAAATTCCTTTTATTAACAAATTCAATTTATAACTCGATATAAATATCACAAATCCATATTATAAGTTAATAACTTATCATTCATTTTCAACTTCACAATTTATAAGTCTATAAATTTCATTCACTTACGGATTCCATAATATTTCATTTTTAACACTTATAAAAACTCATTTTATAATTTCACCATTCTTAATTTTGTGGATATCAATTTCATAAATCTTTTATATAAACCGTTTACAGAAATTCAAAAATCTCAATTTAAACCATTTCATAAATCAGTCAACTATTTATTCCAAAAATCACTTTTCGGTTATATTTCACAAATCTATAAATTTTTGTAACTTTAAAATTTTACGTTTATAAATCGATTCAAAAATTCCATAAAACGTATGTTTTCAAAAATCACTTTAAAAATCCTTTTAAAGTAAAAGTCGTTATTTTTACATTTCAAAACTGAATCCGATGATGCCACAACACCAATCAGTCCATCACAACAGTCAAATATCATATATCATCATATGATAACAGAATATATCAAAATATCTGGAAATAATCAATACGGTGAGGAATCCAGTCGGATCCCTCCAACCTGTTTCCCTGCATCCACAGATGTTAGCACAATACCAATTCCGCTCCAGTACGGAATTATCGCGGTATATGGGTTTTTATAAATCCGCTTACTAACGGCGCAATAGGGTCTCATCCGCTATACGAGGCGGGAAATCAATCAATCCAATATATACATATGCCAATATGTATATACTGCTATATATATAGATATATCCTAAAATATCTAATATCAACAATTCAAACAGTCAATCATCAATCAATAACTGTAAAAATTCCACATTCAATTTGAGTGAGAAGATCTCACCGTGATTTCATTTCCGTTCCAGTACGTTTTATTTCGAATAAAATTAAACGTGCGTTTAATTTTACCCGAAATTTTCGTTAACTCCAAACGACTCCAAATCAGTTGCATAGCGAAGTGTTCGTCAATATGATTCCAACGCAACTGGTTTCGCATTTTTTCGATCTAGTATGCAATAGATACATTATTTCAAAGTTTATACGAATATAAATATCATTTAGTTAACATTTTAAATTAAAATTTTAAACCCACTCTTCCTGGCCGTTGATTCCTGCTTGATGAGATCCAGGTCGTGTCCCCTTTCTTCCATCTCACGCGCGAAAATTACTCCCAGGTCACGTACGAAAGAACCCAACGCCGCCACGAAACCCTAATCACGCATCCAACTCCAAACAACTTCACGTAGATCAGGCGACGCCATTTGAAACGCCTCGCCTAGCTCTGCCTTCGGTCGTGACAGCTCGAAGCTCGGTACCCCCTGGACTTCGAAAAACGTGTGCAAAGGTCGCACGAACGTAGGGCCCTAATCCCTCCAAATGACGACGATAGCTGAGATCCACCGTTGGATAGGTAGACAACGAGGTGTTCTTCGACTTTCCAGTTGGGGGTTTTGCGAATCGATGCGTGGATTTGGAGAATTTTGAGGAAGAAGATGATTGCTTTTCGGCCATCGATGCTTTACTGGCGGCTGAACGTATAAACTAGGGTTAGGTTTTTGTGTTGCAATTTGTGAATGGTGAAGGGTTCTTTTATAGAAGTTTCAACGAAAACACTATTCACTTGATTTTCCAAACTCCAAATCCCGCGCGGTGACTAGCGTTCCTGGGGTTTACCCCGCGTTCCGAACGCAATGGAACAGGTTTCGGAAGCTAATTCGATCGTCTGTGCGAGATACGAAATTAAACGATCAATTTAACTTAAACCGATTTAAATCGATTTCGAGGCGTTTTAATTCGTACCGGACAAACGGTAAATCCAAAAATTACGAAATTTGAAATCTTACAATAATATCACATTACGGATCCGATGAAACTGGTTTCGTCGAAATCCGACACTGTTTGAAAAATGACTATTTTAACTCGACGATTTAAAATTAAAATGATATCGATGCGTTTCGAGCTGCCACGGTCAAACGACAACTCCGATTGATACGAAAATTGAAATCCGATAATAACTAATTATTACGGATCCAATGGAACTGGTCTCGTTCAATTCTGAGACTGTTCGAAAATTGGCTATTTTTACAGTCGATAATTAAATATTAAAATAATCGATTTTCACAGATCAACTTTAAATTCAGTTCTGAAAGTCCTATAACCTTTCTATAACTCCAGTATGATTAAATAAAATTTTACAAATCATTTTCAATCATATTAAACTCGATTTTTATTTATCTCTGGAATTTCACTATTTAAATTATCGATTTAATTGACCAAATTAAATCCAATATTCGAAAAATAAATTATTCGACTTCTTAAATTCATTTATTAATATTAAAAATCAATTAAATATTCGAATTTTAATTATCAAAAAATCTGGGTCGTTACAGAATCCGACGAGACTTCGACCGATTAAATCCCACCTAAACTAAGGACAATATGAAACACTCGGATACTTCATCGTGTGAATGCATACTGTAGTTCTCCATGGGCACTAACAGTTCTACTTAGAAAATAACAGGATACGGCATCCCCATATTTGAACTCCGTCTAGTGCAGAAGCAGCTATTTTTTTGTTCAGACTATAATAACTTCTTCATACTAATTCAAAATCCGGTGAGACTTCAACCAATTAACTCCCACCTAAATTACGGACAATGTGGAACACTCGAATACTTCATCTTGTGAACGCATATTGTAGTTCTCTATGGGCACTGACAGTTGTACTTAGAAAATAACAGGATACCACTTCCCCATATTTGAACTCCGCCTAGTGCAGAAGCCGCTATTTTTTTTGTTCAGATTGCAATAACTTCTTCATACTAATTAAGAATATAGTGAGACTTCGACCAATTAAATCCCACCTAAATTACGGACAATATGGAACACTTGGATACTTCATCTTGTGAATGCATACTGCAGTTCTCCATGGGCATAGATAGTTGTACTTAGATAATAACAGGATACCACATCGCCATATTTGAACTCCGCCTAGTGCAGAAGCCGCTATTTTTTTGTTCAACCTGCAATAACTTCTTCATACTAATTCAAAATCCGGTGAGACTTCGACCAATTAACTCCCACCTAAATTACGGACAGTATGAAACACATGGATACCTCATCTTGTGAACACATACTGTAGTACTCCATTGACACTGACAGTTGTACCTAGAAAATAACAGGATACAACATCCGCATATTTGAACTTCGCCTAGTGCAGAAGCCGCTATTTTTTTATTCAAACTGCAATATTTTCTTCATACTAACTCGGAATCCGGCGAGACTTCGATCGATTAAATCCCACCTAAAATTACGGACAATATGAAACACTCGGATACTTCATCTTGTGAACGTACATTGTAGTTCTCCACGGGGACTGACAGTTGTACTTAGAAAATAACAAGCTACCACATCCCCATTGTTGAACTCCGCCTAGTGCAGAAGCCGCTGTTTTTTTTGTTCAGACTGCAATATTTTCTTCATACTAACTCGGAATCCGGCGAGACTTCGACCAATTAACTCCCACCTAAATTACAGACAATATGGAACACTTAGATACTTCATCTTGTGAACGTACATTGTAGTTCTCCATGGGGACTGACAGTTGTACTTAGAAAATAACAAGCTACCACATCCCCATATTTGAACTCCGCCTAGTGCAGAAACCGCTATTTTTTTAGTTCAGACTGCAATAACTTCTTCATAATAATTAAGAGTCCGGTGAGACTTCGACCAATTAACTCCCACCTAAATTACAGACAATATGGAACACTCGGATACTTCATCGTGTGAACGCATACTGTAGTTCTCCATGGGCACTAACAGTTCTACTTAGAAAATAACAGGGTACCACATCCCCATATTTGAACTCCGCCTAGTGCAGAAGCCGCTATTTTTTTGTTCAGACTACAATAACTTCTTCATACTAATTCAGAATCCGGTGAGACTTCAACCAATTAACTCCCACCTAAATTACGGACAATATGGAAAACTCGAATACTTCATCTTGTGAACGCATATTGTAGTTCTCTATGGGCACTGACAGTTGTACTTAGAAAATAACAGGATACCACATCCCCATATTTGAACTCCGCCTAGTGCAGAAGCCGCTATTTTTTTTGTTCAGATTGCAATAACTTCTTCATACTAATTCAAAATACAGTGAGACTTCGACCAATTAACTCCCACCTAAATTACGGACAATATGGAACACTCGGATACTTCATCTTGTGAACGCATACTGTAGTTCTCCATGGGCACAGATATTTGTACTTAGATAATAACAGGATACCACATCGCCATATTTGAACTCCGTCTAGTGCAGAAGCCGCTATTTTTTTTTTCAACCTGCATTAACTTCTTCATACTAATTCAGAATGCGGTGAGACTTCAACCAATTAACTCCCACCTAAATTACGGACAATGTGGAACACTCGAATACTTCATCTTGTGAACGCATACTGTAGTTCTCTATGGGCACTGACAGTTGTACTTAGAAAATAACAGAATACCACATCCCCATATTTGAACTCCGCCTAGTGCAGAAGCCGCTATTTTTTTGTTCAGATTGCAATAACTTCTTCATACTAATTCAGAATACAGTGAGACTTCGACCAATTAACTCCCACCTAAATTACGGACAATATGGAACACTCGGATACTTCATCTTGTGAACGCATACTGCAGTTCTCCATGGGCACAAATAGTTGTACTTAGATAATAACAGGATACCACATCGCCATATTTGAACTCCGCCTAGTGCAGAAGCCACTATTTTTTTGTTTAACCTGCAATAACTTCTTCATACTAATTCAAAATCCGGTGAGACTTCGACCAATTAACTCCCACCTAAATTACGGACAGTATGAAACACATGGATACCTTATCTTGTGAACACATACTGTAGTACTCCATTGACACTAACAGTTGTACCTAGAAAATAACAGGATACAACATCCGCATATTTGAACTTCGCCTAGTGTAGAAGCCGCTATTTTTTTATTCAAACTGCAATATTTTCTTCATACTAACTCGGAATCCGGCGAGACTTCGATCGATTAAATCCCACCTAAATTACGGACAATATGAAACACTCGGATACTTCATCTTGTGAACGTACATTGTAGTTCTCCACGGGGACTAACAGTTGTACTTAGAAAATAACAAGCTACCACATCCCCATTTTTGAACTCCGCCTAGTGCAGAAGCCGCTATTTTTTTTGTTCAGACTGCAATATTTTCTTCATACTAACTCGGAATCCGGCGAGACTTCGACCAATTAATTCCCACCTAAATTACGGACAATATGGAACACTCAGATACTTCATCTTGTGAACGTACACTGTAGTTCTCCATGGGGACTGACAGTTGTACTTAGAAAATAACAAGCTACCACATCCCCATATTTGAACTCCGCCTAGTGCAGAAGCCGCTATTTTTTTTGTTCAAACTGCAATAACTTCTTCACAATAATTAAGAGTCCGGTGAGACTTCGCCCAATTAACTCCCACCTAAATTATGGACAATATGGAACACTCGGATACTACATCTTGTGAACGCATACTATAGTTCTCCATGGGAACTGACAGTTCTACTTAGAAAATAACAGGATACCACATCCCCATATTTGAACTCCGCCTAGTGCAAAAGCCGCTATTTTTTTGTTCAAACTACAATAACTTCTTCATACTAATTCAGAATCCGGTGAGACTTCGACCAATTAACTCCCACCTAAATTACGGACAATATGGAACACTCAGATACTTCATCTTGTGAACGCATACTGTAGTTCTCTATGGACACTGACAGTTGTACTTAGAAAATAACAGGATACCACATCCCTATATTTGAACTCCGCCTAGTGCAAAAGCCGCTATTTTTTTTGTTCAGATTGCAATAACTTCTTCATACTAATTCAGAATACGGTAAGACTTCGACCAATTAACTCCCACCTAAATTACGGACAATATGGAACACTCGGATACTTCATCTTGTGAACGCATACTTCAGTTCTCCATGGGCACTGATAGTTGTACATAGAAAATAACAGGATACCACATCGCCATATTTGAACTCCGCCTAGTGCAGAAGCCACTATTTTTTTGTTTAACCTGCAATAACTTCTTCATACTAATTCAAAATCCGGTGAGACTTCGACCAATTAACTCCCACCTAAATTACGGACAGTATGAAACACATGGATACCTCATCTTGTGAACACATACTGTAGTACTCCATTGACACTGACAGTTGTACCTAGAAAATAACAGGATACAACATCCGCATATTTGAACTTCGCCTAGTGCAGAAGCCGCTATTTTTTGTATTCAAACTGCAATATTTTCTTCATACTAACTCGGAATCCGGCGAGACTTCGATCGATTAAATCCCACCTAAATTACGGACAATATGAAACACTCGGATACTTCATCTTGTGAACGTACATTGTAGTTCTCCACGGGGACTAACAGTTGTACTTAGAAAATAACAAGCTACCACATCCCCATTTTTGAACTCCGCCTAGTGCAGAAGCCGCTATTTTTTTTGTTTAGACTACAATATTTTCTTCATACTAACTCGGAATCCGGCGAGACTTCGACCAATTAATTCCCACCTAAATTACGGACAATATGGAACACTCAGATACTTCATCTTGTGAACGTACACTGTAGTTCTCCATGGGGACTGACAGTTGTACTTAGAAAATAACAAGCTACCACATCCCCATATTTGAACTCCGCCTAGTGCAGAAGCCGCTATTTTTTTTGTTCAAACTGCAATAACTTCTTCACAATAATTAAGAGTCCGGTGAGACTTCGCCCAATTAACTCCCACCTAAATTATGGACAATATGGAACACTCGGATACTACATCTTGTGAACGCATACTATAGTTCTCCATCGGAACTGACAGTTCTACTTAGAAAATAACAGGATACCACATCCCCATATTTGAACTCCGCCTAGTGCAAAAGCCGCTATTTTTTTGTTCAAACTACAATAACTTCTTCATACTAATTCAGAATCCGGTGAGACTTCGACCAATTAACTCCCATCTAAATTACGGACAATATGGAACACTCAGATACTTCATCTTGTGAACGCATACTGTAGTTCTCTATGGACACTGACAGTTGTACTTAGAAAATAACAGGATACCACATCCCTATATTTGAACTCCGCCTAGTGCAAAAGCCGCTATTTTTTTTGTTCAGATTGCAATAACTTCTTCATACTAATTCAGAATACGGTAAGACTTCGACCAATTAACTCCCACCTAAATTACGGACAATATGGAAAACTCGATACTTCATCTTGTGAACGCATACTTCAGTTCTCCATGGGCACTGATAGTTGTACATAGAAAATAACAGGATACCACATCGCCATATTGGAACTCCGCCTAGTGCAGCAGCCGCTATTTTTTTGTTCAACCTGCAATAACTTTTTCATACTAATTAAAAATCCGGTGAGACTTCGACCAATTAACTCCCACCTAAATTACGGACAATATTAAACACATGGATACCTCATCTTGTGAACACATACTGTAGATCTCCATGGACACTGACAGTTGTACTTAGAAAATAACAGGATAAAACAACCCTATATTTAAACTTCGCCTAGTGTAGAAGCCGCTATTTTTTTATTCAAACTGCAATATTTTCTTCATACTAACTCAGAATCCGACGAGACTTCGACCGATTAAATCCCACCTAAACTACGGACAATATGAAACACTCGGATACTTCATCTTGTGAATGTACATTGTAGTTCTCCATGGGGACTGACAGTTGTACTTAGAAAATAACAAGCTACCACATCCCCATTTTTGAACTCCGCCTAGTGCAGAAGCCACTGTTTTTTTTGTTCAGACTGCAATATTTTCTTCATACTAACTCGGAATCCGGCGAGACTTCGACCAATTAACTCCCACCTAAATTACAGACAATATGGAACACTCAGATACTTCATCTTGTGAACGTACATTGTAGTTCTTCATGGGGACTGACAGTTGTACTTAGAAAATAACAAGCTACCACATCCCCATATTTGAACTCCGCCTACTGTAGAAGCCGCTATTTTTTTAGTTCAGACTGCAATAACTTCTTCATATTAATTAAGAGTCCGGTGAGACTTCGACCAATTAACTCCCACCTAAATTACGGACAATATGGAACACTCGGATACTTCATCGTGTGAATGCATACTGTAGTTCTCCATGGGCACTAACAGTTCTACTTAGAAAATAACAGGATACCACATCACCATATTTGAACTCCACCTAGTGCAGAAGCAGCTATTTTTTTGTTCAGACTACAATAACTTCTTCATACTAATTCAGAATCCGGTGAGACTTCAACCAATTAACTCCCACCTAAATTACGGACAATATGGAACACTCTAATACTTCATCTTGTGAACGCATATTGTAGTTCGCTATTGGCACTGACAATTGTACTTAGAAAATAACAGAATACAACATCCCCATATTTGAACTCCGCCTAGTGCAGAAGCCGCTATTTTTTTTGTTCAGATTGCAATAACTTCTTCATACTAATTCAGAATATAGTGAGACTTCGACCAATTAAATCCCACCTAAATTACGGACAATATGGAACACTTGGATACTTCATCTTGTGAATGCATACTGCAGTTCTCCATGGGCACAGATAGTTGTACTTAGATAATAACAGGATACCACATCGCCATATTTGAACTCCGCCTAGTGCAGAAGCCGCTATTTTTTGTTCAACCTGCAATAACTTCTTCATACTAATTCAAAATCCGGTGAGACTTCGACCAATTAACTCCCACCTAAATTACGGACAGTATGAAACACATGGATACCTCATCTTGTGAACACATACTGTAGTACTCCATTGACACTGACAGTTGTACCTAGAAAATAACAGGATACAACATCCGCATATTTGAACTTCGCCTAGTGCAGAAGCCGCTATTTTTTTTATTCAAACTGCAATATTTTCTTCATACTAACTCGGAATCCGGCGAGACTTCGAACGATTAAATCCCACCTAAATTACGGACAATATGAAACACTCGGATACTTCATCTTGTGAACGTACATTGTAGTTCTCCACGAGAACTGACAGTTGTACTTAGAAAATAACAAGCTACCACATCCCCATTTTTGAACTCCGCCTAGTGCAGAAGCCGCTGTTTATTTTGTTCAGACTGCAATATTTTCTTCATACTAACTCGGAATCCAGCGAGACTTCGACCAATTAACTCCCTCCTAAATTACAGACAATATGGAACACTTAGATACTTCATCTTGTGAACGTACATTGTATTTCTCCATGGGGACTGACAGTTGTACTTAGAAAATAACAAGCTACCACATCCCCATATTTGAACTCCGCCTAGTGCAGAAACCGCTATTTTTTTAGTTCAGACTGCAATAACTTCTTCATAATAATTAAGAGTCCGGTGAGACTTCGACCAATTAACTCCCACCTAAATTACGGACAATATGGAACACTCGGATACTTCATCGTGTGAACGCATACTGTAGTTCTCCATGGGCACTAACAGTTCTACTTAGAAAATAACAGGGTACCACATCCCCATATTTGAACTCCGCCTAGTGCAGAATCCACTATTTTTTTGTTCAGACTACAATAACTTCTTCATGCTAATTCAGAATCCGGTGAGACTTCAACCAATTAACTCCCACCTAAATTACGGACAATATGGAAAACTCAAATACTTCATCTTGTGAACGCATATTGTAGTTCTCTATGGGCACTGACAGTTGTACTTAGAAAATAACAAGATACCACATCCCCATATTTGAACTCCGCCTAGTGCAGAAGCCGCTATTTTTTTTGTTCAGATTGCAATAACTACTTCATACTAATTCAGAATACAGTGAGACTTCGACCAATTAACTCCCACCTAAATTACGAACAATATGGAACACTAGGATACTTCATCTTGTGAACGCATACTGCAGTTCTCCATGGGCACAGATATTTGTACTTAGATAATAACAGGATACCACATCGCCATATTTGAACTCCGTCTAGTGCAGAAGCCGCTATTTTTTTGTTCAACCTGCAATAACTTCTTCATACTAATTCAGAATCCGGTGAGACTTCAACCAATTAACTCCCACCTAAATTACGGACAATATGGAACACTCGAATACTTCATCTTGTGAACGCATACTGTAGTTATCTATGGGCACTAACAGTTGTACTTAGAAAATAACAGGATACCACATCCCCATATTTGAACTCCGCCTAGTGTAGAAGCCGCTATTTTTTTGTTCAGATTGCAATAACTTCTTCATACTAATTCAGAATACAGTGAGACTTCGACCAATTAACTCCCACCTAAATTACGGACAATATGGAATACTCGGATACTTCATCTTGTGAACGCATACTGCAGTTCTCCATGGGCACATATAGTTGTACTTAGATAATAACAGGATACCACATCGCCATATTTGAACTCCGCCTAGTGCAGAAGCCGCTATTTTTTTGTTCAACCTGCAATAACTTCTTCATACTAATTCAAAATCCGGTGAGACTTCGACCAATTAACTCCCACCTAAATTTTAGACAGTATGAAACACATGGATACCTCATCTTGTGAACACATACTGTAGTACTCCATTGACACTGACAGTTGTACCTAGAAAATAACAGGATACAACATCCGCATATTTGAACTTCGCCTAGTGCAGAAGCCGCTATTTTTTTTATTCAAACTGCAATATTTTCTTCATACTAACTCGGAATCCGGCGAGACTTCCATCGATTAAATCCCACCTAAATTACGGACAATATGAAACACTCGGATACTTCATCTTGTGAACGTACATTGTAGTTCTCCACGGGGACTGACAGTTGTACTTAGAAAATAACAAGCTACCACATCCCCATTTTTGAACTCCGCCTAGTGCAGAAGCCGCTGTTTTTTTTGTTCAGACTGCAATATTTTCTTCATACTAACTCGGAATCCGGCGAGACTTCGACCAATTAACTCCCACCTAAATTATGGACAATATGGAACACTCGGATACTTCATCTTGTGAACGTACACTGTAGTTCTCCATGGGGACTGACAGTTGTACTTAGAAAATAACAGGCTACCACATCCCCATATTTGAACTCCGCCTAGTGCAGAAGCCGCTATTTTTTTTTGTTCAAACTGCAATAACTTCTTCACAATAATTAAGAGTCCGATGAGACTTCGACCAATTAACTCCCACCTAAATTATGGACAATATGGAACACTCGGATACTACATCTTGTGAACGCATACTGTAGTTCTCCATGGGCACTGACAGTTCTACTTAGAAAATAACAGGATACCACATCCCCATATTTGAACTCCGCCTAGTGCAGAAGCCGCTATTTTTTTTTCAGACTGCAATAACTTCTTTATACTAATTCAAAATCCGGTGAGACTTCGACCAATTAACTCCCACCTAAATTACGGACAATATGGAACACTCGGATACTTCATCTTGTGAACGCATACTGTAATTCTCTATGGACACTGACAGTTGTACTTAGAAAATAACAGGATACCACATCCCTATATTTGAACTCCGCCTAGTGCAAAAGCCGCTATTTTTTTGTTCAGATTGCAATAACTTCTTCATACTAATTCAGAATACGGTAAGACTTCGACCAATTAACTCCCACCTAAATTACGGACAATATGGAACACTCGGATACTTCATCTTGTGAACGCATACTTCAGTTCTCCATGGGCACTGATAGTTGTACATAGAAAATAACAGGATACCACATCGCCATATTTGAACTCCGCCTAGTGCAGCAGCCGCTATTTTTTTGTTCAACTTGCAATAACTTTTTCATACTAATTCAAAATCCGGTGAGACTTCGACCAATTAACTCCCACCTAAATTACGGACAATATGAAACACATGGATACCTCATCTTGTGAACACATACTGTAGATCTCCATGGACACTGACAGTTGTACTTAGAAAATAACAGGATAAAACAACCCTATATTTAAACTTCGCCTAGTGTAGAAGCCGCTATTTTTTATTCAAACTACAATATTTTCTTCATACTAACTCGGAATCCGACGAGACTTCGACCGATTAAATACCACCTAAACTACGGAAAATATGAAATACTCGGATACTTCATCTTGTGAATGTACATTGTAGTTCTCCATGGGGACTGACAGTTGTACTTAGAAAATAACAAGCTACCACATCCCCATTTTTGAACTCCGCCTAGTGCAGAAGCCGCTGTTTTTTTTTTTCAGACTGCAATATTTTCTTCATACTAACTCGGAATCCGGCGAGACTTCGACCAATTAACTCCCACCTAAATTACAGACAATATGGAACACTCAGATACTTCATCTTGTGAACGTACATTGTAGTTCTTCATGGGGACTGACAGTTGTACTTAGAAAATAACAGGCTACCACATCCCCATATTTGAACTCCGCCTAGTGTAGAAGCCGCTATTTTTTTAGTTCAGACTGCAATAACTTCTTCATAATAATTAAGAGTCCGGTGAGACTTCAACCAATTAACTCCCACCTAAATTATGGACAATATGGAACACTCGGATACTTCATCGTGTGAATGCATACTGTAGTTCTCCATGGGCACTAACAGTTCTACTTAGAAAATAACAGGATACCACATCCCCATATTTGAACTCCGCCTAGTGCAGAAGCAGCTATTTTTTTGTTCAGACTACAATAACTTCTTCATACTAATTCAGAATCCGGTGAGACTTCAACCAATTAGCTCCCACCTAAATTACGGACAATATGGAACACTCGAATACTTCATCTTGTGAACGCATATTGTAGTTCTCTATGGGCACTGACAGTTGTACTTAGAAAATAACAGGATACCACATCCCCATATTTGAACTCCGCCTAGTGTAGAAGCCGCTATTTTTTTTGTTCAGATTGCAGTAACTTCTTCATACTAATTCAGAATATAGTGAGACTTCGACCAATTAAATACCACCTAAATTACGAACAATATGGAACACTTGGATACTTCATCTTGTGAATGCATACTGCAGTTCTCAATGGGCACAGATAGTTGTACTTAGATAATAACAGGATACCACATCGTCATATTTGAACTCCGCCTAGTGCAGAAGCCGCTATTTTTTTGTTCGACCTGCAATAACTTCTTCATACTAATTCAAAATCCGGTGAGACTTCGACCAATTAACTCCCACCTAAATTACGGACAGTATGAAACACATGGATACCTCATCTTGTGAACACATACTGTAGTACTCCATTGACACTGACAGTTGTACCTAGAAAATAACAGGATACAACATCCGCATATTTGAACTTCGCCTAGTGCAGAAGCCGCTATTTTTTTTATTCAAACTGCAATATTTTCTTCATACTAACTCGGAATCCGGCGAGACTTCGATCGATTAAATCCCACCTAAATTACGGACAATATGAAACACTCGGATACTTCATCTTGTGAACGTACATTGTAGTTCTCCACGGGGACTGACAGTTGTACTTAGAAAATAACAAGCTACCACATCCCCATTTTTGTACTCCGCCTAGTGCAGAAGCCGCTGTTTTTTTTGTTCAGACTGCAATATTTTCTTCATACTAACTCGGAATCCGGTGAGACTTCGACCAATTAACTCCCACCTAAATTACAGACAATATGGACCACTTAGATACTTCATCTTGTGAACGTACATTGTAGTTCTCCATGGGGACTGACAGTTGTACTTAGAAAATAACAAGCTACCACATCCCCATATTTGAACTCCGCCTAGTGCAGAAACCGCTATTTTTTTAGTACAGACTGCAATAACTTCTTCATAATAATTAAGAGTCCGGTGAGACTTCTACCAATTAACTCCCACCTAAATTACGGACAATATGGAACACTCGGATACTTCATCGGGTGAATGCATACTGTAGTTCTCCATGGGCACTAACAGTTCTACTTAGAAAATAACAGGGTACCACATCCCCAAATTTGAACTCCGCCTAGTGCAGAAGCCGTTATTTTTTTGTTCAGACTACAATAACTTCTTCATACTAATTCAGAATCCGGTGAGACTTCAACCAATTAACTCCCACCTAAATTACGGACAATATGGAACACTCGAATACTTCATCTTGTGAACGCATATTGTAGTTCTCTATGGGCACTGACAGTTGTACTTAGAAAATAACAGGATACCACATCCCCATATTTGAACTCCGCCTAGTGCAGAAGCCGCTATTTTTTTTGTTCAGATTGCAGTAACTTCTTCATACTAATTCAGAATATAGTGAGACTTCGACCAATTAAATACCACCTAAATTACGAACAATATGGAACACTTGGATACTTCATCTTGTGAATGCATACTGCAGTTCTCAATGGGCACAGATAGTTGTACTTAGATAATAACAGGATACCACATCGCCATATTTGAACTCCGCCTAGTGCAGAAGCCGCTATTTTTTTGTTCAACCTGCAATAACTTCTTCATACTAATTCAAAATCCGGTGAGACTTCGACCAATTAACTCCCACCTAAATTACAGACAGTATGAAACACATGGATACCTCATCTTGTGAACACATACTGTAGTACTCCTTTGACACTGACAGTTGTGCCTAGAAAATAACAGGATACAACATCCGCATATTTGAACTTCGCCTAGTGCTGAAGCCGCTATTTTTTTTATTCAAACTGCAATTTTTTCTTCATACTAACTCGGAATCCGGCGAGACTTCCATCGATTAAATCCCACCTAAATTACGGACAATATGAAACACTCGGATACTTCATCTTGTGAACGTACATTGTAGTTCTCAACGGGGACTGATAGTTGTACTTAGAAAATAACAAGCTACCACATCCCCATTTTTGAACTCCGCCTAGTGCAGAAGCCGTTGTTTTTTTTGTTCAGACTGCAATATTTTCTTCATACTAACTCGGAATCCGGCGAGACTTCGACCAATTAACTCCCACCTAAATTATGGACAATATGGAACACTCGGATACTTCATCTTGTGAACGTACACTGTAGTTCTCCATGGGGACTGACAGTTGTACTTAGAAAATAACAGGCTACCACATCCCCATATTTGAACTCCGCCTAGTGCAGAAGCCGCTATTTTTTTTGTTCAAACTGCAATAACTTCTTCACAATAATTAAGAGTCCGGTGAGACTTCGACCAATTAACTCCCACCTAAATTATGGACAATATGGAACACTCGGATACTACATCTTGTGAACGCATACTGTAGTTCTCCATGGGCACTGACAGTTCTACTTTGAAAATAACAGGATACCACATCCCTATATTTGAACTCCGCCTAGTGCAGAAGCCGCTATTTTTTTGTTCAGACTGCAATAACTTCTTCATACTAATTCAGAATCCGGTGAGACTTCGACCAATTAACTCCCACCTAAATTACGGACAATATGGAACACTCGAATACTTCATCTTGTGAACGCATACTGTAGTTCTCTATGGACACTGACAGTTGTACTTAGAATATAATAGGATAACACATCCCTATATTTGAACTCCGCCTAGTGCAAAAGCCGCTATTTTTTTTGTTCAGATTGCAATAACTTCTTCATACTAATTCAGAATACGGTAAGACTTCGACCAATTAACTCCCACCTAAATTACGGCCAATATGGAACACTCGGATACTTCATCTTGTGAACGCATACTTCAGTTCTCCATGGGCACTGATAGTTGTACATAGAAAATAACAGGATACCACATCGCCATATTTGAACTCGGCCTAGTGCAGCAGCCGCTATTTTTTTGTTCAACCTGCAATAACTTTTTCATACTAATTCAAAATCCGGTGAGACTTCGACCAACTAACTCCCACCTAAATTACGGACAATATGAAACACATGGATACCTCATCTTGTGAACACATACTGTAGATCTCCATGGACACTGACAGTTGTACTTAGAAAATAACAGGATAAAACAATCCTATATTTAAACTTCGCCTAGTGTAGAAGCCGCTATTTTTTATTCAAACTGCAATATTTTGTTCATACTAACTCGGAATCCAACGAGACTTCGAGCGATTAAATCTCACCTAAACTACGGAAAATATGAAACACTCGGATACTTCATCTTGTGAATGTACATTGTAGTTCTCCATGGGGACTGACAGTTGTACTTAGAAAATAACAAGCTACCACATCCCCATTTTTGAACTCCGCCTAGTGCAGAAGCCGCTGTTTTTTTTGTTCAGACTGCAATATTTTCTTCATACTAACTCGGAATCCGGCGAGACTTCGACCAATTAACTCCCACCTAAATTACAGACAATATGGAACACTCAGATACTTCATCTTGTGAACGTACATTGTAGTTCTTCATGGGGACTGACAGTTGTACTTAGAAAATAACAGGCTACCACATCCCCATATTTGAACTCCGCCTAGTGTAGAAGCCGCTATTTTTTTAGTTCAGACTGCAATAACTTCTTCATAATAATTAAGAGTCCGGTGAGACTTCAACCAATTAACTCCCACCTAAATTATGGACAATATGGAACACTCGGATACTTCATCGTGTGAATGCATATTGTAGTTCTCCATGGGCACTAACAGTTCTACTTAGAAAATAACAGGATACCACATCCCCATATTTGAACTCCGCCTAGTGCAGAAGCAGCTATTTTTTTGTTCAGACTACAATAACTTCTTCATACTAATTCAGAATCCGGTGAGACTTCAACCAATTAACTCCGACCTAAATTACGGACAATATGGAACACTCGAATACTTCATCTTGTGAACGCATATTGTAGTTCTCTATGGGCACTGACAGTTGTACTTAGAAAATAACAGGATACCACATCCCCATATTTGAACTCCGCCTAGTGCAGAAGCCGCTATTTTTTTTGTTCAGATTGCAGTAACTTCTTCATACTAATTCAGAATATAGTGAGACTTCGACCAATTAAATCCCACCTAAATTACGAACATTATGGAACACTTGGATACTTCATCTTGTGAATGCATACTGCAGTTCTCAATGGGCACAGATAGTTGTACTTAGATAATAACAGGATACCACATCGCCATATTTGAACTCCGCCTAGTGCAGAAGCCGCTATTTTTTTGTTCAACCTACAATAACTTCTTCATACTAATTCAAAATCCGGTGAGACTTCGACCAATTAACTCCCACCTAAATTACGGACAGTATGAAACACATGGATACCTCATCTTGTGAACACATACTGTAGTACTCCATTGACACTGACAGTTGTACCTAGAAAATAACAGGATACAACATCCGCATATTTGAACTTCGCCTAGTGCAGAAGCCGCTATTTTTTTTATTCAAACTGCAATATTTTCTTCATACTAACTCGGAATCCGGCGAGACTTCGATCGATTAAATCCCACCTAAATTACGGACAATATGAAACACTCGGATACTTCATCTTGTGAACGTACATTGTAGTTCTCCACGAGGACTGACAGTTGTACTTAGAAAATAACAAGCTACCACATCCCCATTTTTGAACTCCGCCTAGTGCAGAAGCCGCTGTTTTTTTTGTTCAGACTGCAATATTTTCTTCATACTAACTCGGAATCCGGCGAGACTTCGACCAATTAACTCCCACCTAAATTACAGACAATATGGAACACTTAGATACTTCATCTTGTGAACGTACATTGTAGTTCTCCATGGGGACTGACAGTTGTACTTAGAAAATAACAAGCTACCACATCCCCATATTTGAACTCCGCCTAGTGCAGAAACCGCTATTTTTTTAGTTCAGACTGCAATAACTTCTTCATAATAATTAAGAGTCCGGTGAGACTTCAACCAATTAACTCCCACCTAAATTATGGACAATATGGAACACTCGGATACTTCATCGTGTGAATGCATATTGTAGTTCTCCATGGGCACTAACAGTTCTACTTAGAAAATAACAGGATACCACATCCCCATATTTGAACTCCGCCTAGTGCAGAAGCAGCTATTTTTTTGTTCAGACTACAATAACTTCTTCATACTAATTCAGAATCCGGTGAGACTTCAACCAATTAACTCCGACCTAAATTACGGACAATATGGAACACTCGAATACTTCATCTTGTGAACGCATATTGTAGTTCTCTATGGGCACTGACAGTTGTACTTAGAAAATAATAGGATACCACATCCCCATATTTGAACTCCGCCTAGTGTAGAAGCCGCTATTTTTTTTGTTCAGATTGAAGTAACTTCTTCATACTAATTCAGAATATAGTGAGACTTCGACCAATTAAATCCCACCTAAATTACGAACAATATGGAACACTTGGATACTTCATCTTGTGAATGCATACTGCAGTTCTCAATGGGCACAGATAGTTGTACTTAGATAATAACAGGATACCACATCGCCATATTTGAACTCCGCCTAGTGCAGAAGCCGCTATTTTTTTGTTCAACCTGCAATAACTTCTTCATACTAATTCAAAATCCGGTGAGACTTCGACCAATTAACTCCCACCTAAATTACGGACAGTATGAAACACATGGATACCTCATCTTGTGAACACATATTGTAGTACTCCATTGACACTGACAGTTGTACCTAGAAAATAACAGGATACAACATCCGCATATTTGAACTTCGCCTAGTGCAGAAGCCGCTATTTTTTTTAATTCAAACTGGAATATTTTCTTCATACTAACTCGGAATCCGGCGAGACTTCGATCGATTAAATCCCACCTAAATTACAGACAATATGAAACACTCGGATACTTCATCTTGTGAACGTACATTGTAGTTCTCCACGGGGACTGACAGTTGTACTTAGAAAATAACAAGCTACCACATCCCCATTTTTGAACTCCGCCTAGTGCAGAAGCCGCTGTTTTTTTGTTCAGACTGCAATATTTTCTTCATACTAACTCGGAATCCGGCGAGACTTCGACCAATTAACTCCCACCTAAATTACAGACAATATGGAACACTTAGATACTTCATCTTGTGAACGTACATTGTAGTTCTCCATGGGGACTGACAGTTGTACTTAGAAAATAACAAGCTACCACATCCCCATATTTGAACTCCGCCTAGTGCAGAAACCGCTATTTTTTTAGTTCAGACTGTAATAACTTCTTCATAATAATTAAGAGTCCGGTGAGACTTCTACCAATTAACTCCCACCTAAATTACGGACAATATGGAACACTCGGATACTTCATCGTGTGAATGCATACTGTAGTTCTCCATGGGCACTAACAGTTCTACTTAGAAAATAACAGGGTACCACATCCCCAAATTTGAACTCCGCCTAGTGCAGAAGCCGCTATTTTTTTGTTCAGACTACAATAACTTCTTCATACTAATTCAGAATCCGGTGAGACTTCAACCAATTAACTCCCACCTAAATTACGGACAATATGGAAAACTCGAATACTTCATCTTGTGAACGCATATTGTAGTTCTCTATGGGCACTGACAGTTGTACTTAGAAAATAACAGGATACCACATCCCCATATTTGAACTCCGCCTAGTGCAGAAGCCGCTATTTTTTTTGTTCAGATTGCAATAACTTCTTCATACTAATTCAGAATACAGTGAGACTTCGACCAATTAACTCCCACCTAAATTACGGACAATATTGAACACTCGGATACTTCATCTTGTGAACGCATACTGCAGTTCTCCATGGGCACAGATATTTGTACTTAGATAATAACAGGATACCACATCGCCATATTTGAACTCCGTCTAGTGCAGAAGCCGCTATTTTTTTGTTCAAGCTGCAATAACTTCTTCATACTAATTCAGAATCCGGTGAGACTTCAACCAATTAAATTCCACCTAAATTACGGACAATATGGAACACTCGAATACTTCATCTTGTGAACGCATACTGTAGTTCTCTATGGGCACTGACAGTTGTACTTAGAAAATAACAGGATACCACATCCCCATATTTGAACTCCGTCTAGTGTAGAAGCCGCTATTTTTTTTGTTCAGATTGCAATAACTTCTTCATACTAAGTCAGAATACAGTGAGACTTCGACCAATTAACTCCCACCTAAATTACGGACAATATGGAACACTCGGATACTTCATCTTGTGAACGCATACTGCAGTTCTCCATGGGAACAGATAGTTGTACTTAGATAATAACAGGATACCACATCCCCATATTTGAACTCCGCCTAGTGCAGAAGCCGCTATTTTTTTGTTCAACCTGCAATAACTTCTTCATACTAATTCAAAATCCGGTGAGACTACGACCAATTAAGTCCCACCTAAATTACGGACAGTATGAAACACATGGATACCTCATCTTGTGAACACATACTGTAGTACTCCATTGATACTGACAGTTTTACCTAGAAAATAACAGGATACAACATCCGCATATTTGAACTTCGCCAAGTGCAGAAGCCGCTATTTTTTTTATTCAAACTTCAATATTTTCTACATACTAACTCGTAATCCGGCGAGACTTCGATCGATTAAATCCCACCTAAATTACGGACAATATGAAACACTCGGATACTTCATCTTGTGAACGTACATTGTAGTTCTCCACGGGGACTGACAGTTGTACTTAGAAAATAACAAGCTACCACATCCCCATTTTTGAACTCCGCCTAGTGCAGAAGCCGCTGTTTTTTTTGTTCAGACTGCAATATTTTCTTCATACTAACTCGGAATCCGGCGAGACTTCGACCAATTAACTCCCACCTAAATTACGGACAATATGGAACACTCGGATACTTCACCTTGTGAACGTACACTGTAGTTCTCCATGGGGACTGACAGTTGTACTTAGAAAATAATAGGCTACCACATCCCCATATTTGAACTCCGCCTAGTGCAGAAGCCGCTATTTTTTTTGTTCAAACTGCAATAACTTCTTCACAATAATTAAGAGTCCGGTGAGACTTCGACCAGTTAACTCCCACCTAAATTATGGACAATATGGAACACTCGGATACTACATCTTGTGAACGCATACTGTAGTTCTCCATGGGCACTGACAGTTCTACTTAGAAAATAACAGGATACCACATCCCCATATTTGAACTCCGCCTAGTGCAGAAGCCGCTATTTTTTTGTTCAAACTGCAATAACTTCTTCATACTAATTCAGAATCCGGTGAGACTTCGACCAATTAACTCCCATCTAAATTATGGACAATATGGAACACTAGGATACTTCATCTTGTGAACGGATACTGTAGTCCTCTATGGACACTGACAGTTGTACTTAGAAAATAACAAGATACCACATCCCTATATTTGAACTCCGCCTAGTGCAAAAGCCGCTATTTTTTTTGTTCAGATTGCAATAACTTCTTCATACTAATTCAGAATACGGTAAGACTTTGACCAATTAACTCCCACCTAAATTACGGACAATATGGAACACTCGGATACTTCATCTTGTGAACGCATACTTCAGTTCTCAATGGGCACTGATAGTTGTACATAGAAAATAACAGGATACCACATCGTCATATTTGAACTCCGCCTAGTGAAGCAGCCGCTATTTTTTTGTTCAACCTGCAATAACTTTTTCATACTAATTCAAAATCCGGTGAGACTTCGACCAATTAACTCCCACCTAAATTACGGACAATATGAAACACATGGATACCTCATCTTGTGAACACATACTGTAGATCTCCATGGACACTGACAGTTGTACTTAGAAAATAACAGGATAAAACAACCCTATTTTTAAACTTCGCCTAGTGTAGAAGCCGCTATTTTTTTATTCAAACTGCAATATTTTCTTCATACTAACTCGGAATCCGACGAGACTTCAACCGATTAAATCCCACCTAAACTACGGACAATATGAAACACTCGGATACTTCATCTTGTGAATGTAAATTGTAGTTCTCCATGGGGACTGATAGTTGTACTTAGAAAATAACAAGCTACCACATCCCCATTTTTGAACTCCGCCTAGTGCAGAAGCCGCTGTTTTTTTTGTTCAGACTGCAATATTTTCTTCATACTAACTCGGAATCCGGCGAGACTTCGACCAATTAACTCCCACCTAAATTACAGACAATATGGAACACTCAGATACTTCATCTTGTGAACGTACACTGTAGTTCTCCATGGGGACTGACAGTTGTACTTAGAAAATAACAGGCTACCACATCCCCATATTTGAACTCCGCCTAGTGCAGAAGCCGCTATTTTTTTTGTTCAAACTGCAATAACTTCTTCACAATAATTAAGAGTCCGGTGAGACTTCGACCAGTTAACTCCCACCTAAATTATGGACAATATGGAACACTCGGATACTACATCTTGTGAACGCATACTGTAGTTCTCCATGGGCACTGACAGTTCTACTTAGAAAATAACAGGATACCACATCCCCATATTTGAACTCCGCCTAGTGCAGAAGCCGCTATTTTTTTGTTCAGACTGCAATAACTTCTTCATACTAATTCAGAATCCGGTGAGACTTCGACCAATTAACTCCCACCTAAATTATGGACAATATGGAACACTAGGATACTTCATCTTGTGAACGCATACTGTAGTCCTCTATGGACACTGACAGTTGTACTTAGAAAATAACAAGATACCACATCCCTATATTTGAACTCCGCCTAGTGCAAAAGCCGCTATTTTTTTTGTTCAGATTGCAATAACTTCTTCATACTAATTCAGAATACGGTAAGACTTTGACCAATTAACTCCCACCTAAATTACGGACAATATGGAACACTCGGATACTTCATCTTGTGAACGCATACTTCAGTTCTCAATGGGCACTGATAGTTGTACATAGAAAATAACAGGATACCACATCGTCATATTTGAACTCCGCCTAGTGAAGCAGCCGCTATTTTTTTGTTCAACCTGCAATAACTTTTTCATACTAATTCAAAATCCGGTGAGACTTCGACCAATTAACTCCCACCTAAATTACGGACAATATGAAACACATGGATACCTCATCTTGTGAACACATACTGTAGATCTCCATGGACACTGACAGTTGTACTTAGAAAATAACAGGATAAAACAACCCTATTTTTAAACTTCGCCTAGTGTAGAAGCCGCTATTTTTTTATTCAAACTGCAATATTTTCTTCATACTAACTCGGAATCCGACGAGACTTCAACCGATTAAATCCCACCTAAACTACGGACAATATGAAACACTCGGATACTTCATCTTGTGAATGTAAATTGTAGTTCTCCATGGGGACTGATAGTTGTACTTAGAAAATAACAAGCTACCACATCCCCATTTTTGAACTCCGCCTAGTGCAGAAGCCGCTGTTTTTTTTGTTCAGACTGCAATATTTTCTTCATACTAACTCGGAATCCGGCGAGACTTCGACCAATTAACTCCCACCTAAATTACAGATAATATGGAACACTCAGATACTTCATCTTGTGAACGTACATTGTAGTCCTTCATGGGGACTGACAGTTGTACTTAGAAAATAACATGCTACCACATCCCCATATTTGAACTCCGCCTAGTGCAGAAGCCGCTATTTTTTTAGTTCAGACTGCAATAACTTCTTCATAATAATTAAGAGTCCGGTGAGACTTCGAACAATTAACTCCCACCTAAATTACGGACAATATGGAACACTCGGATACTTCATCGTGTGAATGCATACTGTAGTTCTCCATGGGCACTAACAGTTCTACTTAGAAAATAACAGGATACCACATCCCCATATTTGAACTCCGCCTAGTGTAGAAGCAGCTATTTTTTTGTTCAGACTACAATAACTTCTTCATACTAATTCAGAATCCGATGAGACTTCAACCAATTAACTCCCACCTGAATTACGAACAATATGGAACACTCGAATACTTCATCTTGTGAACGCATATTGTAGTTCTCTATGGGCACTGACATTTGTACTTAGAAAATAACAGGATACCACATCCCCATATTTGAACTCCGCCTAGTGCAGAAGCTGCTATTTTTTTTGTTCAGATTGCAATAACTTCTTCATACTAATTCAGAATATAGTGAGACTTCGACCAATTAAATCCCACCTAAATTACGGACAATATGGAACACTTGGATACTTCATCTTGTGAATGCATACTGCAGTTCTCCATGGGCACAGATAGTTGTACTTAGATAATAACAGGATACCACATCACCATATTTGAACTCCGCCTAGTGCAGAAGCCGCTATTTTTTTGTTCAACCTGCAATAACTTCTTCATACTAATTCAAAATCCGGTGAGACTTCGACCAATTAACTCCCACCTAAATTACGGACAGTATGAAACACATGGATACCTCATCTTGTGAACACATACTATAGTACTCCATTGACACTGATAGTTGTACCTAGAAAATAACAGGATACAACATCCGCATATTTGAACTTCGCCTAGTGCAGAAGCCGCTATTTTTTTTGTTCAAACTGCAATATTTTCTTCATACTAACTCGGAATCCGGCGAGACATCGATCGATTAAATCCCACCTAAATTACGGACAATATGAAACACTCGGATACTTCATCTTGTGAACGTACACTGTAGTTCTCCATGGGGACTGACAGTTGTACTTAGAAAATAACAGGTTACCACATCCCCATATTTGAACTCCGCCTAGTGCAGAAGCCGCTATTTTTTTGTTCAACCTGCAATAACTTCTTCATACTAATTCAAAATCCGGTGAGACTTCGACCAATTAACTCCCACCTAAATTACGGACAGTATGAAACACATGGATACCTCATCTTGTGAACACATACTGTAGTACTCCATTGACACTGACAGTTGTACCTAGAAAATAACAGGATACAACATCCGCATATTTGAACTTCACCTAGTGCAGAAGCCGCTATTTTTTTTATTCAAACTGCAATATTTTCTTCATACTAACTCGGAATCCGGCGAGACTTCGATCGATTAAATCCCACCTAAATTACGGACAATATGAAACACTCGGATACTTCATCTTGTGAACGTACATTGTAGTTCTCCACGGGGACTGACAGTTGTACTTAGAAAATAACAAGCTACCACATCCCCATTTTTGAACTCCGCCTAGTGCAGAAGCCGCTGTTTTTTTTGTTCAGACTGCAATATTTTCTTCATACTAACTCGGAATCCGGCGAGACTTCGACCAATTAACTCCCACCTAAATTACAGACAATATGGAACACTTAGATACTTCATCTTGTGAACGTACATTGTAGTTCTCCATGGGGACTGACAGTTGTACTTAGAAAATAACAAGCTACCACATCCCCATATTTGAACTCCGCCTAGTGCAGAAACCGCTATTTTTTTAGTTCAGACTGCAATAACTTCTTCATAATAATTAAGAGTCCGGTGAGACTTCAACCAATTAACTCCCACCTAAATTATGGACAATATGGAACACTCGGATACTTCATCGTGTGAATGCATATTGTAGTTCTCCATGGGCACTAACAGTTCTACTTAGAAAATAACAGGATACCACATCCCCATATTTGAACTCCGCCTAGTGCAGAAGCAGCTATTTTTTTGTTCAGACTACAATAACTTCTTCATACTAATTCAGAATCCGGTGAGACTTCAACCAATTAACTCCGACCTAAATTACGGACAATATGGAACACTCGAATACTTCATCTTGTGAACGCATATTGTAGTTCTCTATGGGCACTGACAGTTGTACTTAGAAAATAACAGGATACCACATCCCCATATTTGAACTCCGCCTAGTGCAGAAGCCGCTATTTTTTTTGTTCAGATTGCAGTAACTTCTTCATACTAATTCAGAATATAGTGAGACTTCGACCAATTAAATCCCACCTAAATTACGAACAATATGGAACACTTGGATACTTCATCTTGTGAATGCATACTGCAGTTCTCAATGGGCACAGATAGTTGTACTTAGATAATAACAGGATACCACATCGCCATATTTGAACTCCGCCTAGTGCAGAAGCCGCTATTTTTTTGTTCAACCTGCAATAACTTCTTCATACTAATTCAAAATCCGGTGAGACTTCGACCAATTAACTCCCACCTAAATTACGGACAGTATGAAACACATGGATACCTCATCTTGTGAACACATACTGTAGTACTTGACACTGACAGTTGTACCTAGAAAATAACAGGATACAACATCCGCATATTTGAACTTCGCCTAGTGCAGAAGCCGCTATTTTTTTTATTCAAACTGCAATATTTTCTTCATACTAACTCGGAATCCGGCGAAACTTCGATCGATTAAATCCCACCTAAATTACGGACAATATGAAACACTCGGATACTTCATCTTGTGAACGTACATTGTAGTTCTCTACGGGGACTGACAGTTGTACTTAGAAAATAACAAGCTACCACATCCCCATTTTTGAACTCCGCCTAGTGCAGAAGCCGCTGTTTTTTTTGTTCAGACTGCAATATTTTCTTCATACTAACTCGGAATCCGGCGAGACTTCGACCAATTAACTCCCACCTAAATTACAGACAATATGGAACACTTAGATACTTCATCTTGTGAACGTACATTGTAGTTCTCCATGGGGACTGACAGTTGTACTTAGAAAATAACAAGCTACCACATCCCCATATTTGAACTCCGCCTAGTGCAGAAACCGCTATTTTTTTAGTTCAGACTGCAATAACTTCTTCATAATAATTAAGAGTCCGGTGAGACTTCTACCAATTAACTCCCACCTAAATTACGGACAATATGGAACACTCAGATACTTCATCGTGTGAATGCATACTGTAGTTCTCCATGGGCACTAACAGTTCTACTTATAAAATAACAGGGTACCACATCCCCAAATTTGAACTCCGCCTAGTGCAGAAGCCGCTATTTTTTTGTTCAGACTACAATAACTTCTTCATACTAATTCAGAATCCGGTGAGACTTCAACCAATTAACTCCCACCTAAATTACGGACAATATGGAAAACTCGAATACTTCATCTTGTGAACGCATATTGTAGTTCTCTATGGGCACTGACAGTTGTACTTAGAAAATAACAGGATACCACATCCCCATATTTGAACTCCGCCTAGTGCAGAAGCCGCTATTTTTTTTGTTCAGATTGCAATAACTTCTTCATACTAATTCAGAATACAGTGAGACTTCGACCAATTAACTCCCACCTAAATTACGGACAATATTGAACACTCGGATACTTCATCTTGTGAACGCATACTGCAGTTCTCCATGGGCACAGATATTTGTACTTAGATAATAACAGGATACCACATCGCCATATTTGAACTCCGTCTAGTGCAGAAGCCGCTATTTTTTTGTTCAAGCTGCAATAACTTCTTCATACTAATTCAGAATCCGGTGAGACTTCAACCAATTAAATTCCACCTAAATTACGGACAATATGGAACACTCGAATACTTCATCTTGTGAACGCATACTGTAGTTCTCTATGGGCACTGACAGTTGTACTTAGAAAATAACAGGATACCACATCCCCATATTTGAACTCCGCCTAGTGTAGAAGCCGCTATTTTTTTTGTTCAGATTGCAATAACTTCTTCATACTAAGTCAGAATACAGTGAGACTTCGACCAATTAACTCCCACCTAAATTACGGACAATATGGAACACTCGGATACTTCATCTTTTGAACGCATACTGCAGTTCTCCATGGGCACAGATAGTTGTACTTAGATAATAACAGGATACCACATCCCCATATTTGAACTCCGCCTAGTGCAGAAGCCGCTATTTTTTTGTTCAACCTGCAATAACTTCTTCATACTAATTCAAAATCCGGTGAGACTTCGACCAATTAACTCCCACCTAAATTACGGACAGTATGAAACACATGGATACCTCATCTTGTGAACACATACTGTACTACTCCATTGATACTGACAGTTTTACCTAGAAAATAACAGGATACAACATCCGCATATTTGAACTTCGCCAAGTGCAGAAGCCGCTATTTTTTTTATTCAAACTTCAATATTTTCTACATACTAACTCGGAATCCGGCGAGACTTCGATCGATTAAATCCCACCTAAATTACGGACAATATGAAACACTCGGATACTTCATCTTGTGAACGTACATTGTAGTTCTCCACGGGGACTGACAGTTGTACTTAGAAAATAACAAGCTACCACATCCCCATTTTTGAACTCCGCCTAGTGCAGAAGCCGCTGTTTTTTTTGTTCAGACTGCAATATTTTCTTCATACTAACTCGGAATCCGGCGAGACTTCGACCAATTAACTCCCACCTAAATTACGGACAATATGGAACACTCGGATACTTCATCTTGTGAACGTACACTGTAGTTCTCCATGGGGACTGACAGTTGTACTTAGAAAATAACAGGCTACCACATCCCCATATTTGAACTCCGCCTAGTGCAGAAGCCGCTATTTTTTTTGTTCAAACTGCAATAACTTCTTCACAATAATTAAGAGTCCGGTGAGACTTCGACCAGTTAACTCCCACCTAAATTATGGACAATATGGAACACTCGGATACTACATCTTGTGAACGCATACTGTAGTTCTCCATGGGCACTGACAGTTCTACTTAGAAAATAACAGGATACCACATCCCCATATTTGAACTCCCCTAGTGCAGAAGCCGCTATTTTTTTGTTCATACTGCAATAACTTCTTCATAGTTATTCAGAATCCGGTGAGACTTCGACCAATTAACTCCCACCTAAATTACGGACAATATGAAACACTTAGATATTTCAACTTGTGAAGGCATACTGTAGTTCTCCATGGGCACTGACAGTTGTACTTAGAAAAACAGGATACGACATCCCAATATTTGAACTCCGCCTAGTGCAGAAGCTGCTATTTTTTTGTTCAGACTGCAATACTTTCTTCATACTAACTCAGAATCCGGAGAGACTTCGACCGATTAACTCCCACCTAAATTACGAACAATATGAAACACTCAGATACTTCATCTTGTGAACGTACACTGTAGTCCTCCATGGGGACTGACAGTTGTACTTAGATAATAACAGGCTACCACATCCCCATATTTGAATTCCGCCTAGTGCAGAAGCCACTATTTTTTTTGTTCAGACTGCAATAACTTCTTCATAATAATTAAGAGTCCTGTGAGACTTCGACCAATTAACTCCCACCTAAATTACGGACAATATGGAACACTCAGATACTTCATCTTGTGAACGCATACTGTAGTTCTCCATGGGCACTGACAGTTTTACTTAGAAAATAACAGGATACCACATCCCCATATTTGAACTCCGCCTAGTGCAGAAGCCGCTGTATTTTTGTTCAGACTGCAATAACTTCTTCATACTAATTCAGAACCCGGTGAGACTTCGACCAATTAACTCCCACCTAAATTACAGACAATATGGAACACTTGGATACTTCATCTTGTGAATGCATACTGCAGTTCTCCATGGGCACAGATAGTTGTACTTAGATAATAACAGGATACCACATCACCATATTTGAACTCCGCCTAGTGCAGAAGCCGCTATTTTTTTGTTCAACCTGCAATAACTTCTTCATACTAATTCAAAATCCGGTGAGACTTCGACCAATTAACTCCCACCTAAATTACGGACAGTATGAAACACATGGATACCTCATCTTGTGAACACATACTATAGTACTCCATTGACACTGATAGTTGTACCTAGAAAATAACAGGATACAACATCCGCATATTTGAACTTCGCCTAGTGCAGAAGCCGCTATTTTTTTTGTTCAAACTGCAATATTTTCTTCATACTAACTCGGAATCCGGCGAGACATCGATCGATTAAATCCCACCTAAATTACGGACAATATGAAACACTCGGATACTTCATCTTGTGAACGTACACTGTAGTTCTCCATGGGGACTGACAGTTGTACTTAGAAAATAACAGGTTACCACATCCCCATATTTGAACTCCGCCTAGTGCAGAAGCCGCTATTTTTTTGTTCAACCTGCAATAACTTCTTCATACTAATTCAAAATCCGGTGAGACTTCGACCAATTAACTCCCACCTAAATTACGGACAGTATGAAACACATGGATACCTCATCTTGTGAACACATACTGTAGTACTCCATTGACACTGACAGTTGTACCTAGAAAATAACAGGATACAACATCCGCATATTTGAACTTCACCTAGTGCAGAAGCCGCTATTTTTTTTATTCAAACTGCAATATTTTCTTCATACTAACTCGGAATCCGGCGAGACTTCGATCGATTAAATCCCACCTAAATTACGGACAATATGAAACACTCGGATACTTCATCTTGTGAACGTACATTGTAGTTCTCCACGGGGACTGACAGTTGTACTTAGAAAATAACAAGCTACCACATCCCCATTTTTGAACTCCGCCTAGTGCAGAAGCCGCTGTTTTTTTTGTTCAGACTGCAATATTTTCTTCATACTAACTCGGAATCCGGCGAGACTTCGACCAATTAACTCCCACCTAAATTACAGACAATATGGAACACTTAGATACTTCATCTTGTGAACGTACATTGTAGTTCTCCATGGGGACTGACAGTTGTACTTAGAAAATAACAAGCTACCACATCCCCATATTTGAACTCCGCCTAGTGCAGAAACCGCTATTTTTTTAGTTCAGACTGCAATAACTTCTTCATAATAATTAAGAGTCCGGTGAGACTTCGACCAATTAACTCCCACCTAAATTATGGACAATATGGAACACTCGGATACTTCATCGTGTGAATGCATATTGTAGTTCTCCATGGGCACTAACAGTTCTACTTAGAAAATAACAGGATACCACATCCCCATATTTGAACTCCGCCTAGTGCAGAAGCAGCTATTTTTTTGTTCAGACTACAATAACTTCTTCATACTAATTCAGAATCCGGTGAGACTTCAACCAATTAACTCCGACCTAAATTACGGACAATATGGAACACTCGAATACTTCATCTTGTGAACGCATATTGTAGTTCTCTATGGGCACTGACAGTTGTACTTAGAAAATAACAGGATACCACATCCCCATATTTGAACTCCGCCTAGTGCAGAAGCCGCTATTTTTTTTGTTCAGATTGCAGTAACTTCTTCATACTAATTCAGAATATAGTGAGACTTCGACCAATTAAATCCCACCTAAATTACGAACAATATGGAACACTTGGATACTTCATCTTGTGAATGCATACTGCAGTTCTCAATGGGCACAGATAGTTGTACTTAGATAATAACAGGATACCACATCGCCATATTTGAACTCCGCCTAGTGCAGAAGCCGCTATTTTTTTGTTCAACCTGCAATAACTTCTTCATACTAATTCAAAATCCGGTGAGACTTCGACCAATTAACTCCCACCTAAATTACGGACAGTATGAAACACATGGATACCTCATCTTGTGAACACATACTGTAGTACTTGACACTGACAGTTGTACCTAGAAAATAACAGGATACAACATCCGCATATTTGAACTTCGCCTAGTGCAGAAGCCGCTATTTTTTTTATTCAAACTGCAATATTTTCTTCATACTAACTCGGAATCCGGCGAAACTTCGATCGATTAAATCCCACCTAAATTACGGACAATATGAAACACTCGGATACTTCATCTTGTGAACGTACATTGTAGTTCTCTACGGGGACTGACAGTTGTACTTAGAAAATAACAAGCTACCACATCCCCATTTTTGAACTCCGCCTAGTGCAGAAGCCGCTGTTTTTTTTGTTCAGACTGCAATATTTTCTTCATACTAACTCGGAATCCGGCGAGACTTCGACCAATTAACTCCCACCTAAATTACAGACAATATGGAACACTTAGATACTTCATCTTGTGAACGTACATTGTAGTTCTCCATGGGGACTGACAGTTGTACTTAGAAAATAACAAGCTACCACATCCCCATATTTGAACTCCGCCTAGTGCAGAAACCGCTATTTTTTTAGTTCAGACTGCAATAACTTCTTCATAATAATTAAGAGTCCGGTGAGACTTCTACCAATTAACTCCCACCTAAATTACGGACAATATGGAACACTCAGATACTTCATCGTGTGAATGCATACTGTAGTTCTCCATGGGCACTAACAGTTCTACTTATAAAATAACAGGGTACCACATCCCCAAATTTGAACTCCGCCTAGTGCAGAAGCCGCTATTTTTTTGTTCAGACTACAATAACTTCTTCATACTAATTCAGAATCCGGTGAGACTTCAACCAATTAACTCCCACCTAAATTACGGACAATATGGAAAACTCGAATACTTCATCTTGTGAACGCATATTGTAGTTCTCTATGGGCACTGACAGTTGTACTTAGAAAATAACAGGATACCACATCCCCATATTTGAACTCCGCCTAGTGCAGAAGCCGCTATTTTTTTTGTTCAGATTGCAATAACTTCTTCATACTAATTCAGAATACAGTGAGACTTCGACCAATTAACTCCCACCTAAATTACGGACAATATTGAACACTCGGATACTTCATCTTGTGAACGCATACTGCAGTTCTCCATGGGCACAGATATTTGTACTTAGATAATAACAGGATACCACATCGCCATATTTGAACTCCGTCTAGTGCAGAAGCCGCTATTTTTTTGTTCAAGCTGCAATAACTTCTTCATACTAATTCAGAATCCGGTGAGACTTCAACCAATTAAATTCCACCTAAATTACGGACAATATGGAACACTCGAATACTTCATCTTGTGAACGCATACTGTAGTTCTCTATGGGCACTGACAGTTGTACTTAGAAAATAACAGGATACCACATCCCCATATTTGAACTCCGCCTAGTGTAGAAGCCGCTATTTTTTTTGTTCAGATTGCAATAACTTCTTCATACTAAGTCAGAATACAGTGAGACTTCGACCAATTAACTCCCACCTAAATTACGGACAATATGGAACACTCGGATACTTCATCTTTTGAACGCATACTGCAGTTCTCCATGGGCACAGATAGTTGTACTTAGATAATAACAGGATACCACATCCCCATATTTGAACTCCGCCTAGTGCAGAAGCCGCTATTTTTTTGTTCAACCTGCAATAACTTCTTCATACTAATTCAAAATCCGGTGAGACTTCGACCAATTAACTCCCACCTAAATTACGGACAGTATGAAACACATGGATACCTCATCTTGTGAACACATACTGTACTACTCCATTGATACTGACAGTTTTACCTAGAAAATAACAGGATACAACATCCGCATATTTGAACTTCGCCAAGTGCAGAAGCCGCTATTTTTTTTATTCAAACTTCAATATTTTCTACATACTAACTCGGAATCCGGCGAGACTTCGATCGATTAAATCCCACCTAAATTACGGACAATATGAAACACTCGGATACTTCATCTTGTGAACGTACATTGTAGTTCTCCACGGGGACTGACAGTTGTACTTAGAAAATAACAAGCTACCACATCCCCATTTTTGAACTCCGCCTAGTGCAGAAGCCGTTGTTTTTTTTGTTCAGACTGCAATATTTTCTTCATACTAACTCGGAATCCGGCGAGACTTCGACCAATTAACTCCCACCTAAATTACGGACAATATGGAACACTCGGATACTTCATCTTGTGAACGTACACTGTAGTTCTCCATGGGGACTGACAGTTGTACTTAGAAAATAACAGGCTACCACATCCCCATATTTGAACTCCGCCTAGTGCAGAAGCCGCTATTTTTTTTGTTCAAACTGCAATAACTTCTTCACAATAATTAAGAGTCCGGTGAGACTTCGACCAGTTAACTCCCACCTAAATTATGGACAATATGGAACACTCGGATACTACATCTTGTGAACGCATACTGTAGTTCTCCATGGGCACTGACAGTTCTACTTAGAAAATAACAGGATACCACATCCCCATATTTGAACTCCCCTAGTGCAGAAGCCGCTATTTTTTTGTTCATACTGCAATAACTTCTTCATAGTTATTCAGAATCCGGTGAGACTTCGACCAATTAACTCCCACCTAAATTACGGACAATATGAAACACTTAGATATTTCAACTTGTGAAGGCATACTGTAGTTCTCCATGGGCACTGACAGTTGTACTTAGAAAAACAGGATACGACATCCCAATATTTGAACTCCGCCTAGTGCAGAAGCTGCTATTTTTTTGTTCAGACTGCAATACTTTCTTCATACTAACTCAGAATCCGGAGAGACTTCGACCGATTAACTCCCACCTAAATTACGAACAATATGAAACACTCAGATACTTCATCTTGTGAACGTACACTGTAGTCCTCCATGGGGACTGACAGTTGTACTTAGATAATAACAGGCTACCACATCCCCATATTTGAATTCCGCCTAGTGCAGAAGCCACTATTTTTTTTGTTCAGACTGCAATAACTTCTTCATAATAATTAAGAGTCCTGTGAGACTTCGACCAATTAACTCCCACCTAAATTACGGACAATATGGAACACTCAGATACTTCATCTTGTGAACGCATACTGTAGTTCTCCATGGGCACTGACAGTTTTACTTAGAAAATAACAGGATACCACATCCCCATATTTGAACTCCGCCTAGTGCAGAAGCCGCTGTATTTTTGTTCAGACTGCAATAACTTCTTCATACTAATTCAGAACCCGGTGAGACTTCGACCAATTAACTCCCACCTAAATTACAGACAATATGGAACACTCGGATACTTCACCTTGTGAACGCATACTGTAGTTCTCTATGGGCACTGACAGTTGTACTTAGAAAATAACAGGATACCACATCCCCATATTTGAACTCCGCCTAGTGCAGAAGCCGCTATTTTTTTTGTTCAGATTGCAATAACTTCTTCATACTAATTCAGAATACGGTGAGACTTTGACCAATTAACTCCTACCTAAATTACGGACAATATGGAACACTCGGATACTTCATCTTGTGAACACATACTGTAGTTCTCCATGGGTACTGATAGTTGTACTTAGAAAATAACAGGATACCACATCGCCATATTTGAACTCCGCCTAGTGCAGAAGCCGCTATTTTTTTGTTCAAACTGCAATAAATTCTTCATACTAATTCAAAATCCGGTGAGACTTCGACCAATTAACTCCCACCTAAATTACGGGCAATATGGAAAACTCGGATACTTCATCTTGTGAATGCATACTGTAGTTCTCTATGGGCACTGACAGTTATACTTAGAAAATAACAGGATAACACATCCTCTTATTTGAATTCCGCCTAGTACAGAAGCCTCTATTTTTTTGTTCAGACTGCAATATTTTCTTCATACTAACTCGGAATCAACCGTGACTTCGACCGATTAACTCCCACCGAAATTACGGACAATATGAAACACTCGGATACTTCATCTTTTGAACGTACCGTGTAGTTCTCCATGGGGACTAACAGTTGTACTTAGAAAATAGCAGGATACCACATCCCCATATTTGAACTCCGCCTAATGCAGAAGCTGCTATTTTTTTGTTCAGACTGTAATAACTTCTTCATACTAATTCAGAATCCGGTGAGACTTCGACCAATTAACTCCCACCTAAATTACGGACAATATGGAACACTCGGATACTTCATCTTGTGAACGCATACTGTAGTTCTCTATGGGCACTGACAGTTGTACTTAGAAAATAACAGGATACCACATCCCCTTATTTGAACTCTGCCTAGTACAGAAGCCGCTATTTTTTTTGTTCAGACTGCAATATTTTCTTCATACTAATTCGAAATCCGCCGCGACTTCGATCGATTAACTCCCACCTAAATTACGGACAATATGGAACACTCGGATACTTCATCTTGTGAACGCATACTGTAGTTCTCCATTGGCATTGACAGTTGTACTTAGAAAAACAGGATACGACATCCCAATATTTGAACTCCGCCTAGTGCAGAAGCCGCTTATTTTTTGTTCAGACTGCAATATTTTCTTCATACTAACTCGGAATCCGGCGAGACTTCGACCGATTAACTCCCACCTAAATTACGGACAATATGAAACACTCGGATACTTCATCTTGTGAACGTACATTGTAGTCCTCCATGGGGACTGACAATTGTACTTAAAAAATAACAGGCTACGACATTCCCATATTTGAACTCCGCCTAGTGCAGAATCCACTATTTTTTTTGTTCAGACTACAATAACTTCTTCATAATAATTAAGAGTCTGGTGAGACTTCGACCAATTAACTCCCACCTTAATTACGGACAATATGGAACACTCGGATACTTCATCTTGTGAACGCATACTGTAGTTCTCCATGGGCACTGACAGTTTTACTTAGAAAATAACAGGATACCACATCCCCATATTTGAACTCCGCCTAGTGCAGAAGCCGCTATATTTTTGTTCAGACTGCAATAACTTCTTCATACTAATTCAGAATCCGGTGAGACTTCGACCAATTAACTCCCACCTAAATTACGGACAATATGGAACACTCGGATACTTCATCTTGTGAACGCATACTGTAGTTCTCTATGGGCACTGACAGTTGTACTTAGAAAATAACAGGATACCACATCCCCATATTTGAACTCCGCCTAGTGCAGAAGCCGCTATTTTTTTTGTTCAGATTGCAATAACTTCTTCATACTAATTCAGAATACGGTGAGACTTTGACCAATTAACTCCCACCTAAATTACGAACAATATTGAACACTCGGATACTTCATCTTGTGAACGCATACTGTAGTTCTCCATGGGTACTGATAGTTGTACTTAGAAAATAACAGGATACCACATCTCCATATTTGAACTCCGCCTAGTGCAGAAGCCGCTATTTTTTTTTTGTTCAAACTGCAATAACTTCTTCATACTAATTCAAAATCCAGTGAGACTTCGACCAATTAACTCCCACCTAAATTACGGACAATATGGAAAACTCGGATACTTCATCTTATGAACGCATACTGTAGTTCTCTATGGGCACTGACAGTTATACTTTGAAAATAACAGGATAACACATCCTCTTATTTGAATTCCGCCTAGTATAGAAGCCTCTATTTTTTTGTTCAGACTGTAATATTTTCTTCATACTAACTCGGAATCCGCCGTGACTTCGACCGATTAACTCCCACCAAAATTACGGACAATATGAAACACTCGGATACTTCATCTTTTGAACGTATAGTGTAGTTCTTCATGGGGACTAACAGTTGTACTTAGAAAATAGCAGGATACCACATCCCCATATTTGAACTCCGCCTAATGTAGAACCTGCTATTTTTTTGTTCAGACTGCAATAACTTCTTCATACTAATTCAGAATCCGGTGAGACTTCGTCCAATTAACTTCCACCTAAATTACGGACAATATGGAACACTCGGATACTTCATCTTGTGAACGCATACTGTAGTTCTCTATGGGCACTAACAGTTGTACTTAGAAAATAACAGGATACCACATCCCCTTATTTGAACTCTTCCTAGTACAGAAGCCGCTATTTTTTGTTCAGACTGCAATATTTTCTTCATACTAATTCGGAATCCGCCGAGACTTCGACCGATTAACTCCCACCTAAATTACGGACAATATGGAACGCTTGGATACTTCATCTTGTGAACGCATACTGTAGTTCTCCATGGGCACTGACAATTGTACTTAGAAAATAACAAGATACCACATCCCCATATTTGAACTCCCCTAGTGCAGAAGCCGCTATTTTTTTGTTCAGACTGCAATAACTTCTTCATACTTATTCAGAATCCGGTGAGACTTCGACCAATTAACTCCCACCTAAATTACGGACAATATGAAACACTCGGATATTTCAATTTGTGAAGGCATACTGTAGTTCTCCATGGGCACTGACAGTTGTGCTTAGAAAAACAGGATACGACATCCCAATATTTGAACTCTGCCTAGTGCAAAAGCTGCTTATTTTTTGTTCAGACTACAATATTTTCTTCATACTAACTCGGAATCCGGCGAGACTTCGATCGATTAACTCCCACCTAAATTACGGACAATATGAAACACTCGGATACTTCATCTTGTGAACGTACACTATAGTCCTCCATGGGGACTGACAGTTGTACTTAGAAAATAACAGGCTACCACATCCCCATATTTGAACTCCGCCTAGTGCAGAATCCACTATTTTTTTTGTTCATACTGCAATAACTTCATCGTAATAATTAAGAGTCCGGTGAGACTTCGACCAATTAACTCCCACCTAAATTACGGACAATATAGAACACTCGGATACTTCATCTTGTGAACGCATACTGTAGTTCTCCATGGGCACTGACAGTTTTACTTAGAAAATAATAGGATACCACATCCCCATATTTAAACTCCGCCTAGTGCAGAAGCCGCTATATTTTTGTTCAGACTGCAATAAATTCTTCATACTAATTCAGAATCCGGTGAGACTTCGACCAATTAACTCCCACCTAAATTACGGACAATATGGAACACTCGGATACTTAATCTTGTGAACGCATACTGTAGTTCTCTATGGGCACTGACAGTTGTACTTAGAAAATAACAGGATACCACATCCCCATATTTGAACTCCGCCTAGTGCAGAAGCCGCTATTTTTTTGTTCAGATTGCAATAACTTCTTCATACTAATTTAGAATACGGTGAGACTTTGACCAATTAACTCCCACCAAAATTACGGACAATATGGAACACTCGGATACTTCATCTTGTGAACGCATACTGTAGTTCTCCATGGGTACTGATAGTTGTAGTTAGAAAATAACAGGATACCACATCGCCATATTTGAACTCCGCCTAATGCAGAAGCCGCTATTTTTTGATTCAAACTGCAATAATTTCTTCATACTAATTCAAAATCCGGTGAGACTTCGACCAATTAAGTCCCACCTAAATTACGGACAATATGGAAAACTCGGATACTTCATCTTGTGAACGCATACTGTAGTTCTCTATGGGCACTGACAGTTGTACTTAGAAAATAACAGGATACCACATCCCCATATTTGAACTCCGCCTAGTGCAGAAGCCGCTATTTTTTTTTTCAGATTGCAATAACTTCTTCATACTAATTCAGAATACGGTGAGACTTTGACCAATTAACTCCCACCTAAATTACGAACAATATGGAACACTCGGATACTTTATCTTTGAACGCATACTGTAGTTCTCTATGGGCACTGACAGTTGTACTTAGAAAACAACAGGATACAACATCACCATATTTGAACTCTGCCTAGTGCAGAAGCCGATATTTTTATGTTATGATTGCAATATTTTCTTCATACTCACTCGGAATCCGGCGAGACTTCGACCGATCAACTCCCACCTAAATTACGACAATATGAAACACTCGAATACTTCATCTTGTGAACGTACACTATAGTTCTCCATGGGGACTGATAGTTGTACTTTGAAAATAACAGGCTACCGCATCCCTATATTTGATCTCCGCCAAGTGCAGAAGCCGTAATTTTTTTTGTTCAGACTGCAATAACTTCTTCATACTAATTCAGAATACGGTGAGACTTCGACCAATTAACTCCCACCTAAATTACGGACAATATGGAACACTCGGATACTTCATCGTGTGAACGCATACTGTAGTTCTCCATGGGCACTGACTGTTGTACTTAAAAATAACAGGATACGACATCCCCATATTTGAACTCCGCCTAGTGCAGAAGCCACTATTTTTTTTGTTCAGATTGCAATAACTTCTTCATACTAATTCAAATCCGGTGAGACTTCGACCAACTAACTCCCACCTAAATTACGGACAATATGGAACACTCGGATACTTCATCTTGTGAACGCATACTGTAGTTCTCTATGGGCACTGACAGTTGTACTTAGAAGATAACAGGATACCACATCCCCATATTTGAACTCCGCCTAGTGCAGAAGCCGCTATTTTTTTTGTTCAGATTGCAATAACTTCTTCATACAAATTCAGAATACGGTGAGACTTTGACCAATTAACTCCCACCTAAATTACGAACAATATGGAACACTCGGATACTTCATCTTTGAACGCATACTGTAGTTCTCTATGGGCACTGACAGTTGTACTTAGAAAACAACAGGATACAACATCACCATATTTGAACTCTGCCTAGTGCAGAAGCCGATATTTTTTTGTTATGATTGCAATATTTTCTTCATACTCACTCGGAATCCGGCGAGACTTCGACCGATCAACTCCCATCTAAATTACGACAATATGAAACACTCGAATACTTCATCTTGTGAACGTACACTATAGTTCTCCATGGGGACTGATAGTTGTACTTTGAAAATAACAGGCTACCACATCCCTATATTTGATCTCCGCCAAGTGCAGAAGCCGCAATTTTTTTTGTTCAGACTGCAATAACTTCTTCATACTAATTCAGAATACGGTGAGACTTCGACCAATTAACTCCCACCTAAATTATGGACAATATGGAACACTCGGATACTTCATCGTGTGAACGCATACTGTAGTTCTCCATGGGCACTGACTGTTGTACTTAAAAATAACAGGATACGACATCCCCATATTTGAACTCCGCCTAGTGCAGAAGCCACTATTTTTTTTGTTCAGACTGCAATAACTTCTTCATACTAATTCAAATCCGGTGAGACTTCGACCAACTAACTCCCACCTAAATTACGGACAATATGGAACACTCGGATACTTCATCTTGTGAACCCATACTGTAGTTCTCCATGGGCACTGACAGTTGTACTTAGAAAATAACAGGTTACCACATCCCCTTATTTGAACTCCGCCTAGTATAGAAGACACTATTTTTTTTGTTCAGACTGCAATATTTTCTTCATACTAACTCGGAATCCGGCGAGACTTCGACAGATTAACTCCAACCAAAATTACGGACAATAAGAAACACTCGGATACTTCATCTTGTGAACGTACACTATAGTTCTCCATGGGGATGGACAGTTGTACTTAGAAAATAATTGGTTACCACATCCCCATATTTGAACTCCGCCTACTGTAGAAGCCGATATTTTTTTTTGTTCAGACTGCAACAACTTCTTCACAATAATTCAGAATCCGGTGAGACTTCGACCAATTAACTCCCACCTAAATTACGGACAATATGGAACACTCGGATACTTCATCTTGTGAACGCATACTGTAGTTCTCCATGGGCACTGACAGTTTTACTTAAAAAATAACAGGATACCACATCCCCATATTTGAACTCCGCCTAGTGTAGAAGCAGCTATTTTTTTGTTCAGACTTCAATAACTTCTTCATACTAATTCAGAATCCGGTGAGACTTCGACCAATTAACTCCCACCTAAATTACGGACAATATGGAACACTCAGATACTTCATATTGTGAATGCATACTGTAGTTCTCTATTGGCACTGACAGTTGTACTCAAAAAATAACAGGATACCACATCCCCTTATTTGAACTCTGCCTACTACAGAAGGCGCTATTTTTTTGTTCAGATTGCAAAATTTTCTTCATACTAACTCGGAATCCGGCGAGACTTCGACCGATTAACTTCCACCAAAATTACGGACAATATGAAACACTCGGATACTTCAACTTGTGAACGTACACTATAGTTCTCCATGGGGACTGACAGTTGTACTTAGAAAATAACAGGCTTCCACCTCCCCATATTTGAACTCCGCCTAGTGCAGAAGCCGCTATTTTTTTTGTTCAGACTGCAATAACTTCTTCATACTAATTCAGAATCCGGGGAGACTTCGAACAATTTACTACCACCTAAATTACGGACAATATAGAACACTCGGATACTTCATCTTGTGAACGCATACTGTAATTCTCCATGGGCACTGACAGTTTTACTTAGAAAATAATAGGATACCACATCCCCATATTTGAACTCCGCCTAGTGCAGAAGCCACTATTTTTTTTGTTCAGACTGCAATAACTTCTTCATACTAATTCAGAATCCGGTGAGACTTCGACCGATTAACTCCACCTAAATTACGGACAATATGAAACACTGGATACTTCATCTTGTGAACGTACACTGTAGTTCTCCATGGGGACTGACAATTGTACTTAGAAAATAACAGGTTACCACATCCCCATATTTGAACTCCGCCTAGTGCAGAAGCCGCTATTTTTTTGTTCAGACTGCAATAACTTCTTCATACTAATTCAAATCCGGTGAGACTTCGACCAACTAACTCCCACCTAAATTACGGACAATATGGAACACTCGGATACTTCATCTTGTGAACCCATACTGTAGTTCTCCATGGGCACTGACAGTTGTACTTAGAAAATAACAGGTTACCACATCCCCTTATTTGAACTCCGCCTAGTATAGAAGGCACTATTTTTTTTGTTCAGACTGCAATATTTTCTTCATACTAACTCGGAATCCGGCGAGACTTCGACAGATTAACTCCAACCAAAATTACGGACAATAAGATACACTCGGATACTTCATCTTGTGAACGTACACTATAGTTCTCCATGGGGATGGACAGTTGTACTTAGAAAATAACTGGTTACCACATCCCCATATTTGAACTCCGCCTACTGCAGAAGCCGCTATTTTTTTTGTTTAGACTGCAACAACTTCTTCACAATAATTCAAATTCCGGTGAGACTTCGACCAATTAACTCCCACCTAAATTACGGACAATATGGAACACTCGGATACTTCATCTTGTGAACGCATACTGTAGTTCCCCATGGGCACTGACAGTTTTACTTAAAAAATAACAGGATACCACATCCCCATATTTGAACTCCGCCTAGTGTAGAAGCAGCTATTTTTTTGTTCAGACTGCAATAACTTCTTCATACTAATTCAGAATCCGGTGAGACTTCGACCAATTAACTCCCACCTAAATTACGGACAATATGGAACACTCAGATACTTCATCTTGTGAATGCATACTATAGTTCTCTATGGGCACTGACAGTTGTACTCAAAAAATAACAGGATACCACATCCCCTTATTTGAACTCTGCCTACTACAGAAGGCGCTATTTTTTTTGTTCAGATTGCAAAATTTTCTTCATACTAACTCGGAATCCGGCGAGACTTCGACCGATTAACTTCCACCTAAATTACGGACAATATGAAACACTCGGATACTTCAACTTTTGAACGTACACTATAGTTCTCCATGGGGACTGACAGTTGTACTTAGAAAATAACAGGCTTCCACATCCCCATATTTGAACTCCGCCTAGTGCAGAAGCCACTATTTTTTTGTTCAGACTGCAATAACTTCTTCATACTAATTCAGAATCCGGGGAGACTTCGAACAATTAACTACCACCTAAATTACGGACAATATAGAACACTCGGATACTTCATCTTGTGAACGCATACTGTAATTCTCCATGGGCACTGACAGTTTTACTTAGAAAATAATAGGATACCACATCCCCATATTTGAACTCCGCCTAGTGCAGAAGCCGCTATTTTTTTATTCAGACTGCAATAACTTCTTCAAACTAATTCAGAATCCGGTGAGACTTCGACCAATTAACTCCCACCTAAATTACGGACAATATGGAACACTCGGATACTTCATCTTGTGAACGCATACTGTAGTTCTCCATGGGCACTAACAGTTGTACTTAGTAAATAACAGTATACCACATCCCCATATTCGAACTCCGCCTAGTGCAGAAGCCGCTATTAACTCCCACCTAAATTACGGACAATATGGAACACTCGGATACTTCATCTTGTGAACGCATACTGTAGTTCTCCATGGGCACTGACAGTTGTACTTAGAAAATAACAGGATACCACATCCCCATATTTGAATTCTTCCTAGTGCAGAAGCCGCTATTTTTTTGTTCACACTGCAATAACTTCTTCATAATAATTCAGAGTCCGGTGAGACTTCGACCAATTAACTCCCACCTAAATTACAGACAATATGGAACACTCGGATACTTCATCTTGTGAACGCTTACTGTAGTTCTCCATGGGCACTAACAGTTGTACTTAGAAAATAACAGGACACCACATCCCATATTTGAACTCCGCCTAGTGTAGAAGCCGCTATTATTTTGTTCAAACTGTAATAACTTCTTCATACTAATTCAGAATCCGGTGAGACTTCGACCAATTAAATTCCACCTAAATTACGGACAATATGGAACACTCGGATACTTCATCTTGTGAACGCATACTGTAGTTCTCCATGGGCACTGACAGTTGTACTTTGAATAACAGGATACCACATCCCTATATTTGAACTCCGCCTAGTGCAGAGGCTGCTATTTTTTTGTTCAGACTGCAATAACTTCTTCATACGAATTCAGAATACAGTGAGACTTCGACCAATTAACTCCCACCTAAATTACGGACAATATGGAACACTCGGATACTTCATCGTGTGAACGCATACTGTAGTTCTCCATGGGCACTGACTGTTGTACTTAAAATAACAGGATACGACATCCCCATATTTGAACTCCGCTTAGTACAGAAGCCGTTATTTTTTTTGTTCAGACTGCAATAACATCTTCATACTAATTCAAATCCAGCGAGTCTTCGACCAACTAACTCCCACCTAAATTACGAACAATATGGAACAATCGGATACTTCATCGTATGAATGCATACTGTAGTTCTCCATGGGCACTGACAGTTGTACTTAGAAAATAACAGGATACCACATCCCCATATTTGAACTCCGCCTAGTGTAGAGGCCGCTGTTTTTTTTGTTCAGACTGCAATAACTTCTACATAATAATTCAGAGTCCGGTGAGATTTCGACCAATTAACTCCCACCTAAATTACGGACAATATGGAACACTCGGATACTTCATCTTGTGAACGCATACTGTAGTTCTCCATGGGCACTGACAGTTGTACTAAGAAAATAACAGGATACCACATCCCCATATTTGAACTCCGCCTAGTGCAGAAGCCGCTATATTTTTGTTCAGACTGCAATAACTTCTTCATACTAATTCAGAATCCGGTGATACTTCGAACAATTAACTCCCACCTAAATTACGGACAATATGGAACACTCAGATACTTCATCTTGTGAACGCATACTGTAGTTCCCCATGTGCACTGACAGTTGTACTTAGAAAATAACAGGATACCACATCCCCATAGTTGAACTCCCCTAGTGCAGAAGCCGCTATTTTTTTGTTCAGACTGCAATAACTTCTTCATACTTATTCAGAATCCGGTGAGACTTCGACCAATTAACTCCCACCTAAATTACGAACAATATGAAACACTCGGATATTTCAATTTGTGAAGGCATACTGTAGTTCTCCATGGGCACTGACAGTTGTGCTTAGAAAAACAGGATACGACATCCCAATATTTGAACTCTGCCTAGTGCAAAAGCCGCTTATTTTTTGTTCAGACTACAATATTTTCTTCATACTAACTCGGAATCCGGCGAGACTTCGACCGATTAACTCCCACCTAAATTACGGACAATATGAAACACTCGGATACTTCATCTTGTGAACGTACACTATAGTCCTCCATGGGGACTGACAGTTGTACTTAGAAAATAACAGGCTACCACATCCCCATATTTGAACTCCGCCTAGTGCAGAATCCACTATTTTTTTTGTTCAGACTGCAATAACTTCTTCATAATAATTAAGAGTCCGGTGAAACTTCGACCAATTAACTCCCACCTAAATTACGGACAATAAAGAACACTCGGATACTTCATCTTGTGAATGCATACTGTAGTTCTCCATGGGCACTGACAGTTTTACTTAGAAAATAACAGGATACCACATCCCCATATTTGAACTCCGCCTAGTGCAGAAGCCGCTATATTTTTGTTCAGACTGCAATAAATTCTTCATAATAATTCAGAATCCGGTGAGACTTCGACCAATTAACTCCCACCTAAATTACGGACAATATGGAACACTCTGATACTTCATTTTGTGAACGCATACTGTAGTTCTCTATGGGCACTGACAGTTGTACTTAGAAAATAACAGGATACCACATCCCCATATTTGAACTCCGCCTAGTGCAAAAGCCGCTATTTTTTTGTTCAGATTGCAATAACTTCTTCATACTAATTCAGAATACGGTGAGACTTTGACCAATTAACTCCCACCTAAATTACGGACAATATGGAACACTCGGATACTTCATCTTGTGAACGCATACTGTAGTTCTCCATGGGTACTGATAGTTGTACTTAGAAAATAACAGGATACCACATCGCCATATTTGAACTCCGCCTAGTGCAGAAGCCGCTAATTTTTGGTTCAAACTGCAATAATTTCTTCATACTAATTCAAAATCCGGTGAGACTTCGACCAATTAAGTCCCACCTAAATTACGGATAATATGGAAAACTCGGATACTTCATCTTGTGAACGCATACTGTAGTTATCTATGGGTACTGACAGTTGTACTTAGAAAATAACAGGATACCACATCCCCATATTTGAACTCCGCCTAGTGCAGAAGCCGCTATTTTTTTTGTTCAGATTGCAATAACTTCTTCATACTAATTCAGAATACGGTGAGACTTTGACCAATTAACTCCCACCTAAATTACGAACAATATGGAACACTCGGATACTTCATCTTGTGAACGCATACTGTAGTTCTCTATGGGCACTAACAGTTGTACTTAGAAAACAACAGGATACAACATCTCCATATTTGAACTCCTCCTAGTGCAGAAGCCGATATTTTTTTGTTATGATTGCAATATTTTCTTCATACTCACTCAGAATCCGGCGAGACTTCGACCGATCAACTCCCACCTAAATTACGACAATATGAAACACTCGAATACTTCATCTTGTGAACGTACACTATAGTTCTCCATGGGGACTGATAGTTGTACTTTGAAAATAACAGGCTACCACATCCCTATATTTGATCTCCGCCAAGTGCAGAAGCCGCAATTTTTTTTGTTCAGACTGTAATAACTTCTTCATACTAATTCAGAATACGGTGAGACTTCGACCAATTAACTCCCACCTAAATTACGGACAATATGGAACACTCGGATACTTCATCGTGTGAACGCATACTGTAGTTCTCCATGGGCACTGACTGTTGTACTTAAAAATAACAGGATACGACATCCCCATATTTGAACTCTGCCTAGTGCATAAGCCACTATTTTTTTTGTTCAGACTGCAATTACTTCTTCATACTAATTCAAATCCGGCGAGACTTCGACCGATTAACTCCCACCTAAATTACGGACAATATGAAACACTCGGATACTTCATCTTGTGAACGTACACTATAGTCCTCCATGGGGACTGACAGTTGTACTTAGAAAATAACAGGTTACCACATCCCCTTATTTGAACTCCGCCTAGTATAGAAGGCACTATTTTTTTTGTTCATCTTGTGAACGCATACTATAGTTCTCCATGGGCACTGACAGTTGTACTTAAAAATAACAGGATACGACATCCCCATATTTGAACTCCGTCTAGTGCAGAAGCCGCTATTTTTTTGTTCAGACTGCAATAACTTCTTCATACTAATTAAGAATCCGGTGAGACTTCGACCAATTAACTTCCACCCAAAATTACGGACAATATGAAACACACTGATACTTCATCTTGTGAACGCATAATGTAGTTCTCCCTGGGCACTGACAGTTGTACTTAGAAAATAACAGTATACCACATCCCAATATTTGAACTCCGCCTAGTACTGAAGCCGCTATTTTTTTTGTTCAGACTGCAATATTTTCTTCATACTAACTCGGAATCCGGCGAGACTTCGACCGATTAACTCCCACCTAAATAACGGACAATACGAAACACTCGGATACTTCATCTTGTGAACGTACACTGTAGTTCTCCATGGGAACAGACATTTGTACTCAGAAAATAACAGGCTACCACAACCCCATATTTGAACTCCGCCAAGTGCAGAAGCCGCTATTTTTTTTATTCGGACTGCAATAACTTCTTCATAATAATTCAGAGTCCGGTGAGACTTCGACCAATTAACTCCCACCTAAATTACGGACAATATGGAACACTCGGATACTTCATCTTGTGAACGCATACTGTAGTTCTCCATGGGCACTGACACTTGTACTTAAAAATAACAGGATAGGACATCCCCATATTTGAACTCCGCCTAGTGCAGAAGCCGCTATTTTTTTTGTTCAGACTGCAATAACTTCTTCATACTAATTCAGAATCCGATGAGACTTCGACCAATTAACTTCCACCTAAATTACGGACAATATGAAACACTCGGATACTTCATCTTGTGAATGCATATTGTAGTTCTCCCTGGGCACTGAAAGTTGTACTTAGAAAATAACAGTATACCACATCCCCATATTTGAACTCCGCCTAGTACTGAAGCCGCTATTTTTTTTGTTCAGACTGCAATATTTTCTTCATACTAACTCGGAATCCGGCGAGACTTCGACCGATTAACTCCCACCTAAATTACGGACAATATGAAACACTCGGATACTTCATCTTATGAACGTACACTGTAGTTCTCCATGGGAACAGACAGTTGTACTTATAAAATAACAGGCTACCACATCCCCATATTTGAACTCCGCTTAGTGCTGAAGCCGCTATTTTTTTTGTTCAGAGTGCAATAACTTCTTCATAATAATTCAGAGTCCGGTGAGACTTCGACCAATTAACTCTCACCTAAATTACGGACAATATGGAACATTCAGACACTTCATCTTGTGAACGCATACTGTAGTTCTCCATGGGCACTGACAGTTGTACTTAGAAAATAAAAGGATACCACATCCCCATATTTGAACTCCGTCTAGTGCAGTAGCCGCTATTTTTTTGTTCAGACTGCAATAACTTCTTCATAATAATTCAGAGTATGGTGAGACTTCAACCAATTAACTCCCACCTAAATTACGGACAATATGGAACACTCGGATACTTCATCTTGTGAACGCATACTGTAGTTCTCCATGTGCACTGAAAGTGTACTTAGAAAATAAATGGATACCACATCCCCATATTTGAACTCCGCCTAGTGCAAAAGCCGCTACTTTTTTGTTCAGACTGCAATAACTTCTTCATACTAATTTAGAATCCGGTGAGACTTCGACCAATTAACTCCCACCTAAATTACGGACAATATGGAACACTCGGATACTTCATCTTGTGAACGTATACTGTAGTTCTCCATGGGCACTGACAGTTGTACTTAGAAAATAACAGGATACCACATCCCCATATTTGAACTCCACCTAGTACTGAAGCCGCTATTTTTTTTTTCAGACTGTAATATTTTCTTCATACTAACTCGAAATCCGGCGAGACTTCAACCAATTAACTACCACCAAAATTACGGACAATATGGAACATTCGGATACTTCATCTTGTGAACGCATACTGGGCACTGACAGTTGTACTTAAAAATAACAGGATACGACATCCCCATATTTGAACTCCGCCTAGTGCAGAAGCCGCTATTTTTTTGTTCTGACTGCAATAACTTTTTCATACTAATTCAGAATCCGGCGAGACTTCGACCAATTAACTTCCACCTAAATTACGGACTATATGAAACACTCGGATACTTCATCTTGTGAACGCATATTGTAGTTCTCCTTGGGCACTGACAGTTGTACTTAGAAAATAACAGTATACCACATCCCCATATTTGAACTCCGCCTAGTACTGAAGCCGCTATTTTTTTGTTCAGACTGCAATATTTTCTTCATACTAACTCGAAATCCGGCGAGACTTCGACCGATTAACTCCTACCTAAATTACGGACAATATGAAACACTCGGATACTTCATCTTGTGAACGTACACTATAGTTCTCCATGGGGACTGACAGTTGTACTTAAAAAATAACAGGCTACCACATCCCCATATTTGAACTCCGCCTAGTGCAGAAGCCGCTATTTTTTTGTTCAGACTGCAATAAATTCTTCATACTCATTAAAAATCCGGTGAGACTTCGACAGATTAACTCCCACCTAATTTACGGACAATATGAAACACTCGGATACTTCATCTTGTGAACGTACACTATAGTTCTCCATGGGGACTGTCAGTTGTACTTAGAAAATAACAGGCTACCGCATCCCTATATTTGAACTATGCCTAGTGCAGAAGCCGCTATTTTTTTTGTTCAGACTGCAATAACTTATTCATAATAATTCAGAATCTGGTGAGAATTCGACCAATTAACTCCCACCTAAATTATGGACAATATGGAACACTCGGATATTTCATCTTTTGAACGCATACTGTAGTTCTCCATTGGCACTGACAGTTGTACTTAAAAATAACTGGATACGACATCCACATATTTGAACTCCGCCTAGTGAAGAAGCCGCTATTTTTTTGTTTAGACTGCAATAACTTTTTCATACTAATTCAGAATCCGGTGAGACTACGACCAATTAACTTCCACCTAAATTACGGACAATATGAAACACTCGGATACTTCATCTTGTGAACGCATGCTATAGTTCTCCATGGGCACTGACAGTTGTACTTAGAAAATAACAGAATACCACATCCCCTTATTTGAATTCCGCCTAGTACAGAAGCCGCTATTTTTTTGTTCAGACTGCAATATTTTCTTCATACTAACTCGGAATCCGCCGAGACTTCGACCGATTAACTCCCACCAAAATTACGGACAATATGAAACACTCGGATACTTCATCTTGTGAACGCACACTGTAGTTCTTCATGGGGACTGACGGTTGTACTTAGAAATTAACAGGCTACCACAACCCCATTTTTGAACTCCGCCTAGTGCAGAAGCCGCTATTATTTTGTTCAGACTGCAATAACTTCTTCATACTAGTTCAAAATCCGGTGAGACTTCGACCAATTAACTCCCACCTAAATTACGGACAATATGGAACCCTCAGATATTTCATCTTGTGAACGCATACTGTAGTTCTCCATGGGCACTGACAGTTGTACTTAGAAAAACAGGATACCACATCCCCTTATTTGAACTCCGCCTGATACAGAAGCCGCTATTTTTTTTGCTCAGACTGCAATATTTTCTTCATACTAACTCGGTATCCGGTGAGACTTCGACCGATTAACTCCCACCTAAATTACGGACAATATGAAACACTCGGATACTTCATCTTGTGAACGTACACTGTAGTTCTCCATGGGGACTGACAGTTGAACTTAGAAAATAACAGGCTACCACATCCCCATATTTTTACTCCGCCTAGTGAAGAAGCCGCTATTTTTTTTGTTCAGACTGCAATAACTTCTTCATAATAATTCAGAATCCGGTGAGACTTCGACCAATTAACTTCCACCTAAATTACGAACAATATGGAACACTCGGATACTTCATCTTGTGAACGCATACTGTAGTTCTCTATGGGCACTGACAGTTGTACTTAGAAAACAACAGGATACAACATCGCCATATTTGAACTCCGCCTAGTGCAGAAGCCGCTATTTTTTTGTTCAGACTGCAATAACTTCTTCATAATAATTCAGAATCCGGTGAGACTTTGACCAATTAACTCCCACCTAAATTACGAACAATATGGAACACTCGGATACTTCATCTTGTGAACGCATACTGTAGTTCTCTATGGGCACTGACAGTTGTACTTAGAAAATAACAGGATACAACATCGCCATATTTGAATTCCGCCTAGTGCAAAAGCCGCTATTTTTTTTGTTCATATTGCAATATTTTCTTCATACTAACTCGGAATCCGGCGAGACTTCGACCGATTAACTCCCACCAAAATTACGGACAATATGAAACACTCGGATACTTCATCTTGTGAACGTAAACTGTAGTTCTCCATGGGGACTGACAGTTGTACTTAGAAATTAACAGGCTACCACATCCCCTTTTTGAACTCCGCCTAGTGCAGAAGCCGCTATTTTTTTGTTCAGACTGCAATAACTTCTTCATACTAGTTAAGAATCCGGTGAGACTTCGACCAATTAACTCCTACCTAAATTACGGACAATATGGAACACTCGGATATTTCATCTTGTGAACGGATACTGTAGTTCTCCATGGGCACTGACAGTTATACTTAGAAAAACAAGATACCACATCCCCTTATTTGAACTCCGCCTGGTACAGAAGCCACTATTTTTTTTGTTCAGACTGCAATATTTTCTTCATACTAACTCGGTATCCGGTGAGACTTCGACTGATTAACTCCCACCTAAATTACGGACAATATGAAACACTCGGATACTTCATCTTGTGAACGTACACTGTATTTCTCCATGGGGACTGACAGTTGTACTTAGAAAATAACAGGCTACCACATCCCCATATTTGAACTCCGCCTAGTGAAGAAGCCGCAATTTTTTTGTTCAGACTGCAATAACTTCTTCATAATAATTCAGAATCCGATGAGACTTCGACCAATTAACTTCCACCTAAATTACGAACAATATGAAACACTCGGATACTTCATCTTGTGAACGCATACTGTAGTTCTCTATGGGCACTGACAGTTGTACTTAGAAAACAACAGGATACAACATCGCCATATTTGAACTCCGCCTAGTGCAGATGCCGCTATTTTTTTGTTATGATTGCAATATTTTCTTCATACTAATTCAGAATCCTGTGAGACTTCGACCAATTAACTCCCACGTAAATTACGGACAATATGAAACACTCGGATACTTCATCTTGTGAACGTACATTGTAGTTCTCCTTGGGGACTGACAGTTGTACTTAGAAAATAACAGGCAACCACATCCCCATATTCGAACTCCGCCTAGTGTAGAAGCCGCTATTTTTTTTATTCAGACTGCAATAACTTCTTCATAATAATTCAGAATCCGGTGAGACTTCGACCAATTAACTCCCACCTAAATTACGGACAATATGGAACACTCGGATACTTCATCTTGTGAACCCATACTGTAGTTCTCCATGGGCACCGACAGTTGTACTTAGAAAATAACAGGATAACACATCCCCATATTTGAACTCCGCCTAGTGCAGAAGCCACTATTTTTTTTGTTCAGACTGCAATAACTTCTTCATACTAATTTAGAATCCGGTGAGACTTCGACCGATTAACTCCACCTAAATTACGGACAATATGAAACACTCGGATACTTCATCTTGTGAACGTACACTGTAGTTCTCTATGGGGACTGACAGTTGTACTTAGAAAATAACAGGCTACCACATCCCCATATTTGAACTCCGCCTAGTGCAGAAGCCGCTATTTTTTTTGTTCAGACTGCAATAACTTCTTCATAGTAATTCAGATTCCGGTTAGACTTCGACCTATTAACTCCCACCTAAATTATGGACAATACCGAACACTCGGATACTTCATCCTGTGAACGCATACTGTAGTTCTCCTTGGGAACTGACAGTTGTACTTAGAAAATAACAGGATACCACATCCCCATATTTGAACTCCGCCTAGTGTAGAAGCCGCTATTTTTTTTGTTCAGACTGCAATATTTTCTTCATACTAACTCGGAATCCGGCGAGACTTCGACCGATTAACTCCCACCTAAATTACGGACAATATGAAACACTCGGATACTTCATCTTTTGAACGTACACTGTAGTTCTTCATGGGGACTGACAGTTGTACTTGGAAAATAAAAGGCTACCACATCCTCATATTTGTACTCCGCCTAGTGCAGAAGCCGCAATTTTTTTGTTCAGACTGCAATAACTTCTTCATAATAATTCAGAATCCGGGGAGACTTCTAACAATTTACTCCCACCTAAATTACGGACAATATGGAACACTCGGATACTTCATCTTGTGAACGTACACTGTAGTTCTCCATGGGGACTGACAGTTGTACTTAAAAAATAACGGGCTACCACATCCCCATATTTGAACTCCGCCTAGTGCAGAAGCCGCTATTTTTTTGTTCAGACTGCAATAACTTCTTCATACTAATTCAGAATCCGGTGAGACTTCGACCGATTAACTCCCACCTAAATTACGGACAATATGAAACACTCGGATACTTCATCTTGTGAACGTACACTGTAATTCTCCATGGGGACTGACAGTTGTACTTAGAAAATAACAGGCTACCGCATCCCCATATTTGAACTCCGCCTAGTGTAGAAGCCGCTATTTTTTCTTTAGACTGCAATAACTTCTTCATACTAATTTAGAATCCGGTGAGACTACGACCAATTAACTCCCACCTAAATTATGGACAATATGGAACACTCGGATACTTCATCTTGTGAACGTACACTGTAGTTCTTCATGGGGACTGAAAGTTGTACTTAGAAAATAACAGGCTACCACATCCCCATATTTGAACTCCGCCAAGTGCAGAAGCCGCTATTTTTTTGTTCAGACTGCAATAACTTCTTCATACTAATTCAGAATCCGGTGAGACTTCGACCAATTAACTCCCACCTAAATTACGGACAATATGTAACACTCGGATAATTCATTTTGGGAACGCATACTGTGGTTCTCCCTGGGCACTGACAGTTGTACTCAAAAATAATAGGATACTACATCCCCATATTTGAACTCCGCCTAGTGCAGAAGCTGCTATTTTTTTGTTCAGACAGTAATAACTTCTTCATACTAATTCAGAATCCTATGAGTCTTCGACCAATTAACTCCCACCTAAATTACGGACAATATGGAACGCTCGGATACTTCATCTTGTGAACGCATACTGTAGTTCTCCATGGGCACTGACAGTTGTACTTAGAAAATAACAGGATACCACATTCCCTTATTTGAATTCCGCCTAGTAAAGAAGCCGCTATTTTTTTTGTTCAGACTACAATATTTTCTTCATACTAACTCGGAATCCGCCGAGACTTCGACCGATTAACTCCCACCAAAATTACGGACAATATGAAACACTCGGATACTTCATCTTGTGAACGTACACTGTAGTTCTCCATGGGGACTGACAGTTGTACTTAGAAAATAACAGGCTACCACATCTCCATATTTGAACTCCGCTTAGTGCAGAAGCCACTATATTTTGTTCAGACTGCAATAACTTCTTCATACTAGTTCAGAATCCAGTGAGACTTCGACCAATTAACTCTCACCTAAATTACGGACAATATGGAACACTCGGATATTTCATCTTGTGAACGCATACTGTAGTTCTCCATGGGCACTGACCGTTGTACTTAGAAAAACAGGATACCACATCCCCTTATTTGAACTCCGCCTGGTAGAGAAGCCGCTATTTTTTGGGTTCAGACTGCAATATTTTCTTCATACTAACTCGGAATCCAGTGAGACTTCGACCGATTAACTCCCACTTACATTACGGATAATATGAAACACTCGGATACTTCATCTTGTGAACGTACACTGTAGTTCTCCATGGGGAATGACAGTTGTACTTAGAAAATAACAGGCTACCACATCCCCATATTTGAACTCCGCCTAGTGAAGAAGCCGTTATTTTTTTTGTTCGGACTGCAATAACGTCTTCATACTAATTCAGAATCCGGTGAGACTTCGACTAATTAACTCCCACCTAAATTACGAACAATATGGAACACTCGGATACTTCATCTTGTGAACGCATACTGTCGTTCTCTATGGGCACTGACATTTGTACTTAGAAAACAACAGGATACAACATCGCCATATTTGAACTCCGCCTAGTGCAGAAGCCGCTATTTTTTTTGTTATGATTGCAATATTTTCTTCATACTAATTCAGAATCTTGTGAGACTTCGACCGATTAACTCCCACCTAAATTACGGACAATATGAAACACTCGGATTCTTCATCTTCTGAACGTACACTGTAGTTCTACATGGGGACTGACAGTTGTACTTAGAAAATAACAAGCAACCATATCCCCATATTTGAACTCCGCCTAGTGCAGAAGCCGCTATTTTTTTTGTTCAGACTGCAATAACTTCTTCATAATAATTCAGAATCCGGTGAGACTTCGACCAATTAACTCCCACCTAAATTACGGACAATATGGAACACTCGGATACTTCATCTTGTGAACGCATACTGTAGTTCTCCATCGGCACTGACAGTTGTACTTGGAAAATAACAGGATACCACATCCCCATATTTGAACTCCGCCTAGTGTAGAAGCTGCTATTTTTTTGTTCAGGCTCCAGTAAATTCTTCATACTAATTTAGAATCCGGTGAGACTTCGACCGATTAACTCCCACTTAAATTACGGACAATATGGAACACTCGAATAATTCATCTTGGGAACGCATACTGTAGTTCTCCATTTTACTTAGAAAATAACAGGATACCACATCCCCTTATTTGAATTCCGCCTAGTACAGAAGCCGCTATTTTTTTTGTTCAGACTGCAATAACTTCTTTATAATAATTCAGAATCCGGTGAGAATTCGACCAATTAACTCCCACCTAAATTACGGACAATATGGAACACTCGGATATTTCATCTTGTGAACGCATACTGTAGTTCTCCATGGGCATTGACAGTTGTACTTAAAAATAACAGGATACGACATCCCCATATTTGAACTCCGCCTGGCGCAGAAGCCGCTATTTTTTTGTCCAGACTGCAATAACTTCTTCATACTAATTCAGAATCCGGCGAGACTTCGATCAATTAACTCCATCCTAAATTACGGACAATATGGAACACTCAGATACTTCATCTTGTGAACGCATATTGTAGTTCTCCATGGGCACTGACAGTTGTACTTAGAAAATAACAGGATACCACATCCCCATATTTAAACTCCGCCTAGTGGAGAAGCCGCTATTTTTTTTGTTCAGACTGCAATAACTTATTCATACTAATTCAGAATCTGGTGAGACTTCGACCAATTAACTTCCACCTAAATTACGGACAATATGAAACACTCAAATACTTCATCTTGTGAACGCATACTATAGTTCTCCTTGGGCACTGACAGTTATACTCAGAAAATAACAGTATACCACATCCCCATATTTGAACTCCGCCTAGTACTAAAGCCGCTATTTTTTTGTTCAGACTGCAATATTTTCTTCATACTAACTCGGAATCCGGCGAGACTTCGACCGATTAACTCCTACCTAAATTACTGACAATATGAAACACTCGGATACTTCATCTTGTGAACGTACACTGTAGTTCTCCATGGGACTGACAGTTGTACTTAGAAAATAACACGATACCACATCCCCATATTTGAACTCCGCCTAGTGCATAAGCCGCTATTTCTTTTGTTCAGACTGCAATAACTTCTTCATAATAATTCAGAGTCCGGTGAGACTTCGACCAATTAACTCCCACCTAAATTACGAACAATATGGAACACTCGGATACTTCATCTTGTGAACGCATACTGTAGTTCTCCATGGGCATTGACAGTTGTACTTAGAAAATAACACGATACCACATCCCCATATTTGAACTTCGCCTAGTGAAGAAGCCGCTATTTTTTTGTTCAGACTGCAATATTTTCTTCATACTAATTCAGAATACGGTGAGACTTCGACCAATTAACTCCCACCTAAATTACGGACAATATGGAACACTCGGATACTTCATCTTGTGAAAGCATACTGTAGTTCTCCTTGGGCACTGACAGTTGTACTTAGAAAATAACAGGATACCACATCCCCTTATTTGAACTCCGCCTAGTATATTTTCTTCATAGTAACTCGGAATCCGGCGAGACTTCGACCGATTAACTCCCACCTAAATTACGTACAATATGAAACACTCGGATACTTCATCTTGTGAACGTACACTATAGTTCTCCATAGGGACTGATAGTTGTACTTAGAAAACAACAGGATACAACATCGCCATATTTGAACTCCGCCTAGTGCAGAAGCCGCTATTTTTTTGTTATGATTGCAATATTTTCTTCATACTAATTCAGAATCTTGTGAGACTTCGACCGATTAACTCCCACCTAAATTACGTACAATATGAAACACTCGGATTCTTAATCTTGTGAACGCATACTGTAGTTCTCCATGGGCACTGACAATTGTACTTGGAAAATAACAGGATACCACATCCCCATATTTGAACTCCGCCTAGTGTAGAAGCCGCTATTTTTTTGTTCAGGCTCCAATAATTTCTTCATACTAATTCAGAATCCGGTGAGACTTCGACCGATTAACTCCCACTTAAATTACGGACAATATGGAACACTCGGATAATTCATCTTTTGAACGCATACTGTGGTTCTCCATGGACACTAACAGTTGTACTTAGAAAATAACAGGATACCACATCCCCTTATTTGAATTCCGCCTAGTACAGAAGCCGCTATTTTTTTTGTTCAGACTACAATAACTTCTTCATAATAATTCATAATCCGGTGAGAATTCGACCAATTAACTCCCACCTAAATTACGGACAATATGGAACACTCAGATATTTCATCTTGTGAACGCATACTGTAGTTCTCCATGGGCACTGACAGTTGTACTTAAAAATAACAGGATACGACATCCCCATATTTGAAATCCGCCTAGCGCTGAAGCCGCTAATTTTTTTGTTCAAACTACAATAATTTTTTCATACTAATTCAGAATCCGGTGAGACTTCGACCAATTAACTCCCATCTAAATTACGGACAATATGGAACACTCGGATACTTCATCTTGTGAACGCATAGTGTAGTTCTCCATAGGCACTGACAGCTGTACTTAGAAAATAACAGGATAGCACATCCCCTTATTTGAACTCTGCCTAGTACAGAAGCCGCTATTTTTTTTGTTCAGACTGCAATATTTTCTTCATACTAACTCGGAATCCGACGAGACTTCGACCGATTAACTCCCACCTAAATTACGGACAATATGAAACACTCGGATACTTCATCTTGTGAGCGTACACTGTAGTTCTCCATGGGGACTGACAGTTGTACTTAGAAAATAACAGGCTACCACATCCTCATATTTGAACTCCGCCTAGTGCAGAAGCCGCTATTTTTTTGTTCAGACTAAAATAACATCTTCATACTAATTCAGAATCCGGTGAGACTTCGACCAATTAACTCTCACCTAAATTACGGACAATATGAAACACTCGGATACTTAATCTTGTGAACGTACACTGTAGTTCTCCATTGGAACACACAGTTGTATTTAGTAAATAACAGGCTACCACATCCCAATATTTGAACTCCGCCTAGTGCAGAAGCCGCTATTTTTTTTTGTTCAGACTGCAATAACTTCTTCATAATAATTCAGAGTCCGATGAGACTTCGACCAATTATCTCCCACCTAGATTACGGACAATATGGAACGGTCGGATACTTCATCTTGTGAACGCATACTGTAGTTCTCCATGGGCACTGACAGTTGTACTTAGAAAATAACAGGATACCACATCCCCTTATTTGAACTCCGCCTAGTACAGAAGTCGTAATTTTTTTTGTTCAGACTGCAATATTTTCTTCATACTAACTCAGAATCCGGCGAGACTTCGACCGATTAACTACCACCTAAATTACGGACAATATGAAACACTCGGATACTTCATCTTGTGAACGTAAACTGTAGTTCTCCATAGGGACTGACAGTTGTACTTAGAAAATAACAGGCTACGGCATCCCCATATTTGAACTCCGCCTAGTGCAGAAGCCACTATTTTTTTTGTTCAGACTGCAATAACTTCTTCATACTAATTCAGAATCCGGTGAGACTTCGACCAATTAACTCCCACCTAAATTACGGACAATATGGAACACTCGGATACTTCATCTTGTCAACGCATACTGTACTTCTCTATGGGCACTGGCAGTTGTACTTAGAAAATAACAGGATACCACATCCCTATATTTGAACTCCGCCTATTGCAGAAGCCGCTATTTTTTTTGTTCATACTTCAATAACTTCTTCATACTAATTCAGAATCCGGTGAGACTTCGACCGATTAACTCCCACCTAAATTACGGACAATATGAAACTCTCGGATACTTCATCTTGTGAACGTACACTGTAGTTCTCCATGGGGACCGACAGTTGTACATAGAAAATAACAGGCAACCACATACCCATATTTGAACTCCGCCTAGTGCAGAAGCCGCTATTTTCTTTGTTCAGACTGCAATAACTTCTTCATAATAATTCAAAATCCGGTGAGACTTCGACCAATTAACTCCCACCTAAATTACGGACAATATGGAACACTCGGATGCTTCATCTTGTGAACGCATACTGTAGTTCTCTATGGGCACTGATAGTTGTACTTAGAAAACAACAGGATACAACATCGCCTTATTTGAACTCCTCCTAGTGCAAAAGCCGCTATTTTTTTGTTTAGACTGCAATAACTTCTTCATACTAATTTAAAATCCGGTGAGACTTCGACCAATTAACTCCCACCTAAATTACGGACAATATTGAACACTCGGATACTTCATCTTGTGAACGCATACTGCAGTTTTCCATGGGCACTAACAGTTGTACTTAGAAAATAACAGGATACCACAACCCCTTATTTGAACTCCGCCTAGTACAGAAGCTGATATTTTTTTTGTTCAGACTGCAATATTTTCTTCATACTAACTCGGAATCCGGGGAGACTTCGACCGATTAACTCCCACCTAAATTACGGACAATATGAAACACTCAGATACTTCATCTTGTGAACGTACACTGTAGTTCTCCTTGGGTACTGACAGTTGTACTTAGAAAATAACAGGATACCACATCCCCTTATTTGAACTCCGCCTAGTACAGAAGCTAATATTATTTTTGTTCAGACTGCAATATTTTCTTCATACTAACTCGGAATCCGGCGAGACTTCGACCGATTAACTCCCACCTAAATTACGGACAATTTGAAACACTCGGGTTCTTCTTCTTGTGAACGTACACTGTAGTTCTCCATGGGGACAGACAGTTGTACTTTGAAAATAATAGGCTAGCACAGCCCCATATTTAAACTCCGCCTAGTGCAGAAGCTGCTATTTTTTTTGTTCAGACTGCAATAACTTCTTCATACTAATTCAGAATCCGGGGAGACTTCGACCGATTAACTCCCACCTAAATTAAAGACAATATGGAACACTCGGATACTTCACCTTGTGAACGCAAACTGTAATTCTCCATGTGAACTGACAGTTGTACTTAGAAAATAACTGGATGCCACATCCCCATATTTGACCTCTGCCTAGTGCAAAAGCCGATATTTTTTTTGTTCGGACTGCAATAACTTCTTCATACTAATTCAGAATCTGGTGAGACTTCGAATAATTAACTCACACGTAAATTACGGACAATATGGAACACTCGGACACCTCATCTTGTGAACGCATACTGTAGTTCTCCATGGACACAGACAGTTGTACTTAGAAAATAACAGGATACAACATCGCCATATTTGAACTCCGCCTAGTGAAGAAGCCGCTATTTTTTTGTTCAGACTGCAATATTTTCTTCATACTAACTCGGAATCCGGAGACACTTCGACCGATTAACTCCCGCCTAAATTACGGACAATATAAAACACTCGGATACTTCATCTTGTGAACGTATATTGTAGTTCTCCATGGGACTGACATTTGTACTTAGAAAATAACATGCTACCACATCCCCATATTTGAACTCCGCATAGTGCAGAAGCCGCTATTTTTTTTCCAGACTGCAATAACGTCTTCATACTAATTCAGAATCCGGTGAGAATTCGACCAATTAACTCCCACCTAAATTACGGACAATATGGAACACTCGGATACTTCATTTTGTGAACGCATACTGTAGTTATCCATGGGCACAGACCGTTGTACTTAGAAAATAACATGATACCAAATCTCCATCTTTGAACTCCGCCTAGTACAGAAGCCGCTATTGTTTTTGTTCAGACTACAATATGTTCTTCATACTAACTCGGAATCCGGTGGGACTTCGACCGATTAACTCCCAACTAAATTACGGACAATATGGAACACTCGGATACCTCTTCTTGTGAACGCATACTGTAGTTTTCCATTGGCTCTATTAGTTGTACTTAGAAAATAACAGGATACAACATCTCCATATTTGAACTCCGCCTAGTGCAGAAGCCGCTATTTTTTTGTTCAGACTGCAATATTTTCTTCATACTAACTCGGAATCCGACGAGACTTCGACCGATTAACTCCCACCTAAATTACGGACAATATGGAACACTCGCATACTTCATCTTGTGAACGCATACTGTAGTTCTTCATGGGCACTGACAGTTGTACTTAGAAAATAACAGGATACCACATCCCCATATTTGAACTCTGTCTAATACAGAAGCCGCTATTTTTTTTGTTCAGACTGCAATATTTTATTCATACTTACTCGGAATCCGGCGAGACTTCGACCGATTAACTACCACCTAAATTACGGACAATATGAAACACTCAGATACTTCATCTGATGAACGTACACTGTAGTTCTCCATGGGGACTGACAGTTGTACTTACAAAATAACAGGCTATACCACATCTCCATATTTGAACTCCGACTAGTGTAGAAGCTGCTATTTTTTTTGTTCAGACTGCAATAACTTATTCATAATAATTCAGAATCCGTTGAGACTTCGACCAATTAACTCCCACCAAAATTACAGACAATATGGAACATTCGGATAATTCATCTTGTGAACGCATACTGTAGTACTCCATGGGCACTTACAATTGTACTTAGAAGATAACGGGATACCACATCCCCATATTTGAACTCCGCTTAGTGTAGAAGCCGCTATTTTTTTGTTCAGACTGCAATATCTTCATACTAATTCAGAATCCGGTGAGACTTCGACCAATTAACTCCCACCTAAATTACGGACAATATGGAACACTCGGATACTTCATCTTGTGAACGCATACTATATTTCTCCATGGTTACTGACAGTTGTACTTAGAAAACAACAGGATACCACATTCCCTTATTTGAACTCCGCCTAGTACGGAAGCCGCTATTTTTTTGTTCAGATTGCAATAACTTCTTCCTACTAATTCAGAATCCGGTGAGAGTTCGACCAATTAACTCCCACCTAAATTACGGACAATATGGAATACTCGGATACCTCACCTTGTGAACGCATACTGTAGTTCTCCACGGGCACTGACAGTTGTACTTAGAAAATAACAGGATACCACATCCCCATATGTGAACTCCGGCTAGTGCAGAAGCCGCTATTTTTTTTTGTTCAGACTGCAATATTTTCTTCATACTAACTCGAAATCCGACGAGACTTCGACTTATTAACTCCCACCTAAATTACGGACAATATGAAACACTCGGATACTTCATCTTGTGAACGTACACTGTAGTTCTCCTTGGGGACTAACAGTTGTACTTAGAAAATAACAGGCAACCACATCCCCATATTTGAACTCCGCCTAGTGCAGAAGCCCCAATTTTTTTTGTTCAGACTGCAATAACTTCTTCATACTAATTCAGAATCCGGTGAGACTTCGACCAATTAACTCACACCTAAATTACGGACAATATGGAACACTCGGATACTTCACCTTGTGAATGCATACTGTAGTTCTCCAAGGGCACTAACGGTTGTACTTAGAAAATAACAGGATACCACATCCCCATATTTGAACTCTTCCTAGTGCAGAAGCCGCTATTTTTTTGTTCAGACTGCAATAACTTCTTCATAATTATTCAGAATCCGGTGAGACTTCGACCAATTAACTCCCACCTAAATTACGGACAATATGGAACACTCGGATACTTCACCTTGTGAACGCATACTGTAGTTCTCCAAGGGCACTAACAGTTTTACTTTGAAAATAACAGGCTACCACATCCCCATATTTGAACTCCGCATAGTGCAGAAGCCGCTATTTTTTTTTCAGACTGCAATAACTTCTTCATACTAACTCAGAATCCAGTGAGAATTCGACCAATTAACTCCCACCTAAATTACGGACAATATGGAACACTTGGATACTTCATCTTGTGAACGCATACTGTAGTTCTCCTTGGGCACTGACAGATGTACTTAGAAAATAACAGGATACCAAATCCCCATCTTTGAACTCCGCCTAGTACAGAAGCCGCTATTGTTTTTGTTCAGACTACAATATGTTCTTCATACTAACTCGGAATCCGGCGGGACTTCGACCGATTAACTCCCAACTAAATTACGGACAATATGGAACACTCGGATACCTTTTCTTGTGAACGCATACTGTAGTTTTCCATTGGCACTATTAGTTGTACTTAGAAAATAACAGGATACAACATCTCCATATTTGAACTCCGCCTAGTGCAGAAGCCGCTATTTTTTTGTTCAGACTGCAATATTTTCTTCATACTAACTCGGAATCCGACGAGACTTCGACCGATTAACTCCCACCTAAATTACGGACAATATGGAACACTCAAATACTTCATCTTGTGAACGCATACTGTAGTTCTTCATGGGCACTGGTAGTTGTACTTAGAAAATAACAGGATACCACATCCCCATATTTGAACTCTGCCTAGTACAGAAGCCGCTATTTTTTTTGTTCAGACTGCAATATTTTATTCATACTTACTCGGAATCCGGCGAGATTTCGACCGATTAACTACCACCTAAATTACGGACAATATGAAACACTCGGATACTTCACCTGATGAACGTACACTGTAGTTCTCCATGGGGACTGACAGTTGTACTTACAAAATAACAGGCTATACCACATCTCCATATTTGAACTCCGACTAGTGTAGAAGCTGCTATTTTTTTTGTTCAGACCGCAATAACTTCTTCATAATAATTCATAATCCGTTGAGACTTCGACCAATTAACTCCCACCTAAATTACAGACAATATTGAACAATCGGATACTTCATCTTGTGAACTCATACTGTAGTACTCCATGGGCACTTACAGTTGTACTTAGAAAATAACAGGATACCACATCCCCATATTTGAACTCTGCTTAGTGTAGAAGCCGCTATTTTTTTGTTCAGACTGCAATAACTTCTTCATACTAATTCAGAATCCGGTGAGACTTCGACCAATTAACTCCCACCTAAATTACGGACAATATGGAACACTCGGATACTTCATCTTGTGAACGCATACTATAGTTCACCATGGGCACTGACAGTTGTACTTAGAAAACAACAGCATACCACATTCCCTTATTTGAACTCGCCTAGTACGGAACCGCTATTTTTTTGTTCAGATTGCAATAACTTCTTCCTACTAATTCAGAATCCGGTGAGAGTTCGACCAATTAACTCCCACCTAAATTACGGACAATATGGAATACTCGGATACCTCACCTTGTGAACGCATACTGTAGTTCTCCACGGGCACTGACAGTTGTACTTAGAAAATAACAGGATACCACATCCCCATATTTGAACTCCGACTAGTGCAGAAGCCGCTATTTTTTTTGTTCAGACTGGAATATTTTCTTCATACTAACTCGAAATCCGGCGAGACATCGACTTATTAACTCCCACCTAAATTACGGACAATAAGAAACACTCGGATACTTCATCTTGTGAACGTACACTGTAGTTCTCCTTGGGGACTAACAGTTGTACTTAGAAAATAACAGGCAACTACATCCCCATATTTGAACTCCGCCTAGTGCAGAAGCCCCAATTTTTTTTGTTCAGGCTGCAATAACTTCTTCATACTAATTCAGAATCCGGTGAGACTTTGACCAATAAACTCACACCTAAATTACGGACAATATGGAACACTCAGATACTTCATCTTGTGAACGCATACTTTAGTTCTCTATGGGCGTTGACAGTTGACTTTGAAAATAACAGGATACCACATCACCATATTTGAACTCCACCTAGTGCAGAAGCCGCTATTTTTTTGTTCAGACTGCAATAATTTCTTCATACTAATTCAGAATCCGGTGAGACTTCGACCAATTAACTCCCACCTAAATTACGGACAATATGGAACACTCGGATACTTCACCTTGTGAATGCATATTGTAGTTCTCCAAGGGCACTAACGGTTGTACTTAGAAAATAACAGGATACCACATCCCCATATTTGAACTCTTCCTAGTGCAGAAGTCGCTATTTTTTTGTTCACTTTGCAATAACTTCTTCATAATTATTCAGAATCCGGTGAGACTTCGACCAATTAACTCCCTCCTAAATTACGGACAATATGGAACACTCGGATACTTCACCTTGTGAACGCATACTGTAGTTCTCCAAGGGCACTAACAGTTTTACTTTGAAAATAACAGGATACCACATCCCCATATTTGAACTCCTCCTAGTGCAGAAGCCGCTATTTTTTTGTTCAGACTGCAATAACTTCTTCAGACTAATTTAGAATCCGGTGAGACTTCGACCAATTAACTCCCACCAAAATTACGGACAATATTGAACACTCGAATACTTCATCTTGTGAACGCATACTGTAGTTCTCCATGGGCACTGATAGTTGTACTTAGAAAATAACTGGATACCATATCCCCTTATATGAACCCCGCCTAGTACAGAAGCCGATTTTTTTTCCAGACTGCAATATTTTCTTCATACTAACTCGGAATCTGGCGAGACTTCAACCGATTAACTCCCACCTAAATTACGGACAATATGGAACACTCGGATACTTCATCTTATGAATGCATACTGTAGTTCTCTATGGGCACTGACAGTTGTACTTAGAAAATTACAGGATACCACATCCCCATATTTGAACTCCGCTTAGTGCAGAAGCCACTATTTTTTTGTTCAGACTGCAATAACTTCTTCATACTAATTCAGAATCCGGTGAGACTTCGACCAATTAACTCCCACCTAAATTACGAACATTATGGAGCACTCGGATACTTCATCTTGTCAACGCAAACTGTAGTTCTCCATGTGCACTGACAGTTGTACTTAGAAAATAAATGGATGCCAAATCCCCATATTTGACCTCCGCCTAATGCAGAAGCCGGTAATTTTTTGTTCAGACTACAATAACTTCTTCATACTAATTCAGAATCCGGTGAGACTTCGACCAATTAACTACCACCTAAATTACGGACAATATGGAACACTCGAACACCTCATCTTGTGAACGCATACTGTAGTTCTCAATGGGCCCTGACAGTTGTACTTAGAAAATAACAGGATACAACATCGCCATATTTGAAATCCGCCTAGTGAAGAAGCCGCTATTTTTTTGTTCAGACTGCAATATTTTCTTCATACTAACTCGGAATCCGGCGTGACTTCGACCGATTAACTCCCACCTAAATTACGGACAATATGAAACACTCGGATACTTCATCTTGTTAACGTACACTGTAGTTCTCCATGGGGACTGACAGTTGTACTTAGAAAATAACAGGCTACTACATCCCCATATTTGAACTCCGTCTAGTGTAGAAGCTGCTATTTTTTTTGTTCAGACTGCAATAACTTTTTCATACTAATTAAGAATCCGGTGAGACTTCGACCAATTAACTCCCACCTAAATTACGGACAATATGGAACACTCGGATACTTCATCTTATGAACGCATACTGTAGTTCTCTATGGGCACTGACAGTTGTACTTAGAAAATTACAGCATACCACATCCCCATATTTGAACTCCGCCTAGTGGAGAAGCCGCTATTTTTTTGTTCAGACTGCAATAACTTCTTCATACTAATTCAGAATCCGGTGAGACTTCGACCGATTAACTCTCACCTAAATTACGGACAATATGGAACACTCGGATACTTCACCTTGTGAACGCATACTGTAGTTCTCCAAGGGCACTAACAGTTTTACTTTGAAAATAACAGGTTACCAAATCCCCATATTTGAACTCCGCCTAGTGCAGAAGCCGCTATTTTTTTTGTTCAGGCTGCAATATTTTCTTCATACTAACTCGGAATCCGGCGAGACTTCGACAAATTAACTCCCACCTAAATTACAGACAATATGAAACACTCGGATATTTCATCTTGTGAACGCATAGTGTAGTACTTCTTGGGCACTAACAGTTGTACTTAGAAAATAATAGGATACCACATCCCCATATTTGAACTCCGCCTAGTACAGAAACCGCTATTGTTTTTGTTCAGACTACAATATGTTCTTCATACTAACTCGGAATCCGGCGGGACTTCGACCGATTAACTCCCAACTAAATTACGGACAATATGGAACACTCAGATACCTCTTCTTGTGAACGCATATTGTAGTTTTCCATTGGCACTATTAGTTGTACTTAGAAAATAACAGGATACAACATCTCCATATTTGAACTCCGCCTAGTGCAGAAGCCGCTATTTTTTTGTTCAGACTGCAATATTTTCTTCATACTAACTCGGAATCCGACGAGACTTCGACCGATTAACTCCCACCTAAATTACGGACAATATGGAACACTCGGATACTTCATCTTGTTAACGCATACTGTAGTTCTTCATGGGCACTGACAGTTGTACTTAGAAAATAACAGGATACCACATGCCCATATTTGAACTCTGCCTAGTACAGAAGCCGCTATTTTTTTTGTTCAGACTGCAATATTTTCTTCATACTAACTCGGAATCCGGCGAGACTTCGACCGATTAACTACCACCTAAATTACGGACAATATGAAACACTCGGATACTTAATCTGTTGAACGTACACTGTAGTTCTCCATGGGGACTGACAGTTGTACTTACAAAATAACAGGCTATACCACATTTCCATATTTGAACTCCGACTAGTGCAGAAGCTGCTATTTTTTTGTTCAGACTGCAATAATTTCTTCATAATAATTCAGAATCCGTTGAGACTTCAACCAATTAACTCCCACCTAAATTAAAGACAATATGGAACACTCAGATACTTCATCTTGTGAACGCATACTGTAGTACTCCATGGGCACTTACAGTTGTACTTAGAAAATAACAAGATACCACATCCCCATATTTGAACTCCGCTTAGTGTAGAAGCCGCTATTTTTTTGTTCAGACTGCAATAACTTCTTCATACTAATTCAGAACCCGGTGAGACTTCGACCAATTAACTCCCACCTAAATTACGGACAATATGGAACACTCGGATACTTCACCTTGTGAATGCATATTGTAGTTCTCCAAGGGCACTAACGGTTGTACTTAGAAAATAACAGGATACCACATCCCCATATTTGAACTCTTCCTAGTGCAGAAGTCGCTATTTTTTTGTTCACTTTGCAATAACTTCTTCATAATTATTCAGAATCCGGTGAGACTTCGACCAATTAACTCCCTCCTAAATTACGGACAATATGGAACACTCGGATACTTCACCTTGTGAACGCATACTGTAGTTCTCCAAGGGCACTAACAGTTTTACTTTGAAAATAACAGGATACCACATCCCCATATTTGAACTCCTCCTAGTGCAGAAGCCGCTATTTTTTTGTTCAGACTGCAATAACTTCTTCAGACTAATTTAGAATCCGGTGAGACTTCGACCAATTAACTCCCACCAAAATTACGGACAATATTGAACACTCGAATACTTCATCTTGTGAACGCATACTGTAGTTCTCCATGGGCACTGACAGTTGTACTTAGAAAATAACTGGATACCATATCCCCTTATATGAACCCCGCCTAGTACAGAAGCCGATTTTTTTTCCAGACTGCAATATTTTCTTCATACTAACTCGGAATCTGGCGAGACTTCAACCGATTAACTCCCACCTAAATTACGGACAATATGGAACACTCGGATACTTCATCTTATGAATGCATACTGTAGTTCTCTATGGGCACTGACAGTTGTACTTAGAAAATTACAGGATACCACATCCCCATATTTGAACTCCGCTTAGTGCAGAAGCCACTATTTTTTTGTTCAGACTGCAATAACTTCTTCATACTAATTCAGAATCCGGTGAGACTTCGACCAATTAACTCCCACCTAAATTACGAACATTATGGAGCACTCGGATACTTCATCTTGTCAACGCAAACTGTAGTTCTCCATGTGCACTGACAGTTGTACTTAGAAAATAAATGGATGCCAAATCCCCATATTTGACCTCCGCCTAATGCAGAAGCCGGTAATTTTTTGTTCAGACTACAATAACTTCTTCATACTAATTCAGAATCCGGTGAGACTTCGACCAATTAACTACCACCTAAATTACGGACAATATGGAACACTCGAACACCTCATCTTGTGAACGCATACTGTAGTTCTCAATGGGCCCTGACAGTTGTACTTAGAAAATAACAGGATACAACATCGCCATATTTGAAATCCGCCTAGTGAAGAAGCCGCTATTTTTTTGTTCAGACTGCAATATTTTCTTCATACTAACTCGGAATCCGGCGTGACTTCGACCGATTAACTCCCACCTAAATTACGGACAATATGAAACACTCGGATACTTCATCTTGTTAACGTACACTGTAGTTCTCCATGGGGACTGACAGTTGTACTTAGAAAATAACAGGCTACTACATCCCCATATTTGAACTCCGTCTAGTGTAGAAGCTGCTATTTTTTTTGTTCAGACTGCAATAACTTTTTCATACTAATTAAGAATCCGGTGAGACTTCGACCAATTAACTCCCACCTAAATTACGGACAATATGGAACACTCGGATACTTCATCTTATGAACGCATACTGTAGTTCTCTATGGGCACTGACAGTTGTACTTAGAAAATTACAGCATACCACATCCCCATATTTGAACTCCGCCTAGTGGAGAAGCCGCTATTTTTTTGTTCAGACTGCAATAACTTCTTCATACTAATTCAGAATCCGGTGAGACTTCGACCGATTAACTCTCACCTAAATTACGGACAATATGGAACACTCGGATACTTCACCTTGTGAACGCATACTGTAGTTCTCCAAGGGCACTAACAGTTTTACTTTGAAAATAACAGGTTACCAAATCCCCATATTTGAACTCCGCCTAGTGCAGAAGCCGCTATTTTTTTTGTTCAGGCTGCAATATTTTCTTCATACTAACTCGGAATCCGGCGAGACTTCGACAAATTAACTCCCACCTAAATTACAGACAATATGAAACACTCGGATATTTCATCTTGTGAACGCATAGTGTAGTACTTCTTGGGCACTAACAGTTGTACTTAGAAAATAATAGGATACCACATCCCCATATTTGAACTCCGCCTAGTACAGAAACCGCTATTGTTTTTGTTCAGACTACAATATGTTCTTCATACTAACTCGGAATCCGGCGGGACTTCGACCGATTAACTCCCAACTAAATTACGGACAATATGGAACACTCAGATACCTCTTCTTGTGAACGCATATTGTAGTTTTCCATTGGCACTATTAGTTGTACTTAGAAAATAACAGGATACAACATCTCCATATTTGAACTCCGCCTAGTGCAGAAGCCGCTATTTTTTTGTTCAGACTGCAATATTTTCTTCATACTAACTCGGAATCCGACGAGACTTCGACCGATTAACTCCCACCTAAATTACGGACAATATGGAACACTCGGATACTTCATCTTGTTAACGCATACTGTAGTTCTTCATGGGCACTGACAGTTGTACTTAGAAAATAACAGGATACCACATGCCCATATTTGAACTCTGCCTAGTACAGAAGCCGCTATTTTTTTTGTTCAGACTGCAATATTTTCTTCATACTAACTCGGAATCCGGCGAGACTTCGACCGATTAACTACCACCTAAATTACGGACAATATGAAACACTCGGATACTTAATCTGTTGAACGTACACTGTAGTTCTCCATGGGGACTGACAGTTGTACTTACAAAATAACAGGCTATACCACATTTCCATATTTGAACTCCGACTAGTGCAGAAGCTGCTATTTTTTTGTTCAGACTGCAATAATTTCTTCATAATAATTCAGAATCCGTTGAGACTTCAACCAATTAACTCCCACCTAAATTAAAGACAATATGGAACACTCAGATACTTCATCTTGTGAACGCATACTGTAGTACTCCATGGGCACTTACAGTTGTACTTAGAAAATAACAAGATACCACATCCCCATATTTGAACTCCGCTTAGTGTAGAAGCCGCTATTTTTTTGTTCAGACTGCAATAACTTCTTCATACTAATTCAGAACCCGGTGAGACTTCGACCAATTAACTCCCACCTAAATTACGGACAATATGGAACACTCGGATACTTCATCTTGTGAACGCATACTATAGTTCTCCATGGGCACTGATAGTTGTACTTAGAAAAAAATAGGATACCACATTCCCATATTTGAACTACGCCTAGTACGGAAGCCGCTATTTTTTTGCTCAGATTGCAATAACTTCTTCCTACTAATTCAGAATCCAGTGAGAGTTCGACCAATTAACTCCCACCTAAATTACGGACAATATGGAATACTCGGATACCTCATCTTGTGAAAGCATACTGTAGTTCTCCACGGGCACTGACAGTTGTACTTAAAAAATAACAGGATACCACATCCCCATATTTGAACTCCTCCTAGTGCAGAAGCCGCTATTTTTTTGTTCAGACTGCAATAAATTCTTCATAATTATTCAGAATTTGGTGAGACTTCGACCAATTAACTCCCACCTAAATTACGGACAATATGGAACACTCGGATACTCCACCTTGTAAACGCATATTGTAGTTCTCCAAGGGCACTAACAGTTTTACTTTGAAAATAACAGGATACCACATCCCCATATTTGAACTCCTCCTAGTGTAGAAGCCGCTATTTTTTTGTTCAGACTGCAATAACTTCTTCATACTAATTTAGAATCCGGTGAGACTTCGACCAATTAACTCCCACCAAAATTACGGACAATATTGAACACTCAGATACTTCATCTTGTGAACGCATACTGTAGTTCTCCATGGGCACTGACAGTTGTACTTAGAAAATAACTGGATACCACATCCCCTTATATGAACTCCACCTAGTACAGAAGGCGATATTTTTTTTTTCAGACTGCAATATTTTCTTCATACTAACTCGGAATCTGGCGAGACTTCGACCGATTAACTCCCACCTAAATTACGGACAATATGGAACACTCGGATACTTCATCTTATGAATGCATACTGTAATTCTCTATGGGCACTGACAGTTGTACTTAGAAAATAACAGGATACCACATCCCCATATTTGAACTCCGTTTAGTGTAGAGGCCGCTATTTTTTTGTTCAGACTGCAATAACTTCTTCATACTAATTCAGAATCCGGTGAGACTTCGACCAATTAATTCCCACCTAAATTACAGACAATATGGAGCACTCGGATACTTCATCTTGTGAACGCAAACTGTAGTTCTCCATGTGCACTGACAGTTGTACTTAGAAAATAAAAGGATGCTAAATCCCTATATTTGACCTCCGCCTAATGTAGAAGCTAGTAATTTTTTGTTCAGACTGCAATAACTTCTTCATACTAATTCAGAATCCGGTGAGACTTCGACCAATTAACTACCACCTAAATTACGGACAATATGGAACACTCGAACACCTCATCTTGTGAGCGCATACTGTAGTTCTCTATGGGCACTGACAGTTGTACTTAGAAAATAACAGCATACCACATCCCCATATTTGAACTCCGCCTAGTGAAGAAGCCGCTATTTTTTTGTTCAGACTGCAATATTTTCTTCATACTAATCGGAATCCGACGTGACTTCGACCGATTAACTCCCACCTAAATTACGGACAATATGAAACACTCGGATACTTCATCTTGTGAACGTACACTGTAGTTCTCCATGGAGACTGACAGTTGTACTTAGAAAATAACAGGCTACTACATCGCCATATTTGAACTCCGCCTAGTGCAGAAGCTGCTATTTTTTTGTTCAGACTGCAATAACTTCTTCATACTAATTCCGAATCCGGTGAGACTTCGACCAGTTAACTCCTACCTAAATTACGGACAATATGGAGCACTCGGATACTTCTTCTTATGAATGCATAATGTAGTTCTCCATGGGGACAGACAGTTGTACTTAGAAAATAACAGGATAACACATCCCCATATTTGAACTCCGCCTAGTGCAGAAGCCGCTATTTTTTTGTTCAGACTGCAATAACTTCTTCATAATAATTCGGAATCCGGCGAGACTTCGACCGATTAACTCCCACATAAATACGGACAATATAAAACACTCGGATACTTCATCTTGTGAATGTACACTGCATTTCTCCATGGGGACTGACAGTTGTACTTAGAAAATAACAGGCTACCACATCCCCATATTTGAACTCCGCCTAGTGCAGAAGCCACTATTTTTTTGTTCATACTACAATAACTTCTTCATACTAATTCAGAATCCGGTCAGAATTCGACCAATTAACTCCCACCTAAATTACGGACAATATGGAACACTCGGATACTTCATCTTGTGAACGCATATTGTAGTACTCCATGGGCACTGACAAATGTACTTAGAAAATAATAGGATACCACATCCCCATATTTGAACTCCGCCTAGTGAAGAAGCCGCTATTTTTTTAGTTCAGACTGCAATATTTTCTTCATACTAACTCGGAATCCGGCGAGACTTCGACCGATTAACTCCCACCTAAATTACAGACAATATGAAACACTCGGATACTTCATCTTGTGAACGTACAATGTAGTTCTCCATGGGGACTGACAGTTGTACTTAGAAAATAACAGACTACTACATCCTCATATTTGAACTCCGCCTAGTGCAGAAGACGCTATTTTTTTGTTCAGACTACAATAACTTCTTCATACTAATTCAGAATCCGGTGAGACTTCGACCAATTAACTCCCACCTAAATTACGGACAATATGGAACACTCGGATACTTCATCTTGTGAACGCATACTGTAGTTCTCTATGGGCACTGACAGTTGTACTTATAAAATAACAAGATACACATCCCTATATTTGAACTCCGCCTAGTGCAGAAGCGGCTATTTTTTTGTTCAGACTGCAATAACTTCTTCATACTAATTCAGAATTCGGTGAGACTTCGACCGACTAACTGTCACCTAAATTACGGATAATATGAAACACTCGGATACTTCATCTTGTGAACGTACACTGTAGTTCTCCATGAAGACTGACAGTTGTACTTGGAAAATAATAGGCTACCACATCCCCATATTTGAACTCCGCCTAGTGCAGAAGCCGCTATTTTTTTGTTCAGACTGCAATATTTTCTTCATACTAACTCGGAATCCGGCGAGACTTCGACAAATTAACTCCCACCTAAATTACGGATAATATGAAACACTCGGATATTTCATCTTGTGAACGCATACTGTAGTACTTCTTGGGCACTGACAGTTGTACTTAGAAAATAATAGGATACCACATCCCCATATTTGAACTCCTCCTAGTACAGAAGCCGCTATTTTTTTGTTCAGACTGCAATATTTTATTCATACTTACTCGGAATCCGGTAAGACTTCGACCGATTAACTCCCACCTAAATTACGGACAATATGAAACACTCGGATACTTCATCTTGTGAACGTACACTGTAGTTCTCCATGGGGACTGACAGTTGTATTTACAAAATAACAGGCTACTACATCCCCATATTTGAACTCCGCCTCGTGCAGAAGCAGCTATTTTTTTTGTTCAGACTGCAATAACTTCTTTATACTAATTCAGAATCCGGTGAGACTTCGACCAATTAACTCCCACCTAAATTACGGACAATATGGAACACTCGGATACTTCATCTTGTGAACGCATACTGTAGTTCTCTATGGGAACTGACAGTTGTACTTAGAAAATAAAAGCATACCACATCCCCATATTTGAACTCCGCCTAGTGGAGAAGCCGCTATTTTTTTTGTTCAGACTGCAATAACTTCTTCATACTAATTCAGAATCCGGTGAGACTTCGACCGATTAACTCTCACCTAAATTACGGACAATATGAAACACTCGGATACTTCATCTTGTGAACGTACATTGTAGTTCTCCATGGAGACTGACAGTTGTACTTAGAAAATAACAAGCTACCACATCCCCATATTTGAACTCCGCCTAGTGTAGAAGCCGCTATTTTTTTGTTTAGACTGCATTATTTTCTTCGTACTTACTCGGAATCCGGCGAGACTTCGACCGGTTAACTCCCACCAAAATTACGGTCAATATGAAACACTCAGATAATTCATCTTGTGAACATACGCTGTAGTTCTCCATGGCGACTTACAGTTGTACTTTGAAAATAACAGGTTACCACATCTCCATATTTGAAGTCCGCCTAGTGCAAAAGCCGCTATTTTTTGTGTTCAGACTGCAATAACTTCTTCATAATAATTCCGAATACGGTGAGACTTCGACCAATTAACTCCCACCTAAATTACGGACAATATGGAACACTCGGATACTTAATCTTGTGAACGCATAATGTAGTTCTCCATGGGCACTGACAGTTGTACTTAGAAAATAACAGGATAACACATCCCCATATTTGAACTCCGCCTAGTGCAGAAGCCGCTATTTTTTTGTTCAGACTGCAATAACTTCTTCATAATAATTCAGAATCCGGCGAGACTTCGACCGATTAACCCCCACATAAATACGGACAATATGAAACACTCGGATACTTCATCTTGTGAATGTACACTGCAGTTCTCCATGGGGACTAACAGTTGTACTTAGAATATAACAGGCTACCACATCCCTATATTTGAACTCCGCCTAGTGTAGAAGCCACTATTTTTTTGTTCAGACTCCAATAACTTCTTCATACTAATTCAGAATCCGGTGAGAATTCGACCAATTAACTCCCACCTAAATTACGGACAATATGGAACACTCGGATACTTCATCTTGTGAACGCGTACTGTAGTACTCCATGGGCACTAACAAATGTACTTAGAAAATAACAGGATACCACATCCCCATATTTGAACTCCGCCTAGTGTAGAAGCCGCTATTTTTTTAGTTCAGACTGCAATATTTTCTTCATACTAACTCGAAATCCGACTAGACTACGACCGATTAACTCCCACCTAAATTGCGGACAATATGCAACACTCGGATACTTCATCCTGTGAACGTACACTGTAGTTCTCCTAGGGGACTGACAGTTGTACTTAGAAAATAACCGACTACTACATCCTCATATTTGAACTCCGCCTAGTGCAGAAGCCGTTATTTTTTTTGTTCAGACTGCAATAACTTCTTCATACTAATTCAGAATCCGGTGAGACTTCGACCAATTAACTCCCACCTAAATTACGGACAATATGGAACACTCGGATACTTCATCTTGTGAACGCATACTGTAGTTCTCTATGGGCACTAACAGTTGTACTTAGAAAATAACAGGATACCACATCCCTATATTTGAACTCCACCTAGTGCAGAAGCCGCTATTTTTTTGTTCAGACTGCAATAATTTCTTCATACTAATTCAGAATCCGGTGAGACATCGACCGATTAACTCCCACCAATATTACGGACAATATGAAACACTCGGATACTTCATCTTGTGAACGTACACTATAATTTTCCATGGGGACTGGCAGTTGTACTTAGAAAATAACAGCTACCACATCCTCATATTTGACGTCCGCCTAGTGCAGAAGCTGCTATTTTTTTGTTCAGACTGCAATAACTTTTTCATAATAATTCAGAATCCGGTGAGACTTCGACCAATTAACTCCCATCTAAATTACGGACAATATGGAACACTCGGATACTTCATCTTGTGAACCCATACTGTAGTTCTCCATGGGCACCGACAGTTGTACTTAGAAAATAACAGGATAACACATCCCCATATTTGAACTACGCCTAGTGCAGAAGCCACTATTTTTTTTGTTCAGACTGCAATAACTTCTTCATACTAATTCAAAATCCGATGAGACTTCGATCGATTAACTCCACCTAAATTACGGACAATATGAAACACTCGGATACTTCATCTTGTGAACGCATACTTTAGTTCTCTATGGGCACTGACAGTTGTACTTAGAAAATAACAGGATACCACATCCCCATATTTGAACTCCGCCTAGTGCAGAAGCCGCTATTTTTTTGTTCAGACTGCAATAATTTCTTCATACTAATTCAGAATCCGGTGAGACTTCGACCGATTAACTCCCACCTATATTACGGACAATATGAAACACTCGGATACTTCATCTTGTGAATGTACACTATAATTTTCCATGGGGACTGGCAGTTGTACTTAGAAAATAACAGCTACCACATCCTCATATTTGACGTCCGCCTAGTGTAGAAGCTGCTATTTTTTCTGTTCAGACTGCAATAACTTCTTCATAATAATTCAGAATCCGATGAGACTTCGACCAATTAACTCCCACCTAAATTACGGACAATATTGAACACTCGGATACTTCATCTTGTGAACGCATACTGTAGTTCTCCATGGGCACCGACAGTTGTACTTTGAAAATAACAGGATACCACATCCCCATATTTGAACTTCTCCTAGTGTAGAAGCCGCTATTTTTTTGTTCAGACTGCAATAACTTCTTCTTACTAATTTAGAATCCGGTGAGACTTCGACCGATTAACTCCCACCTAAATTACGGACAATATGAAACATTCGGGTACTTCATCTAGTGAACGTACACTGTAGTTCTCCATGGGGACTGACAGTTGTACTATGAAAATAACAGGCTAGCACATCCCCATATTTGAACTCCGCCTAGTGAAGAAGCCGCTATTTTTTTTTGTTCAGACTGCAATAACTTCTTCATACTAATTCAGAATCCGGTGAGACTTCGACCAATTAACTCCCACCTAAATTACGGACAATATGGAACACTCGGATACTTCATCTTGTGAACGCAAACTGTAGTTCTCTATGTGCACTGACAATTATACTTAGAAAATAAAAGGATGCCACATCCCCATATTTGACCTCCGCCTAGTGCACAAGCCGCTATTTTTTTGTTCAGACTGCAATAACTTCTTCATACTAATTCAGAATTCGGTGAGACTTCGACCGATTAAATCCCACATAAATTATGGACAATATGGAACACTCGGACACCTCATCTTGTGAACGCATACTGTAGTTCTCCATGGGCACTGACAGTTGTACTTAGAAAATAACAGGATACAACATCGCCATATTTGAACTCCGCCTAGTGAAGAAGCCACTATTTTTTTTGTTCAGACTGCAATATTTTCTTCATACTAACTCGGAATCCGGCGAGACTTCGACCGATTGACTCCCACCTAAATTACGGACAATATGAAACACTCGGATACTTCATCTTGTGAACGTACATTGTAGTTATCCATGGGGACTGACAATTGTACTTAGAAAATAACAGGCTACTACATCCCCATATTTAAAGTCCGCCTAGTGCAGAAGCCGCTATTTTTTTTGTCCAGACTGCAATAACTTCTTAATACTAATTCAGAATCCGGTGAGACTTCGACCAATTAACTCCCACCTAAATTACGGACAATATGGAACACTCGGATACTTCATCTTGTGAACGCATACTGTAGTTCTCTATGGGCACTAACTGTTGTACTTAGAAAATAACAGCATACCACATCACCATATTTTAACTCCGCCTAGTGGAGAAGCCGCTATTATTTTTGTTCAGACTGCAATAACTTCTTCATACTAATTCAGAATCCGGTGAGACTTCGACCGATTAACTCTCACCTAAATTACGGACAATATGAAAAACTCGGATACTTCATCTTGTGAACGTACACTGTAGTTCTCCATGAAGACTGACAGTTGTACTTAGAAAATAAAAGGCTACCACATTCCTATATTTGAACTCCGCCTAGTGCAGAAGCCGCTAATTTTTTTGTTCAGACTACAATATTTTCTTCATACTAACTCGGAATCCGGCGAGGCTTCGACCGATTAACTCCCACCTAAATTACGGACAATATGGAACACTCGGATACTTCATCCTGTGAACGCATACTGTAGTTCTTCATGGGCACTAACAGTTGTACTTAGAAATAACAGGATACCACATCCCCATATTTGAACTCCGCCTAGTACAGAAGCCGCTATTCTTTTTCTTCAGACTGCAATAACTTCTTCATACTAATTCAGAATCCGGTGAGACTTCGACCGATTAACTCCCACCTAAATTACGGACAATATGAAACACTCGGATACTTCATCTTGTGAACGTACACTGTAGTTCTCCATGGGGACTGACAGTTGTACTTGCAAAATAACAGGCTATACCACATCTCCATATTTGAACTCCGCCTAGTGCAAAAGCCGCTATTTTTTTTATTCAGACTGCAATAACTTCTTCATAATAATTCAGAATCCAGTGAGACTTCGACCAATTAACTCCCACCTAAATTACAGACAATATGGAACACTTAGATACTTCATCTTGTGAACGCATACTATAGTTCTCCATGGGCACTGACAATTGTACTTAGAAAATAACTGTATACCACATCCCCTTATTTGAACTCCGCCTAGTACAGAAGCCGCTATTTTTTTTGTTCAGACTACAATATTTTCTTCATACTAACTCGGAATCCGGCGAGACTTCGACCGATAAACTCCCACCTAAATTACGGACAATATGAAACACTCAGATACTTCATTTTTGAAAGTCTATATGAGTGGATCGTCTAGATTATATGCAAGTATAGACAGTTAACTATATAATATAACACTATAAACGATAGTAGCAAAGTAAATAAAACTAATCACACCGGTATTTTATACTGGTTCGGACCTCCCGTCCTACGTCCAATCCCGAAGCTCCTCTTCGGAATTTCCTTTCAACTAACCCTCGCTTAACCCGGAGGAACAGGTTTACAATAGCAGAGTTTCTTTGTCAAGAATGTGTTCTGTAACACGGATGTTGACTATTGAGTACAAAGGTACTTCCAATATATATCGATCTTGAGAATATCTGAATGAGGAGTTCTATATATATAGAAGGATTGATTACAGGTATTTGATTGCTTATAGATTAGGAATAAATCAGAGTACAAGAGATAAGAGTGTAAGTAAGTCAGGTTTTTTTTTCTTCTCTTGAATTCCTAATACTATTTATAGTGATGAAGAGTTTTCTTGTATAGTTGCATCTGTTGTAATCTCCGTAAAGTCGCTTCTGATGGTGATGAAGAGTTGCGACAAAGAGAAGTGAATGTGTCTTTTCGAATGTGACAGTTGAGCCTTGAAAATGCATAGTCGAGTCTTGAATCAGACGTCTGGAAAGTAACCTCAGACATCTGGTCTTCATATCTGTTATAAGCCTGGATACTTTTCAGACGTCCGACGTTGGTAACCAGACGTCTGATTGCTTCTGAGTTATGAACCAAAGGAATTATTCAGACGTCTGACGTTGGTAACCAGACGTCTGATTGCTTCTGAACTATGAACCAGAGGAATCATTCAGACGTCTGGCTTGTGCTCTCAGACGTCTGAAAGTGTGCTTGTTGCTGTATCTTGTGCATGTCGTATTTCTCTTCTATCTCTTCTGATTTGACATCTTTTGATTCTTCTCTTGAGTGTTGCTTTAGTTTCTTTGGTGACGTTACTCTATCAACTATATGCAAATATAGATATATATGTACATTCGATTTCCATTGTATAGTTGTTATCATCGAAACTATAGACTTGATTTCCTAACAATCTCCCCCTTTTTGATGATGACAACTATTCAATGTACTTATATATATATTTCAAATCTCCCCTAGATATGTGCTTAGTTTTGTTGATAAAATTATATATATATTTCTCCCCCTTTGACATTATCAAAAAGAATATATAAAAAATTTCATTGATAATAAGAAGGAGATATATGAGGGAGATAGCAAAGCTTTAAATAATATCTCGAAGTGAACAAATTCCTAAACTTCGTCTAAGTTTTATGAATGTTTGTTCGTTTAATGGTTTTGTAAATATGTCGGCTACTTGATTTTCGGTACTTACATATTCTAAAGATATATTCCCTTTTTCAACATGGTCTCGTAAGAAATGATGCCGTATATCTATATGTTTTGTGCGTGAGTGATTTACAGGATTTTTTGACAAATTTATAGCACTTGTGTTGTCACAATATATTGGAGAATTTTTTATAATTTTACCAAAATCCATAAGTGTTTGTTGCATGTATATGACTTGCGCACATGCTAGGGCTGCGGAGATGTATTCAGCTTCACAAGTAGATAAAGAGACACAATTTTGCTTTTTACTAAACCACGAAACTAACGATTGTCCTATAAAATGACATGTTCCACTAGTGCTCTTACGGTCTGTTCTACAACCTCCAAAATCCGCATCGCTATATGAGACAAGTTCAAAAGGTGATCCTTTAGGATAAAACAAACCATAATCTTTAGTACTAGATAAATAATGTAAAATGCGCTTAACAGATCGTAGATGAGATTCTTTTGGTTTGTCTTGAAATCGGGCACAAAGACATACACTCATCATAATATCTGGTCGACTAGCCGTTAAATATAGTAGAGAACCAATCATACTTCGATATAACTTTTCATCAAAATCTTTTCCATTTTCATCTTTTTCTAAGTGAATAGTGGTACTCATTGGTGTTGGTTTGCTTGAAGTTTTATCCATTTTAAATCGATGTAATAGATCGTTACAATATTTTTCTTGGTGAATAAAAATTCCATTTTCTAGTTGTTTTATTTGTAATCCTAAGAAGAAATTTAATTCTCCCATGTGTGACATTTCAAATTCATTTGTCATAATATTTGAAAAATCATTACATAGTTTTTCGTTGGTCGAACCAAAGATGATATCATCAACATAAATTTGTACAACTAAAATATCGTCATCTTCTCTTTTAATAAATAAAGTTGTATCTATTTTTCCTATATGGAAACCAGATGTTATTAGGTGATTTTTAAGACGTTCATACCATGCACGAGGTGCTTGTTTTAATCCATATAGTGCTTTATGTAATTTAAAAACATGATCGGGATAATTTTCATGAACAAAAAGCGGTGGTTGTTCAACATATACATTTTCTTTGATAAAACCATTCAAAAAGGCACTTTTGACATCCATTTGAAATAGTTTAAAATTGTTATGAGTTGCAAAGGAAAGTAAAGTACGAATGACTTCTAATCTTGCTACCGGTGCAAAAGTTTCATCGTAATCTATGCCTTCTTCTTGATTGTAGCCCTGAGCAACTAGTCGTGCTTTATTTCTAACAATATTTCCATTTTCGTCCGCCTTGTTTTTAAATACCCATTTTGTTCCTATTACTGATTGATCTTCAGGTCTTGGTACTAATTCCCATACATTATTACGTTCAAATTGATGTAGTTCCTCTTGCATAGCTATTATCCAAAAATTATCATTTGAGGTTTCTTTATAATTCTTTGGTTCAAAGTTTGATACAAACGCTATATGGCTTATTTGATTTAATTGATTTCTAGTAACTCTTGAATTAAGATCTCCAATAATATTATCTATTGGATGATTCTTAAGGATCCTAGGAGATGATAAAATAGTGTTATTTTGTATATTGGCTTCATTATTACTATAATTTGTTGAGTTTGTTGGTGGAATAATTTCTTCTTCATCATTAGTTTGTTGTTTGAAAGAGTTCTCGTCAAACGAGACATGTAGACTCTCTTCTATAGTATTATTCTTTTTATTAAAAATTCTATATGCCTTGCTACGATCCGAATATGCAACAAAGATACCTTCATCGGCTTTTGGATCAAATTTTCCTAATTTGTCTTTTGTATTTAATATAAAACATTTTGATCCAAAAGTTTTAAAGTATGATACTTTAGGTTTTTTACCAAAAAATATTTCAAAACAAGTTTGTTTAGTCATTGGACGAATAGTTACTCGATTCAATACATAACAGGATGTAACAATAGCTTCGGCCCAAAAGTGTTTTGGTAATCCGCTACTATTAATAATGTTCGTGCGCACTCTTGTAATGTACGATTTTTTCTTTCTACGACACCATTTTGTTGGGGTGTACGAGGAAAGGAAAAATTATGAGTTATTCCCTTTTTATTGCCAAAATTTGAAAAAAAGATCATTTTCGAATTCTCCTCCATGATCACTTCTAAAATTTTTAATTTTCAAATTCATTTGAGTTTTAATCCGTTTTGCAAATATTTTAAACATACCAAAAGTATCGCTTTTATGTTTTAGAAATAAAGTCCATGTATATCTTGAGAAATCATCGACTATTACAAAAACATATTTGTTATGATTAATAGATCTTACTTGTGTTGGACCAAATAAATCTAAATGTAATAATTCTAATGGTTGTTTTGTAGAAATATTATTTTTAGATTTAAACGAGCTTTTCTTTAGTTTACCAATTTGACAATCATCACATAAATTTTCTACCTTGTAACTCATTTTAGGTAACCCTCTTACTAACTCATATTTAGCTAACTTATTAATATTCTTAAAATTAATATGACAAAATCGTTTATGCCATAACCATGGATCATCATGTTTGTCAGTTAAGCACAAGCTTGAATCATTATTAATATTCATGTTTAATATATAAATATTTTTGTTTCTAAAACCTTCAAAAATGAGTTGTTTGTTATTATCTAAAATGTTACATCTATTTTTTTCAAAATTTATTTGAAAACCTTTATCACATAATTGACTAATGCTTAATAAGTTGTGTTTTAAATTTTCTACCAGTAAAACATTTGAAATAACAGGAGAGTTAGATATACCAGAGTTGATGACTTCTCCAATGCCTATGACAAATCCCTTTGAATTGTCCCCAAACGTTACCGTTCCACCATTGATGTATGTTATATTTGATAACATTTTTGAATTTCCAGTCATATGTTTGGAGCAACCACTATCTAGTATCCATTTCTCCTTGTTTTTCATTTTGGGTACCTGCAAGATAAAAAATATTTTAATTGGTACCCACATATTTGATTAGGGTCCTAATTGTTAGAGGGAGGTAGCCATACCCAAGATGGTTTGGTACCTTTACAGGATTTTTTGACAAATTTATAGCACTTGTGTTGTCACAATATATTGGAGAATTTTTTATAATTTTACCAAAATCCATTAGTGTTTGTTGCATGTATATGACTTGCGCACATGCTAGGGCTGCGGAGATGTATTCAGCTTCACAAGTAGATAAAGAGACACAATTTTGCTTTTTACTAAACCACGAAACTAACGATTGTCCTATAAAATGACATGTTCCACTAGTGCTCTTACGGTCTGTTCTACAACCTCCAAAATCCGCATCGCTATATGAGACAAGTTCAAAAGGTGATCCTTTAGGATAAAACAAACCATAATCTTTAGTACTAGATAAATAACGTAAAATGCGCTTAACAGATCGTAGATGAGATTCTTTTGGTTTGGCTTGAAATCGGGCACAAAGACATACACTCATCATAATATCTGGTCGACTAGCCGTTAAATATAGTAGAGAACCAATCATACTTCGATATAACTTTTCATCAAAATCTTTTCCATTTTCATCTTTTTCTAAGTGAATAGTGGTACTCATTGGTGTTGGTTTGCTTGAAGTTTTATCCATTTTAAATCGATGTAATAGATCGTTACAATATTTTTCTTGGTGAATAAAAATTCCATTTTCTAGTTGTTTTATTTGTAATCCTAAGAAGAAATTTAATTCTCCCATGTGTGACATTTCAAATTCATTTGTCATAATATTTGAAAAATCATTACATAGTTTTTCGTTGGTCGAACCAAAGATGATATCATCAACATAAATTTGTACAACTAAAATATCGTCATCTTCTCTTTTAATAAATAAAGTTGTATCTATTTTTCCTATATGGAAACCAGATGTTATTAGGTGATTTTTAAGACGTTCATACCATGCACGAGGTGCTTGTTTTAATCCATATAGTGCTTTATGTAATTTAAAAACATGATCGGGATAATTTTCATGAACAAAAAGCGGTGGTTGTTCAACATATACATTTTCTTTGATAAAACCATTCAAAAAGGCACTTTTGACATCCATTTGAAATAGTTTAAAATTGTTATGAGTTGCAAAGGAAAGTAAAGTACGAATGACTTCTAATCTTGCTACCGGTGCAAAAGTTTCATCGTAATCTATGCCTTCTTCTTGATTGTAGCCCTGAGCAACTAGTCGTGCTTTATTTCTAACAATATTTCCATTTTCGTCCGCCTTGTTTTTAAATACCCATTTTGTTCCTATTACTGATTGATCTTCAGGTCTTGGTACTAATTCCCATACATTATTACGTTCAAATTGATGTAGTTCCTCTTGCATAGCTATTATCCAAAAATTATCATTTGAGGCTTCTTTATAATTCTTTGGTTCAAAGTTTGATACAAACGCTATATGGCTTATTTGATTTAATTGATTTCTAGTAAATCTTGAATTAAGATCTCCAATAATATTATCTATTGGATGATTCTTAAGGATCCTAGGAGATGATAAAATAGTGTTATTTTGTATATTGGCTTCATTATTACTATAATTTGTTGAGTTTGTTGGTGGAATAATTTCTTCTTCATCATTAGTTTGTTGTTTGAAAGAGTTCTCGTCAAACGAGACATGTAGACTCTCTTCTATAGTATTATTCTTTTTATTAAAAATTCTATATGCCTTGCTATGATCCGAATATGCAACAAAGATACCTTCATCGGCTTTTGGATCAAATTTTCCTAATTTGTCTTTTGTATTTAATATAAAACATTTTGATCCAAAAGTTTTAAAGTATGATACTTTAGGTTTTTTACCAAAAAATATTTCAAAACAAGTTTGTTTAGTCATTGGACGAATAGTTACTCGATTCAATACATAACAGGATGTAGCAATAGCTTCGGCCCAAAAGTGTTTTGGTAATCCGCTACTATTAATAATGTTCGTGCGCACTCTTGTAATGTACGATTTTTTCTTTCTACGACACCATTTTGTTGGGGTGTACGAGGAAAGGAAAAATTATGAGTTATTCCCTTTTTATTGCCAAAATTTGAAAAAAAGATCATTTTCGAATTCTCCTCCATGATCACTTCTAAAATTTTTAATTTTCAAATTCATTTGAGTTTTAATCCGTTTTGCAAATATTTTAAACATACCAAAAGTATCGCTTTTATGTTTTAGAAATAAAGTCCATGTATATCTTGAGAAATCATCGACTATTACAAAAACATATTTGTTATGATTAATAGATCTTACTTGTGTTGGACCAAATAAATCTAAATGTAATAATTCTAATGGTTGTTTTGTAGAAATATTATTTTTAGATTTAAACGAGCTTTTCTTTAGTTTACCAATTTGACAATCATCACATAAATTTTCTACCTTGTAACTCATTTTAGGTAACCCTCTTACTAACTCATATTTAGCTAACTTATTAATATTCTTAAAATTAATATGACAAAATCGTTTATGCCATAACCATGGATCATCATGTTTGTCAGTTAAGCACAAGCTTGAATCATTATTAATATTCATGTTTAATATATAAATATTTTTGTTTCTAAAACCTTCAAAAATGAGTTGTTTGTTATTATCTAAAATGTTACATCTATTTTTTTCAAAATTTATTTGAAAACCTTTATCACATAATTGACTAATGCTTAATAAGTTGTGTTTTAAATTTTCTACCAGTAAAACATTTGAAATAACAGGAGAGTTAGATATACCAGAGTTGATGACTTCTCCAATGCCTATGACAAATCCCTTTGAATTGTCCCCAAACGTTACCGTTCCACCATTGATGTATGTTATATTTGATAACATTTTTGAATTTCCAGTCATATGTTTGGAGCAACCACTATCTAGTATCCATTTCTCCTTGTTTTTCATTTTGGGTACCTGCAAGATAAAAAATATTTTAATTGGTACCCACATATTTGATTAGGGTCCTAATTGTTAGAGGGAGGTAGCCATACCCAAGATGGTTTGGTACCTTTACAGGATTTTTTGACAAATTTATAGCACTTGTGTTGTCACAATATATTGGAGAATTTTTTATAATTTTACCAAAATCCATTAGTGTTTGTTGCATGTATATGACTTGCGCACATGCTAGGGCTGCGGAGATGTATTCAGCTTCACAAGTAGATAAAGAGACACAATTTTGCTTTTTACTAAACCACGAAACTAACGATTGTCCTATAAAATGACATGTTCCACTAGTGCTCTTACGGTCTGTTCTACAACCTCCAAAATCCGCATCGCTATATGAGACAAGTTCAAAAGGTGATCCTTTAGGATAAAACAAACCATAATCTTTAGTACTAGATAAATAACGTAAAATGCGCTTAACAGATCGTAGATGAGATTCTTTTGGTTTGGCTTGAAATCGGGCACAAAGACATACACTCATCATAATATCTGGTCGACTAGCCGTTAAATATAGTAGAGAACCAATCATACTTCGATATAACTTTTCATCAAAATCTTTTCCATTTTCATCTTTTTCTAAGTGAATAGTGGTACTCATTGGTGTTGGTTTGCTTGAAGTTTTATCCATTTTAAATCGATGTAATAGATCGTTACAATATTTTTCTTGGTGAATAAAAATTCCATTTTCTAGTTGTTTTATTTGTAATCCTAAGAAGAAATTTAATTCTCCCATGTGTGACATTTCAAATTCATTTGTCATAATATTTGAAAAATCATTACATAGTTTTTCGTTGGTCGAACCAAAGATGATATCATCAACATAAATTTGTACAACTAAAATATCGTCATCTTCTCTTTTAATAAATAAAGTTGTATCTATTTTTCCTATATGGAAACCAGATGTTATTAGGTGATTTTTAAGACGTTCATACCATGCACGAGGTGCTTGTTTTAATCCATATAGTGCTTTATGTAATTTAAAAACATGATCGGGATAATTTTCATGAACAAAAAGCGGTGGTTGTTCAACATATACATTTTCTTTGATAAAACCATTCAAAAAGGCACTTTTGACATCCATTTGAAATAGTTTAAAATTGTTATGAGTTGCAAAGGAAAGTAAAGTACGAATGACTTCTAATCTTGCTACCGGTGCAAAAGTTTCATCGTAATCTATGCCTTCTTCTTGATTGTAGCCCTGAGCAACTAGTCGTGCTTTATTTCTAACAATATTTCCATTTTCGTCCGCCTTGTTTTTAAATACCCATTTTGTTCCTATTACTGATTGATCTTCAGGTCTTGGTACTAATTCCCATACATTATTACGTTCAAATTGATGTAGTTCCTCTTGCATAGCTATTATCCAAAAATTATCATTTGAGGCTTCTTTATAATTCTTTGGTTCAAAGTTTGATACAAACGCTATATGGCTTATTTGATTTAATTGATTTCTAGTAAATCTTGAATTAAGATCTCCAATAATATTATCTATTGGATGATTCTTAAGGATCCTAGGAGATGATAAAATAGTGTTATTTTGTATATTGGCTTCATTATTACTATAATTTGTTGAGTTTGTTGGTGGAATAATTTCTTCTTCATCATTAGTTTGTTGTTTGAAAGAGTTCTCGTCAAACGAGACATGTAGACTCTCTTCTATAGTATTATTCTTTTTATTAAAAATTCTATATGCCTTGCTATGATCCGAATATGCAACAAAGATACCTTCATCGGCTTTTGGATCAAATTTTCCTAATTTGTCTTTTGTATTTAATATAAAACATTTTGATCCAAAAGTTTTAAAGTATGATACTTTAGGTTTTTTACCAAAAAATATTTCAAAACAAGTTTGTTTAGTCATTGGACGAATAGTTACTCGATTCAATACATAACAGGATGTAGCAATAGCTTCGGCCCAAAAGTGTTTTGGTAATCCGCTACTATTAATAATGTTCGTGCGCACTCTTGTAATGTACGATTTTTTCTTTCTACGACACCATTTTGTTGGGGTGTACGAGGAAAGGAAAAATTATGAGTTATTCCCTTTTTATTGCCAAAATTTGAAAAAAAGATCATTTTCGAATTCTCCTCCATGATCACTTCTAAAATTTTTAATTTTCAAATTCATTTGAGTTTTAATCCGTTTTGCAAATATTTTAAACATACCAAAAGTATCGCTTTTATGTTTTAGAAATAAAGTCCATGTATATCTTGAGAAATCATCGACTATTACAAAAACATATTTGTTATGATTAATAGATCTTACTTGTGTTGGACCAAATAAATCTAAATGTAATAATTCTAATGGTTGTTTTGTAGAAATATTATTTTTAGATTTAAACGAGCTTTTCTTTAGTTTACCAATTTGACAATCATCACATAAATTTTCTACCTTGTAACTCATTTTAGGTAACCCTCTTACTAACTCATATTTAGCTAACTTATTAATATTCTTAAAATTAATATGACAAAATCGTTTATGCCATAACCATGGATCATCATGTTTGTCAGTTAAGCACAAGCTTGAATCATTATTAATATTCATGTTTAATATATAAATATTTTTGTTTCTAAAACCTTCAAAAATGAGTTGTTTGTTATTATCTAAAATGTTACATCTATTTTTTTCAAAATTTATTTGAAAACCTTTATCACATAATTGACTAATGCTTAATAAGTTGTGTTTTAAATTTTCTACCAGTAAAACATTTGAAATAACAGGAGAGTTAGATATACCAGAGTTGATGACTTCTCCAATGCCTATGACAAATCCCTTTGAATTGTCCCCAAACGTTACCGTTCCACCATTGATGTATGTTATATTTGATAACATTTTTGAATTTCCAGTCATATGTTTGGAGCAACCACTATCTAGTATCCATTTCTCCTTGTTTTTCATTTTGGGTACCTGCAAGATAAAAAATATTTTAATTGGTACCCACATATTTGATTAGGGTCCTAATTGTTAGAGGGAGGTAGCCATACCCAAGATGGTTTGGTACCTTTATAAATATAATTTTTATTATAAACTACATTTTCTAAGTAATTATTGATATGTTTTTGTCTAATCAATTTATTATTTGTTTTAGGAACCCAAATTTTCACATTTTTGGTATTCAATTTTTGTTTAGATGAACTTCTAGTTTTTATATAACTAATATTTTTAGCATTATTTTCTTTTCGTTTAGAGCATTTATCAAATCCTATTCCACTTCTATTACCTGATGGTTTTGATGTTTTGATAAGATTTTCCAAATCTTGTTTTCCTTTGTTGAATTTTGACACATTATTGGTAATTTTATCTAGCTTCTCTTTTAACTCTATATTTTCTGTTTTCAATAATTCAATATCCTTTTTAAAATCAACATTTTTTTTAGCAAATTTTCTTTTTCTAGAGTAATGTTCTCACTTTCTATCACATTATTTCTTAATTTTTCTTGAGATATTTCAAGTTCTTCTTCTAAAATAGTATTTTCATCTTTCAACATTCCTACTTCAAGTTCTAATCTATTTACTTTTACTATATATTCTTTGTTCAATTTTTTTATTTGTCTAAATTTATCATCTAATTCTATGCTCAGTTCAAGTAATTCTTCATAGCTAAGTTCTGAACATACCTCATCTTTTTGTGCCATAAAACACACATTAGCTTGTTCTCCGTCGCTATCGCTATCACTTTCTGAAGATGAAGAATCAGAATCATCCCATGTTACTTTGAAAGCTTTCTTCTTTTTGAGTGTTTCAAATTTTCTCTTCTTTTTATCATTGTTAAGTTTTGGGCAATCCTTCTTCATGTGTCCGTATTGATCACATTCATAACACTTAATTTGAGATAGATTCGTTGAGTTAGTTTTTCCTTCTTTTTGAAACTTGGTCATCTTTCTAAACTTCTTGAATCTATTGTAGTTTTTGGCAATGAATACTATCTCATTTTCATCTAAATCTGAGTCATCATTCTTAATTGATGAAAATGCTATGTTCTTTGTCTCCGAATTTAATTCTTTACGTGCCTGCAAATTAACTTCATAGGACATCAAATTTCCTACCAACTCTTCAACTTTGAGAGTAGAGAGATCATTAGCTTCTTCAATAGCTAATACCTTTCTTTCCCAATCAGGTGTTAAAGAGTTGAGTATTCGAGAAACTAAATCAAAATCAGTAAACTTAACTCCTAATGCCATAAGATCATGTTGAATAGTTTGAAATCTAGAATACACGTCTACTATAGTTTCATTTTGTTTCATTTTAAATGATGAAAATTGATTTTGCAAGATTGAAATTTTAGTTTGTTTGACCTTTGTTGTACCTTCATGTGTAATTTGTAAGGTACGCCAAATATCAAATGCATTGGTACATAACATTACACGTGAAAATTCATTTTTTTCAAGTGAGAAAAACAATACATTCATAGCTTTAGCATTATTCGATGCTAAAGTCTTTTGTGCATCGGTCCATGTGTTCATAGCAGTAGTTGGAGCTTCATATTTATCTTGAGTGGCTGACCAAATTTCTAAACCATTAGCTTCCATAAAAATTCTCATACGTGTAGACCAATATGAATAATTAAAGCCATTAAACAGTGGGGGTCGTGCTGTGGATTGTCCTTCTTGAAAAATACTTGCCATATTAGAATGATTTAAAAAACGTGTTACTGTTTTTCCAAACGAACCTTCCTCTGATACCAATTGAAAGTCTATATGAGTGGATCGTCAAGATTATATGCAAGTATAGACAGTTAACTATATAATATAACACTATAAACAATAGTAGCAAAGTAAATAAAACTAATCACACCGGTATTTTATATTGGTTCGGACCTCCCGTCCTACGTCCAATCCCGAAGCTCCTCTTTGGAATTTCCTTTCAACTAACCCTCGCTTAACCCGGAGGAACAGGTTTACAATAGCAGAGTTTCTTTGTCAAGAATGTGTTCTGTAACACGGATGTTGACTATTGGGTACAAAGGTACTTCCAATATATATTGATCTTGAGAATATCTGAATGAGGAGTTCTATATATATGGAAGGATTGATTACAGGTATTTGATTGCTTATAGATTAGGAATAAATCAGAGTACAAGAGATAAGAGTGTAAGTAAGTCAGGTTTTTTTTTCTTCTCTTGAATTCCTGATACTATTTATAGTGATGAAGAGTTTTCTTGTATAGTTGCATCTGTTGTAATCTCCGTAAAGTCGCTTCTGATGGTGATGAAGAGTTGCGACAAAGAGAAGTGGATGTATCTTTTCGAATGTGACAGTTGAGCCTTGAAAATGCACAGTCGAGTCTTGAATCAGACGTCTGGAAAGTAACCTCAGACGTCTGGTCTTCATATCTGTTATAAGCCTGGATACTTTTCAGACGTCTGACGTTGGTAACCAGACGTCTGATTGCTTCTGAGTTATGAACCAGAGGAATTATTCAGACGTCTGACGTTGGTAACCAGACGTCTGATTGCTTCTGAACAATGAACCAGAGGAATCATTCAGACGCCTGGCTTGTGCTCTCAGACGTCTGAAAGTGTGCATGTTGCTGTATCTTGTGCATGTCCTATTTCTCTTCTATCTCTTCTGATTTGACATCTTTTGATTCTTCTCTTGAGTGTTGCTTTAGTTTCTTTGGTGACGTTACTCTATCAACTATTTGCAAATATAGATATATATGTACATTCGATTTCCATTGTATAGTTGTTATCATCGAAACTATATACTTGATTTCCTAACAATTTTGTGAACATACACTGTAGTTCTCCATGGGGACTGACAGTTGTACTTTGAAAATAACAGGCTACCACATCCTCATATTTGAACTCCGCCTAGTGCAGAAGCCGTTATTTTTTTTGTTCAGACTGCAATAACTTCTTCATACTAATTCAGAATCTGGTGAGACTTCGACTAATTAACTGCCACCTAAATTACGGACAATATGGAACACTCGGATACTTTATCTTGTGAACGCATACTGTAGTTCTCCATGGGGACTAATAGTTGTACTTTGAAAATAACAGGCTACCACATCCCCATATTTGAACTCCGGCTAGTGAAGAAGCCGCTATTTTTTTTGTTTAGACTGCAATATTTTCTTCGTACTAACTCGGAATCCGGCGAGACTTCGACCGATTAACTCCCACCAAAATTACGGTCAATATGAAACATTCGGATACTTCATCTTGTGAACGTACGTTGTAGTTCTCCATGGGGACTGACAGTTGTACTTAGAAAATAACAAGTTACCACATCTCCATATTTGAAGTCCGCCTAGTGCAAAAGCCGCTATTTTTTGTGTTCAGACTGCAATAACTTCTTCATACTAATTCAGAATCCGGTGAGACTTTGACCAACTAACTCCCACCTAAATTACGGACAATATGGAACACTCGGATACTTCATCTTGTGAACGCATACTGTAGTTCTCTATGAACACTGACAGTTGTACTTAGAAAATAACAGGATACCACATCCCCATATTTGAACTCCGCCTAGTGTAGAAGCCACTACTTTTTTTGTTCAGACTACAATAACTTCTTCATACTAATTCAGAATCCGGTGAGAATTCGACCAATTAACTCCGACCTAATTTACGGACAATATGGAACACTCGGATACTTCATCTTGTGAACGCATACTGTAGTTCTCCATGGTCACTGACAGTTGTACTTGGAAAATAACAGGATACCACATCCCCATATTTGAACTTCGCCTAGTGCAGAAGCCGCTATTTTTTTGTTCAGACTGCAATATTTTCTTCATACTAACTCGGAATCCGGCGAGACTTCGACCGATAAACTACCACCTATTTTACGGACAATATGAAACACTCAGATACTTCATTTTGTGAACATACACTGTAGTTCTCCATGGGGACTGACAGTTGTACTTTGAAAATAACAGGCTACCACATCCTCATATTTGAATTCCGCCTAGTGCAGAAGCCGTTATTTTTTTTGTTCATACTGCAATAACTTCTTCATACTAATTCAGAATCTGGTGAGACTTCGACTAATTAACTCCCACCTAAATTACGGACAATATGGAACACTCGGATACTTTATCTTGTGAACGCATACTGTAGTTCTCCATGGGCACTGATAGTTGTACTTAGAAAACAACAGGATACCACATCCCCATATTTGAACTCCGCCTAGTGCAAAAGCCGCTATTTTTTTTGTTCAGACTGCAATAACTTCTTCATACTAATTCAGAATCCGGTGAGACTTCGACCGATTAACTCCCACCTAAATTTCGAACAATATGGAATACTCTGATACCTCATCTTGTGAACGCAAATTATAGTTCTCCATGGGCACTAAGAGTTGTACTTAGAAAATAACAGGATACAACATCGCCATATTTGAACTCCGCCTAGTGCAGAAGCCGCTATTTTTTTTGTTCAGACTGCAATATTTTCTTCATACTAACTCAAAATCCGGCGAGACTTCGACTAATTAACTCCCACCTAAATTACGGACAATATGAAACGCTCGGATACTTCATCTTGTGAACTTACACTGTAGTTCTCATTGGGGACTGACAGTTATACTTAGAAAATAACAGGCTACTACATCCCCATATTTGAACTCCGCCTAGTGCAGAAGCCGCTATTTTTTCTTCAGACTGCAATAACTTCTTCATACTAATTCAGGATCCGGTGAGACTTTGACCAATTAACTCCCTCCTAAATTACGGACAATATGGAACACTCAGATACTTCATCTTGTAAACGAATACTGTAGTTCTCTATGGGCATTGATAGTTGTACTTAGAAAATAACAGGATACCACATCCCCATATTTGAACTCCGCCTTGTGCAGAACCCGTTATTTTTTTGTTCAGACTGCAATAATTTCTTCATACTAATTCAGAATCCGGTGAGACTTCGACCGATTAACTCCCACCTAAATTACGGACAATATGAAACACTCGGATACTTCATCTTGTGAACGTACACAATAATTCTCCATGGGGACTGACAGTTGTACTTAGAAAATAACAGCTACCACATCCTCATATTTGACCTCCGCCTAGTGCAGATGGCGCTATTTTTTTTGTTCAGATTGCAATAACTTCTTCATAGTAATTCAGAATCCGGTGAGACTTCGACCAATTAACTCCCACCTAAATTACGGACAATATGGAACACTCGGAAACTTCATCTTGTGAACGCATAATGTAGTTCTCCATTGGCACTGACAGTTGTACTTAGAAAATAACAGGATACCACATCCCTATATTTGAACTCCGCCTAGTGCAGATGCCGCTAATTTTTTTGTTCAGATTGCAATAATTTCTTCATACTAATTCAGAATCCGGTGAGAAATTGACCAATTAACTCCCACCTAAATTACGGACAATATGGAACACTCGGATACCTCATCTAGTGAACGCATACTGTAGTTCTCCATGGGCACTGACATTTGTACTTAGAAAATAACAGGATACAACATCGCCATCTTTGAACTCCGCCTAGTGTAGAAGCTGCAATTTTTTTTGTTCAACTGCAATATTTTCTTCATACTAACTCGGAATCCGGCGAGACTTCGACCGATTAACTCCCACCTAAATTACGCACAATATGAAACACTCGGATACTTCATCTTGTGAACGTACACGGTAGTTCTCCATGGGGACTGACAGTTGTACATAGAAAATAACAGGCTACCACATCCCCATATTTGAACTCCGCCTAGTGCAGAAGCCGCTATTTTTTTGTTCAGACTATAATAACTTCTTCATACTAATTCAGAATCGGGTGAGACTTCGACCAATTAACTCCCACCTAAATTACGGACAATATGGAACACTCGGATACTTCATCTTGTGAACGCATAATGTAGTTGTCTATGAGCACTGACAGTTGTACTTAGAAAGTAATAAGATACCACATCCCCATATTTGAACTCCGCCTAGTGCAGAAGCTGCTATTTTTTTGTTCAGACTGCAATAACTTCTTCATACTAATTCAGAATCCGGTGAGACTTCGACCGATTAACTCTCACCTAAATTACGAACAATATGAAATACTCAGATACTTCATTTTGTGAACATACACTGTAGTTCTCCATGGGGACTGACAGTTGTACTTTGAAAACAACAGGATACCACATCTCCATATTTGAACTCCGCCTAGTGCAAAAGTCGCTATTTTTTTTGTTCAGACTGCAATAACTTCTTCATACTAATTCAGAATCCGGTGAGATTTCGACCAATTAACTCCCACCTAAATTACGAACAATATGGAATACTCAAATACCTCATCTTGTGAACACATACTGTAGTTCTCCATGGGCACTGAGAGTTGTACTTAGAAAATAACAGGATACAACATCGCCATATTTGAACTCCGCCTAGTGCAGAAGTCGCTATTTTTTTTGTTTAGACTGCAATATTTTCTTCATACTAACTCGAAATCCGGCGAGACTTCGACTGATTAAATCCCACCTAAATTACGGACAATATGAAACGCTCGGACACTTCATGCTGTGAACGTACACTGTAGTTCTCCTTAGGGACTGACAGTTATACTTAGAAAATAACAGGCTACTACATCCCTATATTTGAACTCCGCCTAGTGCAGAAGCCGCTATTTTTATTTCAGACTGCAATAACTTCTTCATAATAATTCAGAATCCGGTGAGACTTTGACCAATTAACTCCCTCCTAAATTACGGACAATATGGAACACCCAGATACTTCATCTTGTGAACACATACTGTAGTTCTCTATGGGCACTGACAGTTGTACTTAGAAAATAACAGGATACCACAGACCCATATTTGAACTCCGCCTAGTGCAGAAGCCGCTATTTTTTTGTTCAGACTGCAATAATTTCATCATACTAATTCAGAATCCGGTGAGACTTCGACCGATTAACTCCCACCTAAATTACGGACAATATGGAACACTCGGATACTTCATCCTGTGAACGCATACTGTTGTTCTTCATGGGCACTAACAGTTGTACTTAGAAAATAACAGGATACAACATCCCCATATTTGAACTTCGCCTAGTGCAGAAGCCGCTATTTTTTTTGTTCAGAATGTAATATTTTCTTCATACTAACTCGGAATCCGGCGAGACTTCGACCGATTAACTCCCACCTAAATTACGGACAATATGAAACACTCGGATACTTCATCTTGTGAACGTACATTGTAGTTCTCCATGGGGGCTGACGTTGTACTTAGAAAATAACAGTCTACTACATCCTCATATTTGAACTCCGCCTAGTGCAGACGCCGCTATTTTCTTTGTTCAGACCGCAATAACTTCTTCATACTAATTCAGAATCGGGTGAGACTTCGACCAATTAACTCCCACCTAAATTACGGACAATATGGAACACTCGGATACTTCATCTTGTGAACGCATACTGTAGTTCTCTATGAGCACTGACAGTTGTACTTAGAAAATAACAGGATACCACATCCCCATATTTGAACTCCGCCTAGTGCAGAAGCCGCTATTTTATTGTTCAGACTGCAATAACTTCTTCATACTAATTCAGAATCCGGTGAGACTTCGACCGATTAACTCTCACCTAAATTACGGACAATATGAAACACTCAGATACTTCATCTTGTGAACGTACACTGTAGTTCTCCGTGAAGACTGACAGTTGTGCTTAGAAAATAACAGGCTACCACATCCCCATATTTGAACTCCGCCTAGTATAGAAGCCGCTATTCTTTTTGTTCAGACTGCAATATTTTATTCATACTTACTTGGAATCCGGTGAGACTTCGACCGATTAACTCCCACCTAAATTACGGACAATATGAAACACTCGGATACTTCATCTTGTGAACGTACATTGTAGTTCTCCATGAGGACTGACAGTTGTACTTAGAAAATAACACACTACTGCATCCTTATATTTGAACTCCGCCTAGTGCAGACGCCGCTATTTTTTTTGTTCAGACTGCAATAACTTCTTCATACTAATTCAGAATCGGGTGAGACTTCGACCAATTAACTCCCACCTAAATTACGGACAATATGGAACACTCGGATACTTCATCTTGTGAACGCATACTGTAGTTCTCTATGAGCACTGACAGTTGTACTTAGAAAATAACAGGATACCACATCCCCATATTTGAACTCCGCCTAGTGTAGAAGCCATTATTTTTTTGTTCAGACTGCAATAACTTCTTCATAATAATTCAGAATCCAGTGAGACTTCGACCAATTAACTCCCACCTAAATTACAGACAATATGGAACACTTAGATACTTCATCTTGTGAACGCATACTATAGTTCTCCTTCGGCACTGACAGTTGTACTTAGAAAATAACAGTATACCACATCCCCTTATTTGAACTCCGCCTAGTACAGAAGCCGCTATTTTTTTTGTTCAGACTGCAATATTTTCTTCATACTAACTCGGAATCCGGCGAGACTTCGACCGATAAACTCCCACCTAAATTACGAACAATATGAAATACTCAGATACTTCATTTTGTGAACATACACTGTAGTTCTCCATGGGGACTGACAGTTGTACTTTGAAAACAACAGGATACCACATCTCCATATTTGAACTCCGCTTAGTGCAAAAGTCGCTATTTTTTTTGTTCAGACTGCAATAACTTCTTCATACTAATTCAGAATCCGGTGAGATTTCGACCAATTAACTCCCACCTAAATTACGAACAATATGGAATACTCAGATACCTCATCTTGTGAACACATACTGTAGTTCTCCATGGGCACTGAGAGTTGTACTTAGAAAATAACAGGATACAACATCGCCATATTTGAACTCCGCCTAGTGCAGAAGCCGCTATTTTTTTTTGTTCAGACTGCAATATTTTCTTCATACTAACTCGAAATCCGGCGAGACTTCGACTGATTAAATTCCACCTAAATTACAGACAATATGAAACGCTCGGATACTTCATGTTGTGAACGTACACTGTAGTTCTCCATGAGGACTGACAGTTATACTTAGAAAATAACAGGCTACTACATCCCCATATTTGAACTCTGCCTAGTGCAGAAGCCGCTATTTTTATTTCAGACTGCAATAACTTCTTCATAATAATTCAGAATCCGGTGAGACTTTGACCAATTAACTCCCTCCTAAATTACGGACAATATGGAACACCCAGATACTTCATCTTGTGTACAGATACTGTAGTTCTCTATGGGCACTGACAGTTGTATTTAGAAAATAACAGGATACCACAGACCCATATTTGAACTCCGCCTAGTGCAGAAGCCGCTATTTTTTTGTTCAGACTGCAATAATTTCTTCATACTAATTCAGAATCCGGTGAGACTTCGACCGATTAACTCCCACCTAAATTACGGACAATATGGAACACTCGGATACTTCATCCTGTGAACGCATACTGTTGTTCTTCATGGGCACTAACAGTTGTACTTAGAAAATAACAGGATACAACATCCCCATATTTGAACTTCGCCTAGTGCAGAAGCCGCTATTTTTTTTGTTCAGAATGTAATATTTTCTTCATACTAACTCGGAATCCGGCGAGACTTCGACCGATTAACTCCCACCTATATTACGGACAATATGAAACACTCGGATACTTCATCTTGTGAACGTACATTGTAGTTCTCCATGGGGGCTGACAGTTGTACTTAGAAAATAACAGTCTACTACATCCTCATATTTGAACTCCGCCTAGTGCAGACGCCGCTATTTTTTTTGTTCAGACCGCAATAACTTCTTCATACTAATTTAGAATCGGGTGAGACTTCGACCAATTAACTCCCACCTAAATTACAGACAATATGGAACACTCGGATACTTCATCTTGTGAACGCATACTGTAGTTCTCTATGAGCACTGACAGTTGTACTTAGAAAATAACAGGATACCACATCCCCATATTTGAACTCCGCCTAGTGCAGAAGCCGCTATTTTTTTGTTCAGACTGCAATAACTTCTTCATACTAATTCAGAATCCGGTGAGACTTCGACCGATTAACTCTCACCTAAATTACGGACAATATGAAACACTCGGATACTTCATCTTGTGAACGTACACTGTAGTTCTCCGTGAAGACTGACAGTTGTGCTTAGAAAATAACAGGCTACCACATCCCCATATTTGAACTCCGCCTAGTACAGAAGCCGCTATTCTTTTTGTTCAGACTGCAATATTTTATTCATACTTACTTGGAATCCGGTGAGACTTCGACCGATTAACTCCCACCTAAATTACGGACAATATGAAACACTCGGATACTTCATCTTGTGAACGTACATTGTAGTTCTCCATGGGGACTGACAGTTGTACTTAGAAAATAACACACTACTGCATCCTTATATTTGAACTCCGCCTAGTGCAGACGCCGCTATTTTTTTTGTTCGGACTGCAATAACTTCTTCATACTAATTCAGAATCGGGTGAGACTTCGACCAATTAACTCCCACCTAAATTACGGACAATATGGAACACTCGGATACTTCATCTTGTGAACGCATACTGTAGTTCTCTATGAGCACTTACAGTTGTACTTAGAAAATAACAGGATACCACATCCCCATATTTGAACTCCGCCTAGTGTAGAAGCCACTATTTTTTTGTTCAGACTGCAATAACTTCTTCATAATAATTCATAATCCAGTGAGACTTCGACCAATTAACTCCCACCTAAATTACAGACAATATGGAACACTTAGATACTTCATCTTGTGAACGCATACTATAGTTCTCCTTGGGCACTGACAGTTGTACTTAGAAAATAACAGTATACCACATTCCCTTATTTGAACTCCGCCTAGTACAGAAGCCGCTATTTTTTTTGTTCAGACTGCAATATTTTCTTCATACTAACTCGGAATCCGGTGAGACTTCGACCGATAAACTACCACCTAAATTACGAACAATATGAAATACTCAGATACTTCATTTTGTGAACATACACTGTAGTTCTCCATGGGGACTGACAGTTGTACTTTGAAAACAACAGGATACCACATCTCCATATTTGAACTCCGCCTAGTGCAAAAGTCGCTATTTTTTTTGTTCAGACTGCAATAACTTCTTCATACTAATTCAGAATCCGGTGAGATTTCGACCAATTAACTCCCACCTAAATTACGAACAATATGGAATACTCAGATACCTCATCTTGTGAACACATACTGTAGTTCTCCATGGGCACTGAGAGTTGTACTTAGAAAATAACAGGATACAACATCGCCATATTTGAACTCCGCCTAGTGCAGAAGCCGCTATTTTTTTTGTTCAGACTGCAATATTTTCTTCATACTAACTCGAAATCCGGCGAGACTTCGACTGATTAAATCCCACCAAAATTACGGACAATATGAAACGCTCGGATACTTCATGTTGTGAACGTACACTGTAGTTCTCCTTGGGGACTGACAGTTATACTTAGAAAATAACAGGCTACTACATCCCCATATTTGAACTCCGCCTAGTGCAGAAGCCGCTATTTTTATTTCAGACTGCAATAACTTCTTCATAATAATTCAGAATCCGGTGAGACTTTGACCAATTAACTCCCTCCTAAATTATGGACAATATGGAACACCCAGATACTTCATCTTGTGAACACATACTGTAGTTCTCTATGGGCACTGACAGTTGTACTTAGAAAATAACAGGATACCACAGACCCATATTTGAACTCCGCCTAGTGCAGAAGCCGCTATTTTTTTGTTCAGACTGCAATAATTTCTTCATACTAATTCAGAATCCGGTGAGACTTCGACCGATTAACTCTCACCTAAATTACGGACAATATGTAACACTCGGATACTTCATCTTGTGAACGTACACTGTAATTCTCCTTGAAGACTGACAGTTGTACTTAGAAAATAACAGGCTACCACATCCCCATATTTGAACTCCGCCTAGTGCAGAAGCCGCTATTTTTTTTGTTCAGACTGCAATATTTTCTTCATACTATCTCGGAATCCGGCGAGACTTCGACCGATTAACTCCCACCTAAATTACGGACAATATGGAACACTCAAATACTTCATCCTGTGAACGCACACTGTAATTCTCCATGGGGACTGACAGTTGTACTTAGAAAATAACAGGCTACCACATCCTCATATTTGAACTCAGCCTAGTGCAGAAGCCGTTATTTTTTTTGTTCAGGCTGCAATAACTTCTTCATACTAATTCCGAATCTGGTGAGACTTCGACCGATGAACTCTCACCTAAATTACGGACAATATGGAACACTCGGATACTTTATCTTGTAAACGCATACTGTAGTTCTCCATGGGCACTAATAGTTGTACTTAGAAAACAACAGGATACCACATCCCCATATTTGAACTCCGCCTAGTGCAAAAGTCGCTATTTTTTTTGTTCAGACTGCAATAACTTCTTCATACTAATTTAGAATCCGGTGAGACTTCGACCAATTAACTCCCACCTAAATTACGAACAATATGGAGTACTCGGATACCTCAATTTGTGAACGCATATTGTAGTTCTCTTTGGGCACTGAGAGTTGTACTTAGAAAATAACAGGATACAACATTGCCATATTTGAACTCCGCCTACTGCAGAAGCCGCTATTTTTTTTGTTCAGACTACAATATTTTCTTCATACTAACTCAAAATCCGGCGAGACTTCGACTGATTAACTCGCACCTAAATTACGGACAGTATGAAACGCTCGGATACTTCATCTTGTGAACATACACTGTAGTTCTCCTTGGGGACTAACAGTTATACTTAGAAAATAACAGGCTACTACATCCCCATATTTGAACTCCGCCTAGTGCAGAAGCCGCTATTTTTTTTTCAGACTGCAATAACTTCTTCATACCAATTCAGAATCCGGTGAGACTTTGACCAATTAACTCCCTCCTAAATTACGGACAATATGGAACACTCAGATACTTCATCTTGTGAACGCACACTGTAATTCTCCATGGGGACTGACAGTTGTACTTAGAAATTAACAGGCTACCACATCCTCATATTTGAACTCAGCCTAGTGCAAAAGCCGTTATTTTTTTTGTTCAGACTGCAATAACTTCTTCATACTAATTCAGAATCTGGTGAGACTTCGACCGATTAACTCTCACCTAAATTACGGACAATATGGAACACTCGGATACTTTATCTTGTAAACGCATACTGTAGTTCTCCATGGGCACTAATAGTTGTACTTAGAAAACAACAGGATACCACATCCCCATATTTGAACTCCGCCTAGTGCAAAAGTCGCTATTTTTTTTGTTCAGACTGCAATAACTTCTTCATACTAATTTAGAATCCGGTGAGACTTCGACCAATTAACTCCCACCTAAATTACGAACAATATGGAATACTCGGATACCTCAATTTGTGAACGCATATTGTAGTTCTCCATGGGCACTGAGAGTTGTACTTAGAAAATAACAGGATACAACATTGCCATATTTGAACTCCGCCTAGTGCAGAAGCCGCTATTTTTTTTGTTCAGACTGCAATATTTTCTTCATACTAACTCGAAATCCGGCGAGACTTCGACTGATTAACTCGCACCTAAATTACGGACAGTATGAAACGCTCGGATACTTCATCTTGTGAACATACACTGTAGTTCTCCTTGGGGACTAACAGTTATACTTAGAAAATAACAGGCTACTACATCGCCATATTTAAACTCCGCCTAGTGCAGAAGCCGCTATTTTTTTTTCAGACTGCAATAACTTCTTCATACTAATTCAGAATCCGGTGAGACTTTGACCAATTAACTCCCTCCTAAATTACGGACAATATGGAACACTCAGATACTTCATCTTGTGAACGCATACTGTAGTTCTCTATGAGCACTTACAGTTGTACTTAGAAAATGACAGGATATCACATCCCCATATTTGAACTCCGCCTAGTGCAGAAGCCGCAATTTTTTGTTCAGACTGCAATAATTTCTTCATACTAATTCAGAATCCGGTGAGACTTCGACCGATTAACTCCCACCTAAATTACGGACAATATGAAACACTCGGACACTTCATCTTGTGAACGTACACAATAATTCTCCATGGGGACTGACAGTTGTACTTAGAAAATAACAGCTACCACATCCTCATATTTGACCTCCGCCTAGTGCAGAAGCCGCTATTTTTTTGTTCAGACTGCAATAACTTCTTCATAGTAATTCAGAATCCGGTGAGACTTCGACCAATTAACTCCCAGCTAAATTACGGACAATATGGAACACTCGGAAACTTCATCTTGTGAACGCATACTGTAGTTCTCCATTGGCACTGACAGTTATACTTAGAAAATAACAGGATACCACATCCCCATATTTGAACTCCACCTAGTGCTGAAGCCGCTATTTTTTTTGTTCAGATTGCAATAATTTCTTCATACTAATTCAAAATCCGGTGAGAAATTGACCAATTAACTCCCACCTAAATTACGGACAATATGGAACACTCGGATACCTCATCTTGTGATCGCATACTATAGTTCTTCATGGGCACTGACATTTGTACTTAGAAAATAACAGGATACAACATCGCCATATTTGAACTCCGCCTAGTGCAGAAGCCGCTATTTTTTTGTTCAGACTGCAATATTTTCTTCATACTAACTCGGAATCCGGCGAGACTTCGACCGATTAACTCCCACCTAAATTACGCACAATATGAAACACTCGGATACTTCATCTTGTGAACGTACACGGTAGTTCTCCATGGGGATTGACAGTTGTACATAGAAAATAACAGGCTACCACATCTCCATATTTGAACTCCGCCTAGTGTAGAAGCCGCTGTTTTTTTTGTTCAGACTGCAATAACTTCTTCATACTAATTCAGAATCCGGCGAGACTTCGACCAGTTAACTCCCACCTAAATTATGGACAATATGGAACACTCGGATACTTCATCTTGTGAACGCATACTGTAGTTCTCCATGGGCACTGACAGTTGTACTTAGAAAATAACAGGATACCACATTCCCATATTTTGAACTCCTCCTAGTGCAGAAGCCGATATTTTTTTGTGCAGACTACAATAACTTCTTCATACTAATTTAGAATCCGGTGAGACTTCGACCAATTAACTCCCACATAAATTACGGACAATATTGAACACTCGGATACTTCATCTTGTGAACGCATACTGTAGTTCTCCATGGGCACTGACAGTTGTACTTAGAAAATAACAGGATACTACATCCTTTTATTTGAACTCCGCCTAATATAGAAGCCGATATTTTTTTGTTCAGACTGCAATATTTTCTTCATACTAACTCAGAATCTGGCGAGACTTCGACCGATTAACTCCCACCTAAATTACGGACAATATGAAACACTCCGGTACTTCATCTTGTGAACGTACAGTGTAGTTCTCCATGGGGACTGACAGTTGTACTATGAAAATAACAGGCTAGCACATCCCCATATTTGAACTCCGTCTAGTGCATAAGCCGCTATTTTTTTGTTCACACTGCAATAACTTCTTCATACTAATTCAGAATCCGGTTTGACTTCGACCAATTAACTCCCACCTAAATTACGGACAATATGGAACACTCGGATACTTCATCTTGTGAACGCAAACTATTGTTCTCCATGTGCACTAACAATTGTACTTAGAAAATAAAAGGATGCCACATCCCCATATTTGACCTCCGCCTAGTGCAGAAGCCGCTATTTTTTTGTTCAGACTACAATAACTTCTTCATACTAATTCAGAATCCGGTGAGACTTCGACCAATTAACTCCCACCTAAATTACGGACAATATGGAACACTCGGACACTCCATCTTGTGAGCGCATATTGTAGTTCTCCATGGGCATTGACAGTTGTACTTAGAAAATAACAAGATACAACATCACCATAATCGAACTCCGCCTAGTGAAGAAGTCGCTATTTTTTTTGTTCAGATTGCAATATTTTATACATACTAACTCGGAATCTGGCGAGACTTCGACCGATTAACTCCCACCTAAATTACGGACAATATGAAACACTCGGATACTTCATCTTGTGAACGTACACTGTAGTTCTCCATGGGGACTGACAATTGTACTTAAAAATTAACAGGCTACTACATCCCCATATTTGAACGCCGCCTAATGCAGAAGCCGCTATTTTTTTTGTTCAAACTGCAATAACTTCTTCATACTAATTCAGAATCCGGTGAGACTTCGACCAATTAACTCCCACCTAAATTACGGACAAATGGAACACTCGGATACTTCATCTTGTGAACGCATACTGTAGTTCTCTATGGGCACTGACAGTTGTACTTAGAAAATAACAGGATACCACATCCCCATATTTGAACTCGGCCTAGTGTAGAAGCCGCAATTTTTTTTGTTCATTCTACAATAACTTCTTCATACTAATTCAGAATCCGGTGAGACTTTGACCGATTAACACTCACCTAAATTACGGACAATATGAAACACTCGGATACTTCATCTTGTGAACGTAGACTGTAGTTCTCCATTGAGACTGACAGTTGTACTTAGAAAATAACAGGTTACCACATCCCCATAGTTGAAGTCCGCCTAGTGCAAAAGCCGCTATTTTTTTGTTCAGACCGCAATAACTTCTTCATAATAATTCCGAATACGGTGAGACTTCGACCAATTAACTCCCACCTAAATTTCGGACAATATGGAACACTCGGATTCTTAATCTTATGAACGCATACTGTATTTCTCCATGGGCATTGACAGTTGTACTTAGAAAATAACAAGATGCCACATCCCTATATTTGAACTCCGCCTAGTGCAGAGGCCGCTATTTTTTTATTCAGACTGCAATAACTTCTTCATAATAATTCGGAATCCGGCGATACTTCGACCGATTAACTCCCACCTAAATTACGGATAATATGAAACACTCGGATACTTTATCTTGTGAACGTACACTGTAGTACTCCATGGGGACTGGCAGTTGTACTTAGAAAATAACAGGCTACCACATCCCCATATTTGAACTCCGCCTAGTGCAGAAGCTGCTATTTTTTTTGTTCAAACTGCAATAACTTCTTTATACTAATTCAGAATCCGGTGAGAATTCGACCAACTTACTCCCACCTAAATTACGGACAATATGGAACACTCGGATACTTCATCTTGTGAACGCATACTGTAGTTCTCCATGGGCGCTGACAGTTGTACTTAGAAAATAATAGGATACCACATCCCCATATTTGAACTCCGCCTAGTGCAGAAGCCGCTATTTTTATTGTTCAGACTGCAATATTTTCTTCATACTAACTCGAAATCCGGCGAGACTTCGACCGATTAACTCCCACCTAAATTACGGACAATATGGAACACTCGGATACCTCATCTTGTGAATGCATACTGTAGTTTTCCATTGGCACTGATAGTTGTACTTAGTAAATAACAGGATACAACATCTCCATATTTGAACTCCGCCTAGTGCAGAAGCCGCTATTATTTTGTTCAGACTGCAATAACATCTTCATACTAATTTAGAATCCGGCGAGACATCGACCAATTAACTCCCACCTAAATTACGGACAATATGGAACACTCGGATACTTCATCTTGTGAACGCATACTGTAGTTCTCCATAGGCACTGACAGTTGTACTTAAAAAATAACAGGATACCACATACCCATATTTGAACTCCGCCTAGTGTAGAAGCGCTATTTTTTTGTTTAGACTACAATAACTTCTTCATCCTAATTTAGAATCCGGTGAGACTTCGACCAATTAACTCCCACCTAAATTACAGACAATATGAAACACTCGGATACTTCATCTTGTGAACGCATACTGTAGTTCTCCATGGGGACTGACAGTTGTACTTAGAAAATACAGGCAACTACATTCCCATATTTGAACTCCGCCTTGTGCAGAAGCCACTATTTTTTTTTTCAGACTGCAATAACTTCTTCATAATAATTCGGAATCCGGCGAGACTTCGACCGATTAACTCCCACCTAAATTACGGAAAATATAAAACACTCGGATACTTCATCTCATGAACGTACACTGTAGTTCTCCATGGGGACTGACTGCTGTACTTAGAAAATAACAGGCTACCACATCCCCATATTTGAACTTCGCCTAATGCAGAAGCCGCTATTTTTTTTGTTCAGACTGCAATAACTTCTTCATACTAATTCAAAATCCGGTGAGAATTCGACCAATTTACTCCCACCTAAATTACGGACAATATGGAACACTCGGATACTTCATCTTGTGAACGCATACTGTAGTTCTCCATGGGCACTAACAGTTGTACTTAGAGAATAACAAGATACCACATCCCCATATTTGAACTCCGCCTAGTGCAGAAGCCACTATTTTTATTGTTCAGACTGCAATATTTTCTTCATACTAACTCGGAATGCGGCGAGACTTCGACCGATTAACTCCCAACTAAATTACGGACAATATGGAACACTCGGATACCTCATCTTGTGAACGCATACTGTAGTTTTTCATTGGAACTGATAGTTGTACTTAGAAAATAACAGGATACAACATCTCCATATTTGAACTCCGCCTGGTGAAGAAGCCGCTATTTTTTTTTCAGACTGCAATAACTTCTTCATACTAATTCAGAATCCGGTGAGACTTCGACCAATTAACTCCCACCTAAATTACGGATAACAAGGAACACTCGGATACCTCATCTTGTGAACGCATACTGTTGTTCTCCATGGACACTGACAGTTGTACTTAGAACATAACAGGATACAATATCGTCATATTTGAACTCCACCTAGTGCAGAAGCCGCTATTTTTTTTGTTCAGACTGCAATATTTTCTTCATACTAACTCAGAATCCGGCGAGACTTCGACCGATTAACTCCCACCTAAATTACGGACAATATGAAACACTCAGATACTTCATCTTGTGAACGTACAGTGTAGTTCTCCATGGAGACTGACAGTTGTACTTAGAAAATAACAGGATACAACATCTCCATATTTGAACTCCGCCTAGTGCAGAAATCGCTATTTTTTTGTTCAGACTGCAATAACATCTTCATACTAATTCAGAATCCGATGAGACTTCGACCAATTAACTCCCACCTAAATTACGGACAATATGGAACACTCAGATACTTCTTCTTGTGAACGCATATTGTAGTTCTCCATGGGCACTGACAGTAGTACTTAGAAAATAACAGCATACCACATCTCCATATTTGAACTCCGCCTAGTGCAGAAGCCGCTATTTTTTTGTTCAGACTGCAATAACTTCTTCATACTAATTCAGAATCCGGTGAGACTTCGACTAATTAACTCCCTCCTAAATTACGGACAATATGGAACACTCAGATACTTCATCTTGTGAACACATACTGTAGTTCTCTATGGGCACTGACAGTTATACTTAGAAAATAACAGGATACCACATCCCCATATTTGAACTCCGCCTAGTGCAGAAGCCGCAATTTTTTTGTTCAGACTGCAATAATTTCTTCATACTAATTCAGAATCCGGTGTGACTTCGACCGATTAACTCCCACCTAAATTACGGACAATATGAAACACTCGGACACTTCATCTTGTGAACGTACATAATAATTCTCCATGGGGACTGACAGTTGTACTTAGAAAATAACAGCTACCACATCCTCATATTTGACCTCCGCCTAGTGCAGAAGCCGCTAATTTTTTTGTTCAGACTGCAATAACTTCTTCATAGTAATTCAGAATCCGGTGAGACTTCGACCAATTAACTCCCACCTAAATTACGGACAATATGGAACACTCGGAAACTTCATCTTGTGAACGCATACTGTAGTTCTCCATTGGCACTGACAGTTGTACTTAGAAAATAACAGGATACCACATCCCCATATTTGGACTACACCTAGTGCAGAAGCCGCTATTTTTTTTGTTCAGATTGCAATAATTTCTTCATACTAATTCAAAATCCGGTGAGAAATTGACCAATTAACTCCCACCTAAATTACGGACAATATGGAACACTCGGATACCTCATCTTGTGAACGCATACTATAGTTCTTCATGGGCACTGACATTTGTACTTAGAAAATAACAGGATACAACATCGCCATATTTGAACTCCGCCTAGTGCAGAAGCCGCTATTTTTTTGTTCAGACTGCAATATTTTCTTCATACTAACTCGGAATCCGGCGAGACTTCGACCGATTAACTCCCACCTAAATTACGCACAATATGAAACACTTGGATACTTCATCTTGTGAACGTACACTGTAGTTCTCCATGGGGACTGACAGTTGTACATAGAAAATAACAGGCTACCACATCTCCATATTTGAACTCCGCCTAGTGCAGAAGCCGTTGTTTTTTTTGTTCAGACTACAATAACTTCTTCATACTAATTCAGAATCCGGCGAGACTTCGACCAGTTAACTCCCACCTAAATTATGGACAATATGGAACACTCGGATACTTCATCTTGTGAACGCATACTGTAGTTCTCCATGGGCACTGACAGTTGTACGTAGAAAATAACAGGATACCACATTCCCATATTTTGAACTCCTCCTAGTGCAGAAGCCGCTATTTTTTTGTGCAGACTACAATAACATCTTCATACTAATTTAGAATCCGGTGAGACTTCGACCAATTAACTCCCACATAAATTACGGACAATATTGAACACTCGGATACTTCATCTTGTGAACGCATACTGTAGTTCTCCATGGGCACTGACAGTTGTACTTAGAAAATAACAGGATACTACATCCTTTTATTTGAACTCCGCCTAATATAGAAGCCGATATTTTTTTGTTCAGACTGCAATATTTTCTTCATACTAACTCAGAATATGGCGAGACTTCGACCGATTAACTCCCACCTAAATTACGGACAATATGAAACACTCCGATACTTCATCTTGTGAACGTACAGTGTAGTTCTCCATGGGGACTGACAGTTGTACTATGAAAATAACAGGCTAGCACATCCCCATATTTGAACTCCGTCTAGTGCATAAGCCGCTATTTTTTTGTTCACACTGCAATAACTTCTTCATACTAATTCAGAATCCGGTGTGACTTCGACCAATTAACTCCCACCTAAATAACGGACAATATGGAACACTCAGATACTTCATCTTGTGAACGCAAACTATTGTTCTCCATGTGCACTGAAAATTGTACTTAGAAAATAAAAGGATGCCAAATCCCCATATTTGACCTCCGCCTAGTGCAGAAGCCGCTATTTTTTTGTTCAGACTGCAATAACTTCTTCATACTAATTCAGAATCCGGTGAGACTTCGACCAATTAACTCCCACCTAAATTACGGACAATATGGAACACTCGGACACTCCATCTTGTGAACGCATACTGTAGTTCTCCATGGGCACTGACAGTTGTACTTAGAAAATAACAAGATACAACATCGCCATAATAGAACTCCGCCTAGTGAAGAAGTCGCTATTTTTTTTGTTCAGATTGCAATATTTTATTCATACTAACTCGGAATCTGGCGAGACTTCGACCGATTAACTCCCACCTAAATTACGGACAATATGAAACACTCGGATACTTCATCTTGTGAACGTACACTGTAGTTCTCCAAGGGGACTGACAATTGTACTTAGAAATTAACAGACTACTACATCCCCATATTTGAACGCCGCCTAATGCAGAAGCCGCTATTTTTTTTGTTCAGGCTGCAATAACTTCTTCATACTAATTCAGAATCCGGTGAGACTTCGACCAATTAACTCCCACCTAAATTATGGACAAATGGAACACTCGGATACTTCATCTTGTGAACGCATACTGTAGTTCTCTATGGGCACTGACAGTTGTACTTAGAAAATAACAGGATACCACATCCCCATATTTGAACTCGGCCTTGTGTAGAAGCCGCTATTTTTTTTGTTCAGACTGCAATAACTTCTTCATTCTAATTCAGAATCCGGTGAGACTTCGACCGATTAACTCTCACCTAAATTACGGACAATATGAAACACTCGGATACTTCATCTTGTGAACGTACACTGTAGTTCTCCATTGAGACTGACAGTTGTACTTAGAAAATAACAGGTTACCACATCCCCATATTTGAAGTCCGCCTAGTGCAAAAGCTGCTATTTTTTTGTTCAGACCGCAATAACTTCTTCATAATAATTCCGAATACGGTGAGACTTCGACCAATTAACTCCCACCTAAATTACGGACAATATGGAACACTCGGATTCTTAATCTTATGAACGCATACTGTAGTTCTCCATGGGCACTGACAGTTGTACTTGGAAAATAACAAGATGCCACATCCTCATATTTGAACTCCGCCTAGTGCAGAGGCCGCTATTTTTTTTATTCAGACTGCAATAACTTCTTCATAATAATTCGGAATCCGGCGATACTTCGACCGATTAACTCCCACCTAAATTACTGACAATATGAAACACTTGGATACTTTATCTTGTGAACGTACACTGTAGTACTCCATGGGGACTGGCAGTTGTACTTAGAAAATAACAGGCTACCACATACCCATATTTGAACTCCGCCTAGTGCAGAAGCCGCTATTTTTTTTGTTCAAACTGCAATAACTTCTTTATACTAATTCAGAATCCGGTGAGAATTCGACCAACTAACTCCCACCTAAATTACAGACAATATGGAACACTCGGATACTTCATCTTGTGAACGCATACTGTAGTTCTCCATGGGCACGGCCAGTTGTACTTAGAAAATAATAGGATACCACATCCCCATATTTGAACTCCGCCTAGTGCAGAAGCCGCTATTTTTATTGTTCAGACTGCAATATTTGCTTCCTACTAACTCGAAATCCGGCGAGACTTCGACCGATTAACTCCCACCTAAATTACGGACAATATGGAACACTCGGATACCTCATCTTGTGAATGCATACTGTAGTTTTCCATTGGCACTGATAGTTGTACTTAGTAAATAACAGGATACAACATCTCCATATTTGAACTCCGCCTAGTGCAGAAGCCGCTATTATTTTGTTCAGACTGCAATAACATCTTCATACTAATTTAGAATCTGGCGAGACATCGACCAATTAACTCCCACCTAAATTACGGACAATATGGAACACTCGGTTACTTCATCTTGTGAACGCATACTGTAGTTCTCCATAGGCACTGACAGTTGTACTTAAAAAATAACAGGATACCACATACCCATATTTCAACTCCGCCTAGTGTAGAAGCGCTATTTTTTTGTTTAGACTACAATAACTTCTTCATACTAATTTAGAATCCGGTGAGATTTCGACCAATTAACTCCCACCTAAATTACGGACAATATGAAACACTCGGATACTTCATCTTGTGAACGCATACTGTAGTTCTCCATGGGGACTGACAGTTGTACTTAGAATATACAGGCAACTACATTCCCATATTTGAACTCCGCCTTTTGTAGAAGCCACTATTTTTTTTGTTCAGACTGCAATAACTTCTTCATAATAATTCGGAATCCGGCGAGACTTCGACCGATTAACTCCCATCTAAATTACGGACAATATAAAACACTCGGATACTTCATCTCGTGAACGTACACTGTAGTTCTCCATGGGGACTGACTGCTGTACTTAGAAAATAACAGGCTACCACATCCCCATATTTGAACTTCGCCTAATGCAGAAGCCGCTATTTTTTTTGTTCAGACTGCAATAACTTCTTCATACTAATTCAGAATCCGGTGAGAATTCAACCAATTTACTCCCACCTAAATTACGGACAATATGGAACACTCGGATACTTCATCTTGGGAACGCATACTGTAGTTCTCCATGGGCACTAACAGTTGTACTTAGAAAATAACAAGATACCACATCCCCATATTTGAACTCCGCCTAGTGCAGAAGCCGCTATTTTTATTGTTCAGACTGCAATATTTTCTTCATACTAACTCGGAATGCGGCGAGATTTCGACCGATTAACTCCCAACTAAATTACAGACAATATGGAACACTCGGATACCTCATCTTGTGAACGCATACTGTAGTTTTTCATTGGAACTGATAGTTGTACTTAGAAAATAACAGGATACAACATCTCCATATTTGAACTCCGCCTGGTGAAGAAGCCGCTATTTTTTTTTCAGACTGCAATAACTTCTTCATACTAATTTAGAATCCGGTGAGACTTCGACCAATTAACTCCCACCTAAATTACGGATAACAAGGAACACTCGGATACCTCATCTTGTGAACGCATACTGTAGTTCTCCATGGGCACTGACAGTTGTACTTAGAACATAACAGGATACAATATCGTCATATTTGAACTCCACCTAGTGCAGAAGCCGCTATTTTTTTTGTTCAGACTGCAATATTTTCTTCATACTAACTCAGAATCCGGCGAGACTTCGACCGATTAACTCCCACCTAAATTACGGACAATATGAAACACTCGGATACTTCATCTTGTGAACGTACACTGTAGTTCTCCATGGAGACTGACAGTTGTACTTAGAAAATAACAGGATACAACATCTCCATATTTGAACTCCGCCTAGTGCAGAAATCGCTATTTTTTCGTTCAGACTGCAATAACATCTTCATACTAATTCAGAATCCGATGAGACTTCGACCAATTAACTCCCACCTGAATTACGGACAATATGGAACACTCGGATACTTCTTCTTGTGAACGCATATTGTAGTTCTCCATGGGCACTGACAGTAGTACTTAGAAAATAACAGCATACCACATCTCCATATTTGAACTCCGCCTAGTGCAGAAGCCGCTATTTTTTTGTTCAGACTGCAATAACTTCTTCATACTAATTCAGAATCCGGTGAGACTTCGACCAATTAACTCCCTCCTAAATTACGGACAATATGGAACACTCAGATACTTCATCTTGTGAACGCATACTGTAGTTCTCTATGGGCACTAACAGTTATACTTAGAAAATAACAGGATACCACATCCCCATATTTGAACTCCGCATAGTGCAGAAGCCGCAATTTTTTTATTCAGACTGCAATAATTTCTTCATACTAATTCAGAATCCGGTGAGACTTCGACCGATTAACTCCCACCTAAATTACGGACAATATGAAACACTCGGACACTTCATCTTGTGAACGTACATAATAATTCTCCATGGGAACTGACAGTTGTACTTAGAAAATAACAGCTACCACATCATCATATTTGACCTCCGCCTAGTGCAGAAGCCGCTATTTTTTTTGTTCAGACTGCAATAACTTCTTCATAGTAATTCAGAATCCGGTGAGACTTCGACCAATTAACTCCCACCTAAATTACGGACAATATGGAACACTCGGAAACTTCATCTTGTGAACGCATACTGTAGTTCTCCATTGGCACTGACAGTTGTACTTAGAAAATAACAGGATACCACATCCCCATATTTGAACTCCACCTAGTGCAGAAGCCGCTATTTTTTTGTTCAGATTGCAATAATTTCTTCATACTAATTCAAAATCCGGTGAGAAATTGACCAATTAACTCCCACCTAAATTATGGACAATATGGAACACTCGGATACCTCATCTTGTGAACGCATACTATAGTTCTTCATGGGCACTGACATTTGTACTTAGAAAATAACAGGATACAACATCGCCATATTTGAACTCCGCCTAGTGCAGATGCCGCTATTTTTTTGTTCAGACTACAATATTTTCTTCATACTAACTGGAAATCCGGCGAGACTACGACCGATTAACTCCCAACTAAATTACGCACAATATGAAACACTTGGATACTTCATCTTGTGAACGTACACTGTAGTTCTCCATGGGGACTGACAGTTGTACATAGAAAATAACAGGCTACCACATCTCCATATTTGAACTCCGCCTAGTGCAGAAGCCGCTGTTTTTTTTGTTCAGACTGCAATAACTTCTTCATACTAATTCAGAATCCGGCGAGACTTCGACCAGTTAACTCCCACCTAAATTATGGACAATATGGAACACTCGGATACTTCATCTTGTGAACGCATACTGTAGTTCTCCATGGGCACTGACAGTTGTACTTAGAAAATAACAGGATACCACATTCCCATATTTTGAACTCCTCCTAGTGCAGAAGCCGCTATTTTTTTGTGCAGACTACAATAACTTCTTCTTGCTAATTTAGAATCCGGTGAGACTTCGACCAATTAACTCCCACATAAATTACGGATAATATTGAAAAGTCGGATACTTCATCTTGTGAACGCATACTGTAGTTCTCCATGGGAACTGACAGTTGTACTTAGAAAATAATAAGATACTACATCCTTTTATTTGAACTCCGCCTAATATAGAAGCCGATATTTTTTTGTTCAGACTGCAATATTTTCTTCATACTAACTCAGAATCTGGCGAGACTTCGACCGATTAACTCCCACCTAAATTACGGACAATATGAAACACTCCGGTACTTCATCTTGTGAACGTATAGTTTAGTTCTCCATGGGGACTGACAGTTGTACTATGAAAATAACAGGCTAGCACATCCCCATATTTGAACTCCGTCTAGTGCATAAGCCGCTATTTTTTTGTTCACACTGCAATAACTTCTTCATACTAATTCAGAATCCGGTGTGACTTCGACCAATTAACTCCCACCTAAATTACGGACAATATGGAACACTCGGATACTTCATCTTGTGAACGCAAACTATTGTTCTCCATGTGCACTGACAATTGTACTTAGAAAATAAAAGGATGCCAAATCCCCATATTTGACCTCCGCCTAGTGCAGAAGCCGCTATTTTTTTGTTCAGACTGCAATAACTTCTTCATACTAATTCAGAATCCGGTGAGACTTCGACCAATAACTCCCACCTAAATTACGGACAATATGGAACACTCGGATACCTCATCTTGTGAACGCATACTATAGTTCTTCATGGGCACTGACATTTGTACTTAGAAAATAACAGGATACAACATCGCTATATTTGAACTCCGCCTAGTGCAGAAGCCGCTATTTTTTTGTTCAGACTGCAATATTTTCTTCATACTAACTCAGAATCCGGCGAGACTTCGACCGATTAACTCCCACCTAAATTACGCATAATATGAAACACTCGGATACTTCATCTTGTGAACGTACACTGTAGTTCTCCATGGGGACTGACAGTTGTACATAGAAAATAACAGGCTACCACATCTCCATATTTGAACTCCGCCTAGTGTAGAAGCCGCTGTTTTTTTTGTTCAGACTGCAATAACTTCTTCATACTTATTCAGAATCCGGCGAGACTTCGACCAGTTAACTCCGACCTAAATTATGGACAATATGGAACACTCGGATACTTCATCTTGTGAACGCATACTGTAGTTCTCCATGGGCACTGACAGTTGTACTTAGAAAATAACAGGATACCACATTCCCATATTTTGAACTCCTCCTAGTGTAGAAGCCGCTATTTTTTTGTGCAGACTACAATAACTTCTTCTTGCTAATTTAGAATCCGGTGAGACTTCGACCAATTAACTCCCACATAAATTACGGACAATATTGAACACTCGGATACTTCATCTTGTGAACGCATACTGTAGTTCTCCATGGGCACTGACAGTTGTACTTAGAAAATAACAGGATACTACATCCTTTTATTTGAACTCCGCCTAATATAGAAGCCGATATTTTTTTGTTCAGACTGCAACATTTTCTTCATACTAACTCAGAATCTGGCGAGACTTCGACCGATTAACTCCCACCTAAATTACGGACAATATGAAACACTCCGGTACTTCATCTTGTGAACGTACAGTGTAGTTCTCCATGGGGACTGACAGTTGTACTATGAAAATAACAGGCTAGCACATCCCCATATTTGAACTCCGTCTAGTGCATAAGCCGCTATTTTTTTGTTCACACTGCAATAACTTCTTCATACTAATTCAGAATCCGGTGTGACTTCGACCAATTAACTCCCACCTAAATTACGGACAATATGGAACACTCGAATACTTCATCTTGTGAACGCAAACTATTGTTCTCCATGTGCACTGACAATTGTACTTAGAAAATAAAAGGATGCGAAATCCCCATATTTGACCTCCGCCTAGTGCAGAAGCCGCTATTTTTTTGTTCAGACTGCAATAACTTCTTCATACTAATTCAGAATCCGATGAGACTTCGACCAATTAACTCCCACCTAAATTACGGACAATATGGAACACTCGGATACTTCATCTTGTGAACGCATACTATAGTTCTCCGTGGGCACTGACTGTTGTACTTAAAAATAACAGGATACGACCCACATAAATATTTTTGTTCAGACTGTAATATTTTCTTCATACTAACTCGGAATCCGGCGAGACTTCGACCGATTAACACCCACCTAAATTCCGGACAATATGGAACACTCGGATACCTCATCCTGTGAACGCATACTGTAGTTCTCCATAGGCACTGACAATTGTACTTAGAAAATAACAGGATACAACATCTCCATATTTAAACTCCGCCTAGTGCAGAAGCCGCTATTTTTTGTGTTCAGACTGCAATATTTTCTTCATACTAACTCGGAATCCGGCGAGACTTCAACCGATGAACTCCCACCTAAATTACGGACAATATTAAACACTCGGATACTTCATCTTGTGAACGTACACTGTAGTTCTTCATAGGGACTGAAAGTTGTACTTAGAAATAACAGGCTACTACATTCCCATTTTTGAACTTCGCCTGTTGCAGAAGCCGCAATTTTTTTGTTCAGACTGCAATAACTTCTTCATACTATTTCAGAATCCGGCGAGACTTCGACAATTAACTCCCACCTAAATTACAGACAATATGGAACAATCAGATACTTCATCTTGTGAACGCATACTGTAGTTCTCCATGGGCACTGACAGTTGTACTTACAAAATAATAGGATACCACATCCCCATATTTGAACTCCGCCAAGTGCAGAAGTCGCTATTTTTTTGTTCAGACTGCAATAACTTCTTCATACTAATTCAGAATCCGGTGAGACTTCGACCAATTAACTCCCACCTAAATTACGGACAATATGGAACACTCGTATACTTCATCTTGTGAACGCATACTGTAGTTCTCTATGGGCACTAACAGTTGTACTTAGAAAATAACTGGATACCACATCCCCCTATTTGAACTCCGCCTAGTGTAGAAGCCACTATTTTTTTGTTCAGGCTACAATAACTTCTTCATACTAATTCAGAATCCGGTGAGACTTCGACCAATTAACTCCCACCTAAATTACGGAGAATATGGAACAGTCGGATACTTCATCTTGTGAACGCATACTGTAGTTCTCCATGGGCACTGACAGTTGTACTTAGAAAATAACAGGATACCACATCCACAAATTTGAACTCCGCCTAGTGAAGAAGCCGCTATTTATTTTGTTCAGATAGCAATAACTTCGTCATACTAATTCAGATTTCAGTGAGACTTCGACCAATTAACTCCCACCTAAATTACGGACAATATGGAACACTCGGATACTTCATCTTGTGAATGCATACTGTAGTTCTCCATGGGAACTGACAGTTGTACTTAGAAAATAACAGGATACCTGTTTGCACAAAAAATGGACAAACACCTCAAAGTTGTATGATTTAATAGATCTTAGGATGTTCTTAGTGATTTTGATGATTTATGCAAATATATGAAAAGCAGGGACTAAGCTGTAAAAAGACACGCAGATTTATAGTGGTTCAGCCAGAATGTGCCTACGTCCACTTTATATGTTATTTCTCTTCTCTTTCTTAGATTACAAGTAAAAAGCTTTGATACAAGTAAAAGAAAGTTGTTTGAAAGTTCTCTCCGTGCTTGAGCTCTCAAACTTCTCCCCCATTGTTGTACCCCTGCCCCTCTATTTATAGAGTGAGGCTGGGGATAGGGGTCTTGGAGGTATATAGCAGCTGACGGGCCTGGGCTGATGTAATCTGGCCTGGTGGATCTGGTCCGGTTTCCTTTGGTTCGGTGGTGAGATAAGTGGTCCGGTTGCTTCGTTCGGTGGAGACTTCGTTCGATGGAGGCTTCATTCGGTGGAGGCTTCATTCGGTGGAGAGGTTTGGACCGGTGGGGGAGTTGGTCCGGTATAGGCTGGTTCGGTGGAAGGAGATGAGTGGACCGGTGGAGCTTTGGTTCGGTAGGAGGTGGTATGTTGTTTGGACCGGTAATGGGTGGAGTGGTGTTGGTTCGGTAGGAGGTGGTTCGGCATCCTTGGTCTTGGGTGGTGGTTCGATAGTCACGAGGAGGGAGATGGTTCGGTAGGGGCATCTTGCTTTGATTCGGCAGACAGTGGAACAAGGACTGGTTCGGCTCTGTGTGGGAAGAGTGTTGGATTGGTAGGAGATGGAAACGCGCCCAACATTTGCCCCCCAAAGTGGGGCATATGTCAGCATATGTCGCGCTTTGTTTGATGCCACTTAGCTTGGAGGAATTCTTATTCGGTCCTGTGTGCTGAATCCATTGGTCCGGTTGTTGGCATTGGCCTATAAGTAGGGGTTGTAAGTTATGGTTCATTCCTTACCCAGAGGGATAGTCGAATCTGATTTCCTTGCCGAATCAAACCCACTGCCGAACCGTGTTAGAATACCAAATCAGGTGATTTTGCCTTCCCTCGCCGAATGGCTTCCTCTCTTTTTTCTTTTGATTTTGGTTTGCCGAATGGGCAAGGGGCTTTAAGTACCGGATGGAACCGGTGACTTTAAATGCCGAATGGACATGAGAACTACCGAATGGCCTTGAGAATTTTGTATTCACTTTACCGGATGACAACGGGAGTTTGAGCATTTTGATTTTATGAGTGAAATTTCATATTATACACCTACTTGTTTACATCCTCTGTTCTAACAATATGTTTTTCCGATGTTGCAGATAATGTCTCGCAAAGTAGAAACTCGATCAGACAAAAAGAAATCTGAGGGCGAAGGAGGGTCCTCCGCCGTGCCCCCAGCTCAACCGAATCCAGAACGACGTGGGCCCACTCCGAGATCATTAGTGGACGGGTACGGTCCTCAGGAGCTCCTCAACTTGCCTCCTGATTGCTTCCCTAGCTCACTCAAGGGCGAGCAACTTGATGTTATATCGCGCTCTTTCGGGATCGATCGAGCGTGCATGTTATTGCCGGTTGCGGGAGTGATGCCGTATGATCCTCCTGAAGGATATTTTGCCTACAGCAGATACCATTGTTTGTGTGGTGCCATCCCGCCTCTCAACGCTTGGGTAGTCAGCTTTCTTACATATCTAAAGGTGGCTCCATTCCAGCTTCAGCCCAACTCTTATGCCATTCTGGTGAGTCTCTTCGTCATCTTTCAGAGGAGATATGGGCGTCCTCCTTCCAACCGGGAGATCCGGTATTTGTACAACTTGAGAGGCTACAAGAAGGGGTCTCCCTACATCAGCTTGGAATCTGCTATATCCTTTAAGCCCGTCCTGGACTTATACTCGAAGTTCAGTATGTTTAAGAAAGAATGGTTCTTCATCAGGGATGACTCTGTTTCCATTCGTCGCTTCACCTCCGGCTGTAAGTGTGAAGCTTTATTTATAATTTCCATTATAACTGCAGTGCTTTATCTTACGTGCTTTTATTTCTTGCTAGCGACAGGTGGTTTTGCGGTTGTGGAGAATGATCGCCTGGTTCAGACGGCAGCAGAGATAGAAGCTATTACTGGGAGAGATAGGTCGGCTGCCTATCTGATCGGGGACGCCACACTCTTGGAGTACAACTTGATCCTTCCACAGCAATCCGTGGTCAAGCAGAGGGACACGGCTGAAGAGAAGGCTGCCCAAGCTAAGGAAGGGGCCGCGTCGAAGAGCAGTAAAAGGAGGCCCTTTTTCGAAACATCCGGTTGCTGGGGGGAAGAAGCTCAAAAGGTCTGACGGTCCCTCTCCCAGCACACACCCGGATGTTCAGGAGGAGGAGAAAGGTGAGGACGAAGGAGGTGAAGCTGAGGGCGGAAGTGACGGTGATCGTCATGGTGATGATGGTGGCGATGGACAGGGTGGTGATGGCCCCAGGGCTTTGTCTTCCGGGCAAGTAGGCGAAATGCAAGAGTGGACAGATGACGCTTTCCGTCAAGCCTTCGAAGGCTCGGAGGGGACGGAGAAGTCCAAGGGAGTCGATAAAGTGGGGACCGGCGTTGATTTATCTTCCAGGAGCGCCTCTACTGAAGCAACTTCGATGGTTCAAGGTGAATTTCTCTTTACTTTTTTAATCTTTGAATGATGGATTAAAACATACCGGTGACACTTTGGTTTTAATATCAGGAGCGGGTAAAACGGCCAAGACCTCGGATCTTCGGCACAGGCTTGAACAATACAAGCTCTCGAAAGCTTCAGCCAAGTCGAAACCCTATACTAACCGCCCGGGAGGCGTAGTCGGCTATCGTCCTCTTCTCGGAGTTACTGAAGAAGATATACAGAAGAGGAAGAGGAGTCGATCTTCGTCTGAACCTCTTCTTGAACCCCCGGCCCCACTCCAGCCTATTCACGACATTACAGAGGAGGATACCGAGCTTATGCCCTCTCCTCATCTGTCTGAGAAACCAACCGTCATCCCAATAGATCATCCGAGCTTAGCACGCAATCCGTTTGCGGGTCATCCGGATCTGGACCCGGCGTCTCATGATATCTCTTTTGATGAGGTTACTGGTGAGCACCTTCTTCCTCGCAATCCTATGGTAAGGGTGCTTGATGAGGCCAAGTCCCTGGACCTTGATTTGCTTACTACTCGGGTTGTTGCTATGGGGAACGAAGCTAAGGCAAATATCGACCGGGTTGCTGAGGAGACCAGGAAGTTGATGGGGCATCACGCCCGATTGGTCAAGGATGGGGAGGAAATTGGGAGCGCCAACATAATACTGCGGTTAGTGGTTTCCGACCAGGCCAAGCAACTTGCTGATCAGGCTATCCAGATCTCTCAGTATGAGGCCGCCTCCGAACATCTAAAGAAAACTATGGAAGAGGCCAGCCGAGCCGAATTGCGGAAAATGGAGGCTACCTGTAAGGAACGGATCGATATGGCTATTGCTACGGTGGATGATGTTCGAAAGGCGGATCTTGAGCATATAGAGGAGTTATCTGGGAAGCTTGAGGTCGCAGAGCTTGCTCAGGCTAAGCTGAAGGAGGAGATGGAGGCGGTGCGGGAATCCCTTCAGGCTGACTGCTTGAGATACCGATTGGAGAGAGAAGCTGCCGTCGAAAGGCTGTCAACTTCCGAGGCCCGGATGAGGGAATTTGAGAAGAATGAGGGGATGATGGACGAGATGCTCCAGGACATGTACTTCCGTACCTGGAAGCAGGGCAACCTATCCTGGATGGATGATTATCCCAGGGTCATGGCTAGGATTTATCTCCGGGCTCTGGAGGAGGCTAAGGCTGATGCGGATAAAGAGGGTGGAACGGTCTTCAGCATGGATGTGGTCACTGCCCAGTTTACCAAGGAGGAGAAAGTGGCGGTAAAGGAGGGTATGCGGTTGCTTGCTGCTGAGGAGGCAGATGTGCAGGTAGAGGATGACGACCAGGATGGTCAAGAAGCAGGTGCTGGTAAGTCTTCCTTTCTAGTCTTTCCGTTAACTTGGTTGCTTATCACTAATGAATTCTTTTTCTGACCGGACAGGTGGGCAACAGGGCAAGGACAAGACTCCGACGCAGCCGGCTCCCTGATTAGACCTGGAAAATTCTTTTTGTGGACTTGACATGGCTGTATATGTTAGTCTTAAAACAGTAGAGTAACTTTTAGGTTGTAATTCTTGCTACTTGTAATAAATAGCTCTATTCTTGATGTGTAATTCTTTAACTTAAGCTGATTTTGTCGTCTTTTGAATGTTTTTGCTATTTTGACATGTTGCATAAGAAATATAGCCATGCATATTCTTGTAATTAAATTGTGTTTGATGTCAGGTTCTTGTTTAGAACATAATTTCATGACTCGCAGGGTTAGCGTGAGGTGTGAACAAATTATAGGTATATATGAAAGAAGGAAATACCGTCCTTTATATTTTGCTTGTAGATGGCAGCTTTGAATATCCTGCGTGACCGAGTAAGGGATGCGGTCCAGTATCTTGCTGTGAGTATCCGCTTCTATTAGTGAGTGTCTCTTGTTTTGTGTCCTGCACTTCAGGGATTGTTACAGAGGATAGGAGAAAAGTTTCTTAAGTAAAATTGAAATAGTAAAACTTCCAATCACGGAAGGCCTTCGATGTGCTTAAGTTCGTGGCAAACGGGCTTTGTAGTCACTTTCCCTAGCTGTGGGTCTTGGAGACATTTGTCACCCATCTTACGCCTCCGCGGGGAGTTAATTCTTTTTTACCACAGCCGCACTTAAGACACATCGGAGCCGAGATCGCGCACAGTAACTACCCGGGCCATTATGGCCCGTAATCGTGGGTATTATTCGATTTACTGTGGCCGGCTAGCGTGGGTGCCGATCGTCAACTGTGAACTGCCCCTGGCTGGCCACACCTTATGTTGGGGCTTATAGTCGGTTCACAGTTGCCGGCGAGCCTAACGCCGTAATGAGCTGCCTCGGCTATAGTCGGCCTTCTCGGTGGCTTATAATCGGCTCATTACAGTTGGCTTTAAGGTCCGTCACGAGCAATGAGTTAACCCGCAGCAGAGGGATGCCGGAGCAAAAGTGTCTCATTGGCGAGGGCATAGATTCGCATAGTACCTGTTAGGTCTTGTCCAGGAGATGTTGCGCTGTGGAGCGCCTTGAATGAAAATGCTATTTGCACAGGATTTTGTTCAACAGAAAAGGATACAGTTAACAAGCAGCCAAGATATGAAGGAACAAGTTAAAAAGAGACGAGTTTTTTTTAAAGTGGTTCGGCACGAAAATGCCTACGTCCACTGATTCTCTTTGTTAATTCACTTCATATGGGCAGTATGAGTTAAGAAAAGTATCGACGAAGGTGTTGGATGTTCCATGCCCTCTGGAACACCTCCCCGTCCACTGTTGACAAAATATAAGCTCCATTGCGAAGATCTTTATGAATTACATATGGTCCGTTCCAGATTGGATCTAGCGCTCTGGGGCGCGGGAAGATTCGCTCAAGGATAAGATCTCCTTTCCGTAAGCTACGATGCTTGACTTTGGAGTTGTATTACGTTGCCACTTTTTGCTTGTGAGCTGCTGCCTTGGGGGGCTGCATCATTTCTTCTTTCCTCAATTAGATCCAAAGACATGAGGAGGAACTCTTCGTTTTCTTCTGGGTTGTAGTGGATCCTACGGTGGGAAGGCACTATAATTTCAACTGGGAGCATAGCCTCCGATCCGTATGCCAAAGAGAAAAGGAGTATGCCCCGTTGATGTTCTGAAAGACGTGCGATTGGCCTATAGTGCCGTAGGAGGTTCATCCACCCATTAGCCTTTTGACTTTTCGAGTTTCATTTTGATTAGAATTTTGTGAGTTTTGTTGACGGCTTCGACTTTTCCGTTTGCCTGGGAAGAAGCTACGGATGAGAAGCTTTTGTGAATTCCGTGCTCCTGGCACCAGTTGGCGAACTCCTCACTGTCAAACTGAAGTCCATTGTCCGATATGATTTTGAGTGGGACTCCGTACCTGCACAGAACATTTTTGATCAAGAAGTTAATAACTTTTGCTGAAGATACTTTATTCAGGGGTTCTGCTTCCACCCATTTGGTGAAATAGTCGACTGCCACTATAGCATATTTGGCCCCGCCTCGGCCCATTGGTATTTCGCCGATTAAGTCAATTCCCCATACAGCAAAGGGCCACGGGCTGGTCATTTGAGTAATCTCAGTTGTTGGTAGTGAATTTGGTGATGAAATCGGCCATGGCCTGCCCCTTGATGGCGGTGCGAGGATGGTAGGTAATATCATATTGACTTAGTTCAATGCACCATTTACATAGCGTTCCAGTCTCCTTCTTCTGATGTGTTCCTCAATCAGATCTCGGAGATGATGGGATTCGTTGGTATCATGCCCGTGAGATTCGTGGAAGCGGCAGAACTTTCCAGACTTCTGTGCGTTATCTGATTCCTTCTTGTATGGTGGGCGTTTGTATCTAACTTCGCCTTGGGTGGCAAGAAAGATATTTTCGACGGTCTCATTCAAAGGAGTGTAAGTGTCGAATCTTGGTCCTGGCCGATATAGGCGCTTTTCTCCCTTCTTGCCCCCAGCATTGTCTCTGGAATCATTTGTTCGAATGTCCCTTGCCACAGCAGGGGCATTGCCATGGGTTGTCTTATTTTGCTGTCCTGACTGCCCCTCAACGGCAGCATCCTCAAGCCTCATGTATTTCCCGGCTTCGTGGAAGAAGTCGGGTAAAGTAGTTGGTTTTTCTTTTGTCAACCTTCTAGCAAATTTAGTGTCCGGATGCACACCACTATAGAGGGCCATTAGGATAAGCTTATCATCGGCATCTTGGACTGCGGCTGCCGCGGCGTTGAATCTGGTTAGGTATTGCTGCAGCTTCTCTCCCGGTTTCTGTTTGACGCTGGATAAGGAATAAGCGTCCTTAAGTTGCTCCACATGAATGTGGAACTGACTGATAAATTTTTCTTTCAACATTTCCCACGAGCTGATGGATCCCTGGGGTAGATGACAGAACCAGGAGGTGGCAAGATCTGCTAAGAAGAGCGGAAAGCATTTGCACAGTACTCCCTCTGTTGCCCCACTCATGAGCATATGTTGCGTGTACCTCTGTAAGTGTACAACGGGGTCGGAGGTTCCCTTGTAGGGTTCCATTGTTGGCATCTTCCATTCTCGGGGGGTGATAGCAATTTCGATATTGTGGGCGAAAGGGCTGGTTACCCTAGCGCCTATCCCTCGATCTCTTTGCTCCCGTTGGACACACTCTCTGAATAAGCGTGCCATCCTTTCATCAGAATTTGGAGCAGATAGAAATGAGTTTGGTTCTGTTCTGTGGGATTGATCCCGTCCAGATGACCTGTAGGGGTGGAATCGTCTATCATTCCTCATATTTTCCAGTGGCTGCCTTTGATCTTCTGGGAGCATGCTAGGGTCAGCTACAGTTGGCCCTTGCCTTGATCTTCCCCTACCGGGTTCTGATCTAAGCACTTCCTCGGGTCCAACTTCGGGCTGGACTCTAGCTCGGCCCCGTTCACTGGCGTTTCCGTGGTTAGGCAGTATGACAGGCTCAGCTACAGTTGACCTCCGTTCGGTACCTCCCCCGTTGGGTTCGGTACCAAACGTTTCCTCAGGCCTAACTTCGGGCTGTGCTCGGTCTCGGCTCCTACCATGGCTACTTCTGCCGTTAGCTCCTTCGAAGAAGGAAGATCTTTGTTGTCTCTGAGATCCTCCAGACTGGGACTCGCCCCATGATTCAGTGTTGCGGTTGGATTCTTCAGCGTCCCTTAAGCGTGACATGAGATGGTCCACCAAGGCTTCCTGCTGGGATGTGAAGCGGTTAGTTACTTCAACCACAACTCTGTCCAAATCCGCCCTAGTAATTACTGCAGGCTGTTCTGTGGCAGGAGTGGTTGGGTTAGCCTGTCCTTCATTTGTCACTGTTGCTGGAGGAGGACGATTTACTTGATTCGTGACAGCTGGATCTGGAAGACTGCTGGATGCGATGTTTTTTCCTTTGTTAACATCTTTTCTTTGTTTGGGAGGCATGTTTTCCAAGTAGCGAACGATGCTGTTAGGAAAACTGTTAAGTGGATGAAGCTGAAGCTTCGAGCTTCTAGTTCTCAATGAAAGCACCAAAAATGTTTGCACAAAAAATGGACAAACACCTCAAAGTTGTATGATTTAATAGATCTTAGGTTGTTCTTAGTGATTTTGATGATTTATGCAAATATATGAAAAGTAGGGACTAAGCTGTAAAAAGACACGCAGATTTATAGTGGTTCAGCCAGAATGTGCCTACGTCCACTTTATATGTTATTTCTCTTCTCTTTCTTAGATTACAAGTACAAAGCTTTGATACAAGTAAAAGAAAGTTGTTTGAAAGTTCTCTCCGTGCTTGAGCTCTCAAACTTCTCCCCCATTGTTGTACCTCTGCCCCTCTATTTATAGAGTGAGGCTGGGGATAGGGGTCTTGGAGGTATATAGCAGCTGGCGGGCCTGGGCTGATGTAATCTGGCCTGGTGGATCTGGTCCGGTTTCCTTTGGTTCGGTGGTGAGATAAGTGGTCCGGTTGCTTCGTTCGGTGGAGACTTCGTTCGGTGGAGGCTTCATTCGGTGGAGGCTTCATTCGGTGGAGAGGTTTGGACCGGTGGGGGAGTTGGTCCGGTATAGGCTGGTTCGGTGGAAGGAGATGAGTGGACCGGTGGAGCTTTAGTTCGGTAGGAGATGGTATGTTGTTTGGACCGGTAATGGGTGGAGTGGTGTTGGTTCGGTAGGAGGTGGTTCGGCATCCTTGGTCTTGGGTGGTGGTTCGGTAGTCACGAGGAGGGAGATGGTTCGGTAGGGGCATCTTGCTTTGATTCGGCAGACAGTGGAACAAGGACTGGTTCGGCTCTGTGTGGGAAGAGTGTTGGATTGGTAGGAGATGGAAACACGCCCAACAATACCACATCCCCATATTTGAACTCCGCCTAGTACAGAAGCCACTATTTTTTTTGTTCCAACTGCAATATTTTCTTCATACTAACTCGGAATCCGGCGAGGCTTCGACCAATTAACTCCCACCTAAATTACGGACAATATGGAACTCTCAGATACCTCATCTTGTGAACGCAAACTGTAGTTTTCCGTTGGCACTGATAGTTGTACTTAGAAAATAACAGGATACAACATCTCCATATTTGAACTCCGCCTAGTGCAGAAGCCGCTATTTTTTTGTTCAGACTGCAATAACATCTTCATACTAATTCAGAATCCGATGAGACTTCGACCAATTAACTCCCACCTAAATCACGGACAATATGGAACACTCGGATACTTCATCTTGTGAACGCATATTGTAGTTCTCCATGGGCACTGACAGTTGTACTTAGAAAATAATAGGATACCACATCCCCATATTTGAAATCCGCCTAGTGCAGAAACCGCTATTTTTTTGTTCAGTCTGCAAAAACTTCTTCATACTAATTCGGAACACGGCGAGACTTCTAACGATTAACTCCGACCTAAATTACGGACAATATGGAACACTCTTACACTTCATATGGTGAACGCACACTGTAGTTCTCCATGAGGACTGACAATTGTACTTAGAAAATAAGAGGCTACCACATTCCCATATTTGAACCCCGCCTAGTGCAGAAGCCGCAATTTTTTCTTGTTCAGACTGCAATATTTTCTTCATACTAACTCGGAATCCGGCCAGACTTCTGCCGATTAACACCCACCTAAATTGCGGACAATATGGAACACTCGGATACCTCGTCCTGTGAACGCATACTGTAGTTCTCCATGGGCACTGACAGTTGTACTTAGAAAATAACAGGATACCATATCCCCATATTTGAACTCCGCCTATGCAGAAGCCGCTATTTTTTTGTTCATACTGCAATATTTTCTTCATAGTAACTCGGAATCCGGCGAGACTTCAACCGATTAACTCCCACCTAAATTACGGACAATATTAACCACTCGGATACTTCATCTTGTGAACATACACTGTAGTTCTCCATGGAGACTGACAGTTGTACTTAGAAAATAACAGGCTACCACATCCCCATATTTGAACTCCGCCTAGTGCAGAAGCCGCTAATTTTTTTGTTCAGACTACAATAACTTCTTCATACTAATTCAGAATCCGGTGAGACTTCGACCAATTAACTCCCACCAAAATTACGGACAATATGGAACACTCGGATACTTCATCTTGTGAACGCATACTGTAGTTCTCTATAGGCGCTGACAGTTGTACTTAGAAAATAACAGGATACCACATCCCCGTATTTGAACTCCGCCTAGTGCAAAAGCGGCTATTTTTTTTGTTTTGACTGCAATAACATCTTCATACTAATTCAAATCCGGTGAGACTTCGACCAATTAATTCCCACCTAAATTACGGACAATATGGAACACACAGATACTTCATCTTGTGAACGCATACTGTAGTTCTCCATGGGCACTAACAGTTGTACTTAGAAAATAACAGGATACCACATCCCCATATTTGAACTCCGCCTAGTACAGAAGCCGCTATTTTTTTGTTCAGAGTGCAATATTTTCTTCATACTAATTCGGAATCCGGCGAGACTTCGACCGATTAACTCCCACCTAAATTACGGACAATTTGAAACACTCGGATACTTCATCTTGTGAACGTACACTGTACTTGTCCATGGAGACTAACAGTTGTACTTAGAAAATAACAGTTTACCACATCCCAATATTTGAACTCAGACTAGTGCTGAAGCCGCTAATTTTTTTGTTCAAACTGCAATGACTTCTTCATAATAATTCGGAATCAGGTGAGACTTCGACCAATTAACTCCCACCTGAATTACAGACAATATGGAATACTCGGATACTTCATCTTGTGAAAGCATACTGTAGTTCTCCATGCGCACTGACAGTTGTACTTAGAAAATAACAGGAGACTGTAATATTTTCTTCATACTAACTCGGAATCCGGCGAGACTTCGACTGATTAACTCCCACCTAAATTACGGATAATATGAAACACTCGGATACTTCACCTTGTGAACGTACACTGTAGTTCTCCATGGTTACTGACAGTTGTACTTACAAAATAACACGATATAACACATCTCCATATTTGAACTCCGCCTAGTGCAGAAGCTGCTATTTTTTTTGTTCAGACTGCAAAAACTTTTTCATAATAATTCAGAATCCGGTGAGACTTCGACCAATTAACTCCCATCTAAATTACATACAATATGGAACACTCGGATATTTCATCTTGTGAACGCATACTGTAGTACTCCATGGGCACTGACAGTTGTACTTAGAAAATAACATGATACCACAATCCCATATTTGAACTCCGCCTAGTGTAGAAGCCACTATTTTTTTTGTTTAGACGGCAATATTTTCTTCATACTAACTCGAAATCCGGCGAAACTTCGACTGATTAACTCCCACCTAAATTACGGACAATATGAAATACTCGGTTACTTCATCTTGTGAACGTACACTGTAGTTCTCCTTGGGGACTGACAGTTGTACTTAGAAAATAACAGGCTACTACATCCCCATATTTGAACTCCGCCTAGTGCAGAAGCTGCTATTTTTTTTGTTCAGACTACAATAACTTCTTCATACTAATTCAGAATCCGGTGAGACTTTGACCAATTAACTCACACCTAAATTATGGAAAATATGGAACACTCAGATACTTCATCTTGTGAACGCATACTGTAGTTCTCTATGGGCACTGACAGTTGTACTTAGAAAATAACAGGATACCACATCCCCATATTTGAACTCCGCCTTGTTCAGAAGCCGCTATTTTTTTGTTCAGACTGCAATAGTTTCTTCATACTAATTCAGAATCCTGTGAGACTTCGACCGATTAACTCCCACCTAAATTACGGACAATATGAAACACTCGGATACTTCATCTTGTGAACGTACACTACAGTTCTCCGTGGGGACTGACAGTTGTACTTAGAAAATAACAGGCTACCACATCCCCATATTTGACCTCCGCCTAGTGTTGAAGCCGTTATTTTTTTGTTCAGACTGCAATAACTTCTTCATAATAATTCAGAATCCGGTGAGACTTCGACCAATTAACTCCCAGCTAAATTACGGACAATATGTAATACTCGGATACTTCATCTAGTGAACGCATATTGTAGTTCTCCAAGGGCATTGACAGTTGTACTTAGAAATTAACAGGATACCACATCCCCATATTTGAACTCCTCCTAGTGCAGAAGCCGCTATTTTTTTGTTCGGACTGCAATAACTTCTTCATACTAATTTAGAATCCGTTGAGAGTTCGACCAATTAACTCCCACCTAAATTACGGACAATATTGAACACTCGGATACTTCATCTTGTGAACGCATACTGTAGTTCTCCATGGGCACTGACAGTTGTACTTAGAAAATAACAGGATACCACATCCCCTTATTTGAACTCCGCCTAGTATAGAAGCCGCTATTTTTTTTGTTCAGACTGTAACATTTTCTTCATACTAACTCGAAATCCGGCGAGACTTCGACCGATTAACACCCACCTAAATTACGGACAATATGGAACACTCGGATACCTCATCCTGTGAACGCATACTGTAGTTCTCCATGGGCACTGACAGTTGTACTTAGAAAATAACAGGATATCATATCCCCATATTTGAACTCCGCCTAGTGCAGAAGCCGCTATTTTTTTTGTTCAGACTGCAATATTTTCTTCATAGTAACTCGGAATCCGGCGAGACTTCAACCGATTAACTCCCGCCTAAATTACGGACAATATTAAACACTCGGATACTTCATCTTGTGAACGTACACTGTAGTACTCCATGGGGACAAAAAGTTGTACTTAGAAAATAACAGGCTACTATATCCCCATATTTGAACTCCGCCTGTTGCAGAAGCCGCTATTTTTTTGTTCAGACTTCAATAACTTCTTCTTACTAATTCAGAATCCGGCGAGACTTCGACCAATTAACTCCCACCTAAATAACGGACAATATGGAACACTCGGATACTTCATCTTGTGAACGCATATTGTAGTTCTCCATGGGCACTGACAGTTGTACTTAGAAAATAACAGGATACCACATCCCCATATTTGAACACCGCCTAGTGTAGAAGCCGCTATTTTTTATGTTCAGACTGCAATAACTTCTTCATACTAATTCAGAATCCGGTGAGACTTCGACCAATTAACTCCCACCTAAATTACGGACAATATGGAACACTCGGATACTTCATCTTGTGAACGCATACTGTAGTTCTCTATGGGCAGTGACAGTTGTAATTAGAAAATAACAGGATACCACATCCCCATATTTGAACACCGCCTAGTGCAGAAGCCGCTATTTTTTTTGTTCAGACTGCAATAACTTCTTCATACTAATTCAGAATCCGGTGAGACTTCGACCAATTAACTCCCACCTAAATTACGGACAATATGGAACACTCGTATACTTCATCTTGTGAACGCATACTGTAGTTCTCCATGGGAACTAACAGTTGTACATAGAAAATAACAGGATACCACATCCCCATATTTGAACTCCGCCTAGTGCAGAAGCCGCTATTTTTTGTTCAGACTGCAATAACTTCTTTATACTAATTCAGAATCCGGTGAGACTTCGACCAATTGACTCCCACCTAAATTACGGAGAATATGGAACACTCGGATACTTCATCTTGTGAGTGCATACTGTAGTTCTCCATGGGCACTGATAGTTGTACTTAGAAAATAACAGGATACCACATCCCCATATTTGAACTCCGCCTAGTGCAGAAGCCGCTATTTTTTGTTCAGACTGCAATAACTTCGTAATACTAATTCAGATTTTAGTGAGACTTCGACCAATTAACTCCCACCTAAATTACGGACAATATGGAACACTCAGATACTTCATATTATGAACACACACTGCAGTTCTTCATGGGCACTGACAGTTGTACTTAGAAAATAACAGGATACCACATCCCCATATTTGAACCCCGCCTAGTACAGAAGCCGCTATTTTTTTGTTCAAACTGCAATATTTTCTTCATACTAACTCGGAATCCGGCGAGACTTCGACCAATTTACTCCCACCTAAATTACGGACAATATGGAACACTCGGATACCTCATCTTGTGAACTCATACTGTAGTTTTCCATTGGCACTGATAGTTGTACTTAGAAAATAACAGGACACAACATCTCCATATTTGAACTCCGCCTAGTGCAGAAGCCGCTATTTTTTAGTTCAGACTGTAATAACATCTTCATACTAATTCAGAATCCGATGAGACTTCGACCAATTAACTCCTACCTAAATCATGGACAATATGGAACACTCGGATACTTCATCTTGTGAACGCATATTGTAGTTCTCCACAGGCACTGACAGTTGTACTTAGAAAATAACAGAATACCACTTCCCCATATTTGAACCCCGCCTAGTGCAGAAGCCGCAATTTTTTTTTGTTCAGATTGCAATATTTTCTTCATACTAACTCGAAATCCGGCGAGACTACGACCGATTAACACCCACCTAAATTACGGACAATATGGAACACTCGGATACCTCATCTTATGAACGCATACTGTAGTTCTCCATGGGCACTGACAGTTGTACTTAGAAAATAACATGATACAACATCCCCATATTTGAACTCCGCATAGTGCAGAAGCCGCTATTTTTTTTGTTCAGACTGCAATATTTTCTTCATAGTAACTCAGAATCCGGCGAGACTTCAACCGCTTAACTCCCACCTAAATTACGGACAATATGAAACACTCGGATACTTCATCTTGTGAACGTACACTGTAGTTCTCCATGGAGACTGACAGTTGTACTTAAAAAATAACAGGCTACCGCATTCCCATATTTGAACTCCGCCTAGTGTAGAAGTCGCTATTTTTTTTTGTTCAGAATACAATAACTTCTTCATACTAATTCAGAATCCGGTGAGACTTCGACCAATTAACCCCCACCTAAATTACGGACAATATGGAACACTCGGATACTTCATCTTGTGAACGCATACTGTAGTTCTCTATATGCACTGACAGTTGTACTTAAAAAATAACAGGATACCACATCCCCGTATTTGAACTCCGTCTAGTGCAGAAGCCGCTATTTTTTTGTTCAGACTGCAATAACTTCTTCATACTAATTCAGAATCCGGTGAGACTTCGACCAATTAATTCCCACCTAAATTACGGACAATATGGAACACTCGGATACTTCATCTTGTGAACGCATATTGTAGTTCTCCATGGGCACTGACAGTTGTACTTAGAAAATAACAGGATACTACATCCCCATATTTGAACTCCGCCTAGTACAGAAGCAGCTATTTTTTTTGTTCAGACTGCAATATTTTCTTCATACTAACTCGGAATCCGGCGAGACTTCGACCGATTAACTCCCACCTAAATTACGAACAATTTGAAACACTCGGATACTTAATCTTGTGAACGTACACTATAGTTCTCCATGGAGACTGACAGTTGTACTTAGAAAATTACAGGTTACCACATCCCAATATTTGAACTCCGCCTAGTGCAGAAGCCGCTATTTTTTTGTTCAGATTGCAATAACTTCTTCATAATAATTCAGAATCCGGTGAGACTTCGAACAATTAACTCCCACCTTAATTATGGACAATATGGAACAGTCGTATACTTCATCTTGTGAACGCATACTGTAGTTCCCCATGGGCACTGACAGTTGTACTTAGAAAATAACAGGATACCACATCCCCATATTTGAACACCGCCTAGTGCAGAAGCCGCTATTTTTTTTGTTCAGACTGCAATAACTTCTTCATACTAATTCAGAATCCGATGAGACTTCGACCAATTAACTCCCACCTAAATTACGGACAATATGGAACACTCGTATACTTCATCTTGTGAACGCATACTGTAGTTCTCTATGGGCAGTGACAGTTGTACTTAGAAAATAACAGGATACCACATCCCCATATTTGAACTCCGCCTAGTGCAGAAGCCGCTATTTTTTGTTCAGACTGCAATAACTTCTTTATACTAATTCAGAATCCGGTGAGACTTCGACCAATTGACTCCCACCTAAATTACGGAGAATATGGAACACTCGGATACTTCATCTTGTGAACGCATACTGTAGTTCTCCATGGGCACTGATAGTTGTACTTAGAAAATAACAGGATACCACATCCCCATATTTGAACTCCGCCTAGTGCAGAAGCCGCTATTTTTTGTTCAGACTGCAATAACTTCGTAATACTAATTCAGATTTCAGTGAGACTTCGACCAATTAACTCCCACCTAAATTACGGACAATATGGAACACTCAGATACTTCATATTATGAACACACACTGCAGTTCTTCATGGGCACTGACAGTTGTACTTAGAAAATAACAGGATACCACATCCCCATATTTGAACCCCGCCTAGTACTGAAGTCGCTATTTTTTTGTTCAAACTGCAATATTTTCTTCATACTAACTTGGAATCCGGCGAGATTTCGACCAATTAACTCCCACCTAAATTACGGACAATATGGAACACTCGGATACCTCATCTTGTGAACTCATACTGTAGTTTTCCATTGGCACTGATAGTTGTACTTAGAAAATAACAGGACACAACATCTCCATATTTGAACTCCGCCTAGTGCAGAAGCCGCTATTTTTTAGTTCAGACTGTAATAACATCTTCATACTAATTCAGAATCCGATGAGACTTCGACCAATTAACTCCTACCTAAATCATGGACAATATGGAACACTCGGATACTTCATCTTGTGAACGCATATTGTAGTTCTCCACAGGCACTGACAGTTGTACTTAGAAAATAACAGAATACCACATCCCCATATTTGAACCCCGCCTAGTGCAGAAGCCGCAATTTTTTTTTGTTCAAATTGCAATATTTTCTTCATACTAACTCGAAATCCGGCGAGACTACGACCGATTAACACCCACCTAAATTACGGACAATATGGAACACTCGGATACCTCATCTTATGAACGCATACTGTAGTTCTCCATGGGCACTGACAGTTGTACTTAGAAAATAACATGATACAACATCCCCATATTTGAACTCCGCCTAGTGCAGAAGCCGCTATTTTTTTTTTTCAGACTGCAATATTTTCTTCATAGTAACTCGGAATCCGGCGAGACTTCAACCGCTTAACTTCCACCTAAATTACGGACAATATGAAACACTCGGATACTTCATCTTGTGAACGTACACTGTAGTTCTCCATGGAGACTGACAGTTGTACTTAGAAAATAACAGGCTACCGCATTCCCATATTTGAACTCCGCCTAGTGTAGAAGTCGCTAATTTTTTTTGTTCAGAATGCAATAACTTCTTCATACTAATTCAGAATCCGGTGAGACTTCGACCAATTAACTCCCACCTAAATTACGGACAATATGGAACACTCGGATACTTCATCTTGTGAACGCATACTGTAGTTCTCTATATGCACTGACAGTTGTACTTAGAAAATAACAGGATACCACATCCCCGTATTTGAACTCCGTCTAGTGCAGAAGCCGCTATTTTTTTGTTCAGACTGCAATAACTTCTTCATACTAATTCAGAATCCGGTGAGACTTCGACCAATTAATTCCCACCTAAATTACGGACAATATGGAACACTCGGATACTTCATCTTGTGAACGCATATTGTAGTTCTCCAAGGGCACTGACAGTTGTACTTAGAAAATAACAGGATACTACATCCCCATATTTGAACTCCGCCTAGTACAGAAGCCGCTATTTTTTTTGTTCAGACTGCAATATTTTCTTCATACTAACTCGGAATCCGGCGAGACTTCGACCGATTAACTCCCACCTAAATTACGAACAATTTGAAACACTCGGATACTTAATCTTGTGAACGTACACTATAGTTCTCCTTGGAGACTGACAGTTGTACTTAGAAAATTACAGGTTACCACATCCCAATATTTGAACTCCGCCTAGTGAAGAAGCCACTATTTTTTTGTTCAGATTGCAATAACTTCTTCATAATAATTCAGAATCCGGTGAGACTTCGAACAATTAACTCCCACCTTAATTATGGACAATATGGAACAGTCGTATACTTCATCTTGTGAACGCATATTGTAGTTCTCCATGCGCACTGACAGTTGTACTTAGAAAATAACAGGATACCACATCTCCATATTTGAACTCCGCCTAGTGCAGAAGCCGCTATTTTTTTTGTTCAGACTGCAATAACTTCTTCATACTAATTCAGAATCCGGTGAGACTTCGACCAATTAACTCCCACCTAAATTATGGACAATATGGAACACTCGGATACTTCACCTTGTGAACGCATACTATAGTTCTCCATGGGCACAAACAGTTGTACTTAGAAAATAATAGGAGACTGCAATATTTTCTTCATACTAACTCGGAATCCGGCGAGACATCGACCGATTAACTCCCACCTAAATTACGGACAATATGGAACACTCGGATACTTCATCTTGTGAACGCATACTATAGTTCTCCATGGGCACTAACAGTTGTACTTAGAAAATAACAGGAGACTGCAATATTTTCTTCATACAAACTCGGAATCCGGCGAGACATCGACCGATTAACTCCCACCTAAATTACGGATAATATGAAACACTCGGATACTTCATCTGGTGAACGTACACTGTAGTTCTCCATGGGGACTGACAGTTGTACTTACAAAATAACAGGCCTTCATCTTGTGAAAGTACACTGTAGTTCTCCATGGGGACTGACAGTTGTACTTACAAAATAACAAGCTATACCACATCTCCATATTTGAACTCCGCCTACTGTAGAAGCCGCTATTTTTTTTGTTCAGACTGCAATAACTTCTTCATAATAATTCAGAATCCGGTGAGACTTCGACCAATTAACTCCCACCTAAATTACAGACAATATGGAACACTAGGATACTTCATCATGTGAACACATACTGTAGTACTCCATAGGCACTGGCAGTTGTACTTAGAAAATAACAGGATACCACATCCCCATATTTGAACTCCACTTAGTGCAGAAGCCGCTATTTTTTTGTTCAGACTGCAATAACTTCTTCATACTAATTCAGAATCCAGTGAGACTTCGACCAATTAACTCCCACCTAAATTACAAACAATATGAAACACTCAGATACTTCATCTTGTGAACGCATACTATAGTTCTCTATATGCACTGACAGTTGTACTTAGAAAATAACAGGATACCACATCCCCATATTTGAACTCCGCCTAGTGCAGAAGCCGCTATTTCTTTTGTTCAGACTGCAATATTTTCTTCATACTAACTCGGAATCCGGCGAGACTCCGACCGATTAACTCCCACCTAAATTACAGACAATATGAAACACTCGGATACTTCATCTTGTGAACGTACACTGTAGTTCTCCATGGGAACTGACAGTTGTACTTTGAAAATAACAGGCTACCACATCCTCATATTTGAACTCCGCCTAGTGCAGAAGTCGCTATTTTTTTTGTTCAGACTGCAATAACTTCTTCATACTAATTCAGAATCCGGTGAGACTTCGACCAATTAACTCCCACCTAAATTACGGACAATATGGAACACTCGGATACTTCATCTTGTGAACGCATACTGTAGTTCTCTATAGGCACTGATAGTTGTACTTAGAAAATAACAGGATACTACATCCCTATATTTGAACTCCGCCTAGTGCAAAAGCCGCAATTTTTTTTGTTCATACTGCAATATTTTCTTCATACTAACTCAGAATCCGGCTAGACTTCGACCGATAAACTCCCACCTAAATTACGGACAATTTGAAACACTCGGATACTTCATCTTGTGAATGTACACTGTAGTTCTCCATGGAGACTGACAGTTGTACTTAGAAAATTACAGGTTACCACATCCCAATATTTGAACTCCGCCTAGTGCAAAAGTCGGTATTTTTTTTGTTCAGACTGCAATAACTTCTTCATACTAATTCAGAATCCGGTGAGACTTCTACCAATTAACTCCCACCTAAATTACGGACAATATGGAACACTAGGATACTTCATCTTGTGAACGCATACTGTAGTTCTCTATAGGCACTGACAGTTGTACTTAGAAAATAACAGGATACCACATCCCCGTATTTGAACTCCATCTAGTGTAGAAGCCGCTATTTTTTTTGTTCAGACTGCAATAACTTCTTCATACTAATTAAAAATCCGGTGAGACTTCGACCAATTAATTCCCACCTAAATTACGGACAATATGAAACACCCGGATACTTCATCTTGTGAACGCATACTGTAGTTCTCCATGGGCACTGACAGTTGTACTTAGAAAATAATAGGATACTACATCCCCATATTTGAACTCCGCCTAGTGCAGAAGCCGCAATTTTTTTTGTTCATACTGCAATATTTTCTTCATACTAACTCAGAATCCGGCTAGACTTCGACCGATTAACTCCCACCTAAATTACGGACAATTTGAAACACTCTGATACATCATATTGTGAACGTACACTGTAGTTCTCCATGGAGACTGACAGTTGTACTTAGAAAATTACAGGTTACCACATCCCAATATTTGAACTCCGCCTAGTGCAGAAGCCGCTATTTTTTTTGTTCAGATTGCAATAACTTCTTCATAATAATTCAGAATCCGGTGAGACTTCGAACAATTAACTCCCACCTTAATTATGGACAATATGGAAAAGTCGGATACTTCATCTTGTGAACGCATATTGTAGTTCTCCATGCGCACTGACAGTTGTACTTAGAAAATAACAGGATACCACATCCCCATATTTGAACTCCGCCTAGTGCAGAAGCCGCTATTTTTTTTTCAGGCTGCAATAACTTCTTCATACTAATTCAGAATCCGGTGAGACTTCGACCAATTAACTCCCACCTAAATTATGGACAATATGGAACACTCGGATACTTCATCTTGTGAACGCATACTATAGTTCTCCTTGGGCACAAACAGTTGTACTTAGAAAATAAAAGGAGACTGCAATATTTTCTTCATACTAACTCGGGATCCGGCGAGACATCGACCGATTAACTCCCACCTAAATTACGGACAATATGGAACACTCGGATACTTCATCTTGTGAACGCATACTATAGTTCTCCATGGGCACTAACAGTTGTACTTAGAAAATAGGGACAGTTTGGCATAGGTCCCTAATAAGTTTCAAAATACACAAAAACCCCAGTAAAATAAAGTTTGTAAATTAGGTCCCTAGAATTAAGTTACTGAATAATGACATACACTTATGCAATTATACAGTGAATAATTGCAGACATTTATGCAATTATATCAAAAAATTGCGGAAAATTCCGCAATTATTCATCCAAAAAATTGCGGAAATTTACGCAATTTTTTCAAAAAATTGTGGAAAATTCCGCAATTATTCACCCAAAAAATTGCGGAAATTTTCGCAATTTTTTCAAAAAGTTGCGGAAAATTTCGCAATTATTCACCAAAAAAATTGCATAATTATATGCAATTACTTAGTAACTTAATTCTAGGGATCTAATTTACACACTTTTTTTACTGGGTTTTTTGTGTATTTTGAAACTTACTAGGGACCTGAGCCTAATATTCACTAGAAAATAACAGGAGACTGCAATATTTTCTTCATACTAACTCGGAATCCGGCGAGACATCGATCGATTAACTCCCACCTAAATTACGGATAATATGAAACACTCGGATACTTCATCTTGTGAACGTACACTGTAGTTCTCCATGGGGACTGACAGTTGTACTTACAAAATAACAGGCTATACCACATCTCCATATTTGAACTCCGCCTAGTGTAGAAGCCGCTATTTTTTTGTTCAGACTGCAATAACTTCTTCATAATAATTCAGAATCCGGTGAGACTTCGACCAATTAACTCCCACCTAAATTACAGACAATATGGAACACTCGGATACTTCATCTTGTGAACACATACTGTAGTACTCCATAGGCACTAATAGTTGTACTTAGAAAATAACAGGATACCACATCCCCATATTTGAACTCCGCTTAGTGTAGAAGCCGCTATTTTTTTGTTCAGACTGCAATAACTTCTTCATACTAATTCAGAATCCGGTGAGACTTCGACCAATTAACTCCCACCTAAATTACAAACAATATGAAACACTCGGATACTTCATCTTGTGAACGCATACTGTAGTTCTCTATATGCACTGACAGTTGTACTTAGAAAATAACAGGATACCACATCCCCATATTTGAACTCCGCCTAGTGCAGAAGCCGCTATTTCTTTTGTTCAGACTGCAATATTTTCTTCATACTAACTCGGAATCCGGCGAGGCTTCGACCGATTAACTCCCACCTAAATTACGGACAATATGAAACACTCGGATACTTCATCTTGTGAACGTACACTGTAGTTCTCCATGGGGACTGACAGTTGTACTTTGAAAATAACAGGCTACCACATCCTCATATTTGAACTCCGCCTAGTGCAGAAGCCGCTATTTTTTTTGTTCAGACTGCAATAACTTCTTCATACTAATTCAGAATCCGGTGAGACTTCGACCAATTAACTCCCACCTAAATTACGGATAATATGGAACACTCGGATACTTCATCTTGTGAACGCATACTGTAGTTCTCTATAGGCACTGACAGTTGTACTTAGAAAATAACAGGATACCACATCCTCGTATTTGAACTCCGTCTAGTGTAGAAGCCGCTATTTTTTTGTTCAGACTGCAATAACTTCTTCATACTAATTCAGAATCCGGTGAGACTTCGACCAATTAATTCCCACCTAAATTACGGACAATATGAAACACCCGGATACTTCATCTTGTGAACGCATACTGTAGTTCTCCATGGGCACTGACAGTCGTACATAGAAAATAATAGGATACTACATCCCCATATTTGAACTCCGCCTAGTGCAGAAGCCGCAATTTTTTTTGTTCAGACTGCAATATTTTCTTCATACTAACTCAGAATCCGGCTAGACTTCGACCGATTAACTCCCACCTAAATTACGGACAATATGAAACACTCGGATACTTCATCTTGTGAACGTACACTGTAGTTCTCCATGGAGACTAATAGTTGTACTTAGAAAATAACAGGTTACCACATCCCAATATTTTAACTCCACCTAGTGCAGAAGCTGCTATTTTTTTTGTTCAGACTGCAATAACTTCTTCATAATAATTCGGAATCCGGTGAGACTTCGACCAATTAACTCTCACCTTAATTACGGACAATATGGAACAGTCGGATACTTCATCTTGTGAACGCATATTGTAGTTCTCCATGCGCACTGACAGTTGTACTTAGAAAATAACAGGATACCACATCCCCATATTTGAACTCCGCCTAGTGCAGAAGCTGCTATTTTTTTGTTCAGACTACAATAACTTTTTCATAATAATTCAGAATCCGGTGAGACTTCGACCAATTAACTCCCACCTAAATTACGGACAATATGGAACACTCGGATACTTCATCTTGTGAATGCATACTATAGTTCTCCATGGGCACTAACAGTTGTACTTAGAAAATAACAAGAGACTGCAATATTTTCTTCATACTAACTTGGAATCCGGCGAGACATCGAACGATTAACTCCCACCAAAATTACGGATAATATGAAACACTCGGATACTTCATCTTGTGAACGTACACTGTAGTTCTCCATGGGGACTGACAGTTGTACTTACAAAATAACAGGCTATACCACATCTCCATATTTGAACTCCGCCTAGGGCGGAATCCGCTATTTTTTTGTTCAGACTGCAATAACTTCTTCATAATAATTTAGAATCCGGTGAGACTTCGACCAATTAACTCCCACCTAAATTACAGACAATATGGAACACTCAGATACTTAATCTTGTGAACACATGTTGTAGTACTCCATGGGCACTGACAGATGTACTTAGAAAATAACAGGATACCACATCCCCATATTTGAACTCCGCTTAGTGCAGAAGCCGCTATTTTTTTGTTCAGACTGCAATAACTTCTTCATACTAATTCAGAATCCGGTGAGACTTCGACCAATTAACTACCACCTAAATTACAAACAATATGAAACACTCGGATACTTCATCTTGTGAACGCATACTGTAGTTCTCTATATTCACTGACAGTTGTACTTTGAAAATAACAGGATACCACATCCCCATATTTGAACTCCGCCTAGTGTAGAAGCCGCTATTTTTTTGTTTAGACTGCAATATTTTCTTCATACTAACTCGGAATCCGGCGAGACTTCGACCGATTAACTCCCACCTAAATTACGGACAATATGAAACACTCGGATACTTCATCTTGTGAACGTACACTGTAGTTCTCCATGGGGACTGACAGCTGTACTTTGAAAATAACAGGCTACCACATCCTCATATTTGAACTCCGCCTAGTGTAGAAGCCGCTATTTTTTTTGTTCAGACTGCAATAACTCCTTCATACTAATTCAGAATCTAGTGAGACTTCGACCAATTAACTCCCACCTAAATTTCGAACAATATGGAACACTCGGATACTTCATCTTGTGAACGCATACTGTAGTTCTCCATGGGCACTGATAGTTGTACTTAGAAAACAACAGGATACCACATCCCCATATTTGAATTCCGCCTAGTGCAAAAGCCGCTATTTTTTTTGTTTAGACAGCAATAACTTCTTCATACTAATTCAGAATCCGGTGAGACTTCGACCAATTAACTCCCACCTAAATTACGGACAATATGGAATACTCGGATACCTCATCTTGTGAATGCATATTGTAGTTCTCCATGGGCACTGACAGTTGTACTTCGAAAATAACAGGATACAACATCGCCATATTTATATTCCGCCTAGTGCAAAAGCCGCTATTTTTTTGTTCAGACTGCAATATTTTCTTCATACTAACTCGAAATCCGACGAAACTTCGATTGATTAACTCCCACCTAAATTACGGACAATATGAAATACTCGGATACTTCATCCTGTGAACGTACACTGTAGTTCTCCTTGGGGGATGACAGTTGTACTTAGAAAATAACAGGCTACTACATCCCTATATTTGAAATCCGCCTAGTGCAGAAGCCGCTATTTTTTTTATTCAGACTGCAATAACTTCTTCATACTAATTCAGAATCCGGTGAGACTTTGACCAATTAACTCCCACCTAAATTACGGACAATATGGAACACTCAGGTATTTTATCTTGTGAACGCATACTGTAGTTCTCTATGGGCACTGACAGTTGACTTAGAAAATAACAGGATACCACATCCCCATATTTAAACTCCGCCTAGTGCAGAAACCGCTATTTTTTTGTTCAGATTGCAATAATTTTTTCATACTAATTCAGAATCCGGTGAGACTTCGACCGATTAACTCCCACCAAAATTACGGACAATATGAAACACTCGGATACTTCATCTTGTGAACGTACACTATAGATTTCCATGGGGACTGACAGTTGTACTTAGAAAATAACAGGCTACCACATCCTCATATTTGACCTCCGCCTAGTGCAGAAGCCGCTATTTTTTTGTTCAGACTTCAATAACTTCTTCATAATAATTTAGAATCCGGTGAGACTTCGACCAATTAACTCCCACCTAAATTACGGACAATATGTAACACTCGGATACTTCATCTAGTGAACGCATATTTTAGTTCTCCAAGGGCTCTGATAGTTGTACTTAGCAAATAACAGGATACCACATCCTCATATTTGAACTCCTCCTAGTGCAGAAGCCGCTATTTTTTTGTTCAGACTGCAATAACTTTTTCATTCTAATTTAGAATCCGGTGAGAATTCGACCAATTAACTCCTACCTAAATTACGGACAATATTGAACACTCGGATACTTTATCTTGTGAACGCATAATGTAGTTCTTCATGGGCACTGACAGTTGTACTTAGAAAATAACAGGATACCACATCCCCATATTTGAACTCCGCCTAGTGCAGAAGCCGCTATTTTTTGTGTTCAGACTGCAATATTTTCTTCATACTAACTCAGAATCCGGCTAGACTTCGACCGATTAACTCCCACCTAAATTACGGACAATATGAAACACTCGGATACTTCATCTTGTGTACGTACACTGTAGTTCTCCATGGAGACTGACAGTTGTACTTAGAAAATAACAGGTTACCACATCCCAATATTTGAACTCCGCCTAGTGCAGAAGCTGCTATTTTTTTTATTCAGACTGCAATAACTTCTTCATAATAATTAGGAATCCGGTGAGACTTCGACCAATTAACTCCCACCTAAATTACGGACAATACGGAACACTCGGATACTTAATCTTGTGAACGCAAACTGTAGTTCTCCATATGCACTGACAGTTGTACTTAGAAAATAAAAAGATGCCACATCCCCATATTTGACCTCCGCCTAGTATAGTAGTCGCTATTTTTTTTTCAGACTGCAATAACTTCTTCAAACTAATTAAGAATCCGTTGAGACATCGACCAATTAACTCCCACCTTAATTACGGACAATATTGAACACTCGGACACCTCATCTTGTGAACGCATATTGTAGTTCTCCATGGGCACTGACAGTTGTACTTAGAAAATAACAGGATACAACATCGCCATATTTGAACTCCGCCTAGTGAAGAAGCCGCTATTTTTTTTGTTCAGACTGCAATAACTTCTTCATACTAATTCAGAATCCGATGAGACATCGACCGATTAACTCTCACCTAAATTACGAACAATATGAAACACTCAGATACTTCATCTTGTGAACATATACTGTAGTTCACCATGGAGACTGACAGTTGTACTTAGAAAATAGCAGGCTACGACATCCCCTTATTTGAACTCCGCCTAGTGCAGAAGCCGCTATTTTTTTTGTTCAGACTGTAATATTTTCTTCATACTAACTCGGAATCCGGGGAGACTTCGAACGATTAACTCCCACCTAAATTTCGGATAATATGGAACACTCAGATGCTTCATCTTGTGAACGCATAACGTAGTTCTCCATGGGCATTGACAGTTGTACTTAGAAAATAACAGGATACCACATCCCCATATTTGAACTCCGCCTAGTGGAGAAGCCGCTATTTTTTTTGTTCACACTACAATAACTTCTTCATACTAATTCAGAATCCGGTGAGACTTCGATCGATTAACTCTCACCTAAATTACGGACAATATGAAACACTCGGATACTTCATCTTTTGAACGTACACTGTAGTTCTCCATGGAGACTGACAGTTGTACTTAGAAAATAACAGGCTACCACATCCCCATATTTGAGCTCCGCCTAGTGCAGAAGCCGCTATTTTTTTTGTTCAGACTGCAATATTTTCTTCATACTAACTCGAAATCCGGCGTGACTTCGACCGATTAACTCCCACCAAAATTACGGTCAATATGAAAAACTCGGATACTTCAACCTATGAACGTACACTGTAGTTTTCCTTAGGGACTGACAGTCGTACTTAGAAAATAATAGGTTATCACATCTCCATATTTGAACTCCGCATAGTGCAAAAGCCGCTATATTTTGTGTTCAGACTACAATAACTTCTTCATAATAATTCCGAATACGGTGAGACTTCGACCAATTAACTCCCACCTAAATTACGGACAATATGGAACACTCGGATACTTAATCTTGTGAACGCATACTGTAGTTCTTCATGGACACTGACAGTTGTACTTAGAAAATAACAGGATAACACATCCTCATATTTGAACTCCACCTAGTGTAGAAGCCGCTATTTTTTCTGTTCAGACCACAATAACTTCTTCATAATAATTCGGAATCCGGCGAGACTTCGACCGATTAACTCCCACCTAAATTACGGACAAAATGAAACACTCGGATACTTCATCTTGTGAACGTACATTGTAGTTCTCCTTGGGGACTGACAGTTGTACTTAGAAAATAACAGGCTACCAGATCCCCATATTTGAACTCCGCCTACTGCAGAAGCCACTATTTTTTTTGTTCAGACTGCAACAACTTCTTCATACTAATTCAGAATCCGGTGAGAATTCGACCAATTAACTCCCACCTAAATTACAGACAATATGAAACACTCAGATACTTCATCTTGTGAACGCATACTATAGTTCTCCATGGGCACTGACAGTTGTACTTAGAAAATAACATGATACCACATCTCCATATTTGAACTCCGCCTACTGCAGAAGCCGCTATTTTTTTTTCAGACTGCAATATTTTCTTACTACTAACTCGGAATCCGGCGAGACTTCAACCGATTAACTCCCACCTAAATTACGGACAATATGAAACACTCGAATACTTCATCTCGTGAACGTACACTGTAGTTCTCCATGGGGACTGACAGTAGTACTTAGAAAATAACCGGCTACTACATCCGCATATTTGAACTCCACCTAGTACAGAAGCCTCTATTTTTTTTGTTCAAACTGCAATAACTTCTTCATACTAATTCAGAATCCGGTGAGACTTCGACCAATTAACTCCCACCTAAATTACGGACAATATGGAACACTCGGATACTTCATCTTGTGAACGCATACTATAGTTATCCATGGGCACTGACAGTTGTACATAAAAATAACAGGATACGACATCCCCATATTTGAACTTCACCTAGTGCAGAAGCCGCAATTTTTTTGTTCAAATCGCAATAACTTCTTCCTACTAACTCGGAATCCGGCGAGACTTCGACCGATTAACTCCCACCTAAATTACGGACAATATGGAACACTCGGATAGTTCATCTAGTGAACGCATATTGTAGTTCTCCATGGGCACTCACAGTTGTACTTAGAAAATAACAGGATAACACATCCTCATATTTGAACTCCACCTAGTGTAGAAGCCGCTATTTTTTCTGTTCAGACCACAATAACTTCTTCATAATAATTCGGAATCCGGCGAGACTTCGACCGATTAACTCCCACCTAAATTACGGACAAAATGAAACACTCGGATACTTCATCTTGTGAACGTACATTGTAGTTCTCCTTGGGGACTGACAGTTGTACTTAGAAAATAACAGGCTACCAGATCCCCATATTTGAACTCCGCCTACTGCAGAAGCCACTATTTTTTTTGTTCAGACTGCAACAACTTCTTCATACTAATTCAGAATCCGGTGAGAATTCGACCAATTAACTCCCACCTAAATTACAGACAATATGAAACACTCAGATACTTCATCTTGTGAACGCATACTATAGTTCTCCATGGGCACTGACAGTTGTACTTAGAAAATAACATGATACCACATCTCCATATTTGAACTCCGCCTACTGCAGAAGCCGCTATTTTTTTTTCAGACTGCAATATTTTCTTACTACTAACTCGGAATCCGGCGAGACTTCAACCGATTAACTCCCACCTAAATTACGGACAATATGAAACACTCGAATACTTCATCTCGTGAACGTACACTGTAGTTCTCCATGGGGACTGACAGTAGTACTTAGAAAATAACCGGCTACTACATCCGCATATTTGAACTCCACCTAGTACAGAAGCCTCTATTTTTTTTGTTCAAACTGCAATAACTTCTTCATACTAATTCAGAATCCGGTGAGACTTCGACCAATTAACTCCCACCTAAATTACGGACAATATGGAACACTCGGATACTTCATCTTGTGAACGCATACTATAGTTATCCATGGGCACTGACAGTTGTACATAAAAATAACAGGATACGACATCCCCATATTTGAACTTCACCTAGTGCAGAAGCCGCAATTTTTTTGTTCAAATCGCAATAACTTCTTCCTACTAACTCGGAATCCGGCGAGACTTCGACCGATTAACTCCCACCTAAATTACGGACAATATGGAACACTCGGATAGTTCATCTAGTGAACGCATATTGTAGTTCTCCATGGGCACTCACAGTTGTACTTAGAAAATAACAGGATACCACATCCCCATATTTGAACTCCTCCTAGTGTAGAAGCCGCTATTTTTTTGTTCAGACAGCAATAACTTCTTCATACTAATTCAGAATCCGGTGAGACTTCGACCAATTAACTCCCACCTAAATTACGGATAATATTGAACACTCGGATACTTCATCTTGTGAACGCATACTGTAGTTCTCCATGGGCACTGACAGTTGTACTTAGAAAATAACAGCATACCACATCTCCATATTTAAACTCCGCCTAGTGCAGAAGCCGCTATTTTTTTGTTCAGACTACAATAACTTCTTCATACTAATTCAGAATTCGGTGAGACTTTGACCAATTAACTCCCACCTAAATTACGGACAATATGGAACACTTGGATAGTTCATCTTGTGAATGCATACTGTAATTCTCTATTAGCATTAACAGTTGTACTTAGAAAATAACAGGATACCACATCCCCATATTTGAACTCCGCTTAGTGCAGAAGCCGATATTTTTTTGTTCAGACTGCAATAACTTCTTCATACTAATTCAGAATCTGGTGAGACTTCGACCAATTAACTCCCACCTAAATTACGGACAATATGGAATACTCGAATACTTCATCTTGTGAACGCATACTGTAGTTCTCCATGGGCACTGACAGTTGTACTTAGAAAATAACAGGATACAACATCGCCATATTTGAACTCCGCCTAGTGAAGAAGCCGCTATTTTTTTTGTTCAGACTGCAATAACTTCTTCATACTAATTCAGAATCTGGTGAGACATCGACCGATTAACTCTCACCTAAATTACGAACAATATGAAACACTCGGATACTTCATCTTGTGAACATACACTGTAGTTCTCCATGGAGACAGACAGTTGTACTTAGAAAATAGCAGGCTACGACATTCCCTTATTTGAACTCCGCCTAGTGCAGAAGCCGCTATTTTTTTTGTTCAGACTGTAATATTTTCTTCATACTAACTCGGAATCCGGGGAGACTTCGAACGATTAACTCCCACCTAAATTTCGGATAATATGGAACACTCGGATGCTTCATCTTGTGAACGCATACCGTAGTTCTCCATGGGCATTGACAGTTGTACTTAGAAAATAATAGGATACCACATCCCCATATTTGAACTTCGCCTAGTGGAGAAGTCGCTATTTTTTTTGTTCACACTGCAATAACTTCTTCATACTAATTCAGAATCCGGTGAGACTTCGATCGATTAACTCTCACCTAAATTACAGACAATATGAAATACTCGGATACTTCATCTTTTGAACGTACACTGTAGTTCTCCATGGAGACTGACAGTTGTACTTAGAAAATAACAGACTACCACATCCCCATATTTGAGCTCCGCCTAGTGCAGAAGCCGCTATTTTTTTTGTTCAGACTGCAATATTTTATTCATACTAACTCGAAATCCGGCGAGACTTCGACCGATTAACTCCCACCAAAATTACGGTCAATATGAAAAACTCGGATACTTCAACCTATGAACGTACGCTGTAGTTCTCCTTGGGGACTGACAGTCGTACTTAGAAAATAATAGGTTATCACATCTCCATATTTGAAGTCCGCATAGTGCAAAAGCCGCTATATTTTTTGTTCAGACTGCAATAACTTCTTCATAATAATTCCGAATACGGTGAGACTTCGACCAATTAACTCCCACCTAAATTACGGACAATATGGAACACTCGGATACTTAATCTTGTGAACGCATACTGTAGTTCTTCATGGACACTGACAGTTGTACTTAGATAATAACAGGATAACACATCCTCATATTTGAACTCCACCTAGTGCAGAAGCCGCTATTTTTTCTGTTCAGACCACAATAACTTCTTCATAATAATTCGGAATCCGGCGAGACTTCGACCGATTAACTCCCACCTAAATTACGGACAAAATGAAACACTCGGATACTTCATCTTGTGAACGTACACTGTAGTTCTCCATGGGCACTGACAGTTGTACTTAGAAAATAACAGCATACCACATCTCCATATTTAAACTCCGCCTAGTGCAGAAGCCGCTATTTTTTTGTTCAGACTGCAGTAACTTCTTCATACTAATTCAGAATTCGGTGAGACTTCGACCAATTAACTCCCACCTAAATTACGGACAATATGGAACACTCGGATACTTCATCTTGTGAACGCATACTATAGTTCTCCATGGGCACTAACAGTTGTACTTAGAAAATAAAAGGATACCACATCCCCATATTTGAACTCCGCCTACTGCAGAAGCCGCTATTTTTTTTTTCAGACTGCAATATTTTCTTCATACTAACTCGGGATCCGGCAAGACTTCGACCGATTAACTCCCACCTAAATTACGGACAATATGAAACACTCGGATACTTCATCTCGTGAACGTACACTGTAGTTCTCCATGGGGACTGACAGTAGTACTTAGAAAATAACCGGCTACTACATCCGCATATTTGAACTCCACCTAGTACAGAAGCCTCTATTTTTTTTGTTCAAACTGCAATAACTTATTCATACTAATTCAGAATCCGGTGAGACTTCGACCAATTAACTCCCACCTAAATTACAGACAATATGGAACACTCGGATACTTCATCTTGTGAACGCATACTATAGTTCTCCATGGGCACTGACAGTTGTACATAAAAATAACAGGATACGACATCCCCATATTTGAACTTCACCTAGTGCAGAAGCCGCAATTTTTTTGTTCAGATCGCAATAACTTCTTCATACTAACTCGGAATCCGGCGAGACTTCGACCGATTAACTCCCACCTAAATTACGGACAATATGAAACACTCGGATAGTTCATCTAGTGAACACATATTGTAGTTCTCCATGGGCACTCACAGTTGTACTTAGAAAATAACAGGATAACACATCCTCATATTTGAACTCCACCTAGTGTAGAAGCCGCTATTTTTTCTGTTCAGACCACAATAACTTCTTCATAATAATTCGGAATCCGGCGAGACTTCGACCGATTAACTCCCACCTAAATTACGGACAAAATGAAACACTCGGATACTTCATCTTGTGAACGCATACTGTAGTTCTCCATGGGCACTGACAGTTGTACTTAGAAAATAACAGCATACCACATCTCCATATTTAAACTCCGCCTAGTGCAGAAGCCGCTATTTTTTTGTTCAGACTGCAGTAACTTCTTCATACTAATTCAGAATTCGGTGAGACTTCGACCAATTAACTCCCACCTAAATTACGGACAATATGGAACACTCGGATACTTCATCTTGTGAACGCATACTATAGTTCTCCATGGGCACTGACAGTTGTACTTAAAAATAACAGGATACGACATCCCCATATTTGAACTTCACCTAGTGTAGAAGCCGCAATTTTTTTGTTCAGATCGCAATAACTTCTTCATACTAACTCGGAATCCGGCGAGACTTCGACCGATTAACTCCCACCTAAATTACGGACAATATGAAACACTCGGATAGTTCATCTAGTGAACGCATATTGTAGTTCTCCATGGGCACTCACAGTTGTACTTAGAAAATAACAGGATACCACATCCCCATATTTGAACTCCTCCTAGTGTAGAAGCCGCTATTTTTTTGTTCAGACAGCAATAACTTCTTCATACTAATTCAGAATCCGGTGAGACTTCGACCAATTAACTCCCACCTAAATTACGGATAATATTGAACACTCGGATACTTCATCTTGTGAACGCATACTGTAGTTCTCCATGGGCACTGACAGTTGTACTTAGAAAATAACAGCATACCACATCTCCATATTTAAACTCCGCCTAGTGCAGAAGCCGCTATTTTTTTGTTCAGACTACAATAACTTCTTCATACTAATTCAGAATTCGGTGAGACTTTGACCAATTAACTCCCACCTAAATTACGGACAATATGGAACACTTGGATAGTTCATCTTGTAAATGCATACTGTAATTCTCTATTAGCATTAACAGTTGTACTTAGAAAATAACAGGATACCACATCCCCATATTTGAACTCCGCTTAGTGTAGAAGCCGATATTTTTTTGTTCAGACTGCAATAACTTCTTCATACTAATTCAGAATCTGGTGAGACTTCGACCAATTAACTCCCACCTAAATTACGGACAATATGGAATACTCGAATACTTCATCTTGTGAACGCATACTGTAGTTCTCCATGGGCACTGACAGTTGTACTTAGAAAATAACAGGATACAACATCGCCATATTTGAACTCCGCCTAGTGAAGAAGCCGCTATTTTTTTTGTTCAGACTGCAATAACTTCTTCATACTAATTCAGAATCTGGTGAGACATCGACCGATTAACTCTCACCTAAATTACGAACAATATGAAACACTCGGATACTTCATCTTGTGAACATACACTGTAGTTCTCCATGGAGACTGACAGTTGTACTTAGAAAATAGCAGGCTACGACATTCCCTTATTTGAACTCCGCCTAGTGCAGAAGCCGCTATTTTTTTTGTTCAGACTGTAATATTTTCTTCATACTAACTCGGAATCCGGGGAGACTTCGAACGATTAACTCCCACCTAAATTTCGGATAATATGGAACACTCGGATGCTTCATCTTGTGAACGCATACCGTAGTTCTCCATGGGCATTGACAGTTGTACTTAGAAAATAACAGGATACCACATCCCCATATTTGAACTTCGCCTAGTGGAGAAGTCGCTAATTTTTTTGTTCACACTGCAATAACTTCTTCATACTAATTCAGAATCCGGTGAGACTTCGATCGATTAACTCTCACCTAAATTACAGACAGTATGAAACACTCGGATACTTCATCTTTTGAACGTACACTGTAGTTCTCCATGGAGACTGACAGTTGTACTTAGAAAATAACAGGCTACCACATCCCCATATTTGAGCTCCGCCTAGTGCAGAAGCCGCTATTTTTTTTGTTCAGACTGCAATATTTTATTCATACTAACTCGAAATCCGGCGAGACTTCGACCGATTAACTCCAACCAAAATTACGGTCAGTATGAAAAACTCGGATACTTCAACCTATGAACGTACACTGTAGTTCTCCTTGGGGACTGACAGTCGTACATAGAAAATAATAGGTTATCACATCTCCATATTTGAAGTACGCATAGTGCAAAAGCCGCTATATTTTGTGTTCAGACTGCAATAACTTCTTCATAATAATTCCGAATACGGTGAGACTTCGACCAATTAACTCCCACCTAAATTACGGACAATATGGAACACTCGGATACTTAATCTTGTGAACGCATACTGTAGTTCTTCATGGACACTGACAGTTGTACTTAGAAAATAACAGGATAACACATCCTCATATTTGAACTCCACCTAGTGCAGAAGCCGCTATTTTTTCTGTTCATACCACAATAACTTCTTCATAATAATTCGGAATCCGGCGAGACTTCGACCGATTAACTCCCACCTAAATTACGGACAAAATGAAACACTCGGATACTTCATCTTGTGAACGTACACTGTAGTTCTCCATGGGCACTGACAGTTGTACTTAGGAAATAACAGCATACCACATCTCCATATTTAAACTCCGCCTAGTGCAGAAGCCGCTATTTTTTTGTTCAGACTGCAGTAACTTCTTCATACTAATTCAGAATTCGGTGAGACTTCGACCAATTAACTCCCACCTAAATTACGGACAATATGGAACACTCGGATACTTCATCTTGTGAACGCATACTATAGTTCTCCATGGGCACTAACAGTTGTACTTAGAAAATAAAAGGATACCACATCCCCATATTTGAACTCCGCCTACTGCAGAAGCCGCTATTTTTTTTTCAGACTGCAATATTTTCTTCATACTAACTCGGGATCCGGCAAGACTTCGACCGATTAACTCCCACCTAAATTACGGACAATATGAAACACTCGGATACTTCATCTCGTGAACGTACACTGTAGTTCTCCATGGGGACTGACAGTAGTACTTAGAAAATAACCGGCTACTACATCCGCATATTTGAACTCCACCTAGTACAGAAGCCTCTATTTTTTTTGTTCAAACTGCAATAACTTATTCATACTAATTCAGAATCCGGTGAGACTTCGACCAATTAACTCCCACCTAAATTACGGACAATATGGAACACTCGGATACTTCATCTTGTGAACGCATACTATAGTTCTCCATGGGCACTGACAGTTGTACTTAAAAATAACAGGATACGACATCCCCATATTTGAACTTCACCTAGTGCAGAAGCCGCAATTTTTTTGTTCAGATCGCAATAACTTCTTCATACTAACTCGGAATCCGGCGAGACTTCGACCGATTAACTCCCACCTAAATTACGGACAATATGAAACACTCGGATAGTTCATCTAGTGAACGCATATTGTAGTTCTCCATGGGCACTCACAGTTGTACTTAGAAAATAACAGGATACCACATCCCCATATTTGAACTCCTCCTAGTGTAGAAGCCGCTATTTTTTTGTTCAGACAGCAATAACTTCTTCATACTAATTCAGAATACGGTGAGACTTCGACCAATTATCTCCCACCTAAATTACGGATAATATTGAACACTCGGATACTTCATCTTGTGAACGCATACTGTAGTTCTCCATGGGCACTGACAGTTGTACTTAGAAAATAACAGCATACCACATCTCCATATTTAAACTCCGCCTAGTGCAGAAGCCGCTATTTTTTTTTCAGACTGCAGTAACTTCTTCATACTAATTCAGAATTCGGTGAGACTTCGACCAATTAACTCCCACCTAAATTACAGACAATATGGAACACTCGGATACTTCATCTTTTGAATGCATACTGTAATTCTCTATTAGCATTAACAGTTGTACTTAGAAAATAACAGGATACCACATCCCCATATTTGAACTCCGCTTAGTGCAGAAGCCGATATTTTTTTGTTCAGACTGCAATAACTTCTGCATACTAATTCAGAATCCGGTGAGACTTCGACCAATTAACTCCCACCTTAAATTACGGACAACATGGAACACTCGAATACTTCATCTTGTGAACGCATACTGTAGTTCTCTATGGGCACTGACAGTTGTACTTAGAAAATAACAGGATACCACATCCCCTTATTTGAACTCCGCCTAGTTCAGAAGCCGCTATTTTTTTGTTCAGACTGTAATATTTTCTTCATACTAACTCAGAATCCGGCGAGACTTCGACCGATTAACACCCACCTAAATTACGGACAATATGTAAAACTCGGATACCTCATCTTGTGAACGCATACTGTAGTTCTCCATGGGCACTGACAGTTGTACTTAGAAAATAACAGGAAACAACATCCCCATATTTGGACTCCGCCTAGTGCAGAAGCCGCAATTTTTTTGTTCAGATCGCAATAACTTCTTCATACTAACTCGGAATCCGGCGAGACTTCGACCGATTAACTCCCACCTAAATTACGGACAATATGAAACACTCGGATAGTTCATCTAGTGAACGCATATTGTAGTTCTCCATGGGCACTCACAGTTGTACTTAGAAAATAACAGGATACCACATCCCCTATTTGAACTCCTCCTAGTGTAGAAGCCGCTATTTTTTTGTTCAGACAGCAATAACTTCTTCATACAAATTCAGAATACGGTGAGACTTCGACCAATTATCTCCCACCTAAATTACGGATAATATTGAACACTCGGATACTTCATCTTGTGAACGCATACTGTAGTTCTCCATGGGCACTGACAGTTGTACTTAGAAAATAACAGCATACCACATCTCCATATTTAAACTCCGCCTAGTGTAGAAGCCGCTATTTTTTTGTTCAGACTGCAGTAACTTCTTCATACTAATTCAGAATTCGGTGAGACTTCGACCAATTAACTCCCACCTAAATTACGGACAATATGGAACACTCGGATACTTCATCTTTTGAATGCATACTGTAATTCTCTATTAGCATTAACAGTTGTACTTAGAAAATAACAGGATACCACATCCCCATATTTGAACTCTGCTTAGTGCAGAAGCCGATATTTTTTTGTTCAGACTGCAATAACTTCTTCATACTAATTCAGAATCCGGTGAGACTTCGACCAATTAACTCTCACCTAAATTACGGACAACATGGAACACTCGAATACTTCATCTTGTGAACGCATACTGTAGTTCTCCATGGGCACTGACAGTTGTACTTAGAAAATAACAGGATACCACATCCCCTTATTTGAACTCCGCCTAGTACAGAAGCCGCTATTTTTTTGTTCAGACTGTAATATTTTCTTCATACTAACTCAGAATCCGGCGAGACTTCGACCGATTAACACCCACATAAATTACGGACAATATGTAAAACTCGGATACCTCATCTTGTGAACGCATACTGTAGTTCTCCATGGGCACTGACAGTTGTACTTAGAAAATAACAGGAAACAACATCCCCATATTTGGACTCCGCCTAGTGTAGAAGCCGTTATTCTTTTGTTCAGACTGCAATATTTTCTTCATACTAACTCGGAATCCGGCGAGACTTCAATCGATTAACTCCCACCTAAATTACAGACAATATTAAACACTCGGATACTTCATCTTGTGAACGTACACTGTAGTTCTCCATGGGGACTGAAAGTTGTACTTAGAAAATAACAAGCTACTACATCCCTATATTTGAACTCCGCCTGTTGCAGAAGCCACTATTTTTTTTGTTTAGACTGCAATAACTTCTTCATACTAATTCAGAATCCGGCGAGACTTCGACCAATTAACTCCCACCTAAATTACCGACAATATGGAACACTTGGATACTTCATCTTGTGAACGCATACTTAGTTCTCCATGGGCACGGAGAGTTGAACTTAGTAAATAATAGGATACCACATCCCCATATTTGAACTCCGCCTACTGCAGAAGCCGCTATTTTTTTTCAGACTGCAATATTTTCTTCATACTAACTCGAAATCCGGCGAGACTTCGACCGATTAACTCCCACCTAAATTACGGACAATATGAAACACTCGGATACTTCATCTCGTGAACGTACACTGTAGTTCTCTATGGGCACTGACAGTTTAACATAAAAAATAACAGGATACCACCTCCCCATATTTGAACTCCGCCTAGTGCAGAAGCCTCTATTTTTTTTGTTCAAACTGCAATAACTTCTTCGTACTAATTCAGAATCCGGTGAGACTTCGACCAATTAACTCCCACCTAAATTACGGACAATATGGAACACTCGGATACTTCATCTTGTGAACGCATACTATAGTTCTCCATGGGCACTGACAGTTGTACTTAAAAATAACAGGATACGACATCCCCATATTTGAACTTCACCTAGTGCAGAAGCCGCAATTTTTTTGTTCAGATCGCAATAACTTCTTCATACTAACTCGGAATCCTGCGAGACTTCGACCGATTAACTCCCACCTAAATTACGAACAATATGAAACACTCGGATAGTTCATCTAGTGAACGCATATTGTAGTTCTCCATGGGCACTCACAGTTGTACTTAGAAAATAACAGGATACACATCCCCATATTTGAACTCCTCCTAGTGTAGAAGCCGCTATTTTTTTGTTCAGACAGCAATAACTTCTTCATACTAATTCAGAATCCGGTGAGACTTCGACCAATTAACTCCCACCTAAATTACGGATAATATTGAACACTCGGATACTTCATCTTGTGAACGCATACTGTAGTTCTCCATGGGCACTGACAGTTGTACTTAGAAAATAACAGCATACCACATCTCCATATTTAAACTCCGCCTAGTGCAGAAGCCGCTATTTTTTTGTTCAGACCGCAATAACTTCTTCATACTAATTCAGAATTCGGTGAGACTTCGACCAATTAACTCCCACCTAAATTACGGACAATATGGAACACTTGGATACTTCATCTTGTGAATGCATACTGTAATTCTCTATTAGCATTAACAGTTGTACTTAGAAAATAACAGGATACCACATCCCCATATTTGAACTCCACTTAGTGCAGAAGCCGATATTTTTTTGTTCAGACTGCAATAACTTCTTCATACTAATTCAGAATCTGGTGAGTCTTCGACCAATTAACTCCCACCTAAATTACGGACAATATGGAATACTCGAATACTTCATCTTGTGAACGCATACTGTAGTTCTCCATGGGCACTGACAGTTGTACTTAGAAAATAACAGGATACAACATCGCCATATTTGAACTCCGCCTAGTGAAGAGGCCGCTATTTTTTTTGTTCAGACTGCAATAACTTCTTCATACTAATTCAGAATCTGGTGAGACATCGATCGATTAACTCTCACCTAAATTACGAACAATATGAAACACTCGGATGCTTCATCTTGTGAACATACACTGTAGTTCTCCATGGAGACTGACAGTTGTACTTAGAAAATAGCAGGCTACGACATTCCCTTATTTGAACTCCGCATAGTGCAGAAGCCGCTATTTTTTTTGTTCAGACTGTAATATTTTCTTCATACTAACTCGGAATCCGAGGAGACTTCGAATGATTAACTCCCACCTAAATTTCGGATAATTTGGAACACTCGGATGCTTCATCTTGTGAACGCATACCGTAGTTCTCCATGGGCATTGACAGTTGTACTTAGAAAATAACAGGATACCACATCCCCATATTTGAACTTCGCCTAGTGGAGAAGTCGCTATTTTTTTTGTTCACACTGCAATAACTTCTTCATACTAATTCAGAATCCGGTGAGACTTCGATCGATTAACTCTCACCTAAATTACAGACAATATGAAACACTCGGATACTTCATCTTTTGAACGTACACTGTAGTTCTCCATGGAGACTGACAGTTGTACTTAGAAAATAACAGGCTACCACATCCCCATATTTGAGCTCCGCCTAGTGCAGAAGCCGCTATTTTTTTTGTTCAGACTGCAATATTTTATTCATAATAACTCGAAATCCGGCGAGACTTCGACCGATTAACTCCCACCAAAATTACGGTCAATATGAAAAACTCGGATACTTCAACCTATGAACGTACACTGTAGTTCTCCTTGGGGACTGACAGTCGTACTTAGAAAATAATAGGTTATCACATCTCCATATTTGAAGTCCGCATAGTGCAAAAGCCGCTATATTTTGTGTTCAGACTGCAATAACTTCTTCATAATAATTCCGAATACGGTGAGACTTCGACCAATTAACTCCCACCTAAATTACAGACAATATGGAACACTCGGATACTTAATCTTGTGAACGCATACTGTAGTTCTTCATGGACACTGACAGTTGTACTTAGAAAATAACAGGATAACACATCCTCATATTTGAACTCCACCTAGTGCAGAAGCCGCTATTTTTTCTGTTCAGACCACAATAACTTCTTCATAATAATTCGGAATCCGGCGAGACTTCGACCGATTAACTCCCACCTAAATTACGGACAAAATGAAACACTCGGATACTTCATCTTGTGAACGTACACTGTAGTTCTCCATGGGGACTGACAGTTATACTTAGAAAATAACAGTCTACCAGATCCCCATATTTGAACTCCGCCTACTGTAGAAGCCACTATTTTTTTTGTTCAGATTGCAACAACTTCTTCATACTAATTCAGAATCCGGTGAGAATTCGACCAATTAACTCCCACCTAAATTACAGACAATATGGAACACTCGAATACTTCATCTTGTGAACGCATACTATAGTTCTCCATGGGCACTGACAATTGTACTTAGAAAATAAAAGGATACCACATCCCCATATTTGAACTCCGCCTACTGCAGAAGCCGCTATTTTTTTTGTTCAGACTGAAATATTTTCTTCATACTAACTCGGGATCCGGCAAGACTTCGACCGATTAACTCCCACCTAAATTACGGACAATATGAAACACTCGGATACTTCATCTCGTGAACGTACAGTGTAGTTCTCCATGGGGACTGACAGTAGTACTTAGAAAATAACCGGCTACTACATCCGCATATTTGAACTCCACCTAGTACAGAAGCCTCTATTTTTTTTGTTCAAACTGCAATAACTTATTCATACTAATTCAGAATCCGGTGAGACTTCGACCAATTAACTCCCACCTAAATTACGGACAATATGGAACACTCGGATACTTCATCTTGTGAATGCATACTATAGTTCTCCATGGGCACTGATAGTTGTACTTAAAAATAACAGGATACGACATCCCCATATTTGAACTTCACCTAGTGCAGAAGCCGCAATTTTTTTGTTCAGATCGCAATAACTTCTTCATACTAACTCGGAATCCGGCGAGACTTCGACCGATTAACTCCCACCTAAATTACGGACAATATGAAACACTCGGATAGTTCATCTAGTGACCGCATATTGTAGTTCTCCATGGGCACTCACAGTTGTACTTAGAAAATAACAGGATACCACATCCCCATATTTGAACTCCTCCTAGTGTAGAAGCCGCTATTTTTTTGTTCAGACAGCAATAACTTCTTCATACTAATTCAGAATACGGTGAGACTTCGACCAATTATCTCCCACCTAAATTACGGATAATATTGAACACTCGGATACTTCATCTTGTGAACGCATACTGTAGTTCTCCATGGGCACTGACAGTTGTACTTAGAAAATAACAGCATACCACATCTCCATATTTAAACTCCGCCTAGTGCAGAAGCCGCTATTTTTTTTTCAGACTGCAGTAACTTCTTCATACTAATTCAGAATCCGGTGAGACTTCGACCAATTAACTCCCACCTTAAATTACGGACAACATGGAACACTCGAATACTTCATCTTGTGAACGCATACTATAGTTCTCCATGGGCACTGATAGTTGTACTTAGAAAATAACAGGATACCACATCCCCTTATTTGAACTCCGCCTAGTTCAGAAGCCGCTATTTTTTTGTTCAGACTGTAATATTTTCTTCATACTAACTCAGAATCCGGCGAGACTTCGACCGATTAACACCCACCTAAATTACGGACAATATGTAAAACTCGGATACCTCATCTTGTGAACGCATACTGTAGTTCTCCATGGGCACTGACAGTTGTACTTAGAAAATAACAGGAAACAACATCCCCATATTTGGACTCCGCCTAGTGTAGAAGCCGTTATTCTTTTGTTCAGACTGCAATATTTTCTTCATACTAACTCGGAATCCGGCGAGACTTCAATCGATTAACTCCCACCTAAATTACAGACAATATTAAACACTCGGATACTTCATCTTGTGAACGTACACTGTAGTTCTCCATGGGGACCGAAAGTTGTACTTAGAAAATAACAAGCTACTACATCCCCATATTTGAACTCCGCCTGTTGCAGAAGCCACTATTTTTTTTTGTTTAGACTGCAATAACTTCTTCATACTAATTCAGAATCCGGCGAGACTTCGACCAATTAACTCCCACCTAAATTACGGACAATATGGAACACTTGGATACTTCATCTTGTGAACGCATACTTAGTTCTCCATGGGCACGGAGAGTTGAACTTAGTAATTATAGGATACCACATCCCCATATTTGAACTCCGCTTAGTGCAGAAGCCGATATTTTTTTGTTCAGACTGCAATAACTTCTTCATACTAATTCAGAATCCGGTGAGACTTCGACCAATTAACTCCCACCTTAAATTACGGACAACATGGAACACTCGAATACTTCATCTTGTGAACGCATACTGTAGTTCTCCATGGGCACTGACAGTTGTACTTAGAAAATAACAGGATACCACATCCCCTTATTTGAACTCCGCCTAGTTCAGAAGCCGCTATTTTTTTGTTCAGACTGTAATATTTTCTTCATACTAACTCAGAATCCGGCGAGACTTCGACCGATTAACACCCACCTAAATTACGGACAATATGTAAAACTCGGATACCTCATCTTGTGAACGCATACTGTAGTTCTCCATGGGCACTAACAGTTGTACTTAGAAAATAACAGGAAACAACATCCCCATATTTGGACTCCGCCTAGTGTAGAAGCCGTTATTCTTTTGTTCAGACTGCAATATTTTCTTCATACTAACTCGGAATCCGGCGAGACTTCAATCGATTAACTCCCACCTAAATTACAGACAATATTAAACACTCGGATACTTCATCTTGTGAACGTACACTGTAGTTCTCCATGGGGACTGAAAGTTGTACTTAGAAAATAACAAGCTACTACATCCCCATATTTGAACTCCGCCTGTTGCAGAAGCCACTATTTTTTTTTGTTTAGACTGCAATAACTTCTTCATACTAATTCAGAATCTGGCGAGACTTCGACCAATTAACTCCCACCTAAATTACGGACAATATGGAACACTTGGATACTTCATCTTGTGAACGCATACTTAGTTCTCCATGGGCACGGAGAGTTGAACTTAGTAAATAATAGGATACCACATCCCCATATTTGAACTCCGCCTAGTGCAGAAGCCGCTATTTTTTTGTTCAGACTGCAATAACTTCTTCATACTAATTCAGAATCCGGTGAGACTTCGACCAATTAACTCCCACCTAAATTACGGACAATATGGAACACTCGGATACTTCATCTTGTGAACGCATACTGTAGTTCTCTATGGGCACTGACAGTTTTACTTAAAAAATAACAGGATACCACCTCCCCATATTTGAACTCCGCCTAGTGCAGAAGCCGCTATTTTTTTGTTCAGACTACAATAACTTCTTCATACTAATTCAGAATCCGGTGAGACTTCGACCAATTAACTCCCACCTAAATTACGGAGAATATGGAACACTCGGATACTTCATCTTGTGAATGCATACTGTAGTTCTCCATGGGCACTAACAGTTGTACTTAGAAAATAACAGGATACCACATCCCCATATTTGAACTCCGCCTAGTGTAGAAGCCGCTATTTTTTTTGTTCAGACTGCAATAACTTCGTCATACTAATTCAGATTTCAGTAAGACTTCGACCAATTAACTCCCACCTAAATTACGGACAATATGGAACACTCGGATACTTCAACTTGTGAACGCATACTGTAGTTCTCCGTGGGCACTGACAGTTGTACTTAGAAAATAACAGGATACCACATCCCCATATTTGAACTCCGCCTAGTACAGAAGCCGCTATTTTTTTTGTTCAGACTGCAATAACATCTTCATACTAATTCAGAATCCGGTGAGACTTCAACCAATTAACTCCCACCTGAATTACGGATAATATGGAACACTCGGATACTTCATCTTGTGAACGTACACAATAGTTCTCCATGGGTACTGACAGTTGTACTTAGAAAATAACAGGCTACCACAACCCCATATTTGATCTCCGCCTAGTGCAGAAGCCGCTAATTTTTTGTTCAGACTGCAATTACTTCTACATACTAATTCAGAATCCGGTGAGACTTTAACCAATTAACTCCCACCTGAATTACGGACAATATGGAACACTCGGATACTTCATCTTGTGAACGCATACTGTAGTTCTCCATGGGCACTGACAGTTGTACTTAGAAAATAACAGGCTACTACATCCACATATTTGAACTCCGCCTAGTGCAGAAGCCGCTATTTTTTTGTTCAGACTGCAATATTTACTTCATACTAACTTGGAATCCGGCGAGACTTCAACCGATTAACTCCCACCTAAATTACGGACAATATGGAACACTCGGATACTTCATCTTGTGAACGTACACTGTAGTTCTCCATGGGGACTGAAAGTTGTACTTTGAAAATTACAGGCTACTACATCCCCATATTAGAACTCCACCTGGTGCATAAGCCGCTATTTTTTTGTTCAGACTGCAATAACTTCTTCATACTAATTCAGAATCCGGTGAGACTTCGACCAATTAACTCCGACCTAAATTACGGACAATATGGAACACTCGGATATTTCATCTTGTGAACGCATACTGTAGTTCTCCATGGGCACTGACAGTTGTACTTAGAAAATAACAGGATATCACATCCACATATTTGAACTCCGCCTAGTGCAGAAGCCGCTATTTTTTTTGTTCAGACTGCAATAACTTCTTCATACTAATTCAGAATACGGTGAGACTTCGACCAATTAACTCCTATCTAAATTACGGACAATATGGAACACTCGGATACTTCATCTTGTGAAAGCATACTGTAGTTCTCTATGGGCACTGACAGTTGTACTTAGAAAATAACAGGATACCACATCCCTATATTTGAACTCCGCCTAGTGCAGAAGCCGCTATTTTTTTTTCAGACTGCAATAACTTCTTCATACTAATTCAGAATCCGGTGAGACTTCGACCAATTAACTCCCACCTAAATTACGGACAATATGGAACACTCGGATACTTCATCTTGTGAACGAATATTGTAGTTCTCCTTGGGCACTGACAGTAGTACTTAGAAAATAACAGGATACCACATCCCCATATTTGAACTCCGCCTAGTGCAGAAGCCGCTATTTGTTTTGTTCAGACTGCAATAACTTCGTCATACTAATTCAGATTTCAGTGAGACTTCGACCAATTAACTCCCACCTAAATTACGGACAATATGGAACACTCGGATACTTCAACTTGTGAACGCATACTGTAGTTCTCCATGGGTACTGACAGTTGTACTTAGAAAATAACAGGCTACCACATCCCCATATTTGAACTCCGCCTAGTGCAGAAGCCGCTATTTTTTTGTTCAGACTGCAATTACTTCTTCATACTAATTCAGAATCCGGTGAGACTTCAACGAATTAACTCCCACCTGAATTACGGACAATATGGAACACTCGGATACTTCATCTTGTGAATGCATACTGTAGTTCTCCATGGGCACTGACAGTTGTACTTAGAAAATAACAGGCTACTACATCCTCATATTTAAACTCCGCCAAGTGCAGAAGCCGCTATTTTTTTGTTCAGACTGCAATTACTTCTTCATACTAATTCAGAATCCGGTGAGACTTCGACCAATTAACTCCCACCTAAATTACGGACAATATGGAACACTCGGATACTTCATCTTGTGAATGCATACTGTAGTTCTCTATGGGCACTGACAGTTGTACTTTGAAAATTACAGGCTATTACATCCCCATATTAGAACTCCACCTGTTGCATAAGCCGCTATTTTTTTGTTCAGACTGCAATAACTTCTTCATACTAATTCAGAATCCGGCGAGACTTCGACCAATTAACTCCGACCTAAATTACGGACAATATGGAACACTCGGATACTTCATCTTGTGAACGCATACTGTAGTTCTCCGGCACTGACAGTTATACTTAGAAAATAACAGGATATCACATCCCCATATTTGAACTACGCCTAGTGCAGAAGCCGCTATTTTTTTTGTTCAGACTGCAATAATTTCTTCATACTAATTCAGAATACGGTGAGACTTCGACCAATTAACTCCCATCTAAATTACGGACAATATGGAACACTCGGATACTTCATCTTGTGAAAGCATACTGTAGTTCTCTATGGGCACTGACAGTTGTACTTAGAAAATAACAGGATACCACATCCCCATATTTGAACTCCGCCTAGTGCAGAAGCCGCTATTTTTTTTTCAGACTGCAATAACTTCTTCATACTATTTCAGAATCCGGTGAGACTTCGACCAATTAACTCCCACCTAAATTACAGACAATATGGAACACTCAGATACTTCATCTTGTGAACGAATACTGTAGTTCTCCTTGGGCACTGACAGTTGTACTTAGAAAATAACAGGATACCACATCCCCATATTTGAACTCCGCCTAGTGCAGAAGCCGCTATTTGTTTTGTTCAGACTGCAATAACTTCGTCATACTAATTCAGATTTCAGTGAGACTTCGACCAATTAACTCCCACCTAAATTACGGACAATATGGAACACTCGGATACTTCAACTTGTGAACGCATACTGTAGTTCTCCATGGGTACTGACAGTTGTACTTAGAAAATAACAGGCTACCACATCCCCATATTTGAACTCCGCCTAGTGCAGAAGCCGCTATTTTTTTGTTCAGACTGCAATTACTTCTTCATACTAATTCAGAATCCGTTGAGACTTCAACCAATTAACTCCCACCTGAATTACGGACAATATGTAACACTCGGATACTTCATCTTGTGAACGTACACTATAGTTCTTCATGGGTACTGACAGTTGTACTTAGAAAATAACAGGCTACCACATCCCCATATTTGAAGTCCGCCTAGTGCAGAAGCCGCTATTTTTTTGTTCAGACTGCAATTACTACTTCATACTAATTCAGAATCCGGTGAGACTTCAACCAATTAACTCCTACCTGAATTACGGACAATATGGAACACTCGGATACTTCATCTTGTGAACGCATACTGTAGTTCTCCATGGGCACTGACAGTTGTACTTAGAAAATAACAGGCTACTACATCCACATATTTGAACTCCGCCTAGTGCAGAAGCCGCTATTTTTTTTGTTCAGACTGCAATATTTTCTTCATACTAACTCGGAATCCGGCGAGACTTCAACCGATTAACTCCCACCTAAATTACGGACAATATTGAACACTCGGATACTTCATCTTGTGAACGTACATTGTAGTTCTCCATGGGGACTGAAAGTTGTACTTTGAAAATTACAGGCTACTACATCCCCATATTAGAACTCCACCTGTTGCATAAGCCGCTATATTTTTGTTCAGACTGCAATAACTTCTTCATACTAATTCAGAATCCGGCGAGACTTCGACCAATTAACTCCGACCTAAATTACGGACAATATGGAACACTCGGATACTTCATCTTGTGAACGCATACTGTAGTTCTCCATGGGCACTGACAGTTGTACTTAGAAAATAACAGGATATCACATCCCCATATATGAACTCCGCCTAGTGCAGAAGCCGCTATTTTTTTTGTTCAGACTGCAATAACTTCTTCATACTAATTCAGAATACGGTGAGACTTCGACCAATTAACTCCCATCTAAATTATGGACAATATGGAACACTCGGATACTTCATCTTGTGAAAGCATACTGTAGTTCTCTATGGGCACTGACAGTTGTACTTAGAAAATAACAGGATACCACATCCCCATATTTGAACTCCGCCTAGTGCAGAAGCCGCTATTTTTTTTTCACACTGCAATAACTCTTTCATACTAATTCAGAATCCGGTGAGACTTCGACCAATTAACTCCCACCTAAATTACGGACAATATGGAACACTCGGATACTTCATCTTGTGAACGAATACTGTAGTTCTCCGTGGGCACTGACAGTTGTACTTAGAAAATAACAGGATACCACATCCCCATATTTGAACTCCGCCTAGTGCAGAAGCCGCTATTTGTTTTGTTCAGACTGCAATAACTTCGTCATACTAATTCAGATTTCAGTGAGACTTCAACCAATTAACTCCCACCTAAATTACGGACAATATGGAACACTCGGATACTACATCTTGTGAACGCATACTGTAGTTCTCCATGGGCACTGACAGTTGTACTTAGAAAATAACAGGATACCATATCCCCATATTTGAACTCGGCTTAGTACTGAAGCCGCTATTCTTTTTGTTCAGACTGCAATATTTTCTTCATACTAACTCAGAATCCGGCGAGACTTCAACCGATTAACTCCCACCTAAGTTGCGTACAATATGAAACCCTCGGATACTTCATCCTGTGAACGTACACTATAGTTCTCCATAGGGAATGACAGTTGTACTTAGAAAATAACAGGCTACCACATCCCCTTATTTGAACTCCGCCTAGTGCATAAGCCGCTATTTTTTTGTTCAGACTGCAATAACTTCTTCATACTAATTTAGAATCCGGCGAGACTTCGACCAATTAACTCCCAACTAAATTACGGACAATATGGAACACTCGGATACTTCATCTTGTGAACGCATACTGTAGTTCTCCATGGGCACTGACAGTTGTACTTAGAAAATAACAGGATACCACATCCCCATATTTGAACTCCGCCTAGTGCATAAGCCGGTATTTTTTTTCAGACTGCAATAACTTCTTCATACTAATTCAGAATCCGGTGAGACTTCGACCAATTAACTTCCACCTAAATTACGGACAATATGGAACACTCGGATACTTCATCTTGTGAACGCATACTGTAGTTCTCCTTGGGCACCGACAGTTGTACTTAGAAAATAACAGGATACCACATCCTCATATTTGAACTCCGCCTAGTGTAGAAGCCTCTATTTTTGTTGTTCAAACTGCAATAACTTCGTCATACAAATTCAGTTTTCAGTGAGACTTCGACCAATTAACTCCCACCTAAATTACGGACAATATGGAACACTCGGATACTACATCTTGTGAACGCATATTGTAGTTCTCCATGGGCACTGACAGTTGTACTTAAAATAACAGGATACCATATCCCCATATTTGAACTCCGCTTAGTACAGAAGCCGCTATTCTTTTTGTTCAGACTGCAATATTTTCTTCATACTAACTCGGAATCCTGCGAGACTTCAACCGATTAACTCCCACCTAAATTACGGACAATATGAAACACTCGGATACTTCATCATGTGATCGTACACTATAGTTCTCCATGGGGACTGACAGTTGTACTTAGAAAATAACAGGCTACTACATCCCCATATTTGAACTCCGCCAAGTGCAGAAGCCGCTATTTTTTTGTTTAGACTGCAATAACTTCTTCATACTAATTCAGAATCCGGTGAGACTTCGACCAATTAACTCCCACCTAAATTATGGACAATATGGAACACTCGAATACCTCATCTTGTGGACGCATACTGTAGTTCTCCATGGACACTGACAGTTGTACTTAGAAAATAACAGCATACCACATCCCCTTATTTGAACTCCGCCTAATGCAGAAGCCGCTATATTTTTTGTTCAAACTGCAATATTTTTCTTCATACTAACTCGGAATCCGGCGATACTTCGGCCGATTAACACCCACCTATATTACGGGCAATATGAAACACTCGGATACTTCATCTTGTGAACGTACACTGTAGTTCTCCATGGGGACTGACAGTTGTACTTAGAAAATAACAGGCTACCACGTCCCCATATTTGATCTCCGCCTAGTGCAGAAGCCGCTATTTTTTTGTTCAGACGGCAATAACTTCTTCATACTAATTCCGAATCAAGTGAGACTTCGACAAATTAACTCCCACCTAAATTACGGACAATATGGAACACTCGGATACTTCATCTTGTGAACGCATACTATAGTTCTCTATGGGCACTAACAGTTTTACTTAGAAAATAACAGGATACCACATCCCATATTTGAACTCCGCCTAGTGCAGAAGCCGCTATTTTTTTTTCAGACTGCAATAATTTCTTCATACTAATTCAGATCCGGTGAGACTTCGACCAATTAACTCCCACCTAAATTACGGACAATATGGAACACTCGGATACTTCATCTTGTGAACGCATACTTAGTTCTCCATGGACACGGAGGGTTGTACTTAGAAAATAATAGGATACCACATCCCCATATTTGAACTCCGCCTAGTGCAGAAGCCACTATTTTTTTGTTTAGACTACAATAACTTTCTTCATACTAATTCAGAATCCGGTGAGACTTCGACCAATTAACTCCCACATAAATTACGGACAATATGGAACACTCGGATACTTCAACTTGTGAACGCATACTGTAGTTCTCTATGGGCACTGACAGTTTTACTTTGAAAATAACAGGATTCCACATCCCCATATTTGAACTCCGCCTAGTGCAGAAGCCACTATTTTTTTGTTTAGACTGCAATAACTTCTTTATACTAATTCAGAATCCGGTGAGACTTCGATCAATTAACTCCCACCTAAATTACGGAGAATATGGAACACTCGGATACTTCATCTTGTAAACGCATACTGTAGTTCTCCATGGGCACTGACAGTTGAACTTAGAAAATAACAGGATACCACATCCCCATATTTGAACTCCGCCTAGTGCAGAAGCCGCTATTTTTTTTGTTCAGACTGCAATAACTTCGTCATACTAATTCAGATTTCAGTGAGACTTCGACCAATTAACTCCCACCTAAATTACAGACAATATGGGACACTCTGATACTTCAACTTGTGAACGCATATTGTAGTTCTCCGTGGGCACTGACAGTTGTACTTAGAAAATAACAAGATACCACATCCCCATATTTGAACTCCGCCTTGTACAGAAGCCGCTATTTTTCTGTTCAGACTGCAATATTTTCTTCATACTAATTCGAAATCCGGCGAGACTTCGACCGATTAACTCCCACCTAAATTACGGACAATATGGAACACTCGGATACTTCATCTTGCGAACGTACACTGTAGTTCTACATGGGGACTGACAGTTGTACTTAGAAAATAACAGGCTACCACATCCCCATATTTGAATTCCGCCTAGTGCAGAAGCCGCTATTTTTTTTGTTCAGACTGCAATTACTTCTTCATACTAATTCAGAAACCCGGTGAGACTTTGATCGATTAACTCCGACCTAAATTACGGACAATATGGAACACTCGTACACTTCATCTTGTGAACGCACACTGTAGTTCTCCATGGGGACAGACAGTTGTACTTAGAAAATAAGAGGGTACCACATTCCCATATTTGAACCCCGCCAAGTGCAGAAGCTGCAATTTTTTTTTTCAAATTGCAATATTTTCTAAGTACTAACTCGGAATCCGGCGAGACTTCGACCGATTAACACCCACCTAAATTACGGACAATATGAAACACTCGGATATTTCATCCTGTGAACGCATACTGTAGTTCTCTATAGGCACTGACAGTTGTACTTAGAAAATAACAGGATACCACATCCCCATATTTGAACTCCGCCTAGTGCAGAAGCCGCTATTTTTTATGTTCGGACTGCAATAACTTCTTCATACTAATTCAGAATCCGATGAGACTTCGACCAATTAATTCCCACTTAAATTACGGACAATACGGTACACTCGGATACTTCCTCTTGTGAATGCATACTGTACTTCTTCATGGGCACTGACAGTTGTACTTAGAAAATAACAGGATACTACATCCCCCATATTTGAAATTCGCCTAGTGCAGAAGCCGCTATTTTTTTTGTTCAGACTGCAATATTTTCTTCATACTAACTCGGAATCCAACGAGACTTCGACCGATTAACTCCCATCTAAATTACGGACAATTTGAAACACTCGGATACTTCATCTTGTGAACGTACACGGTAGTTCTGCATGGAGACTGACAGTTGTACTTAGAAAATAACAGGCTACCACATCCCAATATTTGAACTCCGCCAAGTACAGAAGCCGCTATTTTTTTTGTTCAGACTGCAATAACTTTTTCATAATAATTCGGAATCCGGCGAGACTTCGACCAATTATCTCCCACCTTAATTACGGACAATATGGAACAGTCGGATACTTCATCTTGTGAACGCATACTGTAGTTCTCCATGCGCACTGACAGTTGTACTTAGAAAATAATCGGATACCACATCCCCATATTTGAACTCCGCCTAGTGCAGAAGCCGCTATTTTTTTTGTTCAGACTGCAATAACTTCTTCATACGAATTCATAATCCGGTGAGACTTCGACCAATTAACTCCCACCTAAATTACGGACAATATGGAACACTCGGATACTTCATCATGTGAACGCATACTGTAGTTGTCCATGGGCACTAATAGTTGTACTTAGAAAATAACAGGGGACTGCAATATTTTCTTCATACTAACTCGAAATCCGGAGAGACTTCGACCGATTAACTCCCACCTAAATTACTGACAATATGAAACACTCGGATACTTCATCTTGCGAACGTACATTGTAGTTCTACATGGAGACTGACAGTTGTACTTAGAAAATAACAGGCTACCACATCCCCATATTTGAACTCCGCCTAGTGCAGAAGCCACTATTTTTTTGTTCAGACTGCAATTACTTCTTCATACTAATTCAGAATCCGGCGAGACTTCGACCAATTAACTCCCACCTAAATTACGGACAATATGGAACACTCGGACACTTCATCTTGTGAATGCATACTGTAGTTCTCCATGGGCACTGACTGTTATACTTAGAAAATAACAGGATACCACATCCCCATATATGAACTCCGCCTAGTGCAGAAGCCGCTATTTTTTTGTTCAGACTACAATAACATCTTCATACTAATTCAGATCCGGTGGGACTTCGACCAATTAACTCCCACCTAAATTACGGGCAATATGGAACACTCGGATACTTCATCTTGTGAACGCATACTGTAGTTCTCCATGGGGACTAAAAGTTGTACTTTGAAAATAACAGGCTACTACGTCCCCATATTTGAACTCCGCCTGTTGTATAAGCCGCTATTTTTTTGTTCAGACTTCAATAACTTCTTCATACTAATTCAGAATCCGGTGAGACTTCGACCAATTAACTCCCACCTAAATTACGGACAATATGGAACACTCGGATACTTCATCTTATGAACGCATACTGTAGTTCTCCATGGGCACTGACAGTTGTACTTAGAAAATAACAGAATACCACATCCCCATATTTGAACTCCGCCTAGTGCAGAAGTCGCTATTTTTTTTGTTCAGACTGCAATAACTTCTTCATACTAATTCAGAATCCGGTGAGACTTCGACCAATTAACTCCCATCTAAATTACGGACAATATGGAACACTCGGATACTTCATCTTGTGAACGCATACTGTAGTTCTCTATGGGCACTGACAGTTGTACTTAGAAAATAACAGGATACCACATCCCCATATTTGAACTCCGCCTAGTGCATAAGCCGCTATTTTTTTTTCAGACTGCAATAACTTCTTCATACTAATTCAGAATCCGGTGAGACTTCAACCAATTAACTCCCACCTAAATTACGGACAATATAGAACACTCAGATACTTCATCTTGTGAACGCATACTATAGTTCTCCTTGGGCATTAACAATTGTACTTAGAAAATAACAGGATACCACATCCTCATATTTGAACTCCGCCTAGTGTAGAAGCCGCTATTTTTTTTGTTCAGACTACAATAACTTCGTCATACTAATTCAGATTTCAGTGAGATTTCGAACAATTAACTCCCACCTAAATTACGGACAATATGGAACACTCGGATACTACATCTTGTGAACTCATAATGTAGTTCTCCATGGGAACTGACAGTTGTACTTTAAAAATAACAGGATACCATATCCCCATATTTGAACTCCGCTTAGTACAGAAGCCTCTATTCTTTTTTTTCAGACTGCAATATTTTCTTCACACTAACTCGGAATCCTGCGAGACTTCAACCGATTAACTCCCACCTAAATTACGGACAATATGAAACCCGCGGATACTTCAAATTGTGAACGTACACTTAGTTCTCCATGGGGAATGACAATTGTACTTAGAAAATAACAGGCTACTACATCCCCATATTTGAACTCCGCCAAGTGCAGAAGCCGCTATTTTTTTGTTTAGACTGCAATAACTTCTTCATACTAATTCAGAATCCGGTGAGACTTCGACCAATTAACTCCCACCTAAATTACGGACAATATGGTACACTCGGATACTTCATCTTGTGAATGCATACTGTAGTTCTCTATGGGCACTGACAGTTGTACTTAAAAAATAACAGGATACCACATCCCCTTATTTGAACTCCGCCTAGTGTAGAAGCCGCTATTTTTTTTGTTCAGACGGCAATAACTTCTTCATACTAATTCAGAATCCGGTGAGACTTTGACCAATTAACTCCCACCTAAATTATGGACAATATGGAACACTCGGATACCTCATCTTGTGGACACATACTGTCGTTCTCCATGGGCACTAACAGTTGTACTTAGAAAATAACAGGATACCACATCCCCTTATTTGAACTCCGCCTAGTGCAGAAGCCGCTACTTTTTTTGTTCAAACTGCAATATTTTCTTCATACTAATTCGGAATCCGGCGATACTTCGACCGATTAACACCCATCTAAATTACGGACAATATGAAACACTCGGATACTTCATCTTGTGAACGTACACTTTAGTTTTCCATGGGGACTGACAGTTGTACTTAGAAAATAACAGGCTACCACATCCCCATATTTGATCTCCTCCTAGTGCAGAAGCCGCTATTTTTTTGTTCAGACGGCAATAACTTCTTCATACTAATTCAGAATCCGGTGAGACTTCGACCAATTAACTCCCACCTAAATTACGGACAATATGGAACACTCAGATACTTCATCTTGTGAATGCATACTGTAGTTCTCTATGGGCACTGACAGTTGTACTTAAAAAATAACAGGATACCACATCCCCTTATTTGAACTCCGCCTAGTGCAGAAGCCGCTATTTTTTTTATTCAGACTGCAATAACTTCTTAATACTAATTCAGAATCCGGTGAAACTTCGACCAATTAACTCCCACCTGAATTATGGACAATACGGAACACTCGGATACCTCATCTTGTGGACGCATATTGTAGTTCTTCATGGACACTGACAGTTGTACTTAGAAAATAACAGCATACCACATCCCCTTATTTGAACTCCGCCTAGTGCAGAAGCCGCTATTTTTTTGTTCAAACTGCAATATTTTCTTCATACTAACTCGGAATCCGGCGATACTTCGACCGATTAACACCCACCTAAATTACGGACAATATGAAACACTCGGATACTTCATCTTGTGAACGTACACTGTAGTTCTCCATGGGGACTGACAGTTGTACTTAGAAAATAACAGGCTACCACGTCCCCATATTTGATCTCCGCCTAGTGCAGAAGCCGGTATTTTTTTGTTCAGACGGCAATAACTTCTTCATACTAATTCCGAATCCAGTGAGACTTCGACCAATTAACTCCCACCTAAATTACGGACAATATGGAACACTCGGATACTTCATCTTGTGAACGCATACTATAGTTCTCTATGGGCACTAACAGTTTTACTTAGAAAATAACAGGATACCACATCCCCATATTTGAACTCCGCCTAGTGCAGAAGCCGCTATTTATTTGTTCAAACTGCAATAACATCTTCATACTAATTCAGATCCGGTGAGACTTCGACCAATTAACTCCCACCTAAATTACGGACAATATGGATCACTCGGATACTTCATCTTGTGAACGCATACTTAGTTCTCCATGGGCACGGAGGGTTGTACTTAGAAAATAATAGGATACCACCTCCCCATATTTGAACTCCGCCTAGTGCCGAAGCCGCTATTTTCTTGTTTAGACTACAATAACTTCTTCATACTAATTCAGATTCCGGTGAGACTTCGACCAATTAACTCCCACCTAAATTACGGGCAATATGGAACACTCAGATACTTCATCTTGTGAACGCATACTGTAGTTCTCCATGGGCACTAACAGTTGTACTTAGAAAATAACAGGCTACTACATCCCCATATTTGAACTCCGCCTAGTGCAGAAGCCGCTATTTTTTTTGTTCAGACTGCAATATTTTCTTCATACTAACTCGGAATCCGACGAGACTTCAACCGATTAACTCCCACCTAAATTACGGACAATATTGAACACTCGGATACTTCATCTTGTGAACGCATATTGTAGTTCTCCATGGGCACTGACAGTTGAACTTAGAAAATAACAGGATACCACATCCCCATATTTGAACTCCACCTAGTGCAGAAGCCGCTGTTTTTTTTGTTCAGACTGCAATAACTTCGTCATACTATTCAGATTTCAGTGAGACTTCGACCAATTAACTCCCACCTAAATTACGGACAATATGGAACACTCATATACTTCATCTTGTGAACGCATACTGTAGTTCTCCGTGGGCACTGACAGTTGTACTTAGAAAATAACAGGATACTACATCCCCATATTTGAACTCCGCTTAGTGTAGAAGCCGCTATTTTTTTGTTCAGACTGCAATAACTTCTTCATACTAATTCAGAATCCGGTGAGACTTTGACCAATTAACTCCCACCTAAATTACGAACAATATGGAATACTCGGATACTTCATCTTGTGAACGCATACTGTAGTTCTCCATGGGCACTGACAGTTATACTTAGAAAATAACTGCATACCACATCCCCATATTTGAACTCCGCCTAGTGCAGAAGCCGCTATTTTTTGTTCAAACTGCAATAACATCTTCATACTAATTCAGATCCGGTGAGACTTCGACCAATTAACTCCCACCTAAATTACGGGCAATATGGAACACTCGGATACTTCATCTTGTGAACGCATACTGTAGTTCTTCATGGGCACTAACAGTTGTACTTAGAAAATAACAGGCTACTACATCCCCATATTTGAACTCCGCCTAGTGCAGAAGCCGCTATTTTTTTTGTTCAGACTGCAATATTTTCTTCATACTAACTCGGAATCCGGCGAGACTTCAACCGATTAACTCCCACCTAAATTACGGACAATATTGAACACTCGGATACTTCATCTTGTGAACGTACACTGTAGTTCTCCATGGGGACCGAAAGTTGTACTTTGAAAATAACAGGCTACTACATCCCCATATTTGAACTCCGCCTGTTGCATAAGCCGCTATTTTTTTCTTCAGACTACAATAACTTCTTCATACTAATTCAGAATCCGGCGAGACTTCGACCAATTAACTCCAACCTAAATTACGGACAATATGGAACACTCAGATACTTCATCTTGTGAACGCATACTGTAGTTCTCCATGGGCACTAACAGTTGTGCTTTGAAAATAACAGGATACTACATCCCCATATTTGAACTCCGCCTAGTGTAGAAGCCGCTATTTTTTTTGTTCAGACTGCAATAACTTCTTCATACTAATTCAGAATCCGGTGAGACTTCGACCAATTAACTCCCATCTAAATTACGGACAATATGGAACACTCGGATACTTCATCTTGTGAACGCATACTGTAGTTCTCTATGGGCACTGACAGTTGTACTTAGAAAATAACAGGATACCACATCCCCATATTTGAACTCCGCCTAGTGCATAAGCCGCTATTTTTTTTCAGACTGCAATAACTTCTTCATACTAATTCAGAATCCGGTGAGACTTCGACCAATTAACTCCCACCTAAATTACGGACAATATGGAACACTCGGATACTTCATCTTGTGAACGCATACTGTAGTTCTCCCTGGGCACTGACAGTTGTACTTAGAAAATAACAGGATACCACATCCTCATATTTGAACTCCGCCTAGTGTAGAAGCCGCAATTTTTGTTGTTCAGACTGCAATAACTTCGTCATACTAATTCAGATTTCAGTGAGACTTCGACCAATTAACTCCCACCTAAATTACGGACAATATTGAACACTCGGATACTACATCTTGTGAACGCATACTGTAGTTCTCCATGGGCACTGACAGTTGTACTAAGAAAATAACAGGATACCATATCCACATATTTGAACTCCGCTTAGTACAGAAGCCTCTATTCTTTTTGTTCAGACTGCAATATTTTCTTCACACTAACTCGGAATCCTGCGAGACTTCAACCGATTAACTCCGACCTAAATTACGGACAATATGAAACCCTCGGATTCTTCAACCTGTGAACGTACACTTAGTTCTCTATGGGGAATGACAGTTGTACTTAGAAAATAACAGGCTACTACATCCCCATATTTGAACTCCGCCAAGTGCAGAAGCCGCTATTTTTTGCTTAGACTGCAATAACTTCTTCATACTAATTCAGAATCCGTTGAGACTTCGACCAATTAACTCCCACCTAAATTACGGACAATATGGAACACTCAGATACTTCATCTTGTGAATGCATACTGTAGTTCTCTATGGGCACTGACAATTGTACTTAAAAAATAACAGGATACCACATCCCCTTATTTGAACTCCGCCTAGTGCATAAGCCGCTATTTTTTTGTTCAGACTGCAATAACTTCTTCATACTAATTTAGAATCCGGCGAGACTTCGACCAATTAACTCCCAACTAAATTACGGACAATATGGAACACTCGGATACTTCATCTTGTGAACGCATACTGTAGTTCTCCATGGGCACTGACAGTTGTACTTAGAAAATAACAGGATACCACATCCCCATATTTGAACTCCGCCTAGTGCATAAGCCGGTATTTTTTTTCAGACTGCAATAACTTCTTCATACTAATTCAGAATCCGGTGAGACTTCGACCAATTAACTTCCACCTAAATTACGGACAATATGGAACACTCGGATACTTCATCTTGTGAACGCATACTGTAGTTCTCCTTGGGCACCGACAGTTGTACTTAGAAAATAACAGGATACCACATCCTCATATTTGAACTCCGCCTAGTGTAGAAGCCTCTATTTTTGTTGTTCAAACTGCAATAACTTCGTCATACAAATTCAGTTTTCAGTGAGACTTCGACCAATTAACTCCCACCTAAATTACGGACAATATGGAACACTCGGATACTACATCTTGTGAACGCATATTGTAGTTCTCCATGGGCACTGACAGTTGTACTTAAAATAACAGGATACCATATCCCCATATTTGAACTCCGCTTAGCACAGAAGCCGCTATTCTTTTTGTTCAGACTGCAATATTTTCTTCATACTAACTCGGAATCCTGCGAGACTTCAACCGATTAACTCCCACCTAAATTACGGACAATATGAAACACTCGGATACTTCATCATGTGATCGTACACTATAGTTCTCCATGGGGACTGACAGTTGTACTTAGAAAATAACAGGCTACTACATCCCCATATTTGAACTCCGCCAAGTGCAGAAGCCGCTATTTTTTTGTTTAGACTGCAATAACTTCTTCATACTAATTCAGAATCCGATGAGACTTCGACCAATTAACTCCCACCTAAATTATGGACAATATGGAACACTCAGATACTTCATCTTGTGAATGCATACTGTAGTTCTCTATGGGCACTGACAGTTGTACCACATCCCCTTATTTGAACTCCGCCTAGTTCAGAAGCCGCTATTTTTTTGTTCAGACTGCAATAACTTCTTCATACTAATTCAGAATCCGTTGAGACTTCGACCAATTAACTCCCACCTAAATTATGGAGAATATGGAACACTCGGATACCTCATCTTGTGGACACATACTGTAGTTCTCCTTGGGCACTGACAGTTGTACTTAGAAAATAACAGGATACAACATCCCCTTATTTGAACTCCGCCTAGTGTAGAAGCCGCTATTTTTTTGTTCAAACTGCAATATTTTCTTCATACTAACTCGGAATCCGGCGATACTTCGACCGATTAACACCCACCTAAATTACGAACAATATGAAACACTCGGATACTCCATCTTGTGAATGTACACTGTAGTTCTCCATGGGGACTGACAGTTGTACTTAGAAAATAACAGGCTAACACATCCCCATATTTGATCTCCGCCTAGTGCAGAAGCCGCTATTTTTTTGTTCAAACGGCAATAACTTCTTCATACTAATTCAGAATCCGGTGAGACCTCGACCAATTAACTCCCACCAAAATTTTGGACAATATGGAACACTCGGATACTTCATCTTGTGAATGCATACTGTAGTTCTCCTTGGGCACTGACAGTTATACTTAGAAATTAACAGGATACCACATCCCCATATTTGAACTATGCCTAGTGCAGAAGCCGCTATTTTTTTTATTCAGACTGCAATAACATCTTCATACTATTTCAGATCCGGTGAGACTTCGACCAATTAACTCCCACCTAAATTACGGGCAATAAGGAACACTCGGATTCTTCATCTTGTAAACGCATACTGTAGTTCTCCATGGGCACTGCCAGTTGTACTTAGAAAATAACAGGCTACTACATCCCCATATTTGAACTCCGCCTAGTGTAGAAGCCGCTTTTTTTTTGTTCAGACTGCAATATTTTCTTCATACTAACCCGGAATCCGGCGAGACTTCAACCGATTAACTCCCACCTAAATTACGGACAATATGAAACACTCGGATACTTCATCTTGCGAACGTACACTGTAGTTCTACATGGGGACTGACAGTTGTACTTAGAAAATAACAGGCTACCATATCCCCATATTTGAACTCCTCCTAGTGAAGAAGCCGCTATTTTTTTGTTCAGACTGCAATTACTTCTTCATACTAATTCAGAATCCGGTGAGACTTCGACCAATTAACTCCCACCTAAATTACGAACAATATGGAACACTCAGATACTTCATCTTGTGAACGCATACTGTAGTTCTCCATGGGCACTGACAGTTATGCTTAGAAAATAACAGGATACCACATCCCCATATTTGAACTCCGCCTAGTGCAGAAGTCGCTATTTTTTTGTTCAAACTGCAATAACATCTTCATATTAATTCAGATCCGGTGAGACTTCGACCAATTAACTCCCACCTTAATTACGGGCAATATGGAACACTCAGATACTTCATCTTGTGAACGCATACTGTAGTTCTCCATGGGCACTAACAGTTGTACTTAGAAAATAACAGGCTACTACATCCCCATATTTGAACTCCGCCTAGTGCAGAAGCCGCTATTTTTTTTGTTCAGACTGCAATATTTTCTTCATACTAACTCGGAATCCGACGAGACTTCAACCGATTAACTCCCACCTAAATCACGGACAATATTGAACACTCGGATACTTCATCTTGTGAACGTACACTATAGTTCTCCATGTGGACTGAAAGTTGTACTTTGAAAATAACAGGCTACTACATCCCCATATTTGAACTCCGCCTGTTGCATAAGCCGCTATTTTTTTGTTCAGACTGCAATAACTTCTTCATACTAATTCAGAATCCGGCGAGACTTCGACCAATTAACTCCCACCTAAATTACGGACAATATGGAACACTCATATACTTCATCTTGTGAACGCATACTGTAGTTCTCCATGGGTACTAACAGTTGTACTTAGAAAATAACAGGATACTACATCCCCATATTTGAACTCTGCTTAGTGTAGAAGCCGCTATTTTTTTGTTCAGACTGCAATAACTTCTTCATACTAATTCAGAATCCGGTGAGACTTTGACCAATTAACTCCCACCTAAATTACGAACAATATGGAATACTCGGATACTTCATCTTGTGAACGCATACTGTAGTTCTCCATGGGCACTGATAGTTATACTTAGAAAATAACTACATACCACATCCCCATATTTGAACTCCGCCTAGTGCAGAAGCCGCTATTTTTTGTTCAAACTGCAATAACATCTTCATACTAATTCAGATCCGGTGAGACTTCGACCAATTAACTCCCACCTAAATTACGGGCAATATGGAACACTCGGATACTTCATCTTGTGAACGCATACTGTAGTTCTTCATGGGCACTAACAGTTGTACTTAGAAAATAACAGGCTACTACATCCCCATATTTGAACTCCGCCTAGTGCAGAAGCCGCTATTTTTTTTGTTCAGACTGCAATATTTTCTTCATACTAACTCGGAATCCGGCGAGACTTCAACCGATTAACTCCCACCTAAATTACGGACAATATTGAACACTCGGATACTTTATCTTGTGAACGTACACTGTAGTTCTCCATGGGGACTGAAAGTTGTACTTTGAAAATAACAGGCTACTACATCCCCATATTTGAACTCCGCCTATTGCATAAGCCGCTATTTTTTTCTTCAGACTACAATAACTTCTTCATACTAATTCAGAATCCGGCGAGACTTCGACCAATTAACTCCCACCTAAATTACGGACAATATGGAACACTCAGATACTTCATCTTGTGAACGCATACTGTAGTTCTCCATGGGCACTAACAGTTGTACTTAGAAAATAACAGGATACTACATCCCCATATTTGAACTCCTCCTAGTGTAGAAGCCGCTATTTTTTTTGTTCAGACTGCAATAACTTCTTCATACTAATTCAGAATCCGGTGAGACTTCGACCAATTAACTCCCATCTAAATTACGGACAATATGGAACACTCGGATACTTCATCTTGTGAACGCATACTGTAGTTCTCTATGGGCACTGACAGTTGTACTTAGAAAATAACAGGATACCACATCCCCATATTTGAACTCCGCCTAGTGCATAAGCCGCTATTTTTTTTCAGACTGCAATAACTTCTTCATACTAATTCAGAATCCGGTGAGACTTCGACCAATTAACTCCCACCTAAATTACGGACAATATGGAACACTCGGATACTTCATCTTGTGAACGCATACTGTAGTTCTCCCTGGGCACTGACAGTTGTACTTAGAAAATAACAGGATACCACATCCTCATATTTGAACTCCGCCTAGTGTAGAAGCCGCAATTTTTGTTGTTCAGACTGCAATAACTTCGTCATACTAATTCAGATTTCAGTGAGACTTCGACCAATTAACTCCCACCTAAATTACGGACAATATTGAACACTCGGATACTACATCTTGTGAACGCATACTGTAGTTCTCCATGGGCACTGACAGTTGTACTAAGAAAATAACAGGATACCATATCCACATATTTGAACTCCGCTTAGTACAGAAGCCTCTATTCTTTTTGTTCAGACTGCAATATTTTCTTCACACTAACTCGGAATCCTGCGAGACTTCAACCGATTAACTCCGACCTAAATTACGGACAATATGAAACCCTCGGATTCTTCAACCTGTGAACGTACACTTAGTTCTCTATGGGGAATGACAGTTGTACTTAGAAAATAACAGGCTACTACATCCCCATATTTGAACTCCGCCAAGTGCAGAAGCCGCTATTTTTTGCTTAGACTGCAATAACTTCTTCATACTAATTCAGAATCCGTTGAGACTTCGACCAATTAACTCCCACCTAAATTACGGACAATATGGAACACTCGGATACTTCATCTTGTGAATGCATACTGTAGTTCTCTATGGGCACTGACAATTGTACTTGAAAAATAACAGGATACCACATCCCCTTATTTGAACTCCGCCTAGTGCATAAGCCGCTATTTTTTTGTTCAGACTGCAATAACTTCTTCATACTAATTTAGAATCCGGCGAGACTTCGACCAATTAACTCCCAACTAAATTACGGACAATATGGAACACTCGGATACTTCATCTTGTGAACGCATACTGTAGTTCTCCATGGGCACTGACAGTTGTACTTAGAAAATAACAGGATACCACATCCCCATATTTGAACTCCGCCTAGTGCATAAGCCGGTATTTTTTTTCAGACTGCAATAACTTCTTCATACTAATTCAGAATCCGGTGAGACTTCGACCAATTAACTTCCACCTAAATTACGGACAATATGGAACACTCGGATACTTCATCTTTTGAACGCATACTGTAGTTCTCCTTGGGCACCGACAGTTGTACTTAGAAAATAACAGGATACCACATCCTCATATTTGAACTCCGCCTAGTGTAGAAGCCTCTATTTTTGTTGTTCAAACTGCAATAACTTCGTCATACAAATTCAGTTTTCAGTGAGACTTCGACCAATTAACTCCCACCTAAATTACGGACAATATGGAACACTCGGATACTACATCTTGTGAACGCATACTGTAGTTCTCCATGGGCACTGACAGTTGTACTTAAAATAACAGGATACCATATCCCCATATTTGAACTCCGCTTAGTACAGAAGCCGCTATTCTTTTAGTTCAGACTGCAATATTTTCTTCATACTAACTCGGAATCCTGCGAGACTTCAACCGATTAACTCCCACCTAAATTACGGACAATATGAAACACTCGGATACTTCATCCTGTGATCGTACACTATAGTTCTCCATGGGGACTGACAGTTGTACTTAGAAAATAACAGGCTACTACATCCCCATATTTGAACTCCGCCAAGTGTAGAAGCCGCTATTTTTTTGTTTAGACTGCAATAACTTCTTCATACTAATTCAGAATCCGGTGAGACTTCGACCAATTAACTCCCACCTAAATTACGGACAATATGGAACACTCAGATACTTCATCTTGTGAATGCATACTGTAGTTCTCTATGGGCACTGACAGTTGTACCACATCCCCTTATTTGAACTCCGCCTAGTTCAGAAGCCGCTATTTTTTTGTTCAGACTGCAATAACTTCTTCATACTAATTCAGAATCCGTTGAGACTTCGACCAATTAACTCCCACCTAAATTATGGAGAATATGGAACACTCGGATACCTCATCTTGTGGACACATACTGTAGTTCTCCTTGGGCACTGACAGTTGTACTTAGAAAATAACAGGATACAACATCCCCTTATTTGAACTCCGCCTAGTGTAGAAGCCGCTATTTTTTTGTTCAAACTGCAATATTTTCTTCATACTAATTCGGAATCCGGCGATACTTCGACCGATTAACACCCACCTAAATTACGAACAATATGAAACACTCGGATACTCCATCTTGTGAATGTACACTGTAGTTCTGCATGGGGACTGACAGTTGTACTTAGAAAATAACAGGCTAACACATCCCCATATTTGATCTCCGCCTAGTGCAGAAGCCGCTATTTTTTTGTTCAAACGGCAATAACTTCTTCATACTAATTCAGAATCCGGTGAGACCTCGACCAATTAACTCACATCAAAATTACGGACAATATGGAACACTCGGATACTTCATCTTGTGAATGCATACTGTAGTTCTCCTTGGGCACTGACAGTTATACTTAGAAATTAACAGGATACCACATCCCCATATTTGAACTATGCCTAGTGCAGAAGCCGCTATTTTTTTTATTCAGACTGCAATAACATCTTCATACTATTTCAGATCCGGTGAGACTTCGACCAATTAACTCCCACCTAAATTACGGGCAATAAGGAACACTCGGATTCTTCATCTTGTAAACGCATACTGTAGTTCTCCATGGGCACTGACAGTTGTACTTAGAAAATAACAGGCTACTACATCCCCATATTTGAACTCCGCCTAGTGTAGAAGCCGCTTTTTTTTTGTTCAGACTGCAATATTTTCTTCATACTAACCCGGAATCCGGCGAGACTTCAACCGATTAACTCCCACCTAAATTACGGACAATATTGAACTCTCGGATACTTCATCTTGTGAACGTACACTGTAGTTCTCCATGGGGACTGAAAGTTGTACTTTGAAAATAACAGGCTACTACATCCCCATATTTGAACTCCGCCTGTTGCATAAGCCGCTATTTTTTTGTTCAGACTGCAATAATTCTTCATACTAATTCATAATCCGGCGAGACTTCGACCAATTAACTCCCACCTAAATTACGGACAATATGGAACACTCGGATACTTCATCTTGTGAACACATACTGTAGTTCTCCATGGGCACTGACAGTTGTACTTAGAAAATAACTGAATACCACATCCCCATACTTGAACTCCTCCTAGTGCATAAGCCGCTATTTTTTTTTAAGACTGCAATAACTTCATCATACTAACTCAGAATCCGGTGAGACTTCGACCAATTAACTCCCACCTAAATTACGTACAATATGGAACACTCGGATACTTCATCTTGTGAACGCATACTGTAGTTCTCCTTGGGCACTGATAGTTGTACTTAGAAAATAACAGGATACCACATCCCCATATTTGAACTCCGCCTAGTGTAGAAGCTGCTCTTTTTTTTTGTTCAGACTACAATAACTTCTTCATACTAATTCAGAATCCGGTGAGACTTCGACCAATTAACTCTCATCTAAATTACGGACAATATGGAACACTCGGATACTTCATCTTGTGAACGCATACTGTAGTTCTCTATGGGCACTGACAGTTGTACTTAGAAAATAACTGGATACCACATCCCCATATTTGAACTCCTCCTAGTGCATAAGCCGCTATTTTTTTCCAGACTGCAATAAATTCTTCATACTAATTCAGAATCCGGTGAGACTTCGACCAATTAACTCCCACCTAAATTACGGACAATATGGAACACTCGGATACTTCATCTTGTGAACGCATACTGTAGTTCTCCTTGGGCACTGACAGTTGTACTAAGAAAATAACAGGATACCACATCCCCATATTTGAACTCCGCCTAGTGTAGAAGCCGCTATTTTTTTTGTTCAGACTGCAATAACTTCATCATACTAATTCAGATTTCAGTGAGACTTCGACCAATTAACTCCCACTTAAATTACGGACAATATGGAACACTCTGATACTACATCTTGTGAACGCATACTGTAGTTCTCCATGGGCACTGACAGTTGTACTTAGAAAATAACAGGATTCCATATCCCCATATTTGAACTCCGCTTAGTACAGAAGCTATATTCTTTTTGTTCAGACTGCAATATTTTCTTCATACTAACTCGGGATCCTGTGAGACTTCAACCGATTAACTCCCACCTAAATTACGGACAATATGAAACCCTCGGGTACTTCAACCTGTGAACGTAAACTTAGTTCTCCATGGAGAATGACAGTTGTACTGAGAAAATAACAGGCTACTACATCCCCATATTTGAACTCCGGCAAGTGCAAAAGCCGCTATTTTTTTGCTTAGACTGCAATAACTTCTTCATACTAATTCAGAATCCGGTGAGACTTCGATCAATTAACTCCCACCTAAATTACGGACAATATGGAACACTCGGATACTTCATCTTGTGAATGCATACTGTAGTTCTCTATGGGCACTCACAGTTGTAGTTAAAAAATAACAGGATACCACATCCCCTTTTTTGAACTCCGCCTAGTGCAGAAGCCGCTATTTTTTTTGTTCAAACTGCAATAACTTCTTCATACTAATTCAGAATCCAGTGAGACTTCGACCAATTAACTCCCACCTAAATTATGGACAATATGGAACACTCGGATACCTCATCTTGTGGACACATACTGTAGTTCTCCATGGGCACTGACAGTTGTACTTAGAAAATAACAGGATACCACATCCCCTTATTTGAACTCCGCCTAGTGCAGAAGCTGCTATTTTTTTTGTTCAAACTGCAATATTTTCTTCATACTAACTCGGAATCCGGCGATATTTCGACCGATTAACACCCACCTAAATTACGGACAATATGAAACACTCGGATACTTCATCTTGTGAACGTACACTGTAGTTCTCCATGGGGACTGACAGTTGTACTTAGTAAATAACAGGCTACCACATCACCATATTTGATCTCTGCCTAGTGCAGAAGCCGCTATTTTTTTGTTCAGACGGCAATAACTTCTTCATTCTAATTCAGAATCCGGTGAGACTTCGACCAATTAACTCCCACCTAAATTACGGACAATATGGAACACTCGGATACTTCATCTTGTGAACGCATACTGTAGTTCTCCTTGGGCACTAACAGTTGTACTTAGAAAATAACAGGAGACTGCAATATTTTCTTCATACTAACTCGGAATCCGGCGAGACTTCGGCCGATTAACTCCCACCTAAATTAAGGACAATATGAAACACTCGGATACTTCAACTTGTGAACGTACACTGTAGTTCTCCATGAGGACTACAGTTGTACTTAGAAAATAACAGGCTAACACATCCCCATATTTGATCTCCGCCTAGTGCAGAAGCCGCTATTTTTTTGTTCAAACGGCAATAACTTCTTCATACTAATTCAGAATCCGGTGAGACCTCGACCAATTAACTCCCACCTAAATTACGGACAATATGGAACACTCGGATACTTCATCTTGTGAACGCATACTGTAGTTCTCCATGGGCACTGACAGTTATACTTAGAAAATAACAGGATAATACATCCCCATATTTGAACTATGCCCAGTGCAGAAGCCACAATTTTTTTATTCAGACTTCAATAACATCTTCATACTATTTCAGATCCGGTGAGACTTCGACCAATTAACTCCCACCAAAATTACGGGCAATAAGGAACACTCGGATTCTTCATCTTGTAAACGCATATTGTAGTTCTCCATGGGCACTGACAGTTGTACTTAGAAAATAACAGGCTACTACATCCCCATATTTGAAATCCGCCTAGTGCAGAAGCCGTTTTTTTTTGTTCAGACTGCAATATTTTCTTTATACTAACCCGGAATCCGGCGAGACTTCAACCGATTAACTCCCACCTAAATTACGGACAATATTGAACACTCGGATACTTCATCTTGTGAACGTACACTGTAGTTCTCCATGGGGACTGAAAGTTGTACTTTGAAAATAACAGGCTACTACATCCCCATATTTGAACTCCGCCTGTTGCATAAGCCGCTATTTTTTTGTTCAGACTACAATAACTTCTTCATACTAATTCAGAATCCGGCGAGACTTCGACCAATTACCTCCCACCTAAATTACGGACAATATGGAACACTCGGATACTTCATCTTGTGAACGCATACTGTAGTTCTCCATGGGCACTGACAGTTGTACTTAGAAAATAACAGGATACCACATCCCCATATTTGAACTCCGCCTAGTGCAGAAGTCGCTCTTTTTTTTGTTCAGACTGCAATAACTTCTTCATACTAATTCAGAATCAGGTGAGACTTCGACCAATTAACTTCCATCTAAATTACGGACAATATGGAACACTCGGATACTTCATCTTGTGAACGCATACTGTAGTTCTCTATGGGCACTGACAGTTGTACTTAGAAAATAACTGAATACCACATCCCCATATTTGAACTCCTCCTAGTGCATAAGCCGCTATTTTTTTTCCAGACTGCAATAACTTCTTCATACTAATTCAGAATCCGGTGAGACTTCGACCAATTAACTCCCACCTAAATTACGGACAATATGGAACACTCGGATACTTCATCTTGTCAACGCATACTGTAGTTCTCCTTGGGCACTGACAGTTGTACTTAGAAAATAACAGGATACCACATCCCCATATTTGAACTCCGCCTAGTGTAGAAGCCGCTATTTTTTTTGTTCAGACTGCAATAACTTCGTCATACTAATTCAGATTTCAGTGAGACTTCGACCAATTAACTCCCACCTAAATTACGGACAATATGGAACACTCGGATACTACATCTTGTGAACGCATATTGTAGTTCTCCATGGGCACTGACAGTTGTACTTAGAAAATAACAGGGTTCCATATCCCCATATTTGAACTCCGCTTAGTACAGAAGCCTATATTCTTTTTGTTCAGACTGCAATATTTTCTTCATACTAACTCGGGATCCTGCGAGACTTCAACCGATTAACTCCCACCTAAATTACGGACAATATGAAACCCTCGGGTACTTCAACCTGTGAACGTACACTTAGTTCTCCATGGGGAATGACAGTTGTACTTAGAAAATAACAGGCTACTGCATCCCCATATTTGAACTCCGGCAAGTGCAGAAGCCGCTATTTTTTGCTTAGACTGCAATAACTTCTTCATACTAATTCAGAATCCGTTGAGACTTCGACCAATTAACTCCCACCTAAATTACGGACAATATGGAACACTCGGATACTTCATCTTGTGGATGCATACTGTAGTTCTCTATGGGCACTGAAAGTTGTACTTAAAAAATAACAGGATACCACATCCCCTTTTTTGAACTCCGCCTAGTGCAGAAGCCGCTATTTTTTTTGTTCAGACTGCAATAACTTCTTCATACTAATTCAGAATCCGGTGAGACTTCGACCGATTAACTCCCACCTAAATTATGGACAATATGGAACACTCGGATACCTCATCTTGTGGACACATACTGTAGTTCTCCATGGGCACTGACAGTTGTACTTAGAAAATAACAGGATACCACATCCCCTTATTTGAACTCCGCCTAGTCCAGAAGCCGCTATTTTTTTTGTTCAAACTGCAATATTTTCTTCATACTAACTCGGAATCCGGTGATACTTCGACCGATTAACACCCACCTAAATTACGGACAATATGAAACACTCGGATACTTCATCTTGTGAACGTACACTGTAGTTCTCCATGGGGACTGACAGTTGTACTTAGTAAATAACAGGCTACCACATCACCATATTTGATCTCTGCCTAGTGCAGAAGCCGCTATTTTTTTGTTCAGACGGCAATAACTTCTTCATACTAATTCAGAATCCGGTGAGACTTCGACCAATTAACTCCCACCTAAATTACGGACAATATGGAACACTCGGATACTTCATCTTGTGAACGCATACTGTAGTTGTCCATGGGCACTAACATTTGTACTTAGAAAATAACAGGAGACTGCAATATTTTCTTCATACTAACTCGGAATCCGGCGAGACTTCGACCAATTAACTCCCACCTAAATTACGGAGAATATGAAACACTCGGATACTTCATCTTGCGAATGTACAATGTAGTTCTCCATGGGTACTGACAGTTGTGCTTAGAAAATAACAGGCTACCACATCCCCATATTTGAACTCCGCCTAGTGAAGAAGCCGCTATTTTTTTGTTCGGACTGCAATTACTTCTTCATACTAATTCAGAATCCGGCGAGACTTTGACCAATTAACTCCCACCTAAATTACGGACAATATGGAACACTCGGATACTTCATCTTGTGAACGCATACTGTAGTTCTCCATGGGCACTGACAGTTATACTTAGAAAATAACAGGATACCACATCCCCATATTTGAACTCCGCCTAGTACAGAAGCCGCTATTTTTTTGTTCAGACTGCAATAACATCTTCATACTAATTCAGATCCGGAGAGACTTCGACCAATTAACTCCCACCTAAATTACGGGCAATATGGAACACTCGGATACTTCATCTTGTGAACGCATACAGTAGTTCTCCATGGGCACTGAATGTTGTACTTAGAAAATAACAGGCTACTACATCCCCATATTTGAACTCCGCCTAGTGTAGAAGCCACTATTTTTTTTGTTCAGACTGCAATATTTTCTTCATACTAACTTGGAATCCGGCGAGACTTCAACCGATTAACTCCCACCTAAATTACGGACAATATTGAACATTCAGATACTTCATCTTGTGAACGTACACTGTAGTTCTCCATGGGGACTGAAAGTTGTACTTTGAAAATAACAGGCTACGACATCCGCATATTTGAACTTCGCCTGTTGCATAAGCCGCTATTTTTTTGTTCAGACTGTAATAACTTCTTCATACTAATTCAGAATCCGGCGAGACTTCGACCAATTAACTCCCACCTAAATTACGGACAATATGGAACACTCGGATACTTCATCTTGTGAACGTATACTGTAGTTCTCCATGGGCACTGACAGTTGTACTTAGAAAATAGCAGGATACCACATCCCCATATTTGAACTCCGCCTAGTGCAGAAGCCGCTCTTTTTTTTTCAGACTGCAATAACTTCTTCATACTAATTCAGAATCCGGTGAGACTTCGACCAATTAACTCCCATCTAAATTACGGACAATATGGAACACTCGGATACTTCATCTTGTGAATGCATACTGTAGTTCTCTATAGGCACCGACAGTTGTTCTTAGAAAATAACAGGATACCACATCCCTATATTTGAACTCCGCCTAGTGCATAAGCCGCTATTTTTTTCAGATTGCAATAACTTCTTCATACTAATTCAGAATCCGAGGAGACTTCGACCAATTAACTCCCACCTAAATTACGGACAATATGGAACACTCAGATACTTCATCTTATGAACGCATACTGTAGTTCTCCTTGGGCACTGACAGTTGTACTTAGAAAATAACAGGATACCATATCCCCATATTTGAACTCCGCTTAGCACAGAAGCCTCTATTCTTTTTGTTCAGACTGCAATATTTTCTTCATACTAACTCGGAATCCTATGAGACTTCAACCGATTAACTCCCACCTAAATTACGGACAATATGAAACCCTCGGATACTTCAACCTGTGAACGTACACTTAGTTCTCCATGGGGAATGAAAGTTATACTTAGAAAATAACAGGCTACTACATCCCCATATTTGAACTCCTCCAAGTGTAGAAGCCACTATTTTTTTGTTTAGACTGCAATAACTTCTTCATACTAATTCAGAATCCGGTGAGACTTCGACCAATTAACTCCCACCTAAATTACGGACAATATGGAACACTCGGATACTTCAACTTGTGAATGCATACTGTAGTTCTCTATGGGCACTAACAGTTGTACTTAAAAAATAACAGGATACCACATCCCCTTATTTGAACTCCGCCTAGTGCAGAAGCCACTATTTTTTTTGTTCAGACTGCAATAACTTCTTCATACTAATTCAGAATCCGGTGAGACTTCGACCAATTAACTCCCACCTAAATTATGGACAATATGGAACACTCGGATACCTCATCTTGTGGACACATACTGTAGTTCTCCATGGGCACTGACAGTTGTACTTAGAAAATAACAGGATACCACATCCCCTTATTTGAACTCCGCCAAGTGCAGAAGCCGCTATTTTTTTTGTTCAAACTGCAATATTTTCTTCATACTAACTCGTAATCCGGTGATACTTCGACCGATTAACACCCACCTAAATTACGGACAATATGGAACACTCGGATACTTCATCTTGTGAACGTACACTATAGTTCTCCATGGGGACTGACAGTTGTACTTAGAAAATAACAGGATACCACATTCCCATATTTGAACTATGCCTAGTGTAGAAGCCGCTATTTTTTTATTCAGACTGCAATAACATCTTCATACTATTTCAGATCCGGTGAGACTTCGACCAATTAACTCCCACTTAAATTACGGGCAATATGGAACACTCGGATACTACATCTTGTGAACGCATACTGTAGTTCTCCATGGGCACTGACAGTTGTACTTAGAAAATAACAGGATACCACATCCCCTTATTTGAACTCCGCCTAGTGCAGAAGCCGCTATTTTTTTTGTTCAAACTACAATATTTTCTTCATACTAACTCGGAATCCGGCGATACTTCGACTGATTAACACCCACCTAAATTACGGACAATATGAAACACTCGGATACTTCATCTTGTGAACGTACATTGTAGTTCTCCATGGGGACTAACAGTTGTACTTAGAAAATAACAGGCTACCACATCCCCATATTTGATCTCCGTCTAGTGCAGAAGCCGCTAATTTTTTTGTTCAAACGGCAATAACTTCTTCATACTAATTCAGAATCCGGTGAGACTTCGACCAATTAACTCCCACCTAAATTACGGACAATATGGAACACTCGGATACTTCATCTTGTGAACGCATACTGTAGTTCTCCATGGGCACTGACAGTTATACTTAGAAAATAACAGGATACCACATTCCCATATTTGAACTATGCCTAGTGCAGAAGACGCTATTTTTTTATTCAGACTGCAATAACATCTTCATACTATTTCAGATCCGGTGAGACTTCGACCAATTAACTCCCACCTAAATTACGGGCAATATGGAACAATCGGATTCTTCATCTTGTAAACGCATACTGTAGTTCTCCATGGGCACTGACAGTTGTACTTAGAAAATAACAGGCTACTACATCCCCATATTTGAACTCCGCCTAGTGTAGAAGCCGCTTTTTATTTGTTCAGACTGCAATATTTTCTTCATACTAACTCGGAATCCGGCAAGACTTCAAACGATTAACTCCCACCTAAATTACAGACAAAATTGAACACTCGGATACTTCATCTTGTGAACGTACACTGTAGTTCTCCATGGGGACTGAAAGTTGTACTTTGAAAATAACAGGCTACTACATCTCCATATTTGAACTCCGCTTGTTGCATAAGCTGCTATTTTTTTGTTCAGACTGCAATAACTTCTTCATACTAATTCAGAATCCGGCGAGACTTCGACCAATTAACTCCCACCTAAATTACGGACAATATGGAACACTCGGATACTTCATCTTGTGAACGCATACTGTAGTTCTCCATGGGCACTGACAGTTGTACTTAGAAAATAACAGGATACCACATCCCCATATTTGAACTCCGCCTAGTGCAGAAGCCGCTATTTTTTTTGTTCAGACTGCAATAACTTCTTCATACTAATTCAGAATCCGGTGAGACTTTGACCAATTAACTCCCACCTAAATTATGGACAATATGGAACACTCGGATACCTCATCTTGTGGACACATACTGTAGTTCTCCATGGGCACTGACAGTTGTACTTAGAAAATAACAGGATACCACATCCCCTTATTTGAACTCCGCCTAGTGCAGAAGCCGCTATTTTTTTTGTTCAAACTGCAATATTTTCTTCATACTAACTCGGAATCCGGCGATACTTCGACCGATTAACACCCACCTAAATTACGGACAATATGAAACACTCGGATACTTCATCTTGTGAACGTACACTGTAGTTTTCCATGGGGACTGACAGTTTTACTTAGAAAATAACAGGCTACTACATCACCATATTTGATCTCCGCCTAGTGCAGAAGCCGCTATTTTTTTGGTTAGACGGCAATAACTTCTTCATACTAATTCAGAATCCGGTGAGACTTCGACCAATTAACTCCCACCTAAATTACGGACAATATGGAACACTCGGATACTTCATCTTGTGAACGCATACTGTAGTTCTCCATGGGCACTGACAGTTGTACTTAGAAAATAACAGGAGACTGCAATATTTTCTTCATACTAACTCGGAATCCGGCGAGACCTCGACCAATTAACTCCCACCTAAATTACGGACAATATGAAACACTCAGATACTTCATCTTGCGAACGTACACTATAGTTCTACATGGGGACTGACAGTTGTACTTAGAAAATAACAGGCTACCACATCCCCATATTTGAACTCCGCCTAGTGCAGAAGCCGCTATTTTTTTTGTTCAGACTGCAATTACTTCTTCATACTAATTCAGAATCCGGCGAGGCTTCGACCATTTAACTCCCACCTAAATTACGGACAATATGGAACACTCGGATACTTCATCGTGTGAACGCATACTGTAGTTCTCCATGGGCACTGACTGTTGTACTTAAAAATAACAGGATACGACATCCCCATATTTGAACTCCGCCTAGTGCAGAAGCCACTATTTTTTTGTTCAGACTGCAATAACTTCTTCATACTAATTCAGAATCCGGTGAGACTTCGACCAATTAACTCCCACCTAAATTATGGACAATATGGAACACTCGGATACCTCATCTTGTGGACACATACTGTAGTTCTCCATGGGCACTGACAGTTGTACTTGGAAAATAACAGGATACCACATCCCCTTATTTGAACTCCGCCAAGTGCAGAAACCGCTATTTTTTTGTTCAAACTGCAATATTTTCTTCATACTAACTCGTAATCCGGTGATACTTCGACCGATTAACACCGACCTAAATTACGGACAATATGGAACAATCGGATACTTCATCTTGTGAACGTACACTGTAGTTCTCCATGGGGACTGACAGTTGTACTTAGAAAATAACATGCTACCACATCTCCATATTTGATCTCCGCCTAGTGAAGAAGCCGCTATTTTTTTGTTCAGACGGCAATAACTTATTCATACTAATTCAGAATCCGGTGAGACTGCGACCAACTAACTCCCACCTAAATTATGGACAATATGGAACACTCAGATACCTCATCTTGTGGACACATACTGTAGTTCTCCATGGGCACTGACAGTTGTACTTAGAAAATAACAGGATACCACATCCCCTTATTTGAACTCCGCCTAGTGCAGAAGCTGTTATTTTTTTTGTTCAAACTGCAATATTTTCTTCATACTAACTCGGAATCCGGCGATACTTCGACTGATTAACACCCACCTAAATTACGGACAATATGAAACACTCGGATACTTCATCTTGTGAACGTACATTGTAGTTCTCCATAGGGACTGACAGTTGTACTTAGAAAATAACAGGCTACCACATCCCCATATTTGATCTCCGCCTAGTGAAGAAGCCGCTATTTTTTTGTTCAAACGGCAATAACTTCTTCATACTAATTCAGAATCCGGTGAGACTTCGACCAATTAACTCCCACCTAAATTACGGACAATATGGAACACTCGGATACTTCATCTTGTGAACGCATACTGTAGTTCTCCATGGGCACTGACAGTTATACTTAGAAAATAACAGGATACCACATTCCCATATTTGAACTATGCCTAGTGCAGAAGCCGCTATTTTTTTATTCAGACTGCAATAACATCTTCATACTATTTCAGATCCGGTGAGACTTCGACCAATTAACTCCCACCTAAATTACGGGCAATATGGAACACTCGGATTCTTCATCTTGTAAACGCATACTGTAGTTCTCCATGGGCACTGACAATTGTACTTAGAAAATAACAGGCTACTACATCCTCATATTTGAACTCCGCCTAGTGTAGAAGCCGCTTTTTATTTGTTCAGACTGCAATATTTTCTTCATACTAACTCGGAATCCGGCAAGACTTCAACCGATTAACACCCACCTAAATTACATACAAGATTGAACACTCGGATACTTCATCTCGTGAACGTACAGTGTAGTTCTCCATGGGGACTGAAAGTTGTACTTTGAAAATAACAGGCTACTACATCTCCATATTTGAACTCCGCTTGTTGCATAAGCTGCTATTTTTTTGTTCAGACTGCAATAACTTCTTCATACTAATTCAGAATCCGGCGAGACTTCGACCAATTAACTCCCACCTAAATTACGGACAATATGGAACACTCGGATACTTCATCTTGTGAACGCATACTGTATTTCTCCATGGGCACTGACAGTTGTACTTAGAAAATAACAGGATACCACATCCCCATATTTGAACTCCGCCTAGTGCAGAAGCCGCTATTTTTTTTGTTCAGACTGCAATAACTTCTTCATACTAATTCAGAATCCGGTGAGACTTCGACCAATTAACTCCCACCTAAATTATGGACAATATGGAACACTCAGATACCTCATCTTGTGGACACATACTGTAGTTCTCCATGGGCACTGACAGTTGTACTTAGAAAATAACAGGATACCACATCCCCTTATTTGAACTCCGCCTAGTGCATAAGCCGCTATTTTTTTGTTCAAACTGCAGTATTTTCTTCATACTAACTCGGAATCCGGCGATACTTCGACCGATTAACACCCACCTAAATTACGGACAATATGAAACACTCGGATACTTCATCTTGTGAACGTACACTGTAGTTCTCCATGGGGACTGACAGTTGTACTTAGAAAATAACAGGCTACCACATCACCATATTTGATCTTCGCCTAGTGCAGAAGCCGCTATTTGTTTGTTCAGACGGCAATAACTTCTTCATACTAATTCAGAATCCGGTGAGACTTCGACCAATTAACTCCCACCTAAATTACGGAGAATATGGAACACTCGGATACTTCATCTTGTGAACGCATACTGTAGTTCTCCATGGGCACTGACAGTTGTACTTAGAAAATAACAGGATACCACATCCCCATATTTGAACTCCGCCTAGTGCAGAAGCCGCTAATTTTTTTGTTCAGACTGCAATAACTTCGTCATACTAATTCAGATTTCAGTGAGACTTCGACCAATTAACTCCCACCTAAATTACGGACAATATGGAACACTCGGATACTTCAACTTGTGAATGCATACTGTAGTTCTCCGTGGGCACTGACAGTTGTACTTAGAAAATAACAGGATACCACATCCCCATATTTGAACTCCGCCTAGTACAGAAGCCGCTATTTTTTTGTTCAGACTACAATATTTTCTTCATACTAACTCGGAATCCGGCGAGGCTTCGACCAATTAACTCCCACCAAAATTACGGACAATATGGAACACTCGGATACCTCATCTTGTGAACGCATACTGTAGTTTTCCATTGGCACTGATAGTTGTACGTAGAAAATAACAGGATACAACATCTCCATATTTGAACTCCGCTTAGTGCAGAAGCCGCTATTTTTTTGTTCAAACTGCAATAACATCTTCATACTTATTCAGAATCCGGTGAGACTTCGACCAATTGACTCCCACCTAAATCACGGACAATATGGAACACTCGGATACTTTATCTTGTGAACGCATATTGCAGTTCTCCATGGCACTGACAGTTGTACTTAGAAAATAACAAGACACCACATCCCCATATTTAACCTATGCCTAGTGCAGAAGCCGCTATTTTTTTTGTTCAGTCTGCAAAAACTTCTTCATACTAATTCGGAACCCGGCGAGACTTCGACCAGTTAACTCTGACCTAAATTACGGACAATATGGAACACTCGTACACTTCATCTTGTGAACGCACACTGTAGTTCTCCATGAGGACAGACAGTTGTACTTAGAAAATAAGAGGCTACCACATTCCCATATTTGAACCCCGCCTAGTGCAGAAGCCGCAATTTTTTTTGTTCAGACTGCAATATTTTCTTCATACTAACTCGGAATCCGACGAGACTTCGACCGATTAACACCAACTAAATTACGGACAATATGGAACACTCGGATACCTCATCTTATGAACGCATACTGTAGTTCTCCATGGGCACTGACAGTTGTACTTAGAAAATAACAGGATACCACATCCCCATATTTGAACTCCGCCTAGTGCAGAAGCCGCTATTTTTTTGTTCAGACTACAATAATTTCTTCATACTAATTCAGATCCGGTGAGACTTCGACCAATTAACTCCCACCTAAATTACGGATAATATGGAACACTCGGATACTTCATCTTATGAACGCATACTTAGTTCTACATGGGCACGGTGGGTTGTACTTAGAAAATAACAGGCTACCACATCCCCATATTTGAACTCCGCCTAGTGCAGAAGCCGCTATTTTTCTGTTCAGACTGCAATAACTTCTTCATACTAATACATAATCCGGTGAGACTTCGACCAATTAACTCCCACCTAAATTACGGACAATATGGAACACTCGGATACTTCATCCTGTGAACGCATACTGTAGTTCTCTATAGGAACTGACAGTTGTACTTAGAAAATAACAGGATACCACATCCCCATATTTGAACTCCGCCTAGTGCAGAAGCCGCTATTTTTTAAGTTCAGACTGCAATAACTTCTTTATACTAATTCAGAATCCGATGAGACTTCAACCAATTCATTCCCACCTAAATTACGGACAATATGGAACACTCGGATACTTCATCTTGTGAACGCATACTGTAGTTCTCCATGGGCACTGACAGTTGTACTTAGAAAACAACAGGATACTACATCCCCCATATTTGAACTCCGCCTAGTGCAGAAACCGCTATTTTTTTTATTCAGACTACAATATTTTCTTCATACTAACTCGGAATCTGGCGAGAATTCGACCGATTAACTCCCACCTAAATTACGGACAATTTGAAACACTCGGATACTTCATCTTGTGAACGTACACTGTAGTTCTCCATGGAGACTGACAGTTGTACTTAGAAAATAACAGGCTGCCACATCCCAATATTTGAACTCCGCCAAGTACAGAAGCCGCTATTTTTTTTGTTCAGACTGCAATAACTTCTTCATAATAATTCGGAATCCGGTGAGACTTCGACCAATTAACTCCCACCTTAATTACGGACAATATGGAACAGTCGGATACTTCATCTTTTGAACGCATACTGTAGTTCTCCATGCGCACTGACAGTTGTACTTAGAAAATAACAGGATACCACATCCCCATATTTGAACTCCGCCTAGTGCAGAAGCCGCTATATTTTTTGTTCAGACTGCAATAACTTATTCATACTAATTCAGAATCCGGTGAGACTTCGACCAATTAACTCCCACCTAAATTACGGACAATATGGAACACTCAGATACTTCATCTTATGAACGCATATTGTAGTTCTCCATGGGCACTAACAGTTGTACTAAGAAAATAACAGGAGACTGCAATATTTTCTTCATACTAACTCGGAATCCGGCGAGACTTCGACCGATTAACTCCCACCTAAATTAAGGACAATATGAAACACTCAGATACTTCATCTTGCGAACGTACACTGTAGTTCTCCATGGGGACTGACAGTTGTACTTAGAAAATAACAGGATACCACATCCCCATATTTGAACTCCGCCTAGTGCAGAAGCTGCTATATTTTTTGTTTAGACTGCAATAACTTCTTCATACTAATTCAGAATCCGGTGAGACTTCGACCAATTAACTCCCACCTAAATTACGGACAATATGGAACACTCGGATACTTCATCTTATGAACGCATACTGTAGTTCTCCATGGGCACTAACAGTTGTACTTAGAAAATAACAGAAGACTGCAATATTTTCTTCATACTAACTCGGAATCCAGCGAGACTTCGACCGATTAACTCCCACCTAAATTAAGGACAATATGAAACACTCGGATACTTCATCTTGCGAACGTACACTGTAGTTCTCCATGGGGACTGACAGTTGTACTTAGAAAATAACAGGATACCACATCCCCATATTTGAACTCCGCCTAGTGCAGAAGCCGCTATTTTTTTTGTTCAGACTACAATAACTTCGTCATACTAATTCAGATTTCAGTGAGACTTCGACCAATTAACTCCCACCTAAATTACGGACAATATGGAACACTCGGATACTACATCTTGTGAACGCATACTGTAGTTCTCCATGGGCACTGACAGTTGTACTTAGAAAATAACAGGATACCATATCCCCATATTTGAACTCCGCTTAGTACAGAAGCCTCTATTCTTTTTGTTCAGACTGCAATATTTTCTTCATACTAACTCGGAATCCTACGAGACTTCAACCGATTAACTCCCACCTAAATTACGGACAATATGAAACCCTCGGATACATCAACCTGTGAACGTACACTTAGTTCTCCATGGGGAATGACAGTTGTACTTAGAAAATAACAGGCTACTACATCCCCATATTTGAACTCCGCCAAGTGCAGAAGCCGCTATTTTTTTGTTTAGACTGCAATAACTTCTTCATACTAATTCAGAATCCGGTGAGACTTCGACCAATTAACTCCCACCTAAATTACGGACAATATGGAACACTCGGATACTTCATCTTGTGAATGCATACTGTAGTTCTCTATGGGCACTGATAGTTGTACTTAAAAAATAACAGGATAACACATCCCCTTATTTGAACTCCGCCTAGTGCAGAAGCCGCTATTTTTTTTGTTCAGACTGCAATAACTTCTTCATACTAATTCAGAATCCGGTGAGACTTCGACCAATTAACTCCCACCTAAATTATGGACAATATGGAACACTCGGATACCTCATCTTGTGGATACATACTGTAGTTCTCCATGGGCACTGACAGTTGTACTTAGAAAATAACAGGATACCACATCCCCTTATTTGAACTCCGCCTAGTGCAGAAGCCGCTATTTTTTTTGTTCAAACTACAATATTTTCTTCATACTAACTCGGAATCAGGCGATACTTCGACCGATTAACACCCACCTAAATTACGGACAATATGGAACACTCGGATACTTCATCTTGTGAACGTACACTGTAGTTCTCCATGGGGACTGATAGTTGTACTTAGAAAATAACAGGCTACCACATCTCTATATTTGATCTCCGCCTAGTGCAGAAGCCGCTATTTTTTTGTTCATACGGCAATAACTTCTTCATACTAATTCAGAATCCGGTGAGACTTCGACCAATTAACTCCCACCTAAATTACGGACAATATGGAACATTCGGATACTTCATCTTGTGAACGCATACTATAGTTCTCTATGGGCACTGACAGTTTTACTTAGAAAGTTACAGGATACCACATCCCCATATTTGAACTCTGCCTAGTGCAGAAGCCGCTATTTTTTGTTCAAACTGCAATAATTTCTTCATACTAATTTAGATCCGGTGAGACTTCGACCAATTAACTCCCACCTAAATTACGGACAATATGGAACACTCGGATACTTCATCTTGTGAACGCATACTTAGTTCTACATGGGCACAGAGGGTTGTACTTAGAAAATAATAGGATACCACATCCCCATATTTGAACTCCGCCTAGTGCAGAAGCCGCTATTTTTTTTGTTTAGACTACAATAACTTCTTCATGCTAATTCAGAATCTGGTAAGACTTCGACCAATTAACTCCCTCCTAAATTACGGACAATATGGAACACTCGGATACTTCATCTTGTGAACGCATACTGTAGTTCTCTATGGGCACTGGTAGTTTTACTTAGAAAATAACAGGATTCCACATCCCCGTATTTGAACTCCGCCTAGTGTAGAAGCCGCTATTTTTTTGTTTAGACTGCAATAACTTCTTCATACTAATTCAGAATCTGTGAGACTTCGACCAATTAACTCCCACCTAAATTACGGAGAATATGGAACAATCGGATACTTCATCTTGTGAACGCATACTGTAGTTCTCCATGGGCACTGACAGTTGTACTTAGAAAATAACAGGATACCACATCCCCATATTTGAACTCCGCCTAGTGCAGAAGCCGCTAATTTTTTTGTTCAGACTGCAATAACTTCGTCATACTAATTCAGATTTCAGTGAGACTTCGACCAATTAACTCCAACCTAAATTACGGACAATATGGAACACTCGGATACTTCAACTTGTGAACGCATACTGTAGTTCTCCGTGGGCACTGATAGTTGTACTTAGAAAATAACAGGATACCACATCCCCATATTTGAACTCCGCCTAGTGCAGAAGCCGCTATTTTTTTTGTTCAGACTGCAATATTTTCTTCATACTAACTCGGAATCCGGCGAGACTTCGACCAATTAACTCCCACCAAAATTACGGACAATATGGAACACTCGGATACCTCATCTTGTGAACGCATACTGTAGTTTTCCATTGGCACTGATAGTTGTACGTAGAAAATAACAGGATACAACATCTCCATATTTGAACTCCGCTTAGTGCAGAAGCAGCTATTTTTTTGTTCAAACTGCGATAACATCTTCATACTTATTCAGAATCCGGTAAGACTTCGACCAATTAACTCCCACCTAAATCACGGACAATATGGAACACTCGGATACTTCATCTTGTGAACGCATATTGCAGTTCACCATGGCACTAACAGTTGTACTTAGAAAATAACAGGACACCACATCCCCATATTTAACCTATGCCTAGTGCAGAGGCCGCTATTTTTTTTGTTCAGTCTGCAAAAACTTCTTCATACTAATTCGGAACCCGGCGAGACTTCGACCGGTTAACTCTGACCTAAATTACGGACAATATGGAACACTCGTACACTTCATCTTGTGAACGCACATTGTAGTTCTCCATGAGGACAGACAGTTGTACTTAGAAAATAAGAGGCTACCACATTCCCATATTTGAACCCCGCCTAGTGCAGAAGCCGCAATTTTTTTTGTTCAGACTGCAATATTTTCTTCATACTAACTCGGAATCCGACGAGACTTCGACCAATTAACACCCACCTAAATTACGGACAATATGGAACACTCGGATACCTCATCTTATGAACGCATACTGTAGTTCTCCATGGGCACTGACAGTTGTACTTAGAAAATAACAGGATACCACATCCCCATATTTGAACTCCGCCTAGTGCAGAAGCCGCTATTTTTTTGTTCAGACTACAATAATTTCTTCATACTAATTCAAATCCGGTGAGACTTCGACCAATTAACTCCCACCTAAATTACGGATAATATGGAACACTCGGATACTTCATCTTATGAACGCATACTTAGTTCTACATGGGCACGGTGGGTTGTACTTAGAAAATAACAGGCTACCACATCCCCATATTTGAACTCCGCCTAGTGCAGAAGCCGCTATTTTTTTGTTCAGACTGCAATAACTTCTTCATACTAATACATAATCCGGTGAGACTTCGACCAATTAACTCCCACCTAAATTACGGACAATATGGAACACTCGGATACTTCATCCTGTGAACGCATACTGTAGTTCTCTATAGGCACTGACAGTTGTACTTAGAAAATAACAGGATACCACATCCCCATATTTGAACTCCGCCTAGTGCAGAAGCCGCTATTTTTTAAGTTCAGACTGCAATAACTTCTTTATACTAATTCAGAATCCGATGAGACTTCAACCAATTCATTCCCACCTAAATTACGTACAATATGGAACACTCGGATACTTCATCTTGTGAACGCATACTGTAGTTCTCCATGGGCACTGACAGTTGTACTTAGAAAACAACAGGATACTTCATCCCCCATATTTGAACTCCGCCTAGTGCAGAAACCGCTATTTTTTTTATTCAGACTGCAATATTTTCTTCATACTAACTCGGAATCTGGCGAGAATTTGACCGATTAACTCCCACCTAAATTACGGACAATTTGAAACACTCGGATACTTCATCTTTTGAACGTACACTGTAGTTCTCCATGGAGACTGACAGTTGTACTTAGAAAATAATAGGCTGCCACATCCCAATATTTGAACTCCGCCAAGTACAGAAGCCGCTATTTTTTTTGTTCAGACTGCAATAACTTCTTCATAATAATTCAGAATTCGGTGAGACTTCGACCAATTAACTCACACCTTAATTACGGACAATATGGAACAGTCGGATACTTCATCTTGTGAACGCATACTGTAGTTCTCCATGCGCACTGACAGTTGTACTTAGAAAATAACAGGATACCACATCCCCATATTTGAACTCTGCCTAGTGCAGAAGCCGCTATATTTTTTGTTCAGACTGCAATAACTTCTTCATACTAATTCAGAATCCGGTGAGACTTCGACCAATTAACTCCCACCTAAATTACGGACAATATGAAACACTCGGATACTTCATCTTATGAACGCATACTGTAGTTCTCCATGGGCACTAACAGTTGTACTTAGAAAATAACAGGAGACTGCAATATTTTCTTCATACTAACTCGGAATCCGGCGAGACTTCGACCGATTAACTCCCACCTAAATTAAGGACAATATGAAACACTCGGATACTTCATCTTGCGAACGTACACTGTAGTTCTCCATGGGGACTGACAGATGTACATAGAAAATAACAGGCTACCACATCCCCATATTTGAACTCCGCCTAGTGCAGAAGCCGCTATTTTTTTTTTCAGACTACAATTACTTCTTCATACTAATTCAGAATCCGGTGAGACTTCGACTAATTAACTTCCACCTAAATTACGGACAATATGGAACACTCGGATACTTCATCTTGTGAACGCATACTGTAGTTCTCCATGGGCACTGACAGTTATACTTAGAAAATAACAGGATACCACATCCCCATATTTGAACTCCGCCTAGTGCAGAAGCCGCTATTTTTTTGTTCAGACTGCAATAACATCTTCATACTAATTCAGATCCGGTGAGACTTCGACCAATTAACTCCCACCTAAATTACGGGCAATATGGAACACTCGGATACTTCATCTTGTGAACTCATACTGTAGTTCCCCATGGGCACTAACAGTTGTACTTAGAAAATAACAGGCTACTACATCCCCATATTTGAACTCCGCCTAGTGCAGAAGCCGCTATTTTTTTTGTTCAGACTGCAATATTTTCTTCATACTAACTCGGAATCTGGCGAAACTTCAACCGATTAACTCCCACCTAAATTACGGACAATATTGAACACTCGGATACTTCATCTTGTGAACGTACATTGTAGTTCTCCATGGGGGCTGAAAGTTGTACTTTGAAAATCACAGGCTACTACATCCCCATATTTGAACTCCGCCTGTTGCATAAGCCGCTATTTTTATGTCCAGACTGCAATAACTTCTTCATACTAATTCAGAATCCAGCGAGACTTCGACTAATTAACTCCATCCTAAATTACGGACAATATGGAACACTCGGATAGTTCATCTTGTGAACGCATAATGTAGTTCTCCATGGGCACTGACAGTTGTACTTAGAAAATAACAGGATACCACATCCCCATATTTGAACTCTGCCTAGTGCAGAAGCCGCTATTTTTTTTGGTTCAAACTACAATAACTTCTTCATACTAATTCAGAATCCGGTGAGACTTCGACTAATTAACTCCCACCTAAATTACGGACAATATGAAACACTCGGATACTTCATCTTGTGAACGCATACTGTAGTTCTACATGGGCACTGACAGTTATACTTAGAAAATAACAGGATACCACATCCCCATATTTGAACTCCGCCTAGTGCAGAAGCCGCTATTTTTTTGTTCAGACTGCAATAACATCTTCATACTAATTCAGATCCGGTGAGACTTCGACCAATTAACTCCCACCTAAATTACGGGCAATATGGAACACTCGGATACTTCATTTTATGAACGCATAATGTAGTTCTCCATGGGCACTAACAGTTGTACTTAGAAAATAACAGGCTACTACATCCCCATATTTGAACTCCGCCTAGTGCAGAAGCCACTATTTTTTTTGTTCAGACTGCAATATTTTCTTCATACTAACTCGGAATCCGGCGAAACTTCAACCGATTAACTCCCACCTAAATTACGGACAATATTGAACACTCGGATACTTCATCTTGTGAACGTACACTGTAGTTCTCCATGGGGTTGAAAGTTGTACTTTGAAAATAACAGGCTACTACATCCCCATATTTGAACTCCCCTGTTGCATAAGCCGCTGTTTTTTTGTCCAGACTGCAATATCTTCTTCATACTAATTCAGAATCCAAAGAGACTTCGACCAATTAACTCCATCCTAAATTACGGACAATATGGAACACTCGGATACTTCATCTTGTGAACGCATACTGTAGTTCTCCATGGGCACTGACAGTTGTACTTAGAAAATAACAGGATACCACATCCCCATATTTGAACTCCGCCTAGTGCAGAAGCCGCTATTTTTTTTGTTCAGACTACAATAACTTCTTCATACTAATTCAGAATCCGGTGAGACTTCGACCAATTAACTCCCACCTAAATTACGGACAATATGGAACACTCGGATACTTCATCTTGTGAACGCATACTTTGTTCTCTATGGGCATTGACAGTTGTACTTAGAATATAACAGGATACCACATCCCCATATTTGAACTCCGTCTAGTGCAGAAGCCGCTATTTTTTTTGTTCAGACTGCAATAATTTCGTTATACTAATTCAGATTTCTGTGAGACTTCGACCAATTAACTCCCACCTAAATTACGGACAATATGGAACACTCGGATACTACATCTTGTGAACGCATACTGTAGTTCTCCATGGGCACTGACAGTTGTACTTAGAAAATAATAGGATACCATATCCCCATATTTGAACTCCGCTTAGTACAGAAGCCGCTATTCTTTTTGTTCAGACTGCAATATTTTCTTCATACTAACTCGAAATCCTGCGAGACTTCAACCGATTAACTCCCACCTAAATTACGGACAATATGAAACACTCGGATACTTCATCCTGTGATCGTACACTGTAGTTCTCCATGGGGACTGACAGTTGTACTTTGAAAATAACAGGCTACTACATCCCCATATTTGAACTCTGCCAAGTGCAGAAGCCACTATTTTTTTGTTCAGACTGCAATAACTTCTTCATACTAATTCAAAATCCGGTGAGACTTCGACCAATTAAATCCCACCTTAATTATAGACAATATGGAACACTCGGATACTTCATCTTGTGAATGCATACTGTATTTCTCTATGGGCACTGACAGTTCTACTTAAAAAATAACAGCATACCACATCCCTTTATTTGAACTCCGCCTAGTGCATAAGCCGCTATTTTTTTTGTTCAGACTACAATAACTTGTTCATACTAATTCAGAATCCGGTGAGACTTCGACCAATTAACTCCCACCTAAATTATGGACAATATGGAACACTCGGATACCTCATCTTGTGGACGCATACTGTAGTTCTCCATGGGCACTGACTGTTGTACTTAGAATTTAATAGGATACCACATCCCCTTATTTGAACTCCGCCTAGTGCAGAAGCCGCTATTTTTTTTGTTCAGACTGCAATATTTTCTTCATACTAACTCAGAATCCGGCGATACTTCGACCGATTAACACCCACCTAAATTACGGACAATTTGAAACACTCGGATACTTCATCTTGTGAACGTACACTGTAGTTTTCCATGGGGACTGACAGTTGTACTTAGAAAATAACAGGCTACCACATCCCCATATTTGAACTCCGCCTAGTGTAGAAGCCGCTATTTTTTTGTTCAAACGGCAATAACTTCTTCATACTAATTCAGAATCCGGTGAGACTTCAACCAATTAACTCCCACCTAAATTACGGACAATATGGAACACTCGGATACTTCATCTTGTGAACGCATACTATAGTTCTCTATGGGCACTGACAGTTGTACTTAGAAAATAACAGGATACCACATCCCCATATCTGAACTCCGCCTAGTGGAGAAGCCGCTATTTTTTTTGTTCAGACTGTAATAACTTCTTCATACTAATTCAGAATCCGATGAGACTTCGACAAATTAACTCACACCTAAATTACGGACAATATGGAGCACTCGGATACTTCATCTTGTGAACGCATACTGTAGTTCTCCATGGGCACTGACAGTTGTACTTAGAAAATAACAGGATACTACATCCCCCATATTTGAACTCCGCCTAGTGCAGAAGCCGCTAATTTGTTATTCAGACTGCAATATTTTCTTCATACTAACTCGGAATCCGGCGAGACTTCGACCGATTAACTCCCACCTAAATTACGGACAATTTGAAACACTTGGATACTTCATCTTGTGAACGTACACTGTAGTTCTCCATGGAGACTGACAGTTGTTCTTAGAAAATAACAGGCTGCCACATCCCAATATTTGAACTCCACCAAGTATAGAAGCCGCCATTTTTTTTGTTCAGACTGCAATAACTTCTTCATAATAATTCGGAATCCGGTGAGACTTCGACCAATTAACTCCCACCTTAATTACGGACAATATGGAACAGTCGGATACTTCATCTTGTGAATGCATACTGTAGTGACGCAGCGGATTAATCAAAACAAATGTAGATCGATGAATGTAGTAATCGGTGGATTGGAAGATACTGAATTGCCCAAATTCGTTGATCCGAAGATGGCGAATTCTAGCTATCTCTGACACGTTGATCGCGCACGATACCGTGAGGAGAGATCTTCAATTCTTCGAGCGTTGATCAAGCGTACTTGATTCCACGAATCGGCTTCTGCAATCGTTGAATCGAGCGCACTCGATTATCCGAAAGAGGAGATATGAGATTACACTCAACTACCAATTTAAATTGAAAGCACAAAGCTAACAAAAGAGAATTTTATTCAAAAATCAACAACCTATACAAATGGCACCACCGGCCTATTTATAGCATTTTACAACTCACACGAAAAAAATAACAAAATTACATCAACTCCTAAGTCGGTTCCGACTTACGACCTACGACCTATCATAACTCGGTGACGACTTAAGACAAAACAGTTACAACATAGCGACATAACAACATTACCAGTACAACACAACGACCTAAAACAAACAGGCTACGACCTTAAAGAAAATACAAACGACTCAAAGACAAACGACTCACGACTTAAGAAAATATTCAACACATTACAACGACTCACATAGGTCGTACACGACCTAAAGTACACACGACTTAACATCAACGGCTCAGATTGACACGGCATCAAGATCTTCGGCTACAAGCTTCTGCAACTTAAGAGAGTTCACTTTTAAACTGTGTGACTTAACTAAGTCGTAACTCGTTTCCGACTTAACACCTTCCTTAAGTCGTAACCGACCTAACACTTCATTCTCTCCTTCTGTGGCCTTCTCCGTAAGTTGTGGATGACTTATAAACTCTGAGCGACTTAAGCTTTTGTTAAGTCGTAGAGCCTTTCCTCCTGACCAGTTAGGTCGTAGACGATCCAAGACTTTCCCCTTAGGTCGTAAACTCGAGTTAACGCCTTCCCCTGTTGTCCAATTAATTCGTAGCTCCTGCTCACATGCCTCCTTAGGTCGTAACTCGGCACAGTTAGCTCGTTCTTCATCACTAGGTCGTATTCCATTAGATCGGAGCTCATTAGGTCGTGAACGACCTATACCTTAAACCTTCTGTGCTGCATCATGTAGTTATCCATGCGCACTGACAGTTGTACTTAGAAAATAACAGGATACCACATCCCCATATTTGAACTCCGCCTAGTGCAGAAGCCGCTATTTTTTTTGTTCAGACTGCAATTACTTCTTCATACTAATTCAGAATCCGGTGAGACTTCGACCAATTAACTCCCACCTAAATTACAGACAATATGGAACACTCGGATACTTCATCTTGTGAATGCATACTGTTGTTCTCCTTGGGCACTAACAGTTGTACTTAGAAAATAACAGGAGACTGCAATATTTTCTTCATACTAACTCGGAATCCGGCGAGACTTCGACCGATTAACTCCCACCTAAATTACGGACAATATGAAACACTCGGATACTTCATCTTGTGAACGTACATTGTAGTTCTCCATGGGTGCTGAAAGTTTTACTTTAAAAATAACAGGCTAATACATCCCCATATTTGAACTCCGCCTGTTGCATAAGCCGCTATTTTTATGTCCAGACTGCAATAACTTCTTCATACTAATTCAGAATCCGGCGAGACTTCGACTAATTAACTCCATCCTAAATTACGGACAATATGGAACACTCGGATACTTCATCTTGTGAACGCATATTGTAGTTCTCCATGGGCACTGACAGTTGTACTTAGAAAATAACAGGATACCACATCCCCATATTTGAACTCCGCCTAGTGCAGAAGCCGCTATTTTTTTTTGTTCAGACTACAATAACTTCTTCATACTAATTCAGAATCCGGTGAGACTTCGACTAATTAACTCCCACCTAAATTACGGACAATATGGAACACTCGGATACTTCATCTTGTGAACGCATACTGTAGTTCTACATCGGCACTGACAGTTATACTTAGAAAATAACAGGATACCACATCCCCATATTTGAACTCCGCCTAGTGCAGAAGCCGCTATTTTTTTGTTCAGACTGCAATAACATCTTCATACTAATTCAGATCCGGTGAGACTTCGACCAATTAACTCCCACCTAAATTACGGGCAATATGGAACACTCGGATACTTCATTTTATGAACGCATACTGTAGTTTTCCATGGGCACTAACAGTTGTACTTAGAAAATAACAGGCTACTACATCCCCATATTTGAACTCCGCCTAGTGCAGAAGCCGCTATTTTTTTTGTTTAGACTGCAATATTTTCTTCATACTAACTCGGAATCCGGCGAAACTTCAACCGATTAACTCCCACCTAAATTACGGACAATATTGAACACTCGGATACTTCATCTTGTGAACGTACACTGTAGTTCTCCTTGGGGTTGAAAGTTGTACTTTGAAAATAACAGGCTACTACATCCCCATATTTGAACTCCCCTGTTGCATAAGCCGCTATTTTTTTGTCCAGACTGCAATAACTTCTTCATACTAATTCAGAATCCAGAGAGACTTCGACCAATTAACTCCATCCTAAATTACGGACAATATGGAACACTCGGATACTTCATCTTGTGAACGCATACTGTAGTTGTCCATGGGCACTGACAGTTGTACTTAGAAAATAACAGGATACCACATCCCCATATTTGAACTCCGCCTAGTGCAGAAGCCGCTATTTTTTTTGTTCAGACTACAATAACTTCTTCATACTAATTCAGAATCCGGTGAGACTTCGACTAATTAACTCCCACCTAAATTACGGACAATATGGAACGCTCAGATACTTCATCTTGTGAACGCATACTTTGTTCTCTATGGGCATTGACAGTTGTACTTAGAAAATAACAGGATACCACATCCCCATATTTGAACTCCACCTAATGCAGAAGCCGCTATTTTTTTTCCGACTGCAATAACTTCTTCATACTAATTCAGAAGCCGGTGAGACTTCGACCAATTAACTCCCACCTAAATTACGGACAATATGGAACACTCGGATACTTCATCTTGTGAACGCATACTGTAGTTCTCCTTGGGCACTGACAGTTGTACTTAGAAAATAACAGGATACCACATCCCCATATTTGAACTCCGTCTAGTGCAGAAGCCGCTATTTTTTTTGTTCAGACTGCAATAACTTCGTTATACTAATTCAGATTTCTGTGAGACTTCGACCAATTAACTCCCACCTAAATTACGGACAATATGGAACACTCGGATACTACATCTTGTGAACGCATACTGTAGTTCTCCATGGGCACTAACAGTTGTACTTAGAAAATAATAGGATACCATATCCCCATATTTGAACTCCGCTTAGTACGGAAGCCGCTATTCTTTTTGTTCAAACTGCAATATTTTCTTCATACTAACTCGAAATCCTGCGAGACTTCAACCGATTAACTCCCACCTAAATTACGGATAATATGAAACACTCGGATACTTCATCCTGTGATCGTACACTGTAGTTCTCCATGGGGACTGACAGTTGTACTTCGAAAATAACAGGCTACTACATCCCCATATTTGAACTCTGCCAAGTGCAGAAGCCACTATTTTTTTGTTCAGACTGCAATAACTTCTTCATACTAATTCAGAATCCGGTGAGACTTCGACCAATTAAATCCCACCTTAATTACAGACAATATGGAACACTCGGATACTTCATCTTGTGAATGCATACTGTATTTCTCTATAGGCACTGACAGTTCTACTTAAAAAATAACAGCATACCACATCCCTTTATTTGAACTACGCCTAGTGCATAAGCCGCTATTTTTTTTGTTCAGACTACAATAACTTCTTCATACTAATTCAGAATCCGGTGAGACTTCGACCAATTAACTCCCACCTAAATTATGGACAATATGGAACACTCGGATACCTCATCTTGTGGACGCATACTGTAGTTCTCCATGGGCACTGACAGTTGTACTTAGAATATAATAGGATACCACATCCCCTTATTTGAACTCCGCCTAGTGCTGAAGCCGCTATTTTTTTTGTTCAGACTGCAATATTTTCTTCATACTAACTCGGAATCCGGCGATACTTCGACCGATTAACACCCACCTAAATTACGGACAATTTGAAACACTCGGATACTTCATCTTGTGAACGTACACTGTAGTTCTACATGGGGACTGACAGTTGTACTTAGAAAATAACAGGCTACCACATCCCCATATTTGAACTCCGCCTAGTGTAGAAGCCGCTATTTTTTTGTTCAAACGACAATAACTTCTTCATACTAATTCAGAATCCGGTGAGACTTCAACCAATTAACTCCCACCTAAATTACGGACAATATGGAACACTCGGATAGTACATCTTGTGAACGCATACTATAGTTCTCTATGGGCACTGACAGTTGTACTTAGAAAATAACAGGATACCACATCCCCATATCTGAACTCCGCCTAGTGGAGAAGCCGCTATTTTTTTTGTTCAGACTGTAATAACTTCTTCATACTAATTCAGATTCCGATGAGACTTCAACAAATTAACTCACACCTAAATTACGGACAATATGGAGCACTCGGATACTTCATCTTGTGAACGGATACTGTAGTTCTCCATGGGCACTGACAGTTGTACTTAGAAAATAACAGGATACTACATCCCCCATATTTGAACTCCGCCTAATGCAGAAGCCGCTAATTTGTTATTCAGACTGCAATATTTTCTTCATACTAACTCGGAATCCGGCGAGACTTCGACCGATTAACTCCCACCTAAATTACGGACAATTTGAAACACTTGGATACTTCATCTTGTGAACGTACACTGTAGTTCTCCATGGAGACTGACAGTTGTTCTTAGAAAATAACAGGCTGCCACATCCCAATATTTGAACTCCGCCAAGTATAGAAACCGCCTTTTTTTTGTTCAGACTGCAATAACTTCTTCATAATAATTCGAAATCCGGTGAGACTTCGACCAATTAACTCCCACCTTAATTACGGACAATATGGAACAGTCGGATACTTCATCTTGTGAACGCATACTGTAGTGACGCAGCGGATTAATCAAAACAAATGTAGATCGATGAATGTAGTAATCGGTGGATTGGAAGATACTGAATTGCCCAAATTCGTTGATCCGAAGATGCCGAATTCTAGCTATCTCTGATACGTTGATCGTGCACGATACCGTGAGGAGAGATCTTCAATTCTTCGAGCGTTGATCAAGCGTACTTGATTCCGCGAATCGGCTTCTGCAATCGTTGAATCGAGCGCACTCGATTATCCGAAAGAGGAGATAGGAGATTACACTCAACTACCAATTTAAATTGAAAGCACAAAGCTAACAAAAGAGAATTTTATTCAAAAATCAACAACCTATACAAATGGCACCACCGGCCTATTTATAGCATTTTACAACTCACACGAAAAAAATAACAAAATTACATCAACTCCTAAGTCGGTTCCGACTTACGACCTACGACCTATCATAACTCGGTGATGACTTAAGACAAAACAGTTACAACATAGCGACATAACAATATTACCAGTACAACACAACGACCTAAAACAAACAGGCTACAACCTTAAAGAAAATACAAACGACTCAAAGACAAACGACTCACGACTCACGACTTAAGAAAATATTCAACACATTACAACGACTCACATAGGTCGTACACGACCTAAAGTACACACGACTTAACATCAACGGCTCAGATTGACACAGCATCAAGATCTTCGGCTACAAGCTTCTGCGACTTAAGAGAGTTCGCTTTTAAACTGTGTGACTTAACTAAGTCGTAACTCGTTTCCGACTTAACACCTTCCTTAAGTCGTAACCGACCTAACACTTCATTCTCTCCTTGTGTGGCCTTCTCCGTAAGTTGTGGATGACTTATAAACTCTGAGCCACTTAAGCTTTTGTTAAGTCGTAGAGCCTTTCCTCCTGACCCGTTAGGTCGTAGACGATCCAAGACTTTCCCCTTAGGTCGTAAACTCGAGTTAACGCCTTCCCCTGGTGTCCAGTTAAGTCGTAGCTCCTGCTCACATGCCTCCTTAGGTCGTAACTCGGCATAGTTAGCTCGTTCTTCATCACTAGGTCGTATTCCATTAGATCGGAGCTCATTAGGTCGTGAACGACCTATACCTTTAACCTTCTGCGCTGCATCATCCTCCCCAGGTTGAGAAAAATTCGACCTCGAATTTGTAAATTCTTCCACATCAGCTCGTTCATTCCCATGATATGGTACAAGATGTTTAACATTGAACACATCAGAAGTGTAGGCATCTTCTGGCAGCTTCAACTTATAAGCATTTTCATTAATCCGTTTCACGACTTCTACAGGACCAATTTTTCTGGCTTTTAACTTGTTATAAGCGCCCATTGGAAAACGGTCCTTTGTTAACACTGCATAAACCAAATCACCTTCATTAAATTCAACATTTCTTCGCTTCAAGTCTGCTGAACGTTTATACTTCTCATTCGCTTTCTCCAATCGTTCCTGAACGATTTTATGACATTCTGTCAACCCCTCAACAAAATCAGCAGCTTTCTTAATTGTCCCTTTCGAGTGTGGTATTACCGTTAAATCCAACGGTCCTTTTGGTAAGCTCGAATAAACAATTTGGAATGGACTGAACCCAGTACTTCGATTTACAGCATGATTATGGGCAAACTCTGCCTGGCATAACTTCACATCCCAACTCTTCAGATTGTCCTATACAAGACATCGTAACAAATTCCCCAATGATCTGTTTACCACCTCAGTCTGTCCATCAGTTTGCGGATGATAAGCACTACTAAACTTCAGCTTCGTTCCCACCATTTTCCACAAACTCAACCAAAAGTGACTCAGAAATCGAGTATCTCTATCCGACACAATAGATTATGGCAATCCATGAAGTTGATAGATCTCCTTGAAAAATAATTGAGCAACATGAACAGCATCCGCCGTCTTCTTACAAGCAATAAAATGTGCCATTTTCGAAAATCGGTCAACCACCACATAAATGGAATCATTACCACGCTACGTTCTCGGCAACCCCAACACAAAGTCCATACTCACATCAACCCATGGTTTAATTGGTACAGGTAACGACATATATAAACCAGCATTAGTCGCAGTTCCTTTTGAAACATGACAGATATGACATCGTTCCACAAACCTCTCCACTTCTTTCCTCATCGATGGCCAAAAGTAAGATTGCGAAATCAACTGTAATGTACGGTCTCTCCCAACATGTCCTTCTTCATGTAGCTCTTTAACAATCTTCATTCTCAAACTACAGTCAGGTATACACAATCGATTTCCTTTGAACAGAAAACCATCTACCATCACGAACTCATCCGTTTTCCCCTCCTTAACTTTATCAACAAACTTTGCAAAGTAAGGATCATCGGCAAATAATTATGGCAACATATCAAACCCCGTCACTTCATCCTTCAGTGTAGTCAACAAATGACTCCTCCTACTCAAAGCATCAGCCACACGATTCGTCACCCCCGACTTGTGTTTAACAACAAAAGTAAACTGTTGCAGATATGCAATCCACGATGCATGTCTTGCTGAAATTTTGTCTTGTCCTTGTAAATGCTTCAACGCCTCATGATCAGTGTAAAGAGCAAACTCCTTCTGAAATAGATAGTGTCTCCAGTGTTTAATAGATTGCACAACAGCATAAAATTCCACATCATATGTACTGTATCTCATCTTCGCTCCTGATAACTTCTCGCTAAAGTATGCAATCGGACGTCCCCTCTGACTCAATACTCCTCCAATCCCAACTTTTGATGCATCAGTGTGTAGCTCAAACAACAACTGAAAATCTGGTAACACTAGAATTGGTGTTGACGTCAGCAACTCCTTGATTTTCCAAAAAGCACTCCCTGCTTCCTCTGACCATGAAAACTGTTTACCCTTCATACAATCAGTCACAGGTGCCATCACACTACTAAAGTGTGGAATAAACCTTCGATAGAATGAAGCCAACCCGTGAAAACTACGAACTTCCGTTATCGTCTTGGGCTGTGGCCAATCTCTGATCGCCTCAACTTTACTCTGGTCCACCTGTATACCTTCCTTCGAAACAACATATCCCAGAAATAAAACACACTTCGCCATAAAAACACACTTCTTTGTAGCAGCATAGAATTGTTCTTCTCGAAGAATAATTAATACTTGCTTCAAATGTTGAACATGCTCTTCTTTACTAGCACTGTAGATTAGAATATCATCAAAGTAAACCACAACGAATTTCCCAATGTACGGTCGGAAAATTTGATTCATCACCCTCATAAATGTACTTGGTGCATTCGATAGACCAAACGGCATTACCAGCCATTCATACAATCCTTCCCTCATCTTGAATGTTGTCTTCCATTCATCCCCCGGTCTAATGCGAATCTGATGATAACCGCTCTTCAAGTCAATCTTAGAAAAGATTACGGACCCACTGATTTGATCCAATAGATCATCAAGCCTTGGCATCGGAAATCTGTATCTGACTGTGATCTTATTCAATGCTCGACTGTTTGTGCACATCCTCCACGTTCCATCCTTTTTGGGTACCAATAAAGCTGGTACATCACAAGGACTTAAACTCTCCTGCACACGCCCCTGTTCAAGCAATTCCTCTACCTGCCTCCGCAACTCTTCATGTTCCTTCGGACTCATTCGATAATGTGGTCTGTGTGGCAACACAGCACCTGGAACAAGATCTATCTGATGTTGTATATCCCTTAACGGTGGCAATTCCGTTGGTAACTCCTTTGAAAATACATCGTCAAATTCTTTCAAAACTGGCTTTACTTCTTCCGGAATTTCAACCTCTTCACTGCTCTCTCGCCCAATTAACAAGAATACTTCCGGTTCTTCCTCAACCTCCTTAACAAACTCCTTCAGAGATAATAAAGTTTTTAGCTCTTCAATCTCTTCTGACTTACTTTCTCCCTGTTGTCTCTTCTTTGGAACTAAGATAATCTTCGTGCCTTCAAACATAAAACTATAGTTGTTGGTCCGACCGTCATGTTGTACTGCTCGATCATACTGCCACGATCTTCCCAAAAGCAAGTGGCATACATCCATCTCTACTACATCACACCAGATCTCATCTTTGTATTTCTTCCCAATAGAGAATGGAACACGAACTCGTCTATCCACTTTCACTTCTCCTCCTTTTCTCAACCATGCTAACTTGTATGGATTTGGATGTTTCTCTGTCTTCAACTTCAATTTTGTCACAGCCTCGGTTGAGATAATATTATCACAGCTTCATGCGTCAATCACAAACTTACACACCTTCCCCAATATAGTACATGTTGACTGAAAGATATTACTCCTCAACCAACTAGCTTCCTCCTGCTTCGACGTCAAACACGATCTCCTCAGCATTAGATTACAACCTTCATCTCCTGACGCAATATCCTGTTCATCTTCCTCAACTGGACTAGAACACTCTCCATCAACATCCTCATCTTCAACTTCTACAATCATGGTTCTCTTCTTTGGCTTTGGACACTCGCTACTTTTGTGGCCCAACTCTTTGCAATTGTAACATTTGAAACCATTATTGACTTTCATCTTTCCAACCTCATTCACAACTGGTTTTGCAACAGCTTTTGAAACATTAGAATTTCCACTAACACCCTTCACTTGATTATTGGAACTTGTAAACACACCACCTCCTCGTCGTCCCTGCTTCTCCTAAGCCAACGTTTTCTGATGTGCTTCCGCTACAGATCTGGGATCAAACATGTTAACCATATCCTGAATATGCATTCGCAATCCCCCAATGAATCTAGATGTCAGCTGCTCTTCCGTTTCCATAATATCATTCCTCGCAATAAGTTGATAGAATTCATCAGCATAGTCGTTAACAGACTTCGTTCCTTGTCTCAAGTTTTGCAAACGTTGATACATCAAAGATTGATAATTGTAAGGTAAGAACGTTGCTTTCATCAATTTCTTCATCTTCTCCCAAGATTCAACTTTTGACTTTCCCATCCGTTCACGTGTAAGTTTGGTTTGCTGCCACCATGCCAAAGCTCTACCCCTCAACCTCGTAGCAACCAACTTCACCCTACGATGTTCTGGAACTTCTTTGAAGTCAAAAATCTCTTCAACATTAGCTACCCAATCTAGAAACTCCTCTGCTTGCATACCACCTTTGAATTCAGGAATTTCAGTCTTCATCCCCGACTCCCATTTGTGATCATACTCAGAGTGATTTCTTCCTTATCCTCGTCCTTGTCCTCGAACACTACCACCATCATACTCCTCTTCAAAATCAGATGTATATCGTTGTCTATCTCGTCCACCCACATCTCTACTACCTTCACGTCTACCACCATCATCCCTTCTATCTAAATTCCTCCGTTCTCGATCATCCACGTTCCTCCCACGTCTTTGATCATTGTCAACACTTCTTCCTCGATTGGATTGCGGTGAGACTCTACTTCCCCCATGCTTAGGTTCAGGTGAAACCCTTCTCCGATTTTGATTCATATCTAACATCATCTTCTCTAATCGTCCAATTCCTTCATTAAGCTTTTCACTAAAGTTCTCATTAATTCTCTGCTCCATCTCATCAGTTTCTTCTCTCCGATACAAAGCTTCGACGTTTTGATGTCGATTAGCTCTCCTTGGTGGCATACTTGAAAATTCACAAAACTCTTCAACACTTCAAATTCAAACACTTTTCGGACTTTGATCCAAAATGAAATGGATCGAATATTCAACTTTTGTTTGCAAATCGCGAAGAACACGACGAACAAAATTCTCGAAACAAGATAGATCCGAACTTCAATCTTCAAAGTAATGCTCGACCCAATGCTTCAAACTCTCGGCCGTGTTCAAATCTACACTTCAAACTTCAAATTCCAAATTGATTAGGCTCCAAGTCCCGATCTAGCTATGATTGGCTAGAACAAGCTCTGATACCAAAAACTGACGCAGCGGATTAATCAAAACAAATGTAGATCGATGAATGTAGTAATCGGTGGATTGGAAGATACTGAATTGCCCAAATTCGTTGATCCGAAGATGCCGAATTCTAGCTATCTCTGACACATTGATCGCGCACGATACCGTGAGGAGAGATCTTCAATTCTTCGAGCGTTGATCAAGCGTACTTGATTCCGCGAATCGGCTTCTGCAATCGTTGAATCGAGCGCACTCGATTATCCGAAAGAGGAGATAGGAGATTACACTCAACTACCAATTTAAATTGAAAGCACAAAGCTAACAAAAGAGAATTTTATTCAAAAATCAACAACCTATACAAATGGCACCACCGGCCTATTTATAGCATTTTACAACTCACACGAAAAAAATAACAAAATTACATCAACTCCTAAGTCGGTTCCGACTTACGACCTACGACCTATCATAACTCGGTGACGACTTAAGACAAAACAGTTACAACATAGCGACATAACAACATTACCAGTACAACACAACGACCTAAAATAAACAGGCTACGACCTTAAAGAAAATACAAACGACTCAAAGACAAACGACTCACGACTTAAGAAAATATTCAACACATTACAACGACTCACATAGGTCGTACACGACCTAAAGTACACACGACTTAACATCAACGGCTCAGATTGACACGGCATCAAGATCCTCGGCTACAAGCTTCTGCGACTTAAGAGAGTTCGCTTTTAAACTGTGTGACTTAACTAAGTCGTAACTCGTTTCTAACTTAACACCTTCCTTAAGTCGTAACCGACCTAACACTTCATTCTCTCCTTTTGTGGCCTTCTCCGTAAGTTGTGGACGACTTATAAACTCTGAGCGACTTAAGCTTTTGTTAAGTCGTAGAGCCTTTCCTCCTGACCAGTTAGGTCGTAGACGATCCAAGACTTTCCCCTTAGGTCGTAAACTCGAGTTAACGCCTTCCCCTATTGTCCAGTTAAGTCGTAGCTCCTGCTCACATGCCTCCTTAGGTCGTAACTCGGCACAGTTAGCTCGTTCTTCATCACTAGGTCGTATTCCATTAGATCGGAGCTCATTAGGTCGTGAACGACCTATACCTTTAACCTTCTGCGCTGCATCATGTAGTTATCCATGCGCACTGACAGTTGTACTTAGAAAATAACAGGATACCACATCCCCATATTTGAACTCCGCCTAGTGCAGAAGCCGCTATTTTTTTTGTTCAGACTGCAATTACTTCTTCATACTAATTCAGAATCCGGTGAGACTTCGACCAATTAACTCCCACCTAAATTACGGACAATATGGAACACTCGGATACTTCATCTTGTGAATGCATACTGTTGTTCTCCTTGGACACTAACAGTTGTACTTAGAAAATAACAGGAGACTGCAATATTTTATTCATACAAACTCGGAATCCGGCGAGACTTCGACCGATTAACTCCCACCTAAATTACGGACAATATGAAACACTCGGATACTTCAACTTGCGAACGTACACTATAGTTCTCCATGGGGACTGACAGTTGTACTTAGAAAATAACAGGCAACCACATCCCCATATTTGAACTCCGCCTAGTGCAGAAGCTGCTATTTTTTTGTTTAGACTGCAATTACTTCTTCATACTAATTCAGAATCCGGTGAGACTTCGACTAATTAACTCCCACCTAAATTACGGACAATATGGAACACTCGGATACTTCATCTTGTGAACGCATACTGTAGTTCTCCATGGGCACTGACAGTTATACTTAGAAAATAACAGGATACCACATCCCCATATTTGAACTCCGCCTAGTGCAGAAGCCGCTTTTTTTTTGTTCAGACTGCAATAACATCTTCATACAAATATCCGGTGAGACTTCGACCAATTAACTCCCAACTAAATTACGGGCAATATGGAACACTCGGATACTTCATCTTGTGAACGCATACTGTAGTTCTCCATGGGCACTGACAGTTGTACTTAGAAAATAACAGGCTACTACATCCCTATATTTGAACTCTGCCTAGTGCAGAAGCCGCTATTTTTTTGTTCAGACTGCAATATTTTCTTCATACAAACTCGGAATCCGGCGAGACTTCAACCGATTAACTCCCACCTAAATTACGGACAATATTGAACACTCGGATACTTCATCTTGTGAACGTACACTATAGTTCTCCATGGGGACTGAAAGTTATACTTTGAAAATAACAGGCTACTACATCCCCATATTTGAACTCCGCCTGTTGCATAAGCCACTATTTTTTTGTTCAGACTGCAATAACTTCTTCATACTAATTCAAAATCCGGCATGACTTCGACCAATTAACTCCCACCAAAATTACGGACAATATGGAACACTCGGATACTTCATCTTGTGAACGCATACTGTAGTTCTCCATGGGCACTGACAGTTGTAGTTAGAAAATAACAGGATACCACATCCCCATATTTGAACTCTGCCTAGTGCTGAAGCCGCTATTTTTTTTCCAGACTGCAATAACTTCTTCATACTAATTCAGAATCCGGTGAGACTTCGACCAATTAACTCCCACCTAAATTACGGACAATATGGAACACTCGGATACTTCATCTTGTGAACGCATACTGTAGTTCTCCTTGGGCACTGACAGTTGTACTTAGAAAATAATAGGATACCACATCCCCATATTTGAACTCCGCCTAGTGCAGAAGCCGCTATTTTTTTTTGTTTAGACTGCAATAACTTCGTCATACTAATTCAGATTTCAGTGAGACTTCGACCAATTAAATCCCACCTAAATTATGGACAATATGGAACACTCGGATACTACGTCTTGTGAACGCATACTGTAGTTCTCCATGGGCACTGACAGTTGTACTTAGAAAATAACATGATATCATATCCCCGTATTTGAACTCCGCTTAGTACAAAAGCCGCAATTCTTTTTGTTCAGACTGCAATATTTTCTTCATACTAACTCGGAATCCTGCGAGACTTCAACCGATTAACTCCCACCTAAATTACGGACAATATGAAACACTCGGATACTTCATCCTGTGAACGTACACTGTAGTTCTCCATGGGGACTGACAGTTGTACTTAGAAAATAACAGGCTACTACATCCCTATATTTGAACTCTGCCTAGTGCAGAGGCCGCTATTTTTTTGTTCAGACTGCAATATTTTCTTCATACAAACTCGGAATCCGGCGAGACTTCAACCGATTAACTCCCACCTAAATTACGGACAATATTGAACACTCGGATACTTCATCTTGTGAACGTACACTATAGTTCTCCATGGGGACTGAAAGTTATACTTTGAAAATAACAGGCTACTACATCCCTATATTTGAACTCCGCCAAGTGCAGAAGCCGCTATTTTTTTGTTCAGACTTCAATAACTTCTTCATACTAATTCAAAATCCGGTGAGACTTCAACCAATTAACTCCCACCTAAATTACGGACAATATGGAACACTCGGATACTTCATCTTGTGAATGCATACTGTAGTTCTCTATGGGCACTGACAGTTGTACTTTAAAAATAACAGGATACCACATCCCCTTATTTGAACTCCGCCTAGTGCAGAAGCCACTATTTTTTTTGTTCAGACTGCAATAACTTCTTCATACTAATTCAGAATCCGGTGAGACTTCGACCAATTAACTCCCACCTAAATTATGGACAATATGGAACACTCAGATACCTCATCTTGTGGACGCATACTGTAGTTCTCCATGGGCACTGACAGTTGTACTTAGAAAATAACAGGATACCGCATCCCCTTATTTGAACTCCGCCTAGTGCAGAAGCCGCTATTTTTTTTGTTTAGACTGCAATATTTTCTTCATACTAACTCGGAATCCGGCGATACTTCGGCCGATTAACACCCACCTAAATTACGGACAATATGAAACACTCGGATACTTCATCTTGTGAACGTACACTGTAGTTCTCCATGGGGACTGATAGTTGTACTTAGAAAATAACAGGCTACCACATCCCCATATTTGAACTCCGCCTAGTGCAGAAGCCGCTATTTTTTTGTTCAGACAGCAATAACTTCTTCATACTAATTCAGAATCCGGTGAGACTTCGACCAATTAACTCCCACCTAAATTACGGACAATATGGAACACTCGGATACTTCATCTTGTGAACGCATACTATAGTTCTCTATGGGCACTGACAGTTGTACTTAGAAAATAACAGGATACCACATCCCCATATCTGAACTCCGCATAGTGGAAAAGCCGCTATTTTTTTTTGTCCAAACTACAATAACTTCTTCATACTAATTCAGAATCCGATGAGACTTCGACAAATTAACTCGGATACTTCATCTTGTGAACGCATACTATAGTTCTCCATGGGCACTGACAGTTGTACTTAGAAAATAACAGGATACTACATCCCCCATATTTGAACCCCGCCTATTGTAGAAGCTGCCATATTTTTATTCAGACTGCAATATGTTCTTCATACTAACTCGGAATCTGGCGAGACTTCGGCCGATTAACTCCCACCTAAATTACGGACAATTTGAAACACTCGGATACTTCATCTTGTGAACGCATACTGTAGTTCTCCATGGGCACTGACAGTTGTACTTAGAAAATAACAGGATACCACATCCCCATATTTGAAATTCGCCTAGTGCAGAAGCCGCTGTTTTTTTTGTTCAGACTGCAATAACTTCTTCATAATAATTCGGAATCCGGCGAGACTTCGACCGATTAACTCGCACCTAAATTACGGACAATATGAAACACTCGGATACTTCATCTTGTGAACGTACACTGTAGTTCTCCATGGGGACTGACAGTTGTACTTAGAAAATAACAGGCTACCACATTCCCATATTTGAACTCCGCCTCGTGCAAAAGCCGCTATTTTTTTTGTTCAGACTGCAATAACTTCTTCATACTAATTCAGAATCCGGTGAGAATTTGACCAATTAACTCCCACCTAAATTACGGACAATATGGAACACTCGGATACTTCATCTTGTGAACGCATACTTTAGTTCTCCATGGGCCTTGACAGTTGTACTTAGAAAATAACAGGATACCACATCTCCATATTTGAAATCCGCCTAGTGCAGAAGCCGCTATTTTTTTGTTTAGACTGCAATATTTTCTTCATACTAACTCGGAATCCGGCGAGACTTCGACCGATTAACTCCCACCTAAATTACGGACAATATGGAACACTCAAATACTTCATCTTGTGAACGCATATTGTAGTTTTCCATTGGTATGATAGTTGTACTTAGAAAATAACAGGATACAACATCTCCATATTTGAACTCTGCCTAGTGCAGAAGGCGCTATTTTTTTGTTCAGATTGCAATAACATCTTCATACTAATTCAGAATCCGGCGAAACTTCGACCAATTAACTCCCACCTAAATTACGGACAATATGGAACACTTGGATACTTCATCCTGTGAACGCATACTGTAGTTTTCCATGGGCACTGACAGTTGTACTTAGAAAATAACAGAATACCACATCCCCATATTTGAACTCCGCCTAGTGCAGAAGCCGCTATTTTTTTTGTTCAGACTGCAATAGCTTCTTCATACACGGTGAGACTTCGACCAGTTAACTCCCACCTAAATTACGGACAATATGGAACACTTGGATACTTCATTTTGTGAACGCATGTTGTAGTTCTCCATGGGGACTGACAGTTGTACTTAGAAAATAACAGGCTACTACATCCCCATATTTGAACTCCACCTAGTGCAGAAGCCGCTATTTTTTTTGTTCAGACTGCAATAACTTCTTCATAATAATTCAAAATCCGGCGAGACTTCGACCGATTAACTCCACCTAAATTACGGACAATATAAAACACTCGGATACTTCAGCTTGTGAACGTACATTGTAGTTCTCCATGGGGACTGACAGCTATACTAAAAAAATAACAGGATACCACATCCCCATATTTGAACTCCGCCTAGTGCAGAAGCCGCTATTTTTTTAGACTGCAATAACTTCTTCGTACTAATTGAGAATCCGGTGAGACTTCGACCAATTAACTCCCACCTAAATTACGGACAATATGGAACACTCGGATACTTCATCTTGTGAACGCATAATGTAGTTCTCAATGGGGACAGACAGTTGTACTTAGAAAATAACAGGATACCACATCCCCATATTTGAACTCCGCCAAGTGCAGAAGCCGCTATTTTTTTTTCCAGACTGCAATAACTTCGTCATATTAATTCAAATTTCAGTGAGACTTCGACCAATTAACTCCCACCTAAATTACGGACAATATGGAACACTCGGATACTACATCTTGTGAACGCATACTGTAGTTCTCCATGGGCACTGACAGTTGTACTTAGAAAATAACAGGATACCATATCCCCATACTTTAACTTCGCTTAGTACAGAAGCCGCTATTCTTTTTGTTCAGACTGCAATATTTTCTTCATACTAGCTCGGAATCCTGCGAGACTTCAACCGATTAACTCCCACCTAAATTACGGACAATATGAAACACTCGGATACTTCATCCTGTGAACGTACACTGTAGTTCTCCATGGGGACTGACAGTTGTATTTAGAAAATAACAGGCTACTACATCCCCATATTTGAACTCCGCCAAGTGCAGAAGTCGCTATTTTTTTGTTCAGACTACAATAACTTCTTCATACTAATTCAGAATCCGATGAGACTACGACCAATTAACTCCCACCTAAATTACGGACAATATGGAACACTCGGATACTTCATCTTGTGAATGCATACTGTAGTTCTCTATGGGCACTGACAGTTGTACTTAAAAATAACAGGATACCACATCCCCTTATTTGAACTCCGCCTAGTACAGAAGCCGCTATTTTTTTAGTTCAGACTGCAATAACTTCTTCATATTAATTCAGAATCCGGTCAGACTTCGACCAATTAACTCCCACCTAAATTATGGACAATATGGAACACTCGGATACCTCATCTTATGGATGCATAATGTAGTTCTCCATGGGCACTGACAGTTATACTTAGAAAATAACAGGATACCACATCCGCTTATTTGAACTCCGCCTAGTGCAGAAGCCGCTACTTTTTTTGTTCAGACTGCAATATTTTCTTCATACTAACTCGGAATCCGGCGATAATTCGACCGATTAACACCCACCTAAATTACGGACAATATGAAATACTCGGATACTTCATCTTGTGAACGTACACTGTAGTTCTCCATGGAGACTGACAGCTGTACTTAGAAAATAACAGGCTACCACATCCCCATATTTGAACTCCACCTAGTTCAGAAGCCGCTATTTTTTTGTTCAGACGGCGATAACTTCTTCATACTAATTCAGAATCCGGTGAGACTTCGACCAATTAACTCCCATCTAAATTACGGACAATATGGAACAGTCGGATACTTCATCTTGTGAACGTACGCTGTAGTTCTCTTTGGGGACTGACAGTTGTACTTAGAAAATAACAGGATACCACATCCCCATATTTGAACTCCGCCTAGTGCAGAAGCCGCTATTTTTTTTATTCATACTGCAATAACTTCTTCATACTAATTCAGAATCCGGTGAGACTTCGACCAATTAACTCCCACCTAAATTATGGACAATATGGAACACTCGGATACTTCATCTTGTGAATGCATACTGTAGTTCTCCATGGGCACTAATAGTTGTACTTAGAAAATAACAGGAGACTGCAATATTTTCTTCATACTAACTCGGAATCCGGCGAGACTTCGACCGATTAACTCCCACCTAAATTACGGACAATATGAACCACTCGGATACTTCAACTTGCGAACGTGCACTGTAGTGCTCCTTGGGGACTGACAGTTGTACTTAGAAAATAACAGGCTACCACATCCCCATATTTGAACTCCGCCTAGTGCAGAAGCCGCTATTTTTTTGTTCAGACTGCAATTACTTCTTTATACTAATTCAGAATCCAGTGAGACTTCGACTAATTAACTCCCACCTAAACCACGGACAATATGGAACACTGGGATACTTCATCTTGTGAACGCATACTGTAGTTCTCCATAGGCACTGAAAGTTGTACTTAGAACATAACAGGATACCACATCCCCATATTTGACCTTCGCCTAGTGCAGAAGCCGCTATTTTTTTTGTTTAGACTGCAATAACTTCTTCATACTAATTCAGAATCCGGTGAGACTTCGACCAATTAACTCCCACCTAAATTACGGATAACATGGAACACTCGGATACCTCATCTATTGAACGCATACTATAGTTCTCCATGGGCACAGACAGTTGTACATAGAAAATAACAGGATACAACATCATCATATTTGAACTCCGCCTAGTGCAGAAGCCACTATTTTTTTTGTTCAGACTGCAATATTTTCTTCATACTAACTCGGAATCCGACGAGACTTCGACCGATTAACTCCCACCTAAATTACGGACAATACGAAACACTCGGATACTTCATCTTGTGTACATACACTGTAGTTCTCCATGGAGACTGACAGTTGTACTTAGAAAATAATAGGCTACCACATCCCCATATTTGAACTCCGCCTAGTGTAGAAGCCGCTATTTTTTTTGTTCAGACTGTAATAACTTCTTCATACTAATTCAGAATCCGGCGAGACTTCGACCGATTAACTCCCACATAAATTTCGAACAATATGAAACACTCGGATACTTCATCTTGTGAACCTACACTGTAGTTCTCCATGGAGACTGACAGTTGTACTTAGAAAATAACAGGTTACCACATCCTCATATTTGAACTCCGCCTAGTGCAGAAGCCGCTATTTTTTTTGTTCGGACTGCAATAACTACTTCATACTAATTCAGAATCCGGTGAGACTTAGACCAATTAACTCCCACCTATATTAGAGACGATATGGAACACTCGGATACTTCATCTTGTGAACGCATACTGTAGTTCTCCATGGGCACTGACAGTTGTACTTAGAAAATAACAGAATACCACATCCCCATATTTGAACTCCGCCTAGTGCAGAAGCCTCTATTTTTTTTGTTCAGACTGCAATAACTTCTTCATACACGGTGAGACTTCGACCGATTAACTCCCACCTAAATTACGGACAATATGGAACACTCGGATACTTCATTTTGTGAACGCATGTTGTAGTTCTCCATGGGAACTGACAGTTGTACTTAGAAAATAACAGGCTACTACATCCCCATGTTTGAACTCCACCTAGTGTAGAAGCCGCTATTTTTTTTGTTCAGACTGCAATAACTTCTTCATAATAATTCGAAATCCGGCGAGACTTCGACCGATTAACTCCACCTAAATTACGGACAATATAAAGCACTCGGATACTTCATCTTGTGAACGTACATTGTAGTTCTCCATGGGGACTGACAGCTATACTAAGAAAATAACAGGATACCACATCCCCATATTTGAACTCCGCCTAGTGCAGAAGCCGCTATTTTTTTAGACTGCAATAACTTCTTCGTACTAATTGAGAATCCGGTGAGACTTCGACCAATTAACTCCCACCTAAATTACGGACAATATGGAACACTCGGATACTTCATCTTGTGAACGCATACTGTAGTTCTCCATGGGGACAGACAGTTGTACTTAGAAAATAACAGGATACAACATCCCCATATTTGAACTCCGCCAAGTGGAGAAGCCGCTATTTTTTTTGTTCAGACTGCAATATCTTCGTCATACTAATTCAGATTTCAGTGAGACTTCGACCAATTAACTCCCACCTAAATTACGGACAATATGGAATACTCGGATACTACATCTTGTGAACGCATACTGTAGTTCTCCATGGGCACTGACAGTTGTACTTAGAAAATAACAGGATACCATATCCCCATACTTTAACTTCGCGTAGTACAGAAGCCGCTATTCTTTTTGTTCAGACTGCAATATTTTCTTCATACTAGCTCGGAATCCTACGACACTTCAACCGATTAACTCCCACCTAAATTACGGACAATATGAAACACTCGGATACTTCATCCTGTGAACGTACACTGTAGTTCTCCATGGGGACTGACAGTTGTATTTAGAAAATAACAGGCTACTACATCCCCATATTTGAACTCCGCCAAGTGCAGAAGCCGCTATTTTTTTGTTCAGACTGCAATAACTTCTTCATACTAATTCAGAATCCGATAAGACTTCGACCAATTAACTCCCACCTAAATTACGGACAATATGGAACACTCGGATACTTCATCTTGTGAATGCATACTGTAGTTCTCTATGGGCACTGACAGTTGTACTTAAAAATAACAGGATACCACATCCCCTTATTTGAACTCCGCCTAGTACAGAAGCCGCTATTTTTTTTGTTCAGACTGCAATAACTTCTTCATACTACTTCAGAATCCGGTCAGACTTCGACCAATTAACTCCCACCTAAATTATGGACAATATGGAACACTCGGATACCTCATCTTATGGACGCATAATGTAGTTCTCCATGGGCACTGACAGTTATACTTAGAAAATAACAGGATACCACATCCGCTTATTTGAACTCCGCCTAGTGCAGAAGCCGCTATTTTTTTTGTTCAGACTGCAATATTTTCTTCATACTAACTCGGAATCCGGCGATAATTCGACCGATTAACACCCACCTAAATTACGGACAATATGAAATACTCGGATACTTCAACTTGTGAACGTACACTGTAGTTCTCTTTGGAGACTGACAGTTGTACTTAGAAAATAACAGGCTACCACATCCCCATATTTGAACTCCACCTAGTGCAGAAGCCGCTATTTTTTTGTTCAGACGGCGATAACTTCTTCATACTAATTCAGAATCCGGTGAGACTTCGACCATTTAACTCCCACCTAAATTACGGACAATATGGAACACTCGGATACTTCATCTTGTGAATGCATACTGTAGTTCTCCATGCGCACTGACAGTTGTACTTAGAAAATAACAGGATACCACATCCCCATATTTGAACTCCGCCTAGTGCAGAAGCCGCTATTTTTTTTGTTCAGACTGCAATAACTTCTTCATACTAATTCAGAATCCGATGAGACTTCGACAAATTAACTCACACCTAAATTACGGACAATATGGAGCACTCGGATACTTCATCTTGTGAACGCGTACTGTAGTTCTCCATGGGCACTGACAGTTGTACTTAGAAAATAACAGGATACTACATCCCCCATATTTGAACTCCGCCTAGTGCAGAAGCCGCTATTTTTTTATTCAGACTACAATATTTTCTTCATACTAACTCGGAATCCGGCGATACTTTGACCGATTAACACCCACCTAAATTACGGACAATATGAAACACTCGGATACTTCATCTTGTGAACATACAATGTAGTTCTCCATGGAGACTGACAGTTGTACTTAAAAAATAACAGGCTACCACATCCCCATATTTGAACTCCGCCTAGTGCAGAAGCTGCTATTTTTTGGTTCAGACGGCAATAACTTCTTCATACTAATTTAGAATCCGGTGAGACTTCGACCAATTAACTCCCACCTAAATTACGGACAATATGGAACAATCGGATACTTCATCTTGTGAACGCATACTGTATTTCTCCATGCGCACTGACAGTTGTACTTAGAAAATAACAGGATACCACATCCCTTTATTTGAACTCCGCCTAGTGCAGAAGCCGATATTTTTTTTGTTCAGACTGCAATAACTTCTTCATACTAATTCAGAATCCGATGAGGCTTCGACAAATTAACTCACACCTAAATTACGGACAATATGGAGCACTCGGATACTTCATCTTGTGAACGCATAATGTAGTTCTCCATGGGCACTGACAGTTGTACTTAGAAAATAACAGGATACTACATCCCCCATATTTGAACTCCGCCTAGTGCAGAAGCCGCTATTTTTTTATTCAGACTGCAATATTTTCTTCATACTAACTCGGAATCCGGCGATACTTCGACCGATTAACACCCACCTAAATTACGGACAATATGAAACACTCGGATACTTCATCTTGTGAACGTACAATGTAGTTCTCCATGGAGACTGACAGTTGTACTTAGAAAATAACAGGCTACCACATCCCCATATTTGAACTCCGCCTAGTGCAGAAGCTGCTATTTTTTGGTTCAGACGGCAATAACTTCTTCATAATAATTCAGAATCCGGTGAGACTTCGACCAATTAACTCCCACCTAAATTACGGACAATATGGAACAGTCGGATACTTCATCTTGTGAACGCATACTGTAGTTCTCCATGCGCACTGACAGTTGTACTTAGAAAATAACAGGATACCACATCCCCATATTTGAACTCCGCCTAGTGCAGAAGCCGCTATTTTTTTATTCATACTGCAATAACTTCTTCATACTAATTCAGAATCCGGTGAGACTTCGACAAATTAACTCCCACCTAAATTATGGACAATATGGAACACTCGGATACTTCATCTTGTGAATGCATACTGTAGTTCTCCATGGACACTAATAGTTGTACTTAGAAAATAACAGGAGACTGCAATATTTTCTTCATACTAACTCGGAATCCGGTGAGACTTCGACCGATTAACTCGCACCTAAATTACGGACAATATGAAACACTCGGATACTTCAACTTGCGAACGTGCACTGTAGTTCTCCATGGGGACTGACAGTTGTACTTAGAAAATAACAGGCTACCACATCCCCATATTTGAACTCCGCCTAGTGCAGAAGCCGCTATTTTTTTGTTCAGACTGCAATTACTTCTTCATACTAATTCAGAATCCAGTGAGACTTCGACTAATTAACTCCCACCTAAATCACGGACAATATGGAACACTGGGATACTTCATCTTGTGAACGCATACTGTAGTTCTCCATAGGCACTGAAAGTTGTACTTAGAACATAACAGGATACCACATCCCCATATTTGACCTTCGCCTAGTGCAGAAGCCGCTATTTTTTTTGTTCAGACTGCAATAACTTCTTCATACTAATTCAGAATCCGGTGAGACTTCGACCAATTAACTCCCACCTAAATTACGGATAACATGGAACACTCGGATACCTCATCTTGTGAACGCATACTATAGTTCTCCATGGGCACTGACAGTTGTACATAGAAAATAATAGGATACAACATCATCATATTTGAACTCCGCCTAGTGCAGAAGCCACTATTTTTTTTGTTCAGACTGCAATATTTTCTTCATACTAACTCGGAATCCGACGAGACTTCGACCGATTAACTCCCACCTAAATTACGGACAATATGAAACACTCGGATACTTCATCATGTGAACATACACTGTAGTTCTCCATGGAGACTGACAGTTGTACTTAGAAAATAATAGGCTACCACATCCCCATATTTGAACTCCGCCTTGTGTAGAAGCCGCTATTTTTTTTGTTCAGACTGTAATAACTTCTTCATACTAATTCAGAATCCGGCGAGACTTCGACCGATTAACTCACACATAAATTTCGGACAATATGAAACACTCGGATACTTCATCTTGTGAACCTACACTGTAGTTCTCCATGGAGACTGACAGTTGTACTTAGAAAATAACAGGTTACCACATCCTCATATTTGAACTCCGCCTAGTGCAGAAGCCGCTATTTTTTGTTCGGACTGCAATAACTTCTTCATACTAATTCAGAATCCGGGGAGACTTCGACCAATTAACTTCCACCTAAATTACGGACAATATGAAACACTCGGATAGTTCATCTTGTGAATGCATACTGTAATTCTCTATGGGCACTGACAGTTGTACTTAGAAAATAACAGGATACCACATCCCCATATTTGAACTCCGCTTAGTGCAGAAGTCAATATTTTTTTGTTCATACTACAATAACTTCTTTATACTAATTCAGAATCCGGTGAGACATCGACCAATTAACTCCCACCTAAATTACGGACAATATGGAACACTTGGATACTTCATCTTGTGAACGCATACTATATTTCTCCATGGGCACTGACAGTTGTACTTAGAAATAACAGGATACCACATCCCCTTATTTGAACTCCGCCTAGTACAGAAGCCGCTATTTTTTTTATTCAGACTGTAATATTTTCTTCATACTAACTCGGAATCCGGGGATACTTCGACCGATTAACACCCACCTAAATTACGGACAATATGTAACACTCGGAAACCACATCTTGTGAACGCATACTGTAGTTCTCCATGGGCACTGAAAGTTGTACTTAGAAAATAACAGGATACTACATCCCCATATTTGAACTCCACCTGTTGCAAAAGCCGCTATTTTTTTTGTTTAGACTGCAATAACTTCTTCATACTAATTCAGAATCCGGTGAGACTTCGACCAATTAACTCCCACCTAAATTACGGACAATATGGAACAATCAGATACTTCATCTTGTGAACGCATACTTAGTTCTCCATGGGCACTGACAGTTGTACTTAGAAAATAATAGGATACCACATCCCCATATTTGAACTCCGCCTAGTGCAGAAGCCGCTATTTTTTTTGTTCAGACTGCAATAACTTCTTCATACTAATTCAGAATCCGGTGAGACTTCGACCAATTAACTCCCACCTAAATTACGGACAATATGGAACACTCGGATACTTCATCTTGTGAACGCATATTGTAGTTCTCTATGGGCACTGACAGTTGTACTTAGAAAATAACAGGATACCACATCCCCCTATTTGAACTCCGCCTAGTGCAGAAGCCGCTATTTTTTTTCTTCAGACTGCAATAACTTCTTCATACTAATTCAGAATCCGGTGAAACTTCGACCAATTAACTCCCACCTAAATTACGGACAATATGGAACACTCGGATACTTCATCTTGTGAACGCATATTGTAGTTCTCTATGGGCACTGACAGTTGTACTTAGAAAATAACAGGATACCACATCCCCATATTTGAACTCCGCCTAGTGCATAAGCCGGTATTTTTTTTGTTTAGACTACAATATTTTCTTCATACTAACTCGGAATCCGGCGAGACTTCGACCAATTAACTCCCACCTAAATTACGGACAATATGGAACACTCGGATACCTCATCTTGTGAACGTATACTGTCGTTTTCCATTGGCACTGATAGTTGTACTTAGAAAATAACAGGATACAACATCTCCATATTTGAACTCCGCCTAGTGTAGAAGCCGTTATTTTTTTGTTCAGACTGCAATAACATCTTCATACTAATTCAAAATCTGGCGAGACTTCGACCGATTAACTCCGACCTAAATTACGGAAAATATGGAACACTCGTACACTTCATCTTGTGAACGCACACTGTATTTCTCCATGAGGACTGATAGTTGTACTTAGAAAATAACCGAATACTACATCCCCCATATTTGAACTCCGCTAGTGTAGAAGCCGCTATTTTTTTTATTCAGACTGCAATATTTTCTTCATACTAACTCGGAATCCGGCAAGACTTCGACCGATTAACTCCCACCTAAATTACGGACAATTTGAAACACTCGGATACTTCATCTTGTGAACGTACACTATAGTTCTCCATGAAGATTGACAGTTGTACTTAGAAAATAACAGGCTTCCACATCCCAATATTTGAACTCCGCCTAGAACAGAAGCCGCTATTTTTTTGTTCAGACTGCAATAATTTCTTCATAATAATTCGGAATCCGGTGAGACTTCAACCAATTAACTCCCACCTTAATTACGGAAAATATGGAACAGTCGGATACTTCAGCTTGTGAACGCATACTGTAGTTCTCCATGCGCACTGACAGTTGTACTTAGAAAATAACAGGATACCACATCCCCATATTTGAACTCCGCCTAGTGCAGAAGCCGCTATTTTGTTCAGACTGCAATATCTTCTTCATACTAATTCAGAATCCGGGGAGACTTCGACCAATTAACTCCCACCTAAATTACAGACAATATGGAACACTCGGATACTTCATCTTGTGAACGCATAATGTAGTTTATGGGCACTAACAGTTGTACTTAGAAAATAACAGGCTACTACATCCCCATATTTGAACTCCGCCTAGTGCAGAAGCCGCTATTTTTTTTTTCAGACTGCAATAACTTCTTCATACACGGTGAGACTTCGACCAATTAACTCCCACCTAAATTACGGACAATATGGAACACTCGGATACTTCATTTTGTGAATGCATGTTGTAGTTCTCCATGGGGACTGACAGTTGTACTTAGAAAATAACAGGCTACTACATCCCCATATTTGAACTCCACCTAGTGCAGAAGCCGCTATTTTTTTTGTTCAGACTGCAATAACTTCTTCATAATAATTCGAAATCCGGCGAGACTTCGACCGATTAACTCCACCTAAATTACAGACAATATAAAACACTCGGATACTTCATCTTGTGAACGTACATTGTATTTCTCCATGGGGACTGACAGCTATACTAAGAAAATAACAGGATACCACATCCCCATATTTGAACTCCGCCTAGTGCAGAAGCCGCTATTTTTTTAGACTGCAATAACTTCTTCGTACTAATTGAGAATCCTGTGAGACTTCGACCAATTAACTCCCACCTAAATTACGGACAATATGGAACACTCGGATACTTCATCTTGTGAACGCATACTGTAGTTCTCCATGGGGTCAGACAATTGTACTTAGAAAATAACAGGATACCACATCCCCATATTTCAACTCCGCAAAGTGCAGAAGCCGCTATTTTTTTTGTTCAGACTGCAATAACTTCGTCATACTAATTCAGATTTCAGTGAGACTTCGACCAATTAACTCCCACCTAAATACGGACAATATGGAACACTCGGATACTACATCTTGTGAACGCATACTGTAGTTCTCCATGGGCACTGACAGTTGTACTTAGAAAATAACAGGATATCATATCCCCATACTTTAACTTCTCTTAGTACAGAAGCCGCTATTCTTTTTGTTCAGACTGCAATATTTTCTTCATACTAGCTCGGAATCCTGCGAGACTTCAACCGATTAACTCACACCTAAATTACGGACAATATGAAACACTCGGATAATTCATCCTGTGAACGTACACTGTAGTTCTCCATGGGGACTGACAGTTGAATTTAGAAAATAACAGGCTACTACATCCCCATATTTGAACTCCACCAAGTGCAGAAGCCGCTATTTTTTTGTTCAGACTGCAATAACTTCTTCATACTAATTCAGAATCCGATGAGACTTCGACCAATTAACTCCCACCTAAATTACGGACAATATGGAACACTCGGATACTTCATCTTGTGAATGCATACTGTAGTTCTCTAAGGGCACTGACAGTTGTAGTTAAAAAAAACAGGATACCACATCCCCTTATTTGAACTCCGCCTAGTACAGAAGCCGCTATTTTTTTTGTTTAGACTGCAATAACTTCTTCATATTAATTCAGAATCCGGTCAGACTTCGACCAATTAACTCCCACCTAAATTATGGACAATATGGAACACTCGGATACCTCATCTTATGGACGCATAATGTAGTTCTCCATGGGCACTGACAGTTATACTTAGAAAATAACAGGATACCACATCCGCTTATTTGAACTCCGCCTAGTGCAGAAGCCGCTATTTTTTTTTTCAGACTGCAATATTTTCTTCATACTAACTCGGAATCCGCCGATAATTCGACCGATAAACACCCACCTAAATTATGGACAATATGAAATACTCGGATACTTCATCTTGTGAACGTACACTGTAGTTCTCCATGGAGACTGACAGTTGTACTTAGAAAATAACAGGCTACCACATCCCCATATTTGAACTCCACTTAGTGCAGAAGCCGCTATTTTTTGTTCAGACGGCGATAACTTCTTCATACTAATTCAGAATCCGGTGAGACTTCGACCAATTAACTCCCACCTAAATTACGAACAATATGGAACACTCGGATACTTCATCTTGTGAATGCATACTGTAGTTCTCCATGCGCACTGACAGTTGTACTTAGAAAATAACAGGATACCACATCCCCATATTTGAACTCCGCCTAGTGCAAAAGCCGCTATTTTTTTTGTTCAGACTGCAATAACTTCTTCATACTAATTCAGAATCCGATGAGGCTTCGACAAATTAACTCACACCTAAATTATGGACAATATGGAGCACTTGGATACTTCATCTTGTGAACGCGTACTGTAGTTCTCCATGGGCACTGACAGTTGTACTTAGAAAATAACAGGATACTACATCCCCCATATTTGAACTCCGCCTAGTGCAGAAGCCGCTATTTTTTTATTCAGACTGCAATATTTTCTTCATACTAACTCGGAATCCAGCGATACTTCGACCGATTAACACCCACCTAAATTACGGACAATATGAAACACTCGGATACTTCATCTTGTGAACGTACAATGGAGTTCTCCATGGAGACTGACAGTTGTACTTAGAAAATAACAGGCTACCACATCCCCATATTTGAACTCCGCCTAGTGTAGAAGCTGCTATTTTTTGGTTCAGACGGCAATAACTTCTTCATACTAATTCAGAATCCGGTGAGACTTCGACCAATTAACTCCCACCTAAATTACGGACAATATGGAACAGTTGGATACTTCATCTTGTGAACGCATACTGTAGTTCTCCATGCGCACTGACAGTTGTACTTAGAAAATAACAGGATACCACATCCCTTTATTTGAACTCCGCCTAGTGCAGAAGCCGCTATTTTTTTTGTTCAGACTGCAATAACTTATTCATACTAATTCAGAATCCGATGAGACTTCGACAAATTAACTCACACCTAAATTACAGACAATATGGAGCACTCGGATACTTCATCTTGTGAACGCATACTGTAGTTCTCCATGGGCACTGACAGTTGTACTTAGAAAATAACAGGATACTACATCCCCCATATTTGAACTCCGCCTAGTGCAGAAGCCGCTATTTTTTTATTCAGACTGCAATATTTTCTTCATACTAACTCGGAATCCGGCGATACTTCGACCGATTAACACCCACCTAAATTACGGACAATATGAAACACTCGGATACTTCATCTTGTGAACGTACAATATAGTTCTCCATGGAGACTGACAGTTGTACTTAGAAAATAACAGGCTACCACATCACCATATTTGAACTCCGCCTAGTGCAGAAGCTGCTATTTTTTGGTTCAGACGGCAATAACTTCTTCATACTAATTCAGAATCCGGTGAGACTTCGACCAATTAACTCCCACCTAAATTACGGACAATATGGAACAGTCGGATACTTCATTTTGTGAACGCATACTGTAGTTCTCCATGCGCACTGACAGTTGTACTTAGTAAATAACAGAATACCACATCCCCATATTTGAACTCCGCCTAGTGCAGAAGCCGCTATTTTTTTTATTCATACTGCAATAACTTCTTCATACTAATTCAGAATCCGGTGAGACTTCGACCAATTAACTCCCACCTAAATTATGGACAATATGGAACACTCGGATACTTCATCTTGTGAATGCATACTGTAGTTCTCCATAGGCACTAATAGTTGTACTTAGAAAATAACAGGAGACTGCAATATTTTCTTCATACTAACTCGGCATCCGGCGAGACTTCGACCGATTAACTCCCACCTAAATTACGGACAATATGAAACACTCGGATACTTCAACTTGCGAACGTGCACTGTAGTTCTCCATGGGGACTGACAGTTGTACTTAGAAAATAACAGGCTACCACATCCCCATATTTGAACTCCGCCTAGTGCAGAAGCCGCTATTTTTTTGTTCAGACTGCAATTACTTTTTCATACTAATTCAGAATCCAGTGAGACTTCGACTAATTAACTCCCACCTAAATCACGGACAATATGGAACACTGGGATACTTCATCTTGTGAACGCATACTGTAGTTCTCCATAGGCACTGAAAGTTGTACTTAGAACATAACAGGATACCACATCCCCATATTTGACCTTCGCCTAGTGCAGAAGCCGCTATTTTTTTTGTTCAGACTGCAATAACTTCTTCATACTAATTCAGAATCCGGTGAGACTTCGACCAATTAACTCCCACCTTAATTACGGATAACATGGAACACTCGTATACCTCATCTTGTGAACGCATACTATAGTTCTCCTTGGGCACTAACAGTTGTACATAGAAAATAACAGGATACAACATCATCATATTTGAACTCCGCCTAGTGCAGAAGCCACTATTTTTTTTGTTCAGACTGCAATATTTTCTTCATACTAACTCGGAATCCGACGAGACTTCGACCGATTAACTCCCACCTAAATTACGGACAATATGAAACACTCAGATACTTCATCTTGTGAACATACACTGTAGTTCTCCATGGAGACTGACACTTGTACTTAGAAAATAATAGGCTACCACATCCCCATATTTGAACTCCGCCTAGTGTAGAAGCCGCTATTTTTTTTGTTCAGACTGTAATAACTTCTTCATACTAATTCAGAATCCGGCGAGACTTCGACCGATTAACTCCCACATAAATTTCGGACAATATGAAACACTCGGATACTTCATCTTGTGAACCTACACTGTAGTTCTCCATGGAGACTGACAGTTGTACTTAGAAAATAACAGGTTACCACATCCTCATATTTGAACTCCGCCTAGTGCAGAAGCCGCTATTTTTTTTGTTCGGACTGCAATAACTACTTCATACTAATTCAGAATCCGGTGAGACTTCGACCAATTAACTCCCACCTATATTAGAGACGATATGGAACACTCAGATACTTCATCTTGTGAACACATACTATAGTTCTCCATGGGTACTGACAGTTGTACTTAGAAAATAACAGCATACCACATCTCCATATTTGAACTCCGCCTAGTGCAGAAGCCGCTATTTTTTTGTTCAGACTGCAATAACTTCTTCATACTAATTCAGAATCCGGGGAGACTTCGACCAATTAACTTCCACCTAAATTACGGACAATATGAAACACTCGGATACTTCATCTTGTGAATGCATACTGTAATTCTCTATGGGCACTGACAGTTGTACTTAGAAAATAACAGGATACCACATCCCCGTATTTGAACTCCGCTTAGTGCAGAAGTCGATATTTTTTGTTCATACTACAATAACTTCTTTATACTAATTCAGAATCCGGTGAGACATCGACCAATTAACTCCCACCTAAATTACGGACAATATGGAACACTCGGATACTTCATCTTGTGAACGCATACTATATTTCTCCATGGGCACTGACAGTTGTACTTAGAAAATAACAGGATACCACATCCCCTTATTTGAACTCCGCCTAGTACAGAAGCCGCTGTTTTTTTTATTCAGACTGTAATATTTTCTTCATACTAACTCGGAATCCGGCGAGACTTCGACCGATTAACACCCACCTAAATTACGGACAATATGTAACACTCGGAAACCTCATCTTGTGAACGCATACTGTAGTCCTCCATGGGCACAGACAATTGTACTTAGAAAATAACAGGATACAACATCCCCATATTTGGACTCCGCCTTGTGCAGAAGCCGCTATTTTTTTGTTCAGACTGCAATATTTTCTTCATACTAACTCTGAATCCGGCGAGACTTCAACCGATTAACTCCCACCTAAATTACGGACAATATTAAACACTCGGATACTTCATCTTGTGAACGTACACTTACTTCTCCATGGGGACTGAAAGTTGTACTTAGAAAATAACAGGATACTACATCCCCATATTTGAACTCCGCCTGTTGCAAAAGCCGCTATTTTTTTTGTTTAGACTGCAATAACTTCTTCATACTAATTCAGAATCCGGAGAGACTTCGACCAATTAACTCCCACCTAAATTACGGACAATATGGAACAATCGGATACTTCATCTTGTGAACGCATACTTAGTTCTCCATGGGCACTGACAGTTGTACTTAGAAAATAATAGGATACCACATCCCCATATTTGAACTCCGCCTAGTGCAGAAGCCGCTATTTTTTTTGTTCAGACTGTAATAACTTCTTCATACTAATTCAGAATCCGGTGAGACTTCGACCAATTAACTCCCACCTAAATTACGGACAATATGGAGCACTCGGATACTTCATCTTGTGAACGCATATTGTAGTTCTCTATGGGCACTGACAGTTGTACTTAGAAAATAACAGGATACCACATCCCCATATTTGAACTCCGCCTAGTGCAGAAGCCGCTATTTTTTTTGTTCAGACTGCAATAACTTCTTCATACTAATTCAGAATCCGGTGAGACTTCGACCAATTAACTCCCACCTAAATTACGGACAATATGGAACACTCGGATACTTCATCTTGTGAACGCATATTGTAGTTCTCTATGGGCACTGACAATTGTACTTAGAAAATAACAGGATACCACATCCCCATATTTGAACTCCGCCTAGTGCAGAAGCCGCTATTTTTTTTGTTCAGACTACAATATTTTCTTCATACTAACTCGGAATCCGGCGAGACTTCGACCAATTAACTCCCACCTCAATTACGGACAATATGGAACACTCGGATAGCTCATCTTGTGAACGTATACTGTCGTTTTCCATTGGCACTGATAGTTGTACTTAGAAAATAACAGGATACAACATCTCCATATTTGAACTCCGCCTAGTGTAGAAGCCGTTATTTTTTTGTTCAGACCGCAATAACATCTTCATACTAATTCAAAATCTGGCGAGACTTCCACCGGTTAACTCCGACCTAAATTACGGAAAATATGGAACACTCGTACACTTCATCTTGTGAACGCACACTGTAGTTCTCCATGAGGACTGACAGTTGTACTTAGAAAATAACAGGATACTACATCCCCCATATTTGAACTCCGCTAGTGTAGAAGCCGCTATTTTTTTTATTCAAACTGCAATATTTTCTTCATACTAACTCGGAATCCGGCAAGACTTCGACCGATTAACTCCCACCTAAATTACGGACAATTTGAAACACTCAGATACTTCATATTGTGAACGTACACCATAGTTCTCCATGAAGACTGACAGTTGTACTTAGAAAATAACAGGCTTCCACATCCCAATATTTGAACTCCGCCTAGAACAGAAGCCGCTATTTTTTTGTTCAGACTGCAATAATTTCTTCATAATAATTCGGAATCCGGTGAGACTTCGACAAATTAACTCCCACCTTAAATACGGAAAATATGGAACAGTCGGATACTTCTGCTTGTGAACGCATACTGTAGTTCTCCATGCGCACTGACAGTTGTACTTAGAAAATAATAGGATACCACATCCCCATATTTGAACTCCGCCTAGTGCAGAAGCCGCTATTTTGTTCAGACTGCAATATCTTCTTCATACTAATTCAGAATCCGGCGATACTTCGACCGATTAACACCCACCTAAATTACAGACAATATGAAACACTCGGATACTTCATCTTGTGAACGCATACTGTAGTTCTACATGGACACTGACAGTTGTACTTAGAAAATAACCGGTTACCACATCCCCATATTTGAACTCCGCCTAGTGCAGAAGCCGCTATTTTTTTTGTTCAGACTGCAATATTTTCTTCATACTAACTCGGAATCCGGCGGGACTTCAACCGATAAACTCCCACCTAAATTACGGACAATATTAAACACTCGGATACTTCATCTAGTGAACGTACATTGTAGTTCTCCATGGGTACTGAAAGTTATACTTAGAAAATAACAGGCTACTACATCCCTATATTTGAACTCCGCCTGTTGCAAAAGCCGCTATTTTTTTTTTGTTTAGACTGCAATAACTTCTTCATACTATTTCAGAATCCGTCGAGACTTCGACCAATTAACTCCCACCTAAATTACGGACAATATGGAACAATCAGATACTTCATCTTGTGAACGCATACTTAGTTCTCCATGGGCACTGACAGTTGTACTTAGAAAATAACAGGATACCACTTCCCCATATTTGAACTCCGCCTAGTGCAGAAGCCGCTATTTATTTTGTTCAGACTGCAATATTTTTTTCATACTAACTCGGAATCCGGCGAGACTTCGACCGATTAACTCCTAACTAAATTACGGACAATATGGAACACTCGGATACCTCATCTTGTGAACGCATACTGTAGTTTTCCATTGGCACTGATAGTTGTACTTAGAAAATAACAGGATACAACATCTCCATAGATGAACTCCGCCTAGTGCAGAAGCCGCTATTTTTTTGTTCAGACTGCAATAACATCTTCATACTAATTCAGAATCCAGTGAGACTTCGACCAATTAACTCCCACCTAAATCACGGACAATATGGAACACTGGGATACTTCATCTTGTGAACGCATACTGTAGTTCTCCATGGGCACTGACAGTTGTACTTAGAACATAACAGGATACCACATTCCCATATTTGACCTTCGCCTAGTGCAGAAGCCGCTATTTTTTTGTTCAGACTGCAATAAGTTCTTCATACTAATTCAGAATCCGGGGAGACTTCGACCAATTAACTCCCACCTAAATTACGGATAACATGGAACACTCAGATACCTCATCTTGTGAACGCATACTGTAGTTCTCCATGGGCACTGACAGTTGTACTTAGAAAATAACAGGATACAACATCGTCATATTTGAACTCCGCCTATTGCAGAAGCCGCTATTTTTTTTGTTCAGACTGCAATATTTTCTTCATACTAAGTCGGAATCCGACGAGACTTCGACCGATTAACTCCCATCTAAATTACGGACAATATGAAACACTCGGATACTTCATCTTGTGAACGTACACTGTAGTTCTCCATGGAGGCTAACAGTTGTACTTAGAAAATAGTAGGCTACCACATCTCCATATTTGAACTCCGCCTAGTGTAGAAGCCGCTATTTTTTTTGTTCAGACTGCAATAACTTCTTCATACTAATTCAGAATCCGGCGAGACTTCGACCGATTAACTCCCACCTAAATTGCGGACAATATGAAACACTCAGATACTTCATCTTGTGAACCTACACTGTAGTTCTCCATGGAGACTGACAGTTGTACTTAGAAAATAACAGGCTACCAAATCCTCATATTTGAACTCCGCCTAGTGCAGAAGCCGCTATTTTTTTTGTTCGGACTGCAATAACTACTTCATACTAATTCAGAATCCGGTGAGACTTCGACCAATTAACTCTCACCTATATTACGGACGATATGGAACACTCGGATACTTCATCTTGTGAACGCATATTATAGTTCTCCATGGGCACTGACAGTTGTACTTAGAAAAAAACAGCATACCACATCTCCATATTTAAACTCCGCCTAGTACAGAAGCCACTATTTTTTTGTTCAGACTGCAATAACTTCTTCATACTAATTCAGAATCTGGTGAGACTTCGACCAATTAACTTCCACCTAAATTACGGACAATATGGAACACTCAGATACTTCATCTTGTGAACGCATTTATAGTTCTCCATGGGCACTGACAGTTGTACTTAGAAAATAACAGGATACCACATCCCCTTATTTGAACTTCGCCTAGTAAAGAAGCCGCTATTTTTTTTGTTCAGACTATAATATTTTCTTCATACTAACTCGGAATCCGGCAAGACTTCGACCGATTAACACCCACCTAAATTACGGACAATATGTAACACTCGGAAACCTCATCTTGTGAACACATACTGTCGTTCTCCATGGGCACTGACAGTTGTACTTAGAAAATAACTTGATACAACATCCCCATATTTGGACTCCGCATAGTGTAGAAGCCGCTATTTTTTTGTTCAGACTGCAATATTTTCTTCATACTAACTCGGAATCCGGCGAGACTTCAACCGATTAACTCCCACCTAAATAAGGGACAATATTAAACACTCGGATACTTCATCTTGTGAACGTACACTGTAGTTCTCCATGGGGACTGAAAGTTGTACTTAGAAAATAACAGGCTACTACATCCCCATATTTGAACTCCGCCTTTTGCAAAAGCCGCTATTTTTTTTCTTTTAGACTGCAATAACTTCTTCATACTAATTCAGAATCCGTCGAGACTTCGACCAATTAACTCCCACCTAAATTACGGACAATATGGAACAATCGGATACTTCATCTTGTGAACGCATACTTAGTTCTCCATGGGCACTGACAGTTGTACTTAGAAAATAATATGATACCACATCCCCATATTTGAACTCCGCCTAGTGCATAAGCCGCTATTTTTTTTGTTCAGACTGCTATAACTTCTTCATACTAATTCAGAATCCGGTGAGACTTCGACCAATTAACTCCCACCTAAATTACGGACAATATGGAACACTCGGATACTTCATCTTGTGAACGCATATTGTAGTTCTCTATGGGCACTGACAGTTGTACTTTGAAAATAACAGGATACCACATCCCCATATTTGAACTCCGCCTAGTGAAGAGCCGCTATTTTTTTGTTCAGACTGCAATAACTTCTTCATACTAATTCAGAATCCGGTGAGACTTCGACCAATTAACTCCCACCTAAATTACGGAGAATATGGAACACTCGGATACTTCGTCTTGTGAAGGCATACTGTAGTTCTTCATGGGCACTGACAGTTGTACTTAGAAAATAACAGGATACCACATCCCTATATTTGAACTCCGCCTAGTGCAGAAGCCGCTAATTTTTTTGTTCAGACTGCAATAACTTCGTCATACTAATTCAGATTTTAGTGAGATTTCGACCAATTAACTCCCACCTAAATTACGGACAATATGGAACACTTGGATACTTCAACTTGTGAACGCATACTGTAGTTCTCCGTGGGCACTGACAGTTGTACTTAGAAAATAACAGGATACCACATCCCCATATTTGAATTCCGCCTAGTACAGAAGCCGCTATTTTTTTTGTTCAGACTGCAATATTTTCTTCATACTAACTCGGAATCCGGCGAGACTTCGACCAATTAACTCCCACCTAAATTACGGACAATATGGAACACACGGATACCTCATCTTGTGAACGTATACTGTCGTTTTCCATTGGCACTGATAGTTGTACTTAGAAAATAACAGGATACAACATCTCCATATTTGAACTCCGCCTAGTGTAGAAGCCGTTATTTTTTTGTTCAAACTGCAATAACATCTTCATACTAATTCAAAATCTGGCGAGACTTCGACTGATTAACTCCGACCTAAATTACGGAAAATATGGAACACTCGTACACTTCATCTTGTGAACGCACACTGTAGTTCTCCATGGGGACTGACAGTTGTACTTAGAAAATAACAGGATACTACATCCCCCATATTTGAACTCCGCTAGTGCAGAAGCCGCTATTTTTTTTATTCAGACTGCAATATTTTCTTCATACTAACTCGGAACCCGACGAGACTTCGACCGATTAAGTCCCATCTAAATTACGGACAATATGAAACACTCGGATACTTCATCTTGTGAACGTACACTGTAGTTCTCCATGGAGGCTGACAGTTGTACTTAGAAAATAGTAGGCTACCACATCCCCATATTTGAACTCCGCCTAGTCTAGAAGCCGTTTTTTTTTTGTTCAGACTGCAATAACTTCTTCATACTAATTCAGAATCCGGCGAGACTTCGACCGATTAACTCCTACCTAAATTGCGGACAATATGAAACACTCAGATACTTCATCTTGTGAACCTACACTGTAGTTCTCCATGGAGACTGACAGTTGTACTTAGAAAATAACAGGCTACCAAATCCTCATATTTGAACTCCGCCTAGTGCAGAAGCCGCTATTTTTTTTGTTCGGACAGCAATAACTACTTCATACTAATTCAGAATCCGGTGAGACTTCAACCAATTAACTCTCATCTATATTACGGACGATATGGAACACTCGGATACTTCATCTTGTGAACGCATACTATAGTTCTCCATGGGCACTGACAGTTGTACTTAGAAAATAACAGCATACCACATCTCCATATTTGAACTCCGCCTAGTACAGAAGCCACTATTTTTTTGTTCAGACTGTAATAACTTCTTCATACTAATTCAGAATCTGGTGAGACTTCGACCATTTAACTTCCACCTAAATTACGGACAATATGGAACACTCAGATACTTCATCTTGTGAACGCATTTATAGTTCTCCATGGGCACTGACAGTTGTACTTAGAAAATAACAGGATACCACATCCCCTTATTTGAACTTCGCCTAGTACAGAAGCCGCTATTTTTTTTGTTCAGACTGTAATATTTTCTTCATACTAACTCGGAATCCGGCGAGACTTCGACCGATTAACACCCACCTAAATTACGGACAATATGTAACACTCGGAAACCTCATCTTGTGAACACATACTATCGTTCTCCATGGGCACTGACAGTTGTACTTAGAAAATAACAGGATACAACATCCCCATATTTGGACTCCGCCTAGTGCAGAAGCCGCTATTTTTTTGTTCAGACTGCAATATTTTTTTCATACTAACTCGGAATCCGACGAGACTTCAACCGATTAACTCCCACCTAAATAAGTGACAATATTAAACACTCGGATACTTCATCTTGTGTACACTGTAGTTCTCCATGGGGACTGAAAGTTGTACTTAGAAAATAACAGGCTACTACATCCCCATATTTGAACTCCGCCTGTGGCAAAAGCCGCTATTTTTTTTCTTTTAGACTGCAATAACTTCTTCATACTAATTCAGAATCCGTCGAGACTTCGACCAATTAACTCCCACCTAAATTACGGACAATATTGAACAATCGGATACTTCATCTTGTGAACGCATACTTAGTTCTCCATGGGCACTGACAGTTGTACTTAGAAAATAATAGGATACCACATCCCCATATTTGAACTCCGCCTAGTGCATAAGCCGCAATTTTTTTTGTTCAGACTTCTATAACTTCTTCATACTAATTCAGAATCCGGTGAGACTTCGACCAATTAACTCCCACCTAAATTACGGACAATATGGAACACTCGGATACTTCATCTTGGGAACGCATATTGTAGTTCTCTATGGGCACTGACAGTTGTACTTAGAAAATAACAAGATACCACATCCCCATATTTGAACTCCTCCTAGTGCAGAGCCGCTATTTTTTTTTGTTCAGACTGCAATAACTTCTTCATACTAATTCAGAATCCGGTGAGACTTCGACCAATTAACTTCCACCTAAATTACGGAGAATATGGAACACTCGGATACTTCGTCTTGTGAACGCATACTGTAGTTCTTCATGGGCACTGACAGTTGTACTTAGAAAATAACAGGATACCACATCCCTATATTTGAACTCCGCCTAGTGCAGAAGCCGCTATTTTTTTTGTTCAGACTGCAATATTTTCTTCATACTAACTCGGAATCCGGCGAGACTTCGACCAATTAACTCCCACCTAAATTACGGACAATATGGAACACTCGGATACCTCATCTTGTGAACGTATACTGTCATTTTCCATTGGCACTGATAGTTGTACTTAGAAAATAACAGGATACAACATCTCCATATTTGAACTCCGCCTAGTGTAGAAGTCGTTATTTTTTTGTTCAGACTGCAATAACATCTTCATACTAATTCAAAATCTGGCGAGACTTCGACCGATTAACTCCGACCTAAATTACGGAAAATATGGAACACTCGTACACTTCATCTTGTGAACGCACACTGTAGTTCTCCATGGGGACTGACAGTTGTACTTAGAAAATAACAGGATACTACATCCCCCATATTTGAACTCCGCTAGTGCAGAAGCCGCTATTTTTTTATTCAGACTGCAATATTTTCTTCATACTAACTCGAAACCCGACGAGACTTCGACCGATTAACTCCCACCTAAATTACGGACAATTTGAAACACTCGGATACTTCATATTGTGAACGTACACCATAGTTCTCCATGGAGACTGACAGTTGTACTTAGAAAATAACAGGCTTCCACATCCCAATATTTAAACTCCGCCTAGAACAGAAGCCGCTATTTTTTTGTTCAAACTGCAATAACTTCTTCATAATAATTCGAAATCCGGTGAGACTTCAACCAATTAACTCCCACCTTAATTACGGACAATATGGAACAGTAGGATACTTCAGCTTGTGAACGCATACTGTAGTTCTCCATGCGCACTGACAGTTGTACTTAGAAAATAACAGGATACCACATCCCCATATTTGAGCTCCGCCTAGTGTAGAAGCCGCTATTTTTTTGTTCAGACTGCAATATCTTATTCATACTAATTCAGAATCCGGGGAGACTTCGACCAATTAACTTCCACCTAAATTACGGACAATATGGAACACTCAGATACTTCATCTTGTGAACGCATATTGTAGTTTATGGGCACTAACAGTTGTACTTAGAAAATAACAGGCTACTACATCCCCATATTTGAACTCCGCCTAGTTCAGAAGCCGCTAATTTTTTTGTTCAGACTGCAATATTTTCTTCATACTAACTCGGAATCCGGTGGGACTTCAACCGATTAACTCCCACCTAAATTACGGACAATATTAAACACTCGGATACTTCATCTTGTGAACGTACACTGTAGTTCTCCATGGGGACTGAAAGTTGTACTTAGAAAATAACAGGCTTCTACATCCCTATATTTGTACTCCGCCTGTTGCAAAAGCCGCTATTTTTTTTGTTTAGACTGCAATAACTTCTTCATACTAACTCAGAATCCGGCGAGACTTCGACCAATTAACTCCCACCTAAATTACGGACAATATGGAATACTCAGATACTTCATCTTGTGAACGCATAATGTAGTTCTCCTTGGGCACTGCCAGTTGTACTTAGAAAATAACAGGATACCACATCTCCATATTTGTACTCCGCCTAGTGCAGAAGCCGCTATTTTTTTGTTCAGACTGTAATAACTTCTTCATACTAATTTAGAGTCCGGTGAGACTTCGACCAATTAACTCCCACCTAAATTACAAACAATATGGAACACTCGGATACTTCATCTTGTGAACGCATACTGTAGTTCTCTATGGGCGCTGACAGTTGTACTTAGAAAATAACAGGATACCACATCCCCATATTTGAACTCCGCCTAGTGCAGAAGCCGCTATTTTTTTTGTTCAGACTGCAATAACTTCTTCATACTAATTTAGAATCCGGTGAGACTTCGACCAATTAACTCCCACCTAAATTACGGACAATATGGAACACTCAGATACTTCATCTTGTGAACGCATACTGTAGTTCTCCTTGGGCACTGACAGTTGTACTTAGAAAATAACAGGATACCACATCCCCATATTTGAACTCCGCCTAGTGCAGAAGTCGCTATTTTTTTTGTTCAGACTGCCATAACTTCGTCATACTAATTCAGATTTCAGTGAGACTTCGACCAATTAACTCCCACCTAAATTACGGACAATATGGAACACTCGAATACTACATCTTGTGAACGCATACTATAGTTCTCCATGGGCACTGACAGTTGTCCTTAGAAAGTAACAGGCTACCACATCCCCATATTTGAACTCCGCCTAGTGTAGAAGCCGCTATTTTTTTGTTCAGACTGCAATAATTTCTTCATACTAATTCCGAATCCGGTGAGACTTCGACCAATTAACTCCCACCTAAATTACGGACAATATGGGACACCCAGATACTTCATCTTCTGAACGCATACTGTAGTTCTCTATGGGCACTGACAGTTGTACTTAGAAAGTAACAGGATACCACATCCCCATATTTGAACTCCGCCTCGTGTAGAAGCCGCTATTTATTTTGTTCAGACTGCACTAATTCAGAATCCGGTGAGACTTCGTCCAATTAACTCCCACCTAAATTACGGACAATATGGAACACTCGGATACTTCATCTTGTGAACGCATATTGTAGTTCTCCATGGGCACTGACAGTTGTACTTAAAAAATAACAGGATACCACATCCCCTTATTTGAACTCCACCTAGTGTAGAAGCCGCTATTTTTTTTGTTCAGACTGCAATAACTTCTTCATACTAATTCAGAATCTGGTGAGACTTCGACCAATTAACTCCAACCTAAATTACGGACAATATGGAACACTCGGATACCTCATCTTGTGGACACATATTGTAGTTCTCCATGAGCACTGACAGTTGTACTTAGAAAATAACAGGATACCACATCCTCCTATTTGAACTCCGCCTAGTGCAGAAGCCGCTAATTTTTTTGTTCAGACTGCAATATTTTCTTCATACTAACTCAGAATCTGGCGAGACTTCGACCGATTAACTCCCACCTAAATTACGGACAATATGAAACTCTCGGATACTTCATCTTGTGAACGCGTACTGTAGTTCTCCATGGACACTGACAGTTGTACTTATAAAATAACAGGATACCACATCCCCTTATTTGAACTCCGCCTAGTGCAGAAGCCACTATTTTTTTGTTCAAACGGCGATAACTTCTTCATACTAATTCAGAATCCGGTGAGGATTCGACCAATTAACTCCCACCTCAATTACGGACAATATGGAACACTCGGATACTTCATCTTGTGAACGCATACTATAGTTCTCTATGGGCACTGACAGTTGTACTTAGAAAATAACAGGATACCACATCCCCATATTTGAACTCCGCCTAGTGGAAAAGCCGCTATTTTTTTTGTTCAGACTGCAATAACTTCTTCATACTAATTCAGAATCCGATGAGACTTCGACCAATTAACTCCCACCTAAATTACGGACAATATGGAGCACTCAAATACTTCATCTTGTGAACGCATACTGTAGTTCTTCGTGGGCACTGACAGTTGTACTTAGAAAATAATAGGATACCACATCCCTTTATTTGAACCCCGCCTAGTGCAGATGCCACTATTTTTTTTGTTCAGACTGCAATATTTTCTTCATACTTACTAGGAATCCGGCGAGACCGATTAACTCCCACCTAAATTACGGACAATATGGAACACTCGGATACCTGATCTTGTGAACGCATATTGTAGTTCTCCATGGGGATTGACAGTTGTACTTAGAAAATAACAGGCTACCACATCCCCATATTTGAACTCCGCCTAGTGCAGAAGCCGCTATTTTTTTTTCTAGACTGCAATAACTTTTTCATTCTAATTCAGAATCCGGTGAGACTTCGACCAATTAACTCCCACCTAAATTACGGACAATATGGAACACTCGGATACTTCATCTTGTGACGCATACTGTAGTTCTCTATAGGCACTGACAGTTGTACTTAGAAAATAACAGGATACCACATCCCCATATTTGAACTCCGCCTAGTGCAGAAGCCGCTATTTTTTTCGTTCAGACTGCAATAACTTCTTCATACTAATTCAGAATCCGGTGAGACTTCGACCAATTAACTCCCACCTAAATTACAGACAATATGGAACACTCGGATACTTTATCTTGCGAATGCATACTGTAGTTCTCCATGGGCACTGACAGTTGTACTTAGAAAATAACAGGAGACTGCAATATTTTCTTCATACTAACTCGAAATACGGCGAGACTTCGACCGATTAACTCCCACCTAAATTACGGACAATATGAAACACTCGGATACTTCATCTTGTGAACGTACACTGTAGTTCTCCATGGGGACTGACAGTTGTACTTACAAAATAACAGGCTAAACCACATCTCCATATTTGAACTCCGCCTAGTGCAGAAGCCGCTATTTTTTTTGTTCAGACCGCAATAACTTCTTCATAATAATTCAGAATCTGGTGAGACTTCGACGAATTAACTCCCACCTAAATTACAGACAATATGGAACACTCGGATACTTCATCTTGTGAACGCATATTATAGTTCTCCATGGGCACTGACAGTTGTACTTAGAAAATAACAGTATACCACATCCCCTTATTTGAACTCCGCCTAGTACATAAGTCGCTATTTTTTTTATTCAGACTGCAATATTTTCTTCATACTAACTCGGAATCCGGCGAGACTTCGACCGATTAACTCCCACCTAAATTACGGACAATATGAAACACTCGGATACTTCATCTTGTGAACGTACACTGTAGTTCTCCATGGGGACTGACAGTTGTAATTTGAAGATAACAGGCTACCACATCCTCATATTTGAACTCCGCCTAGTGTAGAAGCCGTTATTTTTTTGTTCAGACTGCAATAACTTCTTCATACTAATTCAGAATCTGGTGAGACTTCGACCAATTAACTCCAACCTAAATTACGGAGAATATGGAACACTCGGATACTTCATCTTGTGAACGCATACTGTAGTTCTCCATGGGCACTGACAGTTGTACTTAGAAAATAACAGGATACCACATCCCCATATTTGAACTCCGCCTAGTGTAGAAGCCGCTATTTTTTTTGTTCAGACTACAATAACCTCTTCATACTAATTCAGAATCCGGTGAGACTTTGACCAATTAACTCCCACCTAAATTACGGACAATATGGAACACTCGGATACTTCATCTTGTGAATGCATACTGTATTTCTCCATGGACACTGACAGTTGTACTTAGAAAATAACAGGATACCACATCCCCATATTTGAACTCCGCCTAGTACAGAAGCCGCTATTTTTTTGTTCAGACTGCAATATTTTCTTCATACTAACTCGAAATCAGGCGAGACTTCGACCAATTAACTCCCACCTAAATTACGGACAATATGGAACACTAGGATACCTCATCTTGTAAACGCATACTGTAGTTTTCCATTGGCGCTGATAGTTGTACTTAGAAAATAACTGGATACAACATCTCCATATTTGAACTCCGCCTAGTGCAGAAGCCGCTAATTTTTTGTTCAAACTGCAATAACATCTTCATACTAATTCAAAATCCGATGAGACTTCGACCAATTAGCTCCCACCTAAATCACGGACAATATGGAACACTCGGATACTTCATCTTGTGAACGCAATTTGTAGTTCTCCATGGGCACTGATAGTTGTACTTAGAAAATAAAAGGATACCACATCCCCATATTTGAAATCCACCTAGTGTAGAAGCCGCTATTTTTTTTGTTCAGTCTGCAAAAACTTCTTCGTACTAATTCGGAATCCGGCGAGACTTCGACCGATTAACTCCGACCTAAATTACGGAAAATATGGAACACTCGGATACCTCATCTTGTGAACGCATATTGTAGTTCTCCATGGACACTGACAGTTGTACTTAGAAAATAACATGATACAACAACCCCATATTTGAACTCCGCCTAGTGCAAAAGCCGTTTTTTTTTGTTCAGACTGCAATATTTTCTTCATAGTAACTCGGAATCCGACGGGACTTCAACCGATTAACTCCCACCTAAATTACGGACAATAAGAAACACTCGGATACTTCATCTTGTGAACGTACACTGTAGTTCTCCATGGAGACTGACAGTTGTACTTAGAAAATAACAGGCTACCACATCCCCATATTTGAACTCCGCCTAGTGCATAAGCCGCTAATTTTTTGTTCAAACTGCAATAACATCTTCATACTAATTCAAAATCCGATGAGACTTCGACCAATTAACTCCCACCTAAATCACGGACAATATGGAACACTCGGATACTTCATCTTGTGAACGCAATTTGTAGTTCTCCATGGGCACTGATAGTTGTACTTAGAAAATAACAGGATACCACATCCCCATATTTGAAATCCACCTAGTGTAGAAGCCGCTATTTTTTTTGTTCAGTCTGCAAAAACTTCTTCGTACTAATTTGGAATCCGGCGAGACTTCGACCGATTAACTCCGACCTAAATTACGGAAAATATGGAACACTCGGATACCTCATCTTGTGAACGCATATTGTAGTTCTCCATGGGCACTGACAGTTGTACTTAGAAAATAACATGATACAACAACCCCATATTTGAACTCCGCCTAGTGCAAAAGCCGTTTTTTTTGTTCAGACTGCAATATTTTCTTCATAGTAACTCGGAATCCGACGGGACTTCAACCGATTAACTCCCACCTAAATTACGGACAATAAGAAACACTTGGATACTTCATCTTGTGAACGTACACTGTAGTTCACCATGGAGACTGACAGTTGTACTTAGAAAATAACAGGCTACCACATCCCCATATTTGATCTCCGCCTAGTGCAGAAGCCGCTATTTTTTTTGTTCAGACTGCAATAACTTCTACATACTAATTCAGAATCCGGTGAGACTTCGACCAATCAACTCCCACCTAAATTACGGACAATATGGAACACTCGGATACTTCATCTTGTGAACGCATACTGTAGTTCTCTATTGGCACTGACAGTTGTACTTAGAAAATAACAGGATAACACATCCCCATATTTTGACTCCGCCTAGTGCAAAAGCCGCTATTTTTTTTGTTCAGGCTGCAATAACTTCTTCATACTAATTCAGAATCCGATGAGACTTCGACCAATTAATTCCCACCTAAATTACGGACAATATGGAACACTCGGATACTTCATCTTGTGAACGCATACTGTAGTTCTCCATGGGCACTGACAGTTGTACAAAGAAAATAACAGGATACTACATCCCCATATTTGAACTCCGCCTAGTGCAGAAGCCGCTATTTTTTTTGTTCAGACTGCAATATTTTCTTCATACTAACTCGGAAACCGACGAGAATTCGACCGATTAACTCCCACCTAAATTACAGACAATTTGAAACACTCGGATACTTCATCTTGTGAACGTACACTGTAGTTCTCCATGGAGACTGAAAGTTGTACTTAGAAAATAACAGGCTACCACATCCCAATATTAGAATTCCGCCTAGTGTAGAAGCCGCTATTTTTTTTGTTCAGACTGCAATAACTTCTTCATAATAATTCGGATTCCGGTGAGACTTCGACCAATTAACTCTTACCTTAATTACGGACAATATGGAGCAGTCGGATACTTCATCTTGTGAACGCATACTGTAGTTCTCCATGCGCACTGACAGTTGTACTTAGAAAATAACATGATACCACATCCCCATATTTGAACTCCGCTTAGTGCAGAAGCCCCTATTTTTTGTTCAGACTGCAAAACTTCTTCATACTAATTCAGAATCCGGTGAAACTTCGACCAATTAACTCCCACCTAAATTACGGACAATATGGAACACTCGGATACTTAATCTTGTGAACGCATACTATAGTTCTCCATAGGCACTAATAGTTGTACTTAGAAAATAAGAAGATAACACATCCCCATATTTGAACTCCGCCTAGTGCAGAAGCCGCTATTTTTTTTGTTCAGACTGCAATAACTACTTCATAATAATTCGGAATCCGGCGAGACTTCGACCGATTAACTCCCATCTAAATTACGGACAATATGAAACACTCGGATACTTCATCTTGTGAACGTACACTGTATTTCTCCATGGGGACTAACAGTTGTACTTAGAAAATAGCAGGCTACCATATTCTCATATTTGAACTCTGCCTAGTGCAGAAGCCACCATTTTTTTTGTTCAGACTACAATAACTTCTTCATACTAATTCAGAATCTGGTGAGAATTTGACCAATTAACTCCCACCTAAATTACGGATAATATGGAACACTCGGATACTTCATCTTGTGATCGCATACTGTAGTTCTCCATGGGCACTGACAGTTGTACTTAGAATAACAGGATACCACATCCCCATATTTGAACTCCGCCTAGTGCAGAAGCCGCTATTTTTTTTGTTCAGACTGCAATAACTTCTTCATGCTAATTCAGAATCCGGTGAGACTTCGACCAATTAACTCCCACCTAAATTACGGACAACATGGAACACTCGGATACTTCATCTTGTGAACGCATACTGTAGTACTCTATGGGCACTGACAGTTGTACTTAGAAAATAACAGGATACCACATCCCCATATTTGAACTCCGCCTAGTGTAGAAGCCGCTATTTTTTTTTCAAACTGCAATAACTTCTTCATACTAATTCAGAATCCGGTGAGACTTTGACCGATTAACTCTCACCTAAATTACGGACAATATGAAACACTCGGATACTTCATCTTGTGAACGTACACTGTAGTTCTCCATGGAGACTGACAGTTGTACTTAGAAAATAACAGGCTACCACATCCCCATATTTGAACTCCGCCTTGTGCAAAAGCCGCTATTTTTTTGTTCAAACTGCAATATTTTCTTCATACTAACTCGCAATCTGGCGAGACTTCGACCGATTAACTCCCTCCTAAATTACGGACAATATGGAACACTCGGATACTTCACCTTGTGAACGCAGACTGTAGTTCTTCATGGGCACTGACAGTTGTACTTAGAAAATAACAGGATACCACATCCCCATATTTGAACTCCGCCTTGTACAGAAGCCACTATTTTTTTTGTTCAGACTGCAATATTTTCTTCATAATAACTCATAATCCGACGAGACTTCGATCGATTAACTCCCACCTAAATTACGGACAATACGAAACACTCGGATACTTCATCTTGTGAACGTACACGGTAGTTCTCCATGGGGAATGGTAGTTGTACTTTGAAAATAATAGGCTACCACATCCTCATATTTGAACTCCGCCTAATGAAGAAGCCGCTATTTTTTTGTTCACACTGCAATAACTTCTTCAAACTAAATCAGAATCTGGTGAGACTTCGACAAATTAACTCCCACCTAAATTACGGACAATATGGAACACTCGGATACTTCATCTTGTGAACGCATATTGTAGTTCTCCATGGGCACTGATAGTTGTACTTAGAAAACAACAAGATACCACATCCCCATATTTGAACTCCGCTTAGTGCAAAATCCACTATTTTTTTTGTTCAGACTGCAATTACTTCTTCATACTAATTCAGAATCTGGTGAGACTTCGACCAATTAACTCCCACCTAAATTACGGACAATATGGAACACTCGGATACCTCATCTTGTGAACGCATAGTGTAGTTCTCCATGGGCACTGACAGTTGTACTCAGAAAATAATAGGATACAACATCGCCATATTTGAACTTCGACTAGTGCAGAAGCCGCTATTTTTTTTGTTCAGACTGCAATATTTTCTTCATACTAACTCGCAATCCGGCGAGACCGATTAACTCCCACCTAAATTACGGACAATATGGAACACTCGGATACCTGATCTTGTGAACGCATATTGTAGTTCTCCATGGGCACTGACAGTTGTACTTAGAAAATAACAGGATACCACATCCCCATATTTGAACTCCGCCTAGTGCCGAAGCCGCTATTTTTTTGTTCATACTGCAATAACTTCTTCATACTAATTCAGAATCCGGTAAGACTTCGACCGATTAACTCTCACCTAAATTACGGACAATATGAAACACTCGGATACTTTATCTTATGAACGTACACTGTAGTTCTCCATGGAGACTGACAGTTGTACTTAAAAAATAACAGGCTACCACATCCCCATATTTGAACTCCGCCTAGTGCAGAAGCCACTATTTTTTTTGTTCAAACTGTAATATTTTCTTTATGCTAACTCAGAATCCGGCGAGACTTCGACCAATTAACTCCCACCTAAATTACGGACAATATGGAACACTCGGATACTTCATCTTGTGAACGCATACTGTAGTTCTTTATGGGCACTGACAGTTGTACTTAGAAAATTACAGGATACCACATCCCCATATTTGAACTCCGCCTAGTACAGAACCCGCTAATTTTTTTGTTCAGACTGCAATATTTTATTCACACTTACTCAGAATCCGGCGAGACTTCGACCAATTAACTCCCACCTAAATTACGGACAATATGAAACACTCGGATACTTCATCTTGTGAACGTACACTATAGTTCACCATGAAGACTGACAGTTGTATTTACAAAATAACAAGCTATACCACATCTCCATATTTGAACTCCCCCTAGTGTAGAAGCTGCTATTTTTATTGTTCAGACTGCAATAACTTCTTCATAATAATTCAGAATCCGATGAGACTTCGACCAATTAACTCCCACCTAAATTACAGACAATATGGAACACTCGGATACTTCATCTTGTGAACGCATACTATAGTTCTCCATGGGCACTGACAGTTGTACTTAGAAAATAACAGTATACCATATCCCCTTATTTGAACTTCGTCTAGTAAAGAAGCCGCTATTTTTTTTGTTCAGACTGCAATATTTTCTTCATACTAACTCGGAATCCGGCGAGACTTCGACCGATTAACTCCCACCAAAATTACGGACAATACAAAACACTCGGATACTTCATCTTGTGAACGTACACAGTAGTTCTCCATGGGGACTAACAGTTGTACTTTGAAAATAACAGGCTACCACACCCTCATATTTGAACTCCGCCTAGTGCAGAAGCCGCTATTTTTTTTGTTCAGACTGCAATTACTTCTTCATACTAATTCAGAATCTGGTGAGACTTCGACCAATTAACTCCCACCTAAATTACGGACAATATGGAACACTCGGATACCTCATCTTGTGAACGCATAATGTAGTTCTCCATGGGCACCTACAGTTGTACTTAGAAAATAATAGGATAAAACATCGCCATATTTGAACTCCGACTAGTGCAGAAGCCGCTATTTTTTTTGTTCAGACTGCAATATTTTCTTCATACTAACTCGGAATCCGGCGAGACCGATTAACTCCCACCTAAATTACGGACAATATGGAACACTCGGATACCTCATCTTGTGAACGCATACTGTAGTTCTCCATGGGCACTGATAGTTGTACCTAGAAAATAACAGGATACCACATCCCCATATTTAAACTCCGCCTAGTGTAGAAGCCGCTATTTTTTTTGTTCAGACTGCAATAACTTCTTCATACTAATTCAGAATCCGGTGGGACATCGACCGATTAACTCTCACCTAAATTACGGACAATATGAAACACTCGGATACTTTATCTTGTCAACGTACACTGTAGTTCTCCATGGAGGCTGACAGTTGTACTTAAAAAATAACAGGCTACCCCATCCCCATATTTGAACTCCGCCTAGTGCAGAGGCCACTATTTTTTTTTTCAGACTGCGATATTTTCTTTATGCTAACTTGGAATCCGGCGAGACTTCGACCGATTAACTCCCACCTAAATTACGGACAATATGGAACACTCGGATACTTTATCTTGTGAACGCATACTGTAGTTCTTTATGGGCACTGACAGTTGTACTTAGAAAATAACAGGATACCACATCCCCATATTTGAACTCCGCCTAGTACAGAAGCCGCTATTTTTTTTGTTCAGACTGCAATATTTTATTCACACTTACTCAGAATCCGGCGAGACTTCGACCGATTAACTCCCACCTAAATTACGAACAATATGAAACACTCGGATACTTCATCTTGTGAACGTACACTATAGTTCTCCATGAAGACTGACAGTTGTATTTACAAAATAACAGGCTATACCACATCTCCATATTTGAACTCCCCCTAGTGCAGAAGCTGCTATTTTTATTGTTCAGACTGCAATAACTTCTTCATAATAATTCAGAATCCGATGAGACTTCGACCAATTAACTCCCACCTAAATTACAGACAATATGGAACACTCGGATACTTCATCTTGTGAACGTACACTGTAGTTCTCCATGGGCACTGACAGTTGTACTTAGAAAATAACAGTATACCACATCCCCATATTTGAACTTCGTCTAGTACAGAAGCCGCTATTTTTTTTGTTCAGACTGTAATATTTTCTTCATACTAACTCGGAATCCGTCGAGACTTGGACCGATGAACTCCCTCCTAAATTACGGACAATATGGAACACTCGGATACTTCACCTTGTGAATGCAGACTGTAGTTCTTCATGGGCACTGACAGTTGTACTTAGAAAATAACAGGATACCACATCCCCATATTTGAACTCCGCCTTGTACAGAAGCCACTATTTTTTTTGTTCAGACTGCAATATTTTCTTCATAATAACTCATAATCCGACGAGACTTCGATCGATTAACTCCCACCTAAATTACGGACAATACGAAACACTCAGATACTTCATCTTGTGAACGTACACGGTAGTTCTCCATGGGGAATGGCAGTTGTACTTTGAAAATAATAGGCTACCACATCCTCATATTTGAACTCCGCCTAATGAAGAAGCCGCTATTTTTTTGTTCACACTGCAATAACTTCTTCAAACTAAATCAGAATCTGGTGAGACTTCGACAAATTAACTCCCACCTAAATTACGGACAATATGGAACACTCGGATACTTCATCTTGTGAACGCATATTGTAGTTCTCCATGGGCACTGATAGTTGTACTTAGAAAACAACAAGATACCACATCCCCATATTTGAACTCCGCTTAGTGCAAAAGCCACTATTTTTTTTGTTCAGACTGCAATTACTTCTTCATACTAATTCAGAATCTGGTGAGACTTCGACCAATTAACTCCCACCTAAATTACGGACAATATGGAACACTCGGATACCTCATCTTGTGAACGCATAGTGTAGTTCTCCATGGGCACTGACAGTTTTACTCAAAAAATAATAGGATACAACATCGCCATATTTGAACTTCGACTAGTGCAGAAGCCGCTATTTTTTTTGTTCAGACTGCAATATTTTCTTCATACTAACTCGCAATCCGGCGAGACCGATTAACTCCCACCTAAATTACGGACAATATGGAACACTCGGATACCTGATCTTGTGAACGCATATTGTAGTTCTCCATGGGCACTGACAGTTGTACTTAGAAAATAACAGGATACCACATCCCCATATTTGAACTCCGCCTAGTGCCGAAGCCGCTATTTTTTTGTTCATACTGCAATAACTTCTTCATACTAATTCAGAATCCGGTAAGACTTCGACCGATTAACTCTCACCTAAATTACGGACAATATGAAACACTCGGATACTTTATCTTATGAACGTACACTGTAGTTCTCCATGGAGACTGACAGTTGTACTTAAAAAATAACAGGCTACCACATCCCCATATTTGAACTCCGCCTAGTGCAGAAGCCACTATTTTTTTTGTTCAAACTGTAATATTTTCTTTATGCTAACTCGGAATCCGGCGAGACTTCGACCAATTAACTCCCACCTAAATTACGGACAATATGGAACACTCGGATACTTCATCTTGTGAACGCATACTGTAGTTCTTTATGGGCACTGACAGTTGTACTTAGAAAATTACAGGATACCACATCCCCATATTTGAACTCCGCCTAGTACAGAACCAGCTAATTTTTTTGTTCAGACTGCAATATTTTATTCACACTTACTCAGAATCCGGCGAGACTTCGACCAATTAACTCCCACCTAAATTACGGACAATATGAAACACTCGGATACTTCATCTTGTGAACGTACACTATAGTTCTCCAAGAAGACTGACAGTTGTATTTACAAAATAACAAGCTATACCACATCTCCATATTTGAACTCCCCCTAGTGTAGAAGCTGCAATTTTTATTGTTCAAACTGCAATAACTTCTTCATAATAATTCAGAATCCGATGAGACTTCGACCAATTAACTCCCACCTAAATTACAGACAATATGGAACACTCGGATACTTCATCTTGTGAACGCATACTATAGTTCTCCATGGGCACTGACAGTTGTACTTAGAAAATAACAGTATACCATATCCCCTTATTTGAACTTCGTCTAGTAAAGAAGCCGCTATTTTTTTTGTTCAGACTGCAATATTTTCTTCATACTAACTCGGAATCCGGCGAGACTTCGACCGATTAACTCCCACCAAAATTACGGACAATACGAAACACTCGGATACTTCATCTTGTGAACGTACACAGTAGTTCTCCATGGGGACTAACAGTTGTACTTTGAAAATAACAGGCTACCACACCCTCATATTTGAACTCCGCCTAGTGCATAAGCCGCTATTTTTTTTGTTCAGACTGCAATTACTTCTTCATACTAATTCAGAATCTGGTGAGACTTCGACCAATTAACTCCCACCTAAATTACGGACAATATGGAACACTCGGATACCTCATCTTGTGAACGCATAATGTAGTTCTCCATGGGCACCTACAGTTGTACTTAGAAAATAATAGGATAAAACATCGCCATATTTGAACTCCGACTAGTGCAGAAGCCGCTATTTTTTTTGTTCAGACTGCAATATTTTCTTCATACTAACTCGGAATCCGGCGAGACCGATTAACTCCCACCTAAATTACGGACAATATGGAACACTCGGATACCTCATCTTGTGAACGCATACTGTAGTTCTCCATGGGCACTGATAGTTGTACCTAGAAAATAACAGGATACCATATCCCCATATTTAAACTCCGCCTAGTGCAGAAGCCGCTATTTTTTTTGTTCAGACTGCAATAACTTCTTCATACTAATTCAGAATCCGGTGGGACATCGACCGATTAACTCTCACCTAAATTACGGACAATATGAAACACTCGGATACTTTATCTTGTCAACGTACACTGTAGTTCTCCATGGAGGCTGACAGTTGTACTTAAAAAATAACAGGCTACCACATCCCCATATTTGAACTCCGCCTAGTGCAGAGGCCACTATTTTTTTTTTCAGACTGCAATATTTTCTTTATGCTAACTTGGAATCCGGCGAGACTTCGACCGATTAACTCCCACCTAAATTACGGACAATATGGAACACTCGGATACTTTATCTTGTGAACGCATACTGTAGTTCTTTATGGGCACTGACAGTTGTACTTAGAAAATAACAGGATACCACATCCCCATATTTGAACTCCGCCTAGTACAGAAGCCGCTATTTTTTTTGTTCAGACTGCAATATTTTATTCACACTTACTCAGAATCCGGCGAGACTTCGACCGATTAACTCCCACCTAAATTACGGACAATATGAAACACTCGGATACTTCATCTTGTGAACGTACACTATAGTTCTCCATGAAGACTGACAGTTGTATTTACAAAATAACAGGCTATACCACATCTCCATATTTGAACTCCCCCTAGTGCAGAAGCTGCTATTTTTATTGTTCAGACTGCAATAACTTCTTCATAATAATTCAGAATCCGATGAGACTTCGACCAATTAACTCCCACCTAAATTACAGACAATATGGAACACTCGGATACTTCATCTTGTGAACGCATACTATAGTTCTCCATGGGCACTGATAGTTGTACTTAGAAAATAACAGTATACCATATCTCCTTATTTGAACTTCGTCTAGTACAGAAGCCGCTATTTTTTTTGTTCAGACTGCAATATTTTCTTCATACTAACTCGGAATCCGTCGAGACTTGGACCGATGAACTCCCACCTATATTACGGACAATATGAAACACTCGGATACTTCATCTTGTGAACGTACGCAGTAGTTCTCCATGGAGACTAACAGTTGTACTTTGAAAATAACAGGCTACCACATCCTCATATTTGCACTCCGCCTAGTGCAGAAGCCGCTATTTTTTTGTTCAGACTGCAATTACTTCTTCATAATAATTCAGAATCCAGTGAGACTTCGACCAATTAACTACCACCTAAATTACGGACAATATGGAACACTCGGATACCTCATCTTGTGAACGCATAATGTAGTTCTCCATGGGCACTGACAGTTGTACTTAGAAAATAATAGGATACAACATCGCCATATTCGAACTCCGACTAGTGCAGAAGCCGATATTTTTTTTTCTTCAGACTGCAATATTTTCATCATACTAACTCAGAATCCGGCGAGACTGATTAACTCCCACCTAAATTACGGACAATATGGAACACTCGGATACTTCATCTTGTGAACGCATACTGTAGTTCTCCAAGGGCACTGACAGTTGTACTTAGAAAATAACAGGATACCACATCCCCATATTTGAACTTCTCCTAGTGAAGAAGCCATTATTTTTTTGTTCAGACTGCAATAACTTCTTCATACTAATTTAGAATCCGATGAGACTTCGACTGATTAACTCCCACCTAAATTACGGATAATATTGAACACTTGGATACTTCATCTTGTGAATGTACACTGTAGTTCTCTATGGAGACTGACAGTTGTACTTAAAAAATAACAGGATACCACATCCCCATATTTGAACTCCGCCTAGTGTAGAAGCCACTATTTTTTTGTTCAAACTGCAATATTTTCTTTATGCTAACTCGGAATCCGGCGAGACTTCGACCGATTAACTCCCACCTAAATTACGGACAATATGGAACACTCGGATACTTCATCTTGTGAACGCATATTGTAGTTCTTTATGGGCACTGACAGTTGTACTTAGAAAATAACAGGATACCACATCCCCATATTTGAACTCCGACTATTACAGAAGCCGCTAATTTTTTTGTTCAGACTGCAATATTTTATTCATACTTACTCGAAATCCGGCGAGACTTCGACCGATTAACTCCCACCTAAATTACGGACTATATGAAACACTCGGATACTTCATCTTATGAACGTACACTATAGTTCTCCATGAAGACTGACAGTTGTATTTACAAAATAACAGGCTATACCACATCTCCATATTTGAACTCCCCCTGGTGCAGAAGCTGCTATTTTTATTGTTCAGACTGCAATAACTTCTTCATAATAATTCAGAATCCGATGAGTCTTCGACCAATTTACTCCCACCTAAATTACAAACAATATGGAACACTCGGATACTTCATCTTGTGAAGCATACTGTAGTTCTCCATGGGCACTGACAGTTGTGCTTAGAAAATAACAGTATACCATATCCCCTTATTTGAACTTCGCCTAGTACAGAAGCCGCTATTTTTTTTGTTCAGACTGCAATATTTTCTTCATACTAACTCGGAATCCGGCGAGACTTCGACCGATTAACTCCCACCTAAATTACGGACAATATGAAACACTCGGATACTTCATCTTGTGAACGTACACAGTAGTTCTCCATGGGGACTGACAGTTGTACTTTGAAAATAATAGGCTACCATATCCTCATATTTGAACTCCGCCTAGTGCAGAAGCCGCTATTTTTTTGTTCAGACTGCAATAACTTCTTCATACTAATTCAGAATCCGGTGACACTTCGACCAATTAACTCCCACCTAAATTACGGACAATATGGAATACTCGGATACCTCATCTTGTGAATGCATATTGTAGTTCTCCATGGGCACTGACAGTTGTACTTAGAAAATAACAGGATACAACATCGCCATATTTGAACTCCGCTTAGTGCAAAAGCCGCTATTTTTTTGTTTAGACTGCAATATTTTCTTCATACTAACTCGAAATCCGGCGAGACTTCGACTGATTAACTCCCACTTAAATTACGGACAATATGAAACAATTGGATACTTCATCTTATGAGCGTACACTGTAGTTCTCCTTGGGGACTGACAGTTGTACTTAGAAAATAACAGGCTACTACATCCCCATATTTGAACTTCGCCAAGTGCATAAGCCGCTATTTTTTTTGTTCAGACTGCAATAACTTCTTCATACTAATTCAGAATCCGGTGAGACTTTGACCAATTAACTCCCACCTAAATTACGGACAATATGGAACACTCAAATACTTCATCTTGTGAACACATACTGTAGTTCTCTATGTGCACAAACAGTTGTACTTAGAAAATAACAGGATACCACATCCTCATATTTGAACTCCGCCTAGTGCAGAAGCCGCTATTTTTTTGTTTAGAGTACAATAATTTCTTCATACTAATTCAGAATCCGGTGAGGCTTCGACCGATTAACTCCCATCTAAATTACGGACAATATGAAACACTCGGATACTTCATCTTGTGAACGTACACTATAGTTCTCCATTGGGACTGATAGTTGTACTTAGAAAATAACAGGATACCACATCCCCATATTTGACCTCCGCCTAGTGCATAAGCCGCTATTTTTTTGTTCAGACTGCAATAACTTCTTCATAATAATTCAGAATCCGGTGAGACTTCGACCAATGAACTCCCACCTAAATTAAGGACAATATGGAACACTCGGATACTTCATCTTGTGAACGCATATTGTAGTTCTCCAAGGGCACTGACAGTTGTACTTAGAAAATAACAGGATACCACATCCCCATATTTGAACTCCTCCTAGTGAAGAAGCCGCTATTTTTTTGTTCAGACTGCACTAACTTCTTCATACTAATTTAGAATCCGATGAGACTTCGACCAATTAACTCCCACCTAAATTACGGATAATATTGAACACTTGGATACTTCATCTTGTGAACGCATACTGTAGTTCTCCTTGGGCACTGACAGTTGTACTTAGAAAATAACAGGATACCATGTCCCATTATTTGAACTCCGCCTAGTACAGAAGCCGATATTTTTTTTGTTCGCACTGCAGTATTTTCTTTATACTAACTCGGAATCTGGCGAGACTTCGACCGATTAACTCCCACCTAAATTACGGACAATATGAAACACTCGGGTACTTCATCTTGTGAACGTACACTGTAGTTCTACATGGGGACTGACTGTTATACTTCGAAAATAACAGGCTAGCACATCCCCATATTTGAACTCCGGGTAGTGTAGAAGCCGCTAATTTTTTTTTGTTCAGACTGCAATATTTTATTCATACTTACTCGAAATCCGGCGAGACTTCGACCTATTAACTCCCACCTAAACTACGGACAATATGAAACACTCGGATACTTCATCTTGTGAACATACACTATAGTTCTCCATGAAGACTGACAGTTGTATTTACAAAATAACAGGCTATACCACATCTCCATTTTTGAACTCCGCCTAGTGCAGAAGCTGCTATTTTTATTGTTCAGACTGCAATAACTTCTTCATAATAATTCAGAATCCGATGAGACTTCGACCAATTAACTCCCACCTAAATTACAGACAATATGGAACACTCGGATACTTCATCTTGTGAACGCATATTATAGTTCTCCATGGGCACTGACAGTTGTGCTTAGAAAATAACAGTATACCATATCCCCTTATTTGAACTTCGCCTAGTACAGAAACCGCTATTTTTTTTGTTCAGACTGCAATATTTTCTTCATACTAACTCGGAATTCGGCGAGACTTCGACCGATTAACTCCCACCTAAATTACGGACAATATGAAATACTCGGATACTTCATCTTGTGAACGTACACAATAGTTCTCCATGGGGACTGACAGTTGTACTTTGAAAATAACAGGCTACCACATCCTCATATTTGAACTCCTCCTAGTGCAGAAGCCGCTATTTTTTTTTGTTCAGACTGCAATAACTTATCCATACTAATTCAGAATCTGGTGAGACTTCGACAAATTAACTCCCACCTAAATTACGGACAATATGGAACACTCGGATACTTCATCTTGTGAACGCATACTGTAGTTCTCCATAGGCACTGATAGTTGTACTTAGAAAACAACAGGATACCACATCCCCATATTTGAACTCCGCTTAGTGCAAAAGCTGCTATATTTTTTGTTCAGACTGCAATAACTTCTTCATACTAATTCAGAATCCGGTGACACTTCGACCAATTAACTCCCACATAAATTACGGACAATATGGAATACTCGGATACCTCATCTTGTGAACGCACACTGTAGTTCTCCATGGGGACTGACAGTTGTACTTAGAAAATAACAGGATACAACATCGCCATATTTGAACTCTGCCTAGCGCAGAAACCGCTATTTTTTTTGTTCAGACTGCAATATTTTATTCATACTTACTCGAAATCCGGCGAGACTTCGACCTATTAACTCCCACCTAAACTACGGACAATATGAAACACTCGGATACTTCATCTTGTGAACGTACACTATAGTTCTCCATGAAGACTGACAGTTGTATTTACAAAATAACAGGCTATACCACATCTCCATTTTTGAACTCCGCCTAGTGCAGAAGCTGCTATTTTTATTGTTCAGACTGCAATAACTTCTTCATAATAATTCAGAATCCGATGAGACTTCGACCAATTAACTCCCACCTAAATTACAGACAATATGGAACACTCGGATACTTCATCTTGTGAACGCATATTATAGTTCTCCATGGGCACTGACAGTTGTGCTTAGAAAATAACAGTATACCATATCCCCTTATTTGAACTTCGCCTAGTACAGAAACCGCTATTTTTTTTGTTCAGACTGCAATATTTTCTTCATACTAACTCGGAATTCGGCGAGACTTCGACCGATTAACTCCCACCTAAATTACGGACAATATGAAACACTCGGATACTTCATCTTGTGAACGTACACAATAGTTCTCCATGGGGACTGACAGTTGTACTTTGAAAATAACAGGCTACCACATCCTCATATTTGAACTCCTCCTAGTGCAGAAGCTGCTATTTTTTTTTGTTCAGACTGCAATAACTTATCCATACTAATTCAGAAGCTGGTGAGACTTCGACAAATTAACTCCCACCTAAATTACGGACAATATGGAACACTCGGATACTTCATCTTGTGAACGCATACTGTAGTTCTCCATAGGCACTGATAGTTGTACTTAGAAAACAACAGGATACCACATCCCCATATTTGAACTCCGCTTAGTGCAAAAGCTGCTATATTTTTTGTTCAGACTGCAATAACTTCTTCATACTAATTCAGAATCCGGTGACACTTCGACCAATTAACTCCCACATAAATTACGGACAATATGGAATACTCGGATACCTCATCTTGTGAACGCATACTGTAGTTCTCCATGGGCACTGACAGTTGTACTTAGAAAATAACAGGATACAACATCGCCATATTTGAACTCCGCCTAGCGCAGAAACCGCTATTTTTTTTGTTCAGACTGCAATATTTTCTTCATACTAACTCGGAATCCGTCGAGACTTGGACCGATGAACTCCCACCTATATTACGGACAATATGAAACACTCGGATACTTCATCTTGTGAACGTACGCAGTAGTTCTCCATGGGGACTAACAGTTGTACTATGAAAATAACAGGCTACCACATCCTCATATTTGCACTCCGCCTAGTGCAGAAGCCGCTATTTTTTTGTTCAGACTGCAATTACTTCTTCATAATAATTCAGAATCCAGTGAGACTTCGACCAATTAACTACCACCTAAATTACGGACAATATGGAACACTCGGATACCTCATCTTGTGAACGCATAATGTAGTTCTCCATGGGCACTGACAGTTGTACTTAGAAAATAATAGGATACAACATCGCCATATTCGAACTCCGACTAGTGTAGAAGCCGATATTTTTTTTTGTTCAGACTGCAATATTTTCATCATACTAACTCAGAATCCGGCGAGACTGATTAACTCCCACCTAAATTACGGACAATATGGAACACTCGGATACTTCATCTTGTGAACGCATACTGTAGTTCTCCAAGGGCACTGACAGTTGTACTTAGAAAATAACAGGATACCACATCCCCATATTTGAACTTCTCCTAGTGAAGAAGCCGTTATTTTTTTGTTCAGACTGCAATAACTTCTTCATACTAATTTAGAATCCGATGGGACTTCGACTGATTAACTCCCACCTAAATTACGGATAATATTGAACACTTGGATACTTCATCTTGTGAATGTACACTGTAGTTCTCCATGGAGACTGACAGTTGTACTTAAAAAATAACAGGATACCACATCCCCATATTTGAACTCCGCCTAGTGTAGAAGCCACTATTTTTTTGTTCAGACTGCAATATTTTCTTTATGCTAACTCGGAATCCGGTGAGACTTCGACCGATTAACTCCCACCTAAATTACGGACAATATGGAACACTCGGATACTTCATCTTGTGAACGCATATTGTAGTTCTTTATGGGCACTGACAGTTGTACTTAGAAAATAACAGGATACCACATCCCCATATTTGAACTCCGACTAGTACAGAAGCCGCTAATTTTTTTGTTCAGACTGCAATATTTTATTCATACTTACTCGAAATCCGGCGAGACTTCGACCGATTAACTCCCACCTAAATTACGGACTATATGAAACACTCGGATACTTCATCTTGTGAACGTACACTATAGTTCTCCATGAAGACTGACAGTTGTATTTACAAAATAACAGGCTATACCACATCTCCATATTTGAACTCCCCCTGGTGCAGAAGCTGCTATTTTTATTGTTCAGACTGCAATAACTTCTTCATAATAATTCAGAATCCGATGAGTCTTCGACCAATTTACTCCCACCTAAATTACAAACAATATGGAACACTCGGATACTTCATCTTGTGAACGCATACTGTAGTTCTCCATGGGCACTAACAGTTGTGCTTAGAAAATAACAGTATACCATATCCCCTTATTTGAACTTCGCCTAGTACAGAAGCCGCTATTTTTTTTGTTCAGACTGCAATATTTTCTTCATACTAACTCGGAATCCGGCGAGACTTCGACCGATTAACTCCCACCTAAATTACGGACAATATGAAACACTCGGATACTTCATCTTGTGAACGTACACAGTAGTTCTCCATGGGGACTGACAGTTGTACTTTGAAAATAATAGGCTACCATATCCTCATATTTGAACTCCGCCTAGTGCAGAAGCCGCTATTTTTTTGTTCAGACTGCAATAACTTCTTCATACTAATTCAGAATCCGGTGACACTTCGACCAATTAACTCCCACCTAAATTACGGACAATATGGAATACTCGGATACCTCATCTTGTGAACGCATATTGTAGTTCTCCATGGGCACTGACAGTTGTACTTAGAAAATAACAGGATACAACATCGCCATATTTGAACTCCGCTTAGTGCAAAAGCCGCTATTTTTTTTGTTTAGACTGCAATATTTTCTTCATACTAACTCGAAATCCGGCGAGACTTCGACTGATTAACTCCCACTTAAATTACGGACAATATGAAACAATCGGATACTTCATCTTATGAGCGTACACTGTAGTTCTCCTTGGGGACTGACAGTTGTACTTAGAAAATAACAGGCTACTACATCCCCATATTTGAACTTCGCCAAGTGCATAAGCCGCTATTTTTTTTGTTCAGACTGCAATAACTTCTTCATACTAATTCAGAATCCGGTGAGACTTTGACCAATTAACTCCCACCTAAATTACGGACAATATGGAACACTCAAATACTTCATCTTGTGAACACATATTGTAGTTCTCTATGTGCACAAACAGTTGTACTTAGAAAATAACAGGATACCACATCCTCATATTTGAACTCCGCCTAGTGCAGAAGCCGCTATTTTTTTGTTTAGAGTACAATAATTTCTTCATACTAATTCAGAATCCGGTGAGGCTTCGACCGATTAACTCCCATCTAAATTACGGACAATATGAAACACTCGGATACTTCATCTTGTGAACGTACACTATAGTTCTCCATTGGGACTGATAGTTGTACTTAGAAAATAACAGGATACCACATCCCCATATTTGACCTCCGCCTAGTGCATAAGCCGCTATTTTTTTGTTCAGACTGCAATAACTTCTTCATAATAATTCAAAATCCGGTGAGACTTCGACCAATGAACTCCCACCTAAATTACGGACAATATGGAACACTCGGATACTTCATCTTGTGAACGCATATTGTAGTTCTCCAAGGGCACTGACAGTTGTACTTAGAAAATAACAGGATACCACATCCCCATATTTGAACTCCTCCTAGTGAAGAAGCCGCTATTTTTTTGTTCAGACTGCACTAACTTCTTCATACTAATTTAGAATCCGATGAGACTTCGACCAATTAACTCCCACCTAAATTACGGATAATATTGAACACTTGGATACTTCATCTTGTGAACGCATACTGTAGTTCTCCTTGGGCACTGATAGTTGTACTTAGAAAATAACAGGATACCATGTCCCATTATTTGAACTCCGCCTAGTACAGAAGCCGATATTTTTTTTGTTCGCACTGCAGTATTTTCTTTATACTAACTCGGAATCTGGCGAGACTTCGACCGATTAACTCCCACCTAAATTACGGACAATATGAAACACTCGGGTACTTCATCTTGTGAACGTACACTGTAGTTCTCCATGGGGACTGACTGTTATACTTCGAAAATAACAGGCTAGCACATCCCCATATTTGAACTCCGGGTAGTGTAGAAGCCGCTAATTTTTTTTTGTTCAGACTGCAATATTTTATTCATACTTACTCGAAATCCGGCGAGACTTCGACCTATTAACTCCCACCTAAACTACGGACAATATGAAACACTCGGATACTTCATCTTGTGAACGTACACTATAGTTCTCCATGAAGACTGACAGTTGTATTTACAAAATAACAGGCTATACCACATCTCCATTTTTGAACTCCGCCTAGTGCAGAAGCTGCTATTTTTATTGTTCAGACTGCAATAACTTCTTCATAATAATTCAGAATCCGATGTGACTTCGACCAATTAACTCCCACCTAAATTACAGACAATATGGAACACTCGGATACTTCATCTTGTGAACGCATATTATAGTTCTCCATGGGCACTGACAGTTGTGCTTAGAAAATAACAGTATACCATATCCCCTTATTTGAACTTCGCCTAGTACAGAAACCGCTATTTTTTTGTTCAGACTGCAATATTTTCTTCATACTAACTCGGAATTCGGCGAGACTTCGACCGATTAACTCCCACCTAAATTACGGACAATATGAAACACTCGGATACTTCATCTTGTGAACGTACACAATAGTTCTCCATGGGGACTGACAGTTGTACTTTGAAAATAACAGGCTACCACATCCTCATATTTGAACTCCTCCTAGTGCAGAAGCCGCTATTTTTTTTTGTTCAGACTGTAATAACTTATCCATACTAATTCAGAATCTGGTGAGACTTCGACAAATTAACTCCCACCTAAATTACGGACAATATGGAACACTCGGATACTTCATCTTGTGAACGCATACTGTAGTTCTCCATAGGCACTGATAGTTGTACTTAGAAAACAACAGGATACCACATCCCCATATTTGAACTCCGCTTAGTGCAAAAGCTGCTATATTTTTTGTTCAGACTGCAATAACTTCTTCATACTAATTCAGAATCCGGTGACACTTCGACCAATTAACTCCCACATAAATTACGGACAATATGGAATACTCGGATACCTCATCTTGTGAACGCATACTGTAGTTCTCCATGGGCACAGACAGTTGTACTTAGAAAATAACAGGATACAACATCGCCATATTTGAACTCCGCCTAGCGCAGAAACCGCTATTTTTTTGTTCAGACTGCAATATTTTCTTCATACTAACTCGAAATCCGGCGAGACTTCGACCGATTAACTTCCACCTAAATTACGGACAATATGAAACACTCGGATACTTCATCTTGTGAACGTACATTGTAGTTCTCCTTGGGGACTGACAGTTGTACTTAGAAAATAACAGGCTACTACATCCCCATATTTGAACTCCGCCTAGTGCATAAGCCGCTATTTTTTTGTTCAGACTGCAATAACTTCTTCATACTAATTCAGAATCCGGTGAGACTTCGACCAATTAACTCCCACCTAAATTACGGACAATATGGAATACTCAGATACTTCATCTTGTGAACGCATACTGTAGTTCTCCAAGGGCACTGACAGTTGTACTTAGAAAATAACAGGCTACCACATCCCCATATTTGAACTCCGCCTAGTGTAGAAGCCGCTATTTTTTTGGTTCAGACTGTAATAACTTCTACATACTAATTCAGAATCCGGTGAGACTTCGACCAATTAACTCCCACCTAAATTACGGACAATATGGAACACTCGGATACTTCATCTTGTGAACGCATACTGTAGTTCTCAATAGGCACTAACAGTTGTACTTAGAAAATAACAGGATACCACATCCCCATATTTGGACTCCGCCTTGTGCAGAAACCGCTATTTTTTTTGTTCATGCTAATTCAGAATCCGATGAGACTTCGACCAATTAATTCCCACCTAAATTACGGACAATATGGAACACTCGGATATTTCATCTTGTGAACGCATACTGTAGTTCTCCATGGGCACTGACAGTTGTACATAGAAAATAACAGGATACTACATCCCCATATTTGAACTCCGCCTAGTGCAGAGCCGCTAATTTTTTTGTTCAGACTGCAATATTTTCTTCATACTAACTCGGAAACCGAAGAGACTTCGACCGATTAACTCCCACCTAAATTACAGACAATTTGAAACACTCGGATACTTCATCTTGTGAACGTACACTGTAGTTCTCCATGGAGACTGAAAGTTGTACTTAGAAAATAACAGGCTACCACATCCCAATATTTGAATTCCGCCTAGTGCAGAAGCCGCTATTTTTTTTGTTCAGACTGCAATAACTTCTTCATAATAATTCAGAATCCGGTGAGACTTCGACCAATTAACTCTTACCTTAATTACAGACAATATGGAACAGTCGGATACTTCATCTTGTGAACGCATACTGTAGTTCTCCATGCGCACTGACAGTTGTACTTAGAAAATAACAGGATACCACATCCCCATATTTGAACTCCGCTTAGTGCAGAAGCCGCTATTTTTTGTTCAGACTATAAAACTTCTTCATACTAATTCAGAATCCGGTGAGACTTCAACCAATTAACTCCCACCTAAATTACGGACAATATGAAACACTCAGATACTTAATCTTGTGAACGCATACTATAGTTCTCCATGGGCACTAACAGTTGTACTTAGAAAATAAGAAGATAACTCATCCCCATATTTGAACTCCGCCTAGTGCAGAAGCCGCTATTTTTTTGTTCAGACTGCAATAACTTCTTCATAATAATTCGGAATCCGGCGAGACTTCGACCGATTGACTCACATCTAAATTACGGACAATATGAAACACTCGGATACTTCATCTTGTGAACGTACACTGTAGTTCTCCATGGGGACTGACAGTTGTACTTAGAAAATAACAGGCTACCACATCCCCATATTTGAACTCCGCCTAGTGCAGAAGCCACAATTTTTTTGTTCAGACTATAATAACTTCTTCATACTAATTCAGAATCTGGTTAGAATTTGACCAATTAACTCCCACCTAAATTACGGATAATATGGAACACTCGGATACTTCATCTTGTGATCGCATATTGTAGTTCTCCATGGGCACTGATAGTTGCACTTAGAAAATAACAGGATACAACATCTCCATATTTGAACTCCGCCTAGTGCAGAAGCCGCTATTTTTTTGTTCAGACTGCAATAACATCTTCATACTAATTCAGAATCCGGCGAGAGTTCGACTAATTAACTCCCACCTAAATTACGGACAATATGGAACACTCGGATACTTCATCTTGTGAACGCATACTGTAGTTCTCCATGGGCGCTGACAGTTGTACTTAGAAAATAACAGGATACCACATCCCCATATTTGAACTCCGCCTAGTGAAGAAGCCGCTATTTCTTTTGTTCAGACAGCAATAACTTCATCATACTAATTTAGAATCCGAAGAGACTTCGACCTATTAACTCTCACCTAAATTACGGACAATATGAAACACTCGGATACTTCATCTTGTGAACGTACACTGTAGTTCTCCATGGAGACTGAAAGTTGTACTTAGAAAATAACAGGATACCACATCCCCATATTTGAACTCTGCCTAGTGTAGAAGCCGCTATTTCTTTTGTTCAGACTGCAATAACTTCTTCAAACTAATTCAGAATCCGGTGAGACTTCGACCTATTAACTCTCACCTAAATTACGGACAATATGAAACACTCGGATACTTCATCTTGTGAACGTACACTGTAGTTCTCCATGGAGACTGACAGTTGTACTTAGAAAATAACAGGATACCACATCCCCATATTTGAACTCTGCCTAGTGCAGAACCCGCTATTTTTTTTGCTCAGACTGCAATATTTTCTTCATACTAACTCGGAATCCGATGAGACTTCGACTGATTAACTCCCACCAAAATTACGGTCAATATGAAACACTCGAATACTTCATCTTGTGAACGTACACTGTACTTCTCCATGGGGACTGACAGTTGTAGTTAGAGAATAACAGGTTACCACATCCCCATATTTGAAGTTCGCCTAGTGCAAAACCCGCTATTTTTTTTGTTCAAACTGCAATAACTTCTTCATAATAATTCCGAATACGGCGAGACTTCGACCAATTAACTCCCACCTAAATTACGGACAATATGGAACACTCGGATACTTCATCTTGTGAACGCATACTGTAGTTCTCCATGGGCACTAACAGTTGTACTTAGAAAATAACAGGATACCACATCCCCATATTTGAACTCCGCCTAGTGCAGAAGCCGCTATTTTTTTTGTTCAGACTGCAATAACTTCTTCATAATAATTCGGAATCCGGCGAGACTTCGACCGATTAACTCCCTCCTAAATTACGGACAATATGAAACACTCGAATACTTCATCTTGTGAACGTACACTATAGTTCTCCATGGGGACTGACAGTTGTACTTAGAAAATAACAGGCTACCACATCCCCATATTTGAACTCCGCCCAGTGCAGAAGCCGCTATTTTTTTTGTTCAGACTGCAATAACTTCTTCATACTAATTTAGAATCTGGTGAGAATTCGACCAATTAACTCCCACCTAAATTTCGAACAATATGGAACACTCGGATACTTCATCTTGTGAACGCATACTTTAGTTCTCCATGGGCACTGACAGTTGTGCTTAGAAAATAACAGGATACCACATCCCTATATTTGAACTCCGCCTAGTGCAGAAGCCGCTTTTTTTTGTTCAGACTGCAATATTTTCTTCATACTAACTCGGAATCCGGCGAGACTTCGACCGATTAACTCCCACCTAAATTACGGACAATATGGAATACTCGGATACCTCATCTTGTTAACGCATACTGTAGATTTCCATTGGCACTAATAGTTGCACTTAGAAAATAACAGGATACAACATCTCCATATTTGAACTCCGCCTAGTGCTGAAGCCGCTATTTTTTTTCCAGACTGCAATAACATCTTCATACTAATTCAGAATTCGGCGAGATTTCGACTAATTAACTCCCACCTAAATTACGGATAATATGGAATACTCAGATACTTCATCTTGTGAACGCATACTGTAGTTCTCCATGGGCACTGACAGTTGTACTTAGAAAATAACAGGATACCACATCCCCATATTTGAACTCCGCCTTGTGTAGAAGCCACAATTTTTTTGTTCAGACTACAATAACTTCTTCATACTAATTCAAAATCCGGTGAGACTTCGACCAATTAACTCCCACCTAAATTATGGACAATATGGAACACTCGGATACTTCATCTTGTGAACGCATACTGTGGTTCTCCATGGGGATTGATAGTTGTACTTAGAAAATAACGGGTTACTACATCCCCATATTTGAACTCCACCTAGTGCAGAAGCCGCTATTTTTTTTGTTCAGACTGCAATAACTTCTTCATAATAATTTGGAATCCGGCGAGACTTCGACCGATTAACTCCCATCTAAATTACGGACAATATAAAACACTCGGATACTTCATCCTGTGAACGTACACTGTAGTTCTCCATGGGGACTGGCAGTTGTACTTAGAAAATAACAGGATACCACATCCCCATATTTGCACTCCGCCTACTGCAGAAGCCGCTATTTTTTTTGTTCAGACTGCAATAACTTCTTTATATTAATTCAGAATCCGGTGAGACTTCGACCGATTAACTCTCACCTAAATTACGGACAATATGAAACACTCGGATACTTCATCTTGAGAACGTACATTGTAGTTCTCCATGGAGACTGACAGTTGTACTTAGAAAATAACAGGCTACTACATCCCCATATTTGAACTCCGCATAGTGCAGAAGCCGCTATTTTTTTTGTTCAGACTGCAATATTTTCTTCATACTAACTCGAAATCCGGCGAGACTTCAACTGATTAAGTCCCACCAAAATTACGGTCAATATGAAACACTCGGATACTTCATCTTGTGAACGTACACTGTAGTTCTCCATGGGGACTGACAGTTGTACTTTGAAAATAACAGGCTACGACATTCCCATATTTGAACTCCGACTAGTGCAGAAGCCGCTATTTTTTTTGTTCAGACTGCAATAACTTCTTCATACTAATTCAGAATCCGGTGAGACTTCGACCAATTAACTCCCACCTAAATTACGAACAATATGGAACACTCGGATATTTCATCTTGTGAACGCATACTGTAGTTCTCTATGGGCACTGACAGTTGTACTTAGGAAATAACAGGATACCACATCCCCATATTTGAACTCCGCCTAGTGCAAAAGCCGCTATTTTTTTTGTTCAGTCTTCAATAACTTCTTCATACTAATTCATAATCCGGTGAGACTTCGACCGATTAACTCTCACCTAAATTACGGACAATATGAAACACTCCGATACTTCATCTTGTGAACGTACACTATAGTTCTCCATGCAGACTGATAGTTGTACTTAGAAAATAACAGGCTACCACATCCCCATATTTGAACTCCGCCTAGTGCAGAAGCCGCTATTTTTTTGTTCAGACTGCAATATTTTCTTCATACTAACTCGATTTTCTTCATACTAACTCGCAATACGGCGAGACTTCGACTGATTAACTCCCACCAAAATTACGGTCAATATGGAACACTCGGATACTTCATCTTGTGAACGTACACTGTAGTTCTCCATGGGGACTGACAGTTGTACTTATAGAATAACAGGTTACCACATCCCCATATTTTAAGTCCGCCTAGTGCAAAAGCCGCTATTTTTTTTGTTCAGACTGCAATAACTTTTTCATAATAATTCCGAATCCGGGACAGTTGTACTTACAAAATGACAGGATACCACATCCCCATATTTGAACTCCGCCTAGTGCAGAAGCCGCTATGTTTTGGTTCATACTGCAATAACTTCTTCATAATAATTCGTAATCCGGCAAGACTACGACCGATTAACTCCCACCTAAATTACGGACAATATGGAACACTCGAATACTTCATCTTGTGAACGCATACTGTAGTTCTCCATGGGCACTGACAGTTGTACTTAGAAAATAACATGATACCACATCCCCATATTTGAACTCCTCCTAGTGCAAAAGAAGCTATTTTTTTGTTCAGACTACAATAACTTCTTCACACTAATTTAGAATCAGGTGAGACTTCGACCAATTAACTCCCACCTAAATTACGGACAATATTGAACACTCGGATACTTCATCTTGTGAACGCATACTGTAGTTCTCCATGGGCACTAACAGTTGTACTTAGAAAATAACAGGATACCACGTCCTCTTATTTGAACTCCGCCTAGTACAGAAGCCGATATTTTTTTTGTTCAGACTACAATATTTTCTTCATACTAACTCGTAATCTGGCGAGGCTTCGACCGATTAACTCCCACCTAAATTACGGACAATATGAAACACTCGGGTACTTCATCTTGTAAACGTACACTGTAGTTCTCCATGGGGACTGAAAATTGTACTTTGAAAATAACAGACTAGCACATCCCCATATTTGAACTCCGCATAGTGCAGAAGCCGCTATTTTTTTTGTTCAGACTGCAATAACTTCTTCATGTTAATTCAGAATCCGGTGAGACTTCGACCAATTAACTCCCACCAAAATTACGGACAATATGGAACACTCGAATACTTCATCTTGTGAACGCAAACTGTAGTTCTCCATGTGCACTGACAGTTGTACTTAGAAAATAAAAGGATGCCACATCCCCATATTTGACATTCCATCTTGTGAACGCATAGTGTAGTTCTCCATTGGCACTGACAGTTGTACTTAGAAAATAACAGGATACAACATCGCCATATTTGAACTCCGCTTAGTGAAGAAGCCGCTATTTTTTTTGTTCAGACTGCAATATTTTCTTCAGACTAACCCGGAATCCGGCGAGACTTCGACCGATTAACTCCCACCTAAATTACGGACAATATGAAACACTTGGATACTTCATCTTCTAAACGTACACTGTAGTTCTCTTTGGGGACTGACAGTTGTACTTAGAAAATAACAGGCTACCACATCCCCATATTTGAACTCCGCATAGTGCAGAAGCCGCTATATTTTTTGTTCAGACTGTAATATTTTCTTCATACTAACTCGAAATCCGGCGAGACTTCGACTGATTAAGTCCCACCAAAATTACGGTCAATATGAAACACTCGGATACTTCATCTTGTGAACGTACACTGTAGTTCTCCATGGGGACTGACAGTTGTACTTTGAAAATAACAGGCTACTACATCCCCATATAGGAACTCCGCCAAGTGCAGAAGCCGCTATTTTTTTTGTTCAAACTGCAATAACTTCTTCATACTAATTCAGAATCCGGTGAGACTTCGACCAATTAACTCCCACCTAAATTACGGACAATATGGAACACGGATACTTCATCTTGTGAACGCATACTGTAGTTCTCTATGGGCACTGATAGTTGTACTTAGAAAATAACAGGATACCACATCCCCATATTTGAACTCCGCCTAGTGCAGAAGCCGCTATTTTTTTTGTTCAGTCTTCAATAACTTCTTCATACTAATTCAGAATCCGGTGAGAATTCGACTGATTAACTCTCACCTAAATTACGGACAATATGAAACACTCGGATACTTCATCTTGTGAACGTACACTGTAGTTCTCCATGCAGACTGACAGTTGTACTTAGAAAATAACAGGCTACGACATCCCCATATTTGAACTCCGCCTAGTGCAGAAGCCGCTATTTTTTTTGTTCAGACTGCAATATTTTCTTCATACTAACTCGATTTTCTTCATACTAACTCGGAATCCGGCGAGACTTCGACTGATTAACTCCCACCAAAATTACGGTCAATATGAAACACTCGGATACTTCATCTTGTGAACGTACACTGTAGTTCTCCATGGGGACTGACAGTTGTACTTATAGAATAACAGGTTACCACATCCCCATATTTGAACTCCGCCTAGTGCAAAAGCCGCTATTTTTTTTATTCAGACTGCAATAACTTCTTCATAATAATTCCGAATATGGTGAGACTTCGACAATTAACTCCCACCAAAATTACGAACAATATGAAACACTCGGATACTTAATCTTGTGAACGCATAGTGTAGTTCTCAATGGGCACTGACAGTTGGACTTAGAAAATGACAGGATACCACATCCTCATATTTTAACTCCGCCTAGTGCAGAAGCCGCTATTTTTTGGTTCAGACTGCAATAACTTCTTCATAATAATTCGTAATCCGGCGAGACTACGACCGATTAACTCCCACCTAAATTACGGACAATATGGAATACTCGGATACCTCATCTTGTGAACGCATACTGTAGTTCTCCTTGGGCACTGACAGTTGTACTTAGAAAATAACAGGATACAACAGCGCCATATTTGAACTCCGCCTAGTGTAGAAGCCGCTATTTTTTTTGTTCTGACTGCAATATTTTCTTCATACTAACTCGAAATCCGGCAAGACTTCGACTGATTAACTCCCACCTAAATTACGGACAATATGAAACACTCGGATACTTCATCTTGTGAACGTACACTGTAGTTCTCCTTGGGGACTGACAGTTGTACTTAGAAAATAACAGGCTACTACATCCCCATATTTGAACTCCGCCTAGTGCAGAAGCCGCTATTTTTTTGTTCAGACTGCACTAATTTCTTCATTCTAATTCAGAATCCGGCGAGACTTCGACCGATTAACTCCCACCTAAATTGCGGACAATATGGAACACTCGGATACTTCATCTTGTGAACGTACACTATAGTTCTACATGGGGACTGACAGTTGTACTTAGAAAATAACAGGATACCACATCCCCATATTTGACCTCCGCCTAGTGTAGAAGCCGCTATTTTTTTGTTCAGACTGCAATAACTTCTTCATAATAATTCAGAATCCGGTGAGACTTCGACCAATTAACTCCCACCTAAATTACGGACAATATGGAACACTCGAATACTTCATCTTATGAACGCATACTGTAGTTCTCCATTGGCACTGACAGTTGTACTTAGAAAATAACATGATACCACATCCCCATATTTGAACTCCTCCTAGTGCAAAAGAAGCTATTTTTTTGTTCAGACTGCAATAACTTCTTCATACTAATTTAGAATCCGGTGAGACTTCGACCAATTAACTCCCACCTAAATTACGGACAATATTGAACACTCGGATACTTCATCTTGTGAACGCATACTGTAGTTCTCCATGGGCACTAACAGTTGTACTTAGAAAATAACAGGATACCACGTCCTCTTATTTGAACTCCGCCTAGTACAGAAGCCGATATTTTTTTTGTTCAGACTGCAATATTTTCTTCATACTAACTCGTAATCGGGCGAGACTTCGACCGATTAACTCCCACCTAAATTACGGACAATATGAAACGCTCGGGTACTTCATCTTGTAAACGTACACTGTAGTTCTCCATGGGGACTGACAATTGTACTTTGAAAATAACAGACTAGCACATCCCCATATTTGAACTCCGCCTAGTGCAGAAGCCGCTATTTTTATTGTTCAGACTGCAATAACTTCTTCATGTTAATTCAGAATCCGGTGAGACTTCGACCAATTAACTCCCACCAAAATTACGGACAATATGGAACACTCGAATACTTCATCTTGTGAACGCAAACTGTAGTTCTCCATGTGCACTGACAGTTGTACTTAGAAAATAAAAGGATGCCACATCCCCATATTTGACATTCCATCTTGTGAACGCATAGTGTAGTTCTCCATGGGCACTGACAGTTGTACTTAGAAAATAACAGAATACAACATCGCCATATTTGAACTCCGCTTAGTGAAGAAGCCGCTATTTTTTTTGTTCAGACTGCAATATTTTCTTCATACTAACCCGGAATCCGGCGAGACTTCGACCGATTAACTCCCACCTAAATTACGGACAATATGAAACACTCGGATACTTCATCTTCAGAACGTACACTGTAGTTCTCTTGGGGGACTGACAATTGTACTTAGAAAATAACAGGCTACTACATCCCCATATTTGAACTCCGCCTAGTGCAGAAGCCGCTATTTTTTTTGTTCAGACTGCAATAACTTATTCATACTAATTCGGAATCCGGTGAGACTTCAACCAATTAACTCCCATCTAAATTACGGACAATATGAAACACTCGGATACTTCATCTTGTGAATGCATACTGTTGTTCTCGATGGGCACAGACAGTTGTACTTAGAAAATAACAGGATACCACATCCCCATATTTGAACTCCGCCTAGTGTAGAAGCCGCTATTTTTTTGTTCAGACTGCAATAACTTCTTCATACTAATTTAGAATCTAGTGAGACTTCGAACGATTAACTATCACCTAAATTACGGACAATATGAAACACTCGGATACTTCATCTTGTGAACGTACACTGTAGTTCTCCATGGAGACTAACAGTTGTACTTAGAAAATAACAGACTACCACATCCCCATATTTGAACTCTGCCTAGTGCAGAAGCCGCTATTTTTTTGTTCAAACTGCAATATTTTCTTCGTACTAACTCGGAATCCGGCGAGACTTAGACTGATTAACTCCCACCAAAATTACGGTCAATATGAAACACTCGGATACTTCATCTTGTGATCGTACACTGTAGTTCTCCATGGGGACTGACAGTTGTACTTATAGAATAACAGGTTACCACATCCCCATATTTGAAGTCCGCCTAGTGCAAAAGCCGCTATTTTTTTTGTTCAGACTGCAATAACTTCTTCATAATAATTCCGAATACGGCGAGACTTCGACCAATTAACTCCCACCTAAATTACGGACAATATGGAACACTCGGATACTTAATCTTGTAAACGCATACTGTAGTTTTCCATAGGCACTAACAGTTGTACTTAGAAAATAACAGGATACCACATCCCCATATTTGAACTCCGCCTAGTGCAGAAGCCGCTATTTTTTTGTTCAGACTGCAATAACTTCTTCATAATAATTCGAAATCTGGCGAGACTTCGACCGATTAACTCCCACCTAAATTACGGACAATATGAAACACTCGGATACTTCATCTTGTGAACGTACACTGTAGTTCTCCATGGGGATTGACAGTTGTACTTAGAAAATAACAGGCTACCACATCCCCATATTTGAACTCCGCCTATTGCAGAAGCCGCTATTTTTTTTGTTCAGACTGCAATATTTTCTTCATACTAACTTGGAATCCGGCGAGACTTCGACCGATTAACTACCACCTAAATTACGGACAATATGAAACACTCGGATACTTCATCTTGTGAACGCATATTGTAGTTCTCCATGGGCACTGACAGTTGTACTTAGAAAACAACAGGATACAACATCCCCATATTTGAACTCCGCCTAGTGCAAAAGCCACTATATTTTTTGTTCAGACTACAATAACTTCTTCATACTAATTCAGAATCCTGTGAGACTTTGACCGATTAACTCCCACCTAAATTACGGACAATATGAAACACTCGGATACTTCATCTTGTGAACGTACACTGTAGTTCTCCATGGGGAATGACAGTTGTACTTAGAAAATAACAGGCAACCACATCCCCATATTTGAACTCCGCCTAGTGCAGAAGCCGCTATTTTTTTTGTTCAGACTGCAATAACTTCTTCATAATAATTCAGAATACGGTGAGACTTCGACCAATTAACTCCCACCTAAATTACGGACAATATGGAACACTCAGATACTTCATCTTGTGAACGTACACTGTAGTTCTCCATGGGGACTGACAGTAGTACTTAGAAAATAACAGGCAACCACATCCCCATATTTGAACTCCGCCTAGTGCAGAAGCCGCTATTTTTTTTGTTCAGACTGCAATAACTTCTTCATACTAATTCAGAATCCGGTGGGACTTCGACCAATTAACTTCCACCTAAATTACGGACAATATGAAACACTCGGATACTTCATCTTGTGAACGCATATTGTAGTTCTCCCTGGGCACTAACAGTTGTACTTAGAAAATAACTGTATACCATATCCCCATATTTGAACTCCGCCTAGTACTGGAGCTGCTATTTTTTTTGTTCAGACTGCAATATTTTCTTCATACTAACTCAGAATCCGGCGAGACTTCGACCGATTAACTCCCACCTAAATTACGGACAATATGAAACACTTGGATACTTCATCTTGTGAACGTACACTATAGTTCTCCTCGGGAACAGACAGTTGTACTTAGAAAATAACAGGCTACCACATCCCCATATTTGAACTCCGCCTAGTGCAGAAGCCGCTATTTTTTTTGTTCAGACTGCAATAACTTCTTCATAATAATTCAGAGTTCGGTGAGACTTCGACCAATTAACTCCCACCCAAATTACGGACAATATGGAACACTCGGATACTTCATCTTGTGAACGAATACTGTAGTTCTCCATGTGCACTGACAGTTGTACTTAGAAAATAACAGGATACCACATCCCCATATTTGAACTCCGCCTAGTGCAGAAGCCGCTATTTTTTTGTTCAGACTGCAATAACTTCCTCATACTAATTCAAAATCCGGTGAGACTTCGACCAATTAACTACCACCTAAATTACGGACAATATGGAACACTCGGATACTTCATCTTGTGAACGCATAGTGTAGTTCTCCGTGGGCACTGACAGTTGTACTTTGAAAATAACAGAATACCACATCCCCATATTTGAACTCCGCCTAGTACTGAAGCCGCTATTTTTTTTGTTCAGACTGCAATATTTTCTTCATACTAACCCGGAATCCGGCGAGACTTCGACCGATTAACTCCCACCTAAATTACGGACAATATGAAACACTCGGATACTTCATCTTCAGAACGTACACTGTAGTTCTCTTGGGGGACTGACAATTGTACTTAGAAAATAACAGGCTACTACATCCCCATATTTGAACTCCGCCTAGTGCAGAAGCCGCTATTTTTTTTGTTCAGACTGCAATAACTTATTCATACTAATTCGGAATCCGGTGAGACTTCAACCAATTAACTCCCATCTAAATTACGGACAATATGAAACACTCGGATACTTCATCTTGTGAATGCATACTGTTGTTCTTGATGGGCACAGACAGTTGTACTTAGAAAATAATAGGATACCACATCCCCATATTTGAACTCCGCCTAGTGTAGAAGCCGCTATTTTTTTGTTCAGACTGCAATAACTTCTTCATACTAATTTAGAATCTAGTGAGACTTCGAACGATTAACTATCACCTAAATTACGGACAATATGAAACACTCGGATACTTCATCTTGTGAACGTACACTGTAGTTCTCCATGGAGACTAACAGTTGTACTTAGAAAATAACAGACTACCACATCCCCATATTTGAACTCCGCCTAGTGCAGAAGCCGCTATTTTTTTGTTCAAACTGCAATATTTTCTTCGTACTAACTCGGAATCCGGCGAGACTTAGACTGATTAACTCCCACCAAAATTACGGTCAATATGAAACACTCGGATACTTCATCTTGTGATCGTACACTGTAGTTCTCCATGGGGACTGACAGTTGTACTTAGAGAATAACAGGTTACCACATCCCCATATTTGAAGTCCGCCTAGTGCAAAAGCCGCTATTTTTTTGTTCAGACTGCAATAACTTCTTCATAATAATTCCGAATACGGCGAGACTTCGACCAATTAACTCCCACCTAAATTACGGACAATATGGAACACTCGGATACTTAATCTTGTAAACGCATACTGTAGTTTTCCATAGGCACTAACAGTTGTACTTAGAAAATAACAGGATACCACATCCCCATATTTGAACTCCGCCTAGTGCAGAAGCCGCTATTTCTTTGTTCAGACTGCAATAACTTCTTCATAATAATTCGGAATCTGGCGAGACTTCGACCGATTAACTCCCACCTAAATTACGGACAATATGAAACACTCGGATACTTCATCTTGTGAACGTACACTGTAGTTCTCCATGGGGATTGACAGTTGTACTTAGAAAATAACAGGCTACCACATCCCCATATTTGAACTCCGCCTATTGCAGAAGCCGCTATTTTTTTTGTTCAGACTGCAATATTTTCTTCATACTAACTTGGAATCCGGTGAGACTTCGACCGATTAACTACCACCTAAATTACGGACAATATGAAACACTCGGATACTTCATCTTGTGAACGCATATTGTAGTTCTCCATGGGCACTGACAGTTGTACTTAGAAAACAACAGGATACAACATCCCCATATTTGAACTCCGCCTAGTGCAAAAGCCACTATATTTTTTGTTCAGACTACAATAACTTCTTCATACTAATTCAGAATCCTGTGAGACTTTGACCGATTAACTCCCACCTAAATTACGGACAATATGAAACACTCGGATACTTCATCTTGTGAACGTACACTGTAGTTCTCCATGGGGACTGACAGTTGTACTTAGAAAATAACAGGCAACCACATCCCCATATTTGAACTCCGCCTAGTGCAGAAGCCGCTATTTTTTTTGTTCAGACTGCAATAACTTCTTCATAATAATTCAGAATACGGTGAGACTTCGACCAATTAACTCCCACCTAAATTACGGACAATATGTAAAACTCAGATACTTCATCTTGTGAACGTACACTGTAGTTCTCCATGGGGACTGACAGTAGTACTTAGAAAATAACAGGCAACCACATCCCCATATTTGAACTCCGCCTAGTGCAGAAGCCGCTATTTTTTTTGTTCAGACTGCAATAACTTCTTCATACTAATTCAGAATCCGGTGGGACTTCGACCAATTAACTTCCACCTAAATTACGGACAATATGAAACACTCGGATACTTCATCTTGTGAACGCATATTGTAGTTCTCCCTGGGCACTAACAGTTGTACTTAGAAAATAACTGTATACCATATCCCCATATTTGAACTCCGCCTAGTACTGGAGCTGCTATTTTTTTTGTTCAGACTGCAATATTTTCTTCATACTAACTCAGAATCCGGCGAGACTTCGACCGATTAACTCCCACCTAAATTACGGACAATATGAAACACTTGGATACTTCATCTTGTGAACGTACACTATAGTTCTCCTCGGGAACAGACAGTTGTACTTAGAAAATAACAGGCTACCACATCCCCATATTTGAACTCCGCCTAGTGCAGAAGCCGCTATTTTTTTTGTTCAGACTGCAATAACTTCTTCATAATAATTCAGAGTCCGGTGAGACTTCGACCAATTAACTCCCACCCAAATTACGGACAATATGGAACACTCGGATACTTCATCTTGTGAACGAATACTGTAGTTCTCCATGTGCACTGACAGTTGTACTTAGAAAATAACAGGATACCACATCCCCATATTTGAACTCCGCCTAGTGCAGAAGCCGCTATTTTTTTGTTCAGACTGCAATAACTTCCTCATACTAATTCAAAATCCGGTGAGACTTCGACCAATTAACTCCCACCTAAATTACGGACAATATGGAACACTCGGATACTTCATCTTGTGAACGCATACTGTAATTCTCCGTGGGAACTGACAGTTGTACTAAGAAAATAATAGGATACCACATCCCCATATTTGAACTCCGCCTAGTACTGAAGCCGCTATTTTTTTTGTTCAGACTGCAATATTTTCTTCATACTAACCCGGAATCCGGCGAGACTTCGACCGATTAACTCCCACCTAAATTACGGACAATATGAAACACTCGGATACTTCATCTTCAGAACGTACACTGTAGTTCTCTTGGGGGACTGACAATTGTACTTAGAAAATAACAGGCTAATACATCCCCATATTTGAACTCCGCCTAGTGCAGAAGCCGCTATTTTTTTTGTTCAGACTGCAATAACTTATTCATACTAATTCGGAATCCGGTGAGACTTCAACCAATTAACTCCCATCTAAATTACGGACAATATGAAACACTCGGATACTTCATCTTGTGAATGCATACTGTTGTTCTCGATGGGCACAGACAGTTGTACTTAGAAAATAACAGGATACCACATCCCCATATTTGAACTCCGCCTAGTGTAGAAGCCGCTATTTTTTTGTTCAGACTGCAATAACTTCTCCATACTAATTTAGAATCTAGTGAGACTTCGAACGATTAACTATCACCTAAATTACGGACAATATGAAACACTCGGATACTTCATCTTGTGAACGTACACTGTAGTTCTCCATGGAGACTAACAGTTGTACTTAGAAAATAACAGACTACCACATCCCCATATTTGAACTCCGCCTAGTGCAGAAGCCGCTATTTTTTTGTTCAAACTGCAATATTTTCTTCGTACTAACTCGGAATCCGGCGAGACTTAGACTGATTAACTCCCACCAAAATTACGGTCAATATGAAACACTCGGATACTTCATCTTGTGATCGTACACTGTAGTTCTCCATGGGGACTGACAGTTGTACTTAGAGAATAACAGGTTACCACATCCCCATATTTGAAGTCCGCCTAGTGCAAAAGCCGCTATTTTTTTGTTCAGACTGCAATAACTTCTTCATAATAATTCCGAATACGTCGAGACTTCGACCAATTAACTCCCACCTAAATTACGGACAATATGGAACACTCGGATACTTAATCTTGTAAACGCATACTGTAGTTTTCCATAGGCACTAACAGTTGTACTTAGAAAATAACAGGATACCACATCCCCATATTTGAACTCCGCCTAGTGCAGAAGCCGCTATTTTTTTGTTCAGACTGCAATAACTTCTTCATAATAATTCGGAATCTGGCGAGACTTCGACCGATTAACTCCCACCTAAATTACGGACAATATGAAACACTCGGATACTTCATCTTGTGAACGTACACTGTTGTTCTCCATGGGGATTGACAGTTGTACTTAGAAAATAACAGGCTACCACATCCCCATATTTGAACTCCGCCTATTGCAGAAGCCGCTATTTTTTTTGTTCAGACTGCAATATTTTCTTCATACTAACTTGGAATCCGGCGAGACTTCGACCGATTAACTACCACCTAAATTACGGACAATATGAAACACTCGGATACTTCATCTTGTGAACGCATATTGTAGTTCTCCATGGGCACTGACAGTTGTACTTAGAAAACAACAGGATACAACATCCCCATATTTGAACTCCGCCTAGTGCAAAAGCCACTATATTTTTTGTTCAGACTACAATAACTTCTTCATACTAATTCAGAATCCTGTGAGACTTTGACCGATTAACTCCCACCTAAATTACGGACAATATGAAACACTCGGATACTTCATCTTGTGAACGTACACTGTAGTTCTCCATGGGGACTGACAGTTGTACTTAGAAAATAACAGGCAACCACATCCCCATATTTGAACTCCGCCTAGTGCAGAAGCCGCTATTTTTTTTGTTCAGACTGCAATAACTTCTTCATAATAATTCAGAATACGGTGAGACTTCGACCAATTAACTCCCACCTAAATTACGGACAATATGGAACACTCAGATACTTCATCTTGTGAACGTACACTGTAGTTCTCCATAGGGACTGACAGTAGTACTTAGAAAATAACAGGCAACCACATCCCCATATTTGAACTCCGCCTAGTGCAGAAGCCGCTATTTTTTTTGTTCAGACTGCAATAACTTCTTCATACTAATTCAGAATCCGGTGGGACTTCGACCAATTAACTTCCACCTAAATTACGGACAATATGAAACACTCGGATACTTCATCTTGTGAACGCATATTGTAGTTCTCCCTGGGCACTAACAGTTGTACTTAGAAAATAACTGTATACCATATCCCCATATTTGAACTCCGCCTAGTACTGGAGCTGCTATTTTTTTGTTCAGACTGCAATATTTTCTTCATACTAACTCAGAATCCGGCGAGACTTCGACCGATTAACTCCCACCAAAATTACGGACAATATGAAACACTTGGATACTTCATCTTGTGAACGTACACTATAGTTCTCCTCGGGAACAGACAGTTGTACTTAGAAAATAACAGGCTACCACATCCCCATATTTGAACTCCGCCTAGTGCAGAAGCCGCTATTTTTTTTGTTCAGACTGCAATAACTTCTTCATAATAATTCAGAGTCCGGTGAGACTTCGACCAATTAACTCCCACCCAAATTACGGACAATATGGAACACTCGGATACTTCATCTTGTGAACGAATACTGTAGTTCTCCATGTGCACTGACAGTTGTACTTAGAAAATAACAGGATACCACATCCCCATATTTGAACTCCGCCTAGTGCAGAAGCCGCTATTTTTTTGTTCAGACTGCAATAACTTCCTCATACTAATTCAAAATCCGGTGAGACTTCGACCAATTAACTCCCACCTAAATTACGGACAATATGGAACACTCGGATACTTCATCTTGTGAACGCATACTGTAATTCTCCGTGGAAACTGACAGTTGTACTAAGAAAATAATAGGATACCACATCCCCATATTTGAACTCCGTCTAGTACTGAAGCCGCTATTTTTTTTGTTCAGACTGCAATATTTTCTTCATACTAACCCGGAATCCGGCGAGACTTCGACCGATTAACTCCCACCTAAATTACGGACAATATGAAACACTCGGATACTTCATCTTCAGAACGTACACTGTAGTTCTCTTGGGGGACTGACAATTGTACTTAGAAAATAACAGGCTAATACATCCCCATATTTGAACTCCGCCTAGTGCAGAAGCCGCTATTTTTTTTGTTCAGACTGCAATAACTTATTCATACTAATTCGGAATCCGGTGAGACTTCAACCAATTAACTCCCATCTAAATTACGGACAATATGAAACACTCGGATACTTCATCTTGTGAATGCATACTGTTGTTCTCGATGGGCACAGACAGTTGTACTTAGAAAATAACAGGATACCACATCCCCATATTTGAACTCCGCCTAGTGTAGAAGCCGCTATTTTTTTGTTCAGACTGCAATAACTTCTTCATACTAATTTAGAATCTAGTGAGACTTCGAACGATTAACTATCACCTAAATTACGGACAATATGAAACACTCGGATACTTCATCTTGTGAACGTACACTGTAGTTCTCCATGGAGACTAACAGTTGTACTTAGAAAATAACAGACTACCACATCCCCATATTTGAACTCCGCCTAGTGCAGAAGCCGCTATTTTTTTGTTCAAACTGCAATATTTTCTTCGTACTAACTCGGAATCCGGCGAGACTTAGACTGATTAACTCCCACCAAAATTACGGTCAATATGAAACACTCGGATACTTCATCTTGTGATCGTACACTGTAGTTCTCCATGGGGACTGACAGTTGTACTTAGAGAATAACAGGTTACCACATCCCCATATTTGAAGTCCGCCTAGTGCAAAAGCCGCTATTTTTTTGTTCAGACTGCAATAACTTCTTCATAATAATTCCGAATACGGCGAGACTTCGACCAATTAACTCCCACCTAAATTACGGACAATATGGAACACTCGGATACTTAATCTTGTAAACGCATACTGTAGTTTTCCATAGGCACTAACAGTTGTACTTAGAAAATAACAGGATACCACATCCCCATATTTGAACTCCGCCTAGTGCAGAAGCCGCTATTTTTTTGTTCAGACTGCAATAACTTCATCATAATAATTCGGAATCTGGCGAGACTTCGACCGATTAACTCCCACCTAAATTACGGACAATATGAAACACTCGGATACTTCATCTTGTGAACGTACACTGTAGTTCTCCATGGGGATTGACAGTTGTACTTAGAAAATAACAGGCTACCACATCCCCATATTTGAACTCCGCCTATTGCAGAAGCCGCTATTTTTTTTGTTCAGACTGCAATATTTTCTTCATACTAACTTGGAATCCGGCGAGACTTCGACCGATTAACTACCACCTAAATTACGGACAATATGAAACACTCGGATACTTCATCTTGTGAACGCATATTGTAGTTCTCCATGGGCACTGACAGTTGTACTTAGAAAACAACAGGATACAACATCCCCATATTTGAACTCCGCCTAGTGCAAAAGCCACTATATTTTTTGTTCAGACTACAATAACTTCTTCATACTAATTCAGAATCCTGTGAGACTTTGACCGATTAACTCCCACCTAAATTACGGACAATATGAAACACTCGGATACTTCATCTTGTGAACGTACACTGTAGTTCTCCATGGGGACTGACAGTTGTACTTAGAAAATAACAGGCAACCACATCCCCATTTTTGAACTCCGCCTAGTGCAGAAGCCGCTATTTTTTTTGTTCAGACTGCAATAACTTCTTCATAATAATTCAGAATACGGTGAGACTTCGACCAATTAACTCCCACCTAAATTACGGACAATATGGAACACTCAGATACTTCATCTTGTGAACGTACACTATAGTTCTCCATGGGGACTGACAGTAGTACTTAGAAAATAACAGGCAACCACATCCCCATATTTGAACTCCGCCTAGTGTAGAAGCCGCTATTTTTTTTGTTCAGACTGCAATAACTTCTTCATACTAATTCAGAATCTGGTGGGACTTCGACCAATTAACTTCCACCTAAATTACGGACAATATGAAACACTCGGATACTTCATCTTGTGAACGCATATTGTAGTTCTCCCTGGGCACTAACAGTTGTACTTAGAAAATAACTGTATACCATATCCCCATATTTGAACTCCGCCTAGTACTGGAGCTGCTATTTTTTTTGTTCAGACTGCAATATTTTCTTCATACTAACTCAGAATCCGGCGAGACTTCGACCGATTAACTCCCACCTAAATTACGGACAATATGAAACACTTGGATACTTCATCTTGTGAACGTACACTATAGTTCTCCTCGGGAACAGACAGTTGTACTTAGAAAATAACAGGCTACCACATCCCCATATTTGAACTCCGCCTAGTGCAGAAGCCGCTATTTTTTTTGTTCAGATTGCAATAACTTCTTCATAATAATTCAGAGTCCGGTGAGACTTCGACCAATTAACTCCCACCCAAATTACGGACAATATGGAACACTCGGATACTTCATCTTGTGAACGAATATTGTAGTTCTCCATGTGCACTGACAGTTGTACTTAGAAAATAACAGGATACCACATCCCCATATTTGAACTCCGCGTAGTGCAGAAGCCGCTATTTTTTTGTTCAGACTGCAATAACTTCCTCATACTAATTCAAAATCCGGTGAGACTTCGACCAATTAACCCCCACCTAAATTACGGACAATATGGAACACTCGGATACTTCATCTTGTGAACGCATATTGTAATTCTTCGTGGGAACTGACAGTTGTACTAAGAAAATAATAGGATACCACATCCCCATATTTGAACTCCGCCTAGTACTGAAGCCGCTATTTTTTTTGTTCAGACTGCAATATTTTCTTCATACTAACCCGGAATCCGGCGAGACTTTGACCGATTAACTCCCACCTAAATTACGGACAATATGAAACACTCGGATACTTCATCTTCAGAACGTACACTGTAGTTCTCTTGGGGGACTGACAATTGTACTTAGAAAATAACAGGCTACTACATCCCCATATTTGAACTCCGCCTAGTGCAGAAGCCGCTATTTTTTTTGTTCAGACTGCAATAACTTATTCATACTAATTCGGAATCCGGTGAGACTTCAACCAATTAACTCCCATCTAAATTACGGACAATATGAAACACTCGGATACTTCATCTTGTGAATGCATACTGTTGTTCTCGATGGGCACAGACAGTTGTACTTAGAAAATAACAGGATACCACATCCCCATATTTGAACTCCGCCTAGTGTAGAAGCCGCTATTTTTTTGTTCAGACTGCAATAACTTCTTCATACTAATTTAGAATCTAGTGAGACTTCGAACGATTAACTATCACCTAAATTACGGACAATATGAAACACTCGGATACTTCATCTTGTGAACGTACACTGTAGTTCTCCATGGGGACTGACAGTTGTACTTAGAGAATAACAGGTTACCACATCCCCATATTTGAACTCCGCCTAGTGCAGAAGCCGCTATTTTTTTGTTCAAACTGCAATATTTTCTTCGTACTAACTCGGAATCCGGCGAGACTTAGACTGATTAACTCCCACCAAAATTACGGTCAATATGAAACACTCGGATACTTCATCTTGTGATCGTACACTGTAGTTCTCCATGGGGACTGACAGTTGTACTTAGAGAATAACAGGTTACCACATCCCCATATTTGAAGTCCGCCTAGTGCAAAAGCCGCTATTTTTTTTGTTCAGACTGCAATAACTTCTTCATAATAATTCCGAATACGGCGAGACTTCGACCTATTAACTCCCACCTAAATTACGGACAATATGGAACACTCGGATACTTAATCTTGTAAACGCATACTGTAGTTTTCCATACGCACTAACAGTTGTACTTAGAAAATAACAGGATACCACATCCCCATATTTGAACTCCGCCTAGTGCAGAAGCCGCTATTTTTTTGTTCAGACTGCAATAACTTCTTCATAATAATTCGGAATCTGGCGAGACTTCGACCGATTAACTCCCACCTAAATTACGGACAATATGAAACACTCGGATACTTCATCTTGTGAACGTACACTGTAGTTCTCCATGGGGATTGACAGTTGTACTTAGAAAATAACAGGCTACCACATCCCTATATTTGAACTCCGCCTATTGCAGAAGCCGCTATTTTTTTTGTTCAGACTGCAATATTTTCTTCATACTAACTTGGAATCCGGCGAGACTTCGACCGATTAACTACCACCTAAATTACGGACAATATGAAACACTCGGATACTTCATCTTGTGAACGCATAGTGTATTTCTCCATGGGCACTGACAGTTGTACTTAGAAAACAACAGGATACAACATCCCCATATTTGAACTCCGCCTAGTGCAAAAGCCACTATATTTTTTGTTCAGACTACAATAACTTCTTCATACTAATTCAGAATCCTGTGAGACTTTGACCGATTAACTCCCACCTAAATTACGGACAATATGAAACACTCGGATACTTCATCTTGTGAACGTACACTGTAGTTCTCAATGGGGACTGACAGTTGTACTTAGAAAATAACAGGCAACCACATCCCCATATTTGAACTCCGCCTAGTGCAGAAGCCGCTATTTTTTTTGTTCAGACTGCAATAACTTCTTCATAATAATTCAGAATACGGTGAGACTTCGACCAATTAACTCCCACCTAAATTACGGACAATATGGAACACTCAGATACTTCATCTTGTGAACGTACACTGTAGTTCTCCATGGGGACTGACAGTAGTACTTAGAAAATAACAGGCAACCACATCCCCATATTTGAACTCCGCCTAGTGCAGAAGCCGCTATTTTTTTTGTTCAGACTGCAATAACTTCTTCATACTAATTCAGAATCCGGTGGGACTTCGACCAATTAACTTCCACCTAAATTACGGACAATATGAAACACTCGGATACTTCATCTTGTGAACGCATATTGTAGTTCTCCCTGGGCACTAACAGTTGTACTTAGAAAATAACTGTATACCATATCCCCATATTTGAACTCCGCCTAGTACCGGAGCTGCTATTTTTTTTGTTCAGACTGCAATATTTTCTTCATACTAACTCAGAATCCGGCGAGACTTCGACCGATTAACTCCCACCTAAATTACGGACAATATGAAACACTTGGATACTTCATCTTGTGAACGTACACTATAGTTCTCCTCGGGAACAGACAGTTGTACTTAGAAAATAACAGGCTACCACATCCCCATATTTGAACTCCGCCTAGTGCAGAAGCCGCTATTTTTTTTGTTCAGACTGCAATAACTTCTTCATAATAATTCAGAGTCCGGTGAGACTTCGACCAATTAACTCCCACCCAAATTACGGACAATATGGAACACTCGGATACTTCATCTTGTGAACGAATACTGTAGTTCTCCATGTGCACTGACAGTTGTACTTAGAAAATAACAGGATACCACATCCCCAAATTTGAACTCCGCCTAGTACAGAAGCCGCTATTTTTTTGTTCAGACTGCAATAACTTCCTCATACTAATTCAAAATCCGGTGAGACTTCGACCAATTAACTCCCACCTAAATTACGGACAATATGGAACACTCGGATACTTCATCTTGTGAACGCATACTGTAATTCTCCGTGGGAACTGACAGTTGTACTAAGAAAATAATAGGATACCACATCCCCATATTTGAACTCCGCCTAGTACTGAAGCCGCTATTTTTTTTGTTTAGACTACAATATTTTCTTCATACTAACTTGGAATCCGGCGAGACTTCGACCGATTAACTCCCACCTAAATTACGGACAATATGAAACACTCAGATACTTCATCTTGTGAACGCATACTGTAGTTCTCCATGGGCACTGACAGTTGTACTTAGAAAACAACAGGATACAACATCCCCATATTTGAACTCCGCCTAGTGCAAAAGCCACTATTTTTTTTTGTTCAGACTACAATAACTTCTTCATACTAATTCAGAATCCTGTGAGACTTTGACCGATTAACTCCCACCTAAATTACGGACAATATGAAACACTCGGATACTTCATCTTGTGAACGTACACTTTAGTTCTCCATGGGGACTGACAGTTGTACTTAGAAAATAACAGGATACCACATCCCCATATTTGAACTCCGCCTAGTGTAGAAGCCGCTATTTTTTTGTTCAGACTGCAATAACTTCTTCATACTAATTTAGAATCTAGTGAGACTTCGAACGATTAACTATCACCTAAATTACGGACAATATGAAACACTCGGATACTTCATCTTGTGAACGTACACTGTAGTTCTCCATGGAGACTAACAGTTGTACTTAGAAAATAACAGACTACCACATCCCCATATTTGAACTCCGCCTAGTGCAGAAGCCGCTATTTTTTTGTTCAAACTGCAATATTTTCTTCGTACTAACTCGGAATCCGGCGAGACTTAGACTGATTAACTCCCACCAAAATTACGGTCAATATGAAACACTCGGATAATTCATCTTGTGATCGTACACTGTAGTTCTCCATGGGGACTGACAGTTGTACTTAGAGAATAACAGGTTACCACATCCCCATATTTGAAGTCCGCCTAGTGCAAAAGCCGCTATTTTTTTTGTTCAGACTGCAATAACTTCTTCATAATAATTCCGAATACGGCGAGACTTCGACCAATTAACTCCCACCTAAATTACGGACAATATGGAACACTCGGATACTTAATCTTGTAAACGCATACTGTAGTTTTCCATACGCACTAACAGTTGTACTTAGAAAATAACAGGATACCACATCCCCATATTTGAACTCCGCCTAGTGCAGAAGCCGCTATTTTTTTGTTCAGACTGCAATAACTTCTTCATAATAATTCGGAATCTGGCGAGACTTCGACCGATTAACTCCCACCTAAATTACGGACAATATGAAACACTCGGATACTTCATCTTGTGAACGTACACTGTAGTTCTCCATGGGGATTGACAGTTGTACTTAGAAAATAACAGGCTACCACATCCCCATATTTGAACTCCGCCTATTGCAGAAGCCGCTATTTTTTTTGTTCAGACTGCAATATTTTCTTCATACTAACTTGGAATCCGGCGAGACTTCGACCGATTAACTACCACCTAAATTACGGACAATATGAAACACTCGGATACTTCATCTTGTGAACGCATAGTGTATTTCTCCATGGGCACTGACAGTTGTACTTAGAAAACAACAGGATACAACATCCCCATATTTGAACTCCGCCTAGTGCAAAAGCCACTATATTTTTTGTTCAGACTACAATAACTTCTTCATACTAATTCAGAATCCTGTGAGACTTTGACCGATTAACTCCCACCTAAATTACGGACAATATGAAACACTCGGATACTTCATCTTGTGAACGTACACTGTAGTTCTCCATGGGGACTGACAGTTGTACTTAGAAAATAACAGGCAACCACATCCCCATATTTGAACTCCGCCTAGTGCAGAAGCCGCTATTTTTTTTGTTCAGACTGCAATAACTTCTTCATAATAATTCAGAATACGGTGAGACTTCGACCAATTAACTCCCACCTAAATTACGGACAATATGGAACACTCAGATACTTCATCTTGTGAACGTACACTGTAGTTCTCCATTGGGACTGACAGTAGTACTTAGAAAATAACAGGCAACCACATCCCCATATTTGAACTCCGCCTAGTGCAGAAGCCGCTATTTTTTTTGTTCAGACTGCAATAACTTCTTCATACTAATTCAGAATCCGGTGGGACTTCGACCAATTAACTTCCACCTAAATTACGGACAATATGAAACACTCGGATACTTCATCTTGTGAACGCATATTGTAGTTCTCCCTGGGCACTAACAGTTGTACTTAGAAAATAACTGTATACCATATCCCCATATTTGAACTCCGCCTAGTACTGGAGCTGCTATTTTTTTTGTTCAGACTGCAATATTTTCTTCATACTAACTCAGAATCCGGCGAGACTTCGACCGATTAACTCCCACCTAAATTACGGACAATATGAAACACTTGGATACTTCATCTTGTGAACGTACACTATAGTTCTCCTCGGGAACAGACAGTTGTACTTAGAAAATAACAGGCTACCACATCCCCATATTTGAACTCCGCCTAGTGCAGAAGCCGCTATTTTTTTTGTTCAGACTGCAATAACTTCTTCATAATAATTCAGAGTCCGGTGAGACTTCGACCAATTAACTCCCACCCAAATTACGGACAATATGGAACACTCGGATACTTCATCTTGTGAACGAATACTGTAGTTCTCCATGTGCACTGACAGTTGTACTTAGAAAATAACAGGATACCACATCCCCAAATTTGAACTCCGCCTAGTACAGAAGCCGCTATTTTTTTGTTCAGACTGCAATAACTTCCTCATACTAATTCAAAATCCGGTGAGACTTCGACCAATTAACTCCCACCTAAATTACGGACAATATGGAACACTCGGATACTTCATCTTGTGAACGCATACTGTAATTCTCCGTGGGAACTGACAGTTGTACTAAGAAAATAATAGGATACCACATCCCCATATTTGAACTCCGCCTAGTACTGAAGCCGCTATTTTTTTTGTTTAGACTACAATATTTTCTTCATACTAACTTGGAATCCGGCGAGACTTCGACCGATTAACTCCCACCTAAATTACGGACAATATGAAACACTCAGATACTTCATCTTGTGAACGCATACTGTAGTTCTCCATGGGCACTGACAGTTGTACTTAGAAAACAACAGGATACAACATCCCCATATTTGAACTCCGCCTAGTGCAAAAGCCACTATTTTTTTTGTTCAGACTACAATAACTTCTTCATACTAATTCAGAATCCTGTGAGACTTTGACCGATTAACTCCCACCTAAATTACGGACAATATGAAACACTCGGATACTTCATCTTGTGAACGTACACTTTAGTTCTCCATGGGGACTGACAGTTGTACTTAGAAAATAACAGGCAACCACATCCCCATATTTGAACTCCGCCTAGTGCAGAAGCCGCTATTTTTTTTGTTCAGACTGCAATAACTTCTTCATAATAATTCAGAATACGGTGAGACTTCGACCAATTAACTCCCACCTAAATTACGGACAATATGGAATACTCAGATACTTCATCTTGTGAACGTACACTGTAGTTCTCCATGGGGACTGACAGTAGTACTTAGAAAATAACAGGCAACCACATCCCCATATTTGAACTCCGCCTAGTGCAGAAGCCGCTATTTTTTTTGTTCAGACTGCAATAACTTCTTCATACTAATTCAGAATCCGGTGGGACTTCGACCAATTAACTTCCACCTAAATTACGGACAATATGAAACACTCGGATACTTCATCTTGTGAACGCATATTGTAGTTCTCCCTGGGCACTAACAGTTGTACTTAGAAAATAACTGTATACCATATCCCCATATTTGAACTCCGCCTAGTACTGGAGCTGCTATTTTTTTTGTTCAGACTGCAATATTTTCTTCATACTAACTCAGAATCCGGCGAGACTTCGACCGATTAACTCCCACCTAAATTACGGACAATATGAAACACTTGGATACTTCATCTTGTGAACGTACACTATAGTTCTCCTCGGGAACAGACAGTTGTACTTAGAAAATAACAGGCTACCACATCCCCATATTTGAACTCCGCCTAGTGCAGAAGCCGCTATTTTTTTTGTTCAGACTGCAATAACTTCTTCATAATAATTCAGAGTCCGGTGAGACTTCGACCAATTAACTCCCACCCAAATTACGGACAATATGGAACACTCGGATACTTCATCTTGTGAACGAATACTGTAGTTCTCCATGTGCACTGACAGTTGTACTTAGAAAAGGATACCACATCCCCATATTTGAACTCCGCCTAGTGCAGAAGCCGCTATTTTTTTGTTCAGACTGCAATAACTTCCTCATACTAATTCAAAATCCGGTGAGACTTCGACCAATTAACTCCCACCTAAATTACGGACAATATGGAACACTCGGATACTTCATCTTGTGAACGCATACTGTAATTCTCCGTGGGAACTGACAGTTGTACTAAGAAAATAATAGGATACCACATCCCCATATTTGAACTCCGCCTAGTACTGAAGCCGCTATTTTTTTTGTTCAGACTACAATATTTTCTTCATACTAACTTGGAATCCGGCGAGACTTCGACCGATTAACTCCCACCTAAATTACGGACAATATGAAACACTCGGATACTTCATCTTGTGAACGCATACTGTAGTTCTCCATGGGCACTGACAGTTGTACTTAGAAAACAACAGGATACAACATCCCCATATTTGAACTCCGCCTAGTGCAAAAGCCACTATTTTTTTTGTTCAGACTACAATAACTTCTTCATACTAATTCAGAATCCTGTGAGACTTTGACCGATTAACTCCCATCTAAATTACGGACAATATGAAACACTCAGATACTTCATCTTGTGAACGTACACTGTAGTTCTCCATGGGGACTGACAGTTGTACTTAGAAAATAACAGGCAACCACATCCCCATATTTGAACTCCGCCTAGTGCAAAAGCCGCTATTTTTTTTGTTCAGACTACAATAACTTCTTCATAATAATTCAGAATCCGGTGAGACTTCGACCAATTAACTCCCACCTAAATTACGGACAATATGGAACACTCGGATACTTCATCTTGTGAACGCATACTGTAGTTCTCCATGGGCACTGACAGTTGTACTTAGAAAATAACAGGATACCACATCCCCATATTTGAACTCTGCCTAGTGCAGAAGCCGCTATTTTTTTCTTCAGGCTGCAATAACTTCCTCATACTAATTCAGAATCCGATGAGACCTCGAACAATTAACTCCCACCTAAATTACGGACAATATGGAACACTCGGATACTTCATCTTGTGAACGCATACTGTAGTTCTCTATGGGCACTAACAGTGTACTTAGAAAATAACAGGATACCACATCCCCTTATTTGTACTCTGCCTAGTATAGAAGCCGCTATTTTTTTTGTTCAGACTGCAATATTTTCTTCATACTAACTCGGAATCCGGCGAGACTTTGACCGATTAACTCCCACCTAAATTACGGACAATATAAAACACTCGGATACTTCATCTTGTGAACGTACACTGTAGTTCTCCATGGGAACAGACAGTTGTACTTAGAAAATAACACGCTACCACATCCCCATTTTTGAACTTCGGCTAGTGCAGAAGCCGCTATTTTTTTGTTCAGACTTCAATAACTTCTTCATACTAATTCAGAATCCGGTGAGACTTCGACCAATTAACTCCCACCTAAATAACGGACAATATGGAACACTCAGATACTTCGTCTTGTGAACGCTTATTGTAGTTCTCCATGGGCACTGACAGTTGTACATAGAAAATAACAGGATACCACATCCCCTTATTTGAATTCCGCCTAGTACAGAAGCAGCTATTTTTTTCGTTCATACTGCAAATATTTTCTTCATACTAAGTCGGAATCTGCCGAGACTTCGACCGATTAACTCCCACCAAAATTATGGACAATATGAAACACTCAGATACTTCATCTTGTGAACGTACACTGTAGTTCTCCATGGGAACTAACAGTTGTACTTAGAAAATAACAGGCTACCACATCCGCATATTTGAACTCCGCCTAGTGCAGAAGCCGCTATTTTTTTGTTCAGACTGCAATAACTTCTTCATACTAGTTCAGAATCCGGTGAGACTTCGACCAATTAACTCCCACCTAAATTACAGACAATATGGAACACTCAGATATTTCATCTTATGAACGAAAACTGTAGTTCTCCATGGGCACTGACAGTTGTACTTAGTAAAACAGGATACCACATCCCCTTATTTGAACTCCTCCTGGTACAGAAGCCGTTATTTTTTTGTTCAGACTGCAACATTTTCTTCATATTAATTCGGAATCCGGTGAGACTTCGACCAATTAACTCCCACCTAAATTACGGACAATATGGAACACTAGGATACCTCATCTTGTAAACGCATACTGTAGTTTTCCATTGGCACTGATAGTTGTACTTAGAAAATAACAGGCTACCACATCCCCATATTTGAACTCTGCCTAGTGCAGAAGCCGCTATTTTTTTGTTCAAACTGCAATAACTTCTTCATACTAATTCAGAGTCCGGTGAGACTTCGACCAATTAACTCCCACCTAAGTTACGAACAATATGGAACACTCGGATACTTCATCTTGTGAACGCATACTGTAGTTCTCTATGGGCACTGACAGTTGTACTTAGAAAACAACAAGATACAACATCCCCATATTTGAACTCCGCCTAGTGCAGAAGTCGCTTTTTTTTTGTTCAGACTACAGTAACTTCTTCATACTAATTCAAAATCCGGTGAGACTTCGACCGATTAACTCCCACCTAAATTACGGACAATATGAAACACTTGGATACTTCATCTTGTGAACGCATACTGTAGTTCTCCATGGGCACTGACAGTTGTACTTAGAAAATAACAGGATACCACATCCCCATATTTGAACTCCGCGTAGTGCAGAAGCCGCTATTTTTTTTGTTCAGACTGCAATAACTTCTTCATACTAATTCAGAATCCGGTGAGACTTCGACCGATTAACTCCCACCTAAATTACGGACAATATGAAACACTCGGATACTTCATCTTGTGAACGTATACTGTAGTTCTCCATGGGCACTGACAGTTGTACTTAGAAAATAACAGGCTACCACATCCCCATATTTGAACTCCGCCTAGTGCAGAAGCCGCTATGTTTTTTGTTCAGACTGCAATAACTTCTTCATAATAATTTAGAATACGGTGAGACTTCGACCAATTAACTCCCACCTAAATTACGAACAATATGGAACACTCGGATATTTCATCTTGTAAACGCATACTGTAGTTCTCCATGGGCACTGACATTTGTACTTAAAAATAACAGAATACGACATCCCCATATTTGAACTCCACCTAGTGCAGAAGCCGCTATTTTTTTGTTCAGATTGTAATAACTTCTTCATAATAATTCAGAGACTGGTGAGACTTCGACCAATTAACTCCCACCTAAATTACGGACAATATGGAACACTCGGATACTTCATCTTGTGAACGCATACTGTAGTTCTCCATGGGCACTGACAGTTGTACTTCGAAAATAACAGGATACCACATCCCCATATTTGAACTCCGCCTAGTGCAGATGCTGCTATTTTTTTGTTCAGACTGCAATAACTTCTTCGTATTAATTCAGAATCCGGTGTGACTTCGACCAATTAACTTCCACCTAAATTACGGACAATATGAAACACTCGGATACTTCATCTTGTGAACGCATATTGTAGTTCTCCCTGGGCACTGACAGTTGTACTTAGAAAATAACAGTATACCACATCCCAATATTTGAACTCCGCCTAGTACTGGAGCCGCTATTTTTTTTGTTCAGACTGCAATATTTTCTTCATACTAACTCGGAATCCGGCGAGACTTCGACCGATTAACTCCCACCTAAATTACGGACAATATGAAACACTCGGATACTTCATCTTGTGAACGTACACTGTAGTTCTCCATGGGAACAGATAGTTGTACTTAGAAAATAACAGGCTACCACATCCCTATATTTGAACTCCGCCTAGTGTAGAAGCCGCTATTTTTTTGTTCAAACTGCAATAACTTCTTCATAATAATCAGAGTCCTGTGAGACTTTGACCAATTAACTCCCACCTAAATTACGGACAATATGGAACATTCAGATACTTCATCTTGTGAACGCATACTGTAGTTCTCCATGGGCACTAACAGTTGTACTTAGAAAATAAAAGGATACCACATCCTCATATTTGAACTCCGCCTAGTGTAGAGGCCGCTGTTTTTTTGTTCAGACTGCAATAACTTCTTCATAATAATTCAGAGTCCGGCGAGACTTCGACCAATTAAATCCCACCTAAATTACGGACAATATGGAACACTCGGATACTTCATCTTGTGAACGCATACTGTAGTTCTCCATGTGCACTGACAGTTGTACTTAGAAAATAACAGGATACCACATCCCCATATTTGAACTCCGCCAAGTGTAGAAGCCGCTATTTTTTTGTTCAGACTTCAATAACTTCTTCACACTAATTCAAAATCCGGTTAGACTTCGACCAATTAACTCCCACCTAAATTACGGACAATATGGAACACTCGGATATTTCATCTTGTGAACGTACACTGTAGTTCTCCATGGGGACTGACAGTTGTACTTAGAGAACAACAGGTTACCACATCCCCATATTTGAAGTCCGCCTAGTGCAAAAGCCGCTATTTTTTTTGTTCAGACTGCAATAACTTCTTCATAATAATTCCGAATATGGCGAGACTTCGAACAATTAACTCCCACCTAAATTACGGACAATATGGAACACTCGGATACTTAATCTTGTAAACGCATACTGTAGTTTTCCATAGGCACTAACAGTTGTACTTAGAAAATAACAGGATAGCACATCCCCATATTTGAACTCCGCCTATTGCAGAAGCCGTTATTTTTTTGTTCAGACTGCATTAACTTCTTCATAATAATTCGGAATCTAGCGAGACTTCGACCGATTAACTCCCACCTAAATTACGGACAATATGAAACACTCGGATACTTCATCTTGTGAACGTACACTGTAGTTCTCCATGGGGACTGACAGTTGTACTTAGAAAATAACAGGCTACCACATCCCCATATTTGAACTCCGCCTATTGCAGAAGCCGCTATTTTTTTTGTTCAGACTGCAATAACTTCTTCATAATAATTCAGAATCCGGTGAGAATTCAACCAATTAACTCCCACCTAAATTACAGACAATATGGAACACTCGGATACTTCATCTTGTGAACACATACTGTAGTTCTCCATAGACACTGACAGTTGTACTTAGAAAATAACAGGATACCACATCCCATATTTGAACTCCGCCTAGTGGAGAAGCCTCCATTTTTTTGTTCAGACTGCTATATGTTCTTCATACTAACTCGGAATCCGGCGATAATTCGACCAATTAACTCCCACCTAAATTACGGACAATATGGAACGCTCGGATACTTCATCTTGTGAACGCATACTGTAGTTCTCCATGGGCACTGACAGTGGTACTTAGAAAATAACAGGATACCACATCCCCATATTTGAACTCCGCCTAGTGCAGAAGCCGCTATTTTTTTTGTTCAGACTGCAATAACTTCTTCATACTAATTCAGAATCCGGGGAGACTTCGACCGATTAACTCCCACCTAAATTATGGACAATATGAAACACTCGGATACTTCATCTTGTGAACGTATACTGTAGTTCTCCATGGGCACTGACAGTTGTACTTAGAAAATAACTGGCTACCACATCCCCATATTTGAACTCCGCAAAGTGCAGAAGCCGCTATGTTTTTTGTTCAGATTGCAATAACTTCTTCATACTAGTTTAGAATACGGTGAGACTTCGACCAATTAACTCCCACCTAAATTACGAACAATATGGAACACTCGGATATTTCATCTTGTAAACGCATACTGTAGTTCTCCATGGGCACTGACATTTGTACTTAAAAATAACAGAATACGACATCCCCATATTTGAACTCCACCTAGTGCAGAAGCCGCTATTTTTTTTGTTTAGACTGTAATAACTTCTTCATAATAATTCAGAGACTGGTGAGACTTCGACCAATTAACTCCCACCTAAATTACGGACAATATGGAACACTCGGATACTTCATCTTGTGAACGCATACTGTAGTCCTCCATGGGCACTGACAGTTGTACTTCGAAAATAACAGGATACCACATCCTCATATTTGAACTCCGCCTAGTGCAGATGCCGCTATTTTTTTGTTCAGACTGCAATAACTTCTTCGTATTAATTCAGAATCCGGTGAGACTTCGACCAATTAACTTCCACCTAAATTACGGACAATATGAAACACTCGGATACTTCATCTTGTGAACGCATATTGTAGTTCTCCCTGGGCACTGACAGTTGTACTTAGAAAATAACAGTATACCACATCCCAATATTTGAACTCCGCCTAGTACTGGAGCCGCTATTTTTTTTGTTCAGACTGCAATATTTTCTTCATACTAACTCGGAATCCGGCGAGACTTCGACCGATTAACTCCCACCTAAATTACGGACAATATGAAACACTCGGATACTTCATCTTGTGAACGTACACTGTAGTTCTCCATGGGAACAGATAGTTGTACTTAGAAAATAACAGGCTACCACATCCCCATATTTGAACTCCGCCTAGTGTAGAAGCCGCTATTTTTTTGTTCAAACTGCAATAACTTCTTCATAATAATCAGAGTCCGGTGAGACTTTGACCAATTAACTCCCACCTAAATTACGGACAATATGGAACATTCAGATACTTCATCTTGTGAACGCATACTGTAGTTCTCCATGGGCACTAACAGTTGTACTTAGAAAATAAAAGGATACCACATCCTCATATTTGAACTCCGCCTAGTGCAGAGGCCGCTGTTTTTTTGTTCAGACTGCAATAACTTCTTCATAATAATTCAGAGTCCGGCGAGACTTCGACCAATTAAATCCCACCTAAATTACGGACAATATGGAACACTCGGATACTTCATCTTGTGAACGCATACTGTAGTTCTCCATGTGCACTGACAGTTGTACTTAGAAAATAACAGGATACCACATCCCCATATTTGAACTCCGCCAAGTGTAGAAGCCGCTATTTTTTTGTTCAGACTGCAATAACTTCTTCACACTAATTCAAAATCTGGTTAGACTTCGACCAATTAACTCCCACCTAAATTACGGACAATATGGAACACTCGGATATTTCATCTTGTGAACGTACACTGTAGTTCTCCATGGGGACTGACAGTTGTACTTAGAGAACAACAGGTTACCACATCCCCATATTTGAAGTCCGCCTAGTGCAAAAGCCGCTATTTTTTTTGTTCAGACTGCAATAACTTCTTCATAATAATTCCGAATATGGCGAGAATTCGACCAATTAACTCCCACCTAAATTACGGACAATATGGAACACTCGGATACTTCATCTTGTGAACGCATGCTGTAGTTCTCCATGGGCACAAACAGTTGTACTTAGAAAATAACAGGACACCACATCCCCATATTTGAACTCCTCCTAGTGCAGAAGCCGCTATTTTTTTGTTCAGACTTCAATAACTTCTTCATACTAATTTAGAATCCGGTGAGACTTCGACCAATTTACTCCCACCTAAATTATGGACAATATTGAACACTCGGATACTTCATCTTGTGAACGCATACTATAGTTCTCCATGGGCACTGACAGTTGTACTTAGAAAATAACAGGATACCACGTCCTCTTATTTGAACTCCGCCTAGTACAGAAGCCGATATTTTATTTGTTCAGACTGCAATAATTTCTTCATACTAACTCGGAATCTGGCGAGACTTCGACCGATTAACTCCTACCTAAATTACGGACAATATGAATCACTCGGGTACTTCATCTTGTGAACGTACACTATAGTTCTCCATGGGGATTGACAGTTGTACTTTGAAAATTAACAGACTAGCACATCCCCATATTTGAACTCCGCCTAGTGCAGAAGCCGCTATTTTTTTGTTGACCGCAATAACTTCTTCATATTAATTCAGAATCCGGTGAGACTTCGACCAATTAACTCCCACCAAAATTACGGACAATATGGAACACTCGAATACTTCATCTTGTGAACGCAAACTGTAGTTCTCCATGTGCACTTACAGTTGTACTTAGAAAATAAAAGGATGCCACATACCCATATTTGACATCCGCCTAGTGCAGAAGCCGCTATTTTTTTGTTCAGACTGCAATAACTTATTCATACTAATTCAGAATCCGGTGAGACTTCGACCAATTAACTCCCACCTAAATTACGGACAATATGGAACACTCGGACATCTCATCTTGTGAACGCATATTATAGTTCTCCATGGGCACTGACAGTTGTACTTAGAAAATAACAGGATACAACATCGCCATATTTGAACTCCGCTTAGTGAAGAAGCCGCTATTTTTTTTGTTCAAACTGCAATATTTTCTTCATAGAAACTCAGAATCCGGCGAGACTTCGACAGATTAACTCCCACCTAAATTACGGACAATATGAAACACTCGGATACTTCATCTTGTGAACGTACACTGTAGTTCTCTTTGGGGCCTTACAGTTGTACTTAGAAAATAACAGGCTACTACATCCCCATATTTGAACTCCGCCTAGTGCAGAAGCCGCTATTTTTTTTTTCATACTGCAATAACTTCTTCATACTAATTCGGAATTCGGTGAGACTTCGACCAATTAACTCCCACCTAAATCAAGGACAAGATGGAACACTCGGATACTTCATCTTGTGAACACATACTGCAGTTCTCAATGGGCACTGATAGTTGTACTTAGAAAATAACAGGATACCACATCCCCATACTTGAACTCCGCCTAGTGTAGAAGCCGCTATTTTTTTGTTCAGACTGCAATAACTTCTTCATACTAATTCAGAATCCAGTGAGACTTCGACCGATTAACTCTCACCTAAATTACGGACAATATGAAACACTCGGATACTTCATCTTGTGAACGTACACTGTAGTTCTCCTTGGAGATTGACAGTTGTACTTAGAAAATAACAGGCTACCACATCCCAATATTTGAACTCCGCCTATTGTAGAAGTCGCTATTTTTTTGTTCAGACTGTAATATTTTCTTCATACCAAGGTTTCAAATCTCGGATTTTGGCTAATATCTCGGGCAAATATCTCGGCTCTCGGGCGATATTTAAAAGACTTATAACTAACCAAGCTGCCAAATCTCGGATTTTGGCTAATATCTCGGATTTTCGTCTCGGCTGATCTCGGGGAGATTTAAAACCTTGCTTCATACTAACTCGGAATCCGGTGAGACTTCGACTGATTAACTCCCACCAAAATTACGGTCAATATGAAACACTCGGATACTTCATCTTGTGAACGTACACTGTAGTTCTCCATGGGGACTGACAGTTGTACTTAGAGAATAACAGGTTACCACATCCCCATATTTGAAGTCCGCCTAGTGCAAAAGCCGCTATTTTTTTTGTTCAGGCTGCAATAACTTCTTCATAATAGTTCCATATACGGCGAGACTTCGACCAATTAACTCCCACCTAAATTACGGACAATATGGAATACTCGGATACTTCATCTTGTGAGCGCATATTGTAGCTCTCCAAGGGCACTAACAGTTGTACATAGAAAATAACAGGATACCACATCCCCATATTTGAACTCCGTCTAGTGTAGAAGTCGCTATTTTTTTGTTCAGACCGCAATAACTTCTTCATAATAATTCGGAATCCGGCGAGACTTCGACCGATTAACTCCCACCTAAATTACGGACAATATGAAACACTCGGATACTTCATCTTGTGAACGTACACTGTAGTTCTCCATGGGGACTGACAGTTGTACTTAGAAAATAACAGGCTACCACATCCCCATATTTGAACTCCGCTTAGTGCAGAAGCCGCTATTTTTTTGGTCAGACTGCAATAACTTCTTCATACTAATTCAGAATCCAATGAGAATTCGACCAATTAACTCCCACCTAAATTACGGACGATATGGAACACTCAGATACTTCATCTTGTGAACGCATACTGTAGTTCTCCATGGGCACTGACAGTTGTACTTAGAAATAACAGGATACCACAACCCATATTTGAACTCCGCCTAGTGTAGAAGCCGCTGTTTTTTTTGTTCAGACTGCAATATTTTCTTCATACTAACTCGGAATCCGGCGAGACTTCGACCGATTAACTCCCACCTAAATTACGGACAATATGGAACACTCGGATACCTCATTTTGTGAACGCATACTGTAGTTTTCCATTGGCACTGATAGTTGCACTTAGAAAATAACAGGATACAATATCTCCATATTTGAACTCCGCCTAGTGCAGAAGCCGCTATTTTTTTGTTCAGACTGCAATAACATCTTCATACTAATTCAGAATCCGGCGAGACTTCGACCAATTAACTCCCACCTAAATTACGGACAATATGGAACAATCGGATGCTTCATCTTCTAAACGCATACTGTAGTTCTCCATGGGCACTAACAGTTGTACTTATAAAATAACAGGATACCACATCCCCATATTTGAACTCCGCCTAGTGCAGAAGCCGCTATTTTTTGGTTCATACTGCAATAACTTCTTCATAATAATTCGTAATCCGGCGAGACTACGACCGATTAACTCCCACCTAAATTACGGACAATATGGAATACTCGGATACCTCATCTTGTGAACGCATACTGTAGTTCTCCATGGGGACTGACAGTTGTACTTAGAAAATAACAGGCTACTACATCCCCATATTTGAACTCCGCCTAGTGCAGAAGCCGCTATTTTTTTGTTCAGACTACAATAACTTCTTCATAATAATTCGGAATCCGGCGAGACTTCGACCGATTAACTCCCACCTAAATTACAAACAATATAAAACACTCGGATACTTCATCCTGTGAACGTACACTGTAGTTCTCCATGGGGACTGACAGCTGTACTTAGAAAATAACAGGCTACCACATCCCCATATTTGAACTCCGCATAGTGCAGAAGCCGCTATTTTTTTTGTTCAGACTGTAATAACTTCCACCTAAATTAACTCCCACCTAAATTACGGACAATATGGAACACTCGGATACTTCATCTTGTGAACGCATGTTGTAGTTTTCCATGGGCACTGACAATTGTACTTAGAAAATAACAGGATACCACATCCCCATATTTAAACTCCGCCTAGTACAGAAGCCGCTATTTTTTTTGTTCAGACTACAATATTTTCTTCATACTAACTCGGAATCCGACGAGACTTCGACCGATTAACTCCCAACTAAATTACGGACAATATGGAACACTCGGATACCTCATCTTATGAACGCATATTGTAGTTTCCCATTGGCATTGATAGTTGTACTTAGAAAATAACAGGATACAACATCTCCATATTTGAACTCCACCTAGTGCAGAAGCCGCTATTTTTTTGTTCAGACTGCAATAACATCTTCATACTAATTCAGAATTCGGTGAGACTTCGACCAATTAACTCCCACCTAAATCACGGACAAGATGGAACACTGGGATACTTCATCTTGTGAACGCATACTGTAGTTCTCCATGAGCACTGACAGTTGTACTTAGAAAATAACAGGATACTACATCCCCATATTTGATCTTCGCCTAGTGCAGAAGTCGCTATTTTTTTGTTCAGACTGTAATAACTTCTTCATACTAATTCAGAATCCGGTGAGACTTCGACCAATTAACTCCCCCCTAAATTACGGATAACATGGAACACTCGGATACCTCATATTGTGAATGTAACGAATGCGAATTTTGCCCGCTCGAAAATCGACATCCATACTTTACATCGTACTCGAATGTCGTAGATTCGACCGTTCAAATCCGAGTCGCCGAAGCTTATAACACAATTAAGTAAATAACACAGCGGAAGAAAAAGAATAATACATTGATATACAATATCTGATACAATATCTGATACAACAGAGTGATACAATGAATATCAATATACATCAGAGATATGATACAAGAAATAGCAGCGGAAAAGAAAATAATAACATCAGCAGCGGATAATCTCCATCTTCAAAGCCAATCCAGAAATAGCTTGAACTCTCAATAACGATGCACAAGGATAAGCAAGTGCAGTCCATATCCAAAGACTGAACTAGCTCCAGATAATCTACTGAACCTGACTATCTGAAAAACCCAACTCGAGACTGCCCGTATAGAAAATTTTGAGCACCCAGAGTTTAGGAAAGAAAAAATAAACTCCAGATCAGTTATGGGACTGGTGTGAGCGACAAAAACAGTTTATCTTTAAAAAACTAGCAGAGAATTTTAAAGTCAATTCGCAATGCTTTTGGAAAATGAGACTACCATAAGGCCTCCTCCACACACACACACAATGCAAACGCAGAATCGGAGGAGATTTCTCGTTATGATAGCCAAAGGTGCTTACTACGTAAAACAAATCATTTGATTTGATATTACTATTAGTGCATAGTGTAGAAAACATTTCAAAAATAGAATATCAATCTTAGCCAACATACGACCATTATCGTATGCCTACTATAGCTACCATCTAAACAGTGGTGACCACCGTACGTAAATGGCAGGTTTTACAACTAATACCGTACACAGTTCGTATTGGAGTTTGGATTTCCAACAAATGGTCAGGCAAAGGAACTTTCCATTACCACATAGGTACGCCTCTGGAAAGACGACCCAAGAACCTAACCGGATCTCTGCCAACACAAGACCGGGGTACCCCTAACTGGGTAACTACTGACACGAGTATGCCATCTCCCGATTGTAACCAACCTTTAAGCGGGGCCCCAGCAACAATCACAAAGTAAGATATAAATATTTTTGCGATATACACATAAGTTAAGTATCTGGGCTCCATACCATGATACCACTTCTATCCAGAAGGAAATGTACATACCCTAAGGGGCGCTACCCCCAATAACCTTGCTACATCTTTCCTGTTTTGACCATTCCGGGGTGTGAGGTTCGACGAAGTCTCGTCCACAAAGCTACGCTTTGGCACAAAGCCATGCTTTGGGTCAACAGATGATCAAAGTAACGATCACAAAGATAAATGATTAAACAAATGATCATATCACAAATGATCAAATAATGATCATCACACAACAACACTCAGCATGTCACATTACCAAATTGGGAGTATATCGCTGATAACCTTCAACTACATAACCTCTGAGCTCGTACGTCTTAGAGAAGGGTGTTAAGCTAAGAGAATAAATTCTCCGCCGCCAAACAGAAATGTATTTGAAAGAAATCGGCTTTATATCTCAAAGTGTAATGTCAGACATGTAACCATACAAGTCTGTTCCGGGTTCGAACAGAACCGAAGGCACTTCCAAAGAAGCCCTTGCAAATCCGAATAATTTCTAATCACGTCTGGACTTCCCATCATAAAAGGTGCTAAAATCTCTATACCGGGGATCAGCCAATGCAGAGATAATCAATGGTAATCCTTTCGTTTTCGAACGTATCTGGTCTTCACCACCGGTCTTCAAATGCTATCCATATACGTCGTATCATTATTCGGAATGGGTTATACGACTCAAAGTTCCTTTCTCGGCTAACCCGAATAGTGAGCGAAATATTTAAAACATATGGATATGGGATTCAATTAAGTCACAACTTAATAATTTAAAACTTTCTTTCAAATAGTTTAAACAAATTACCATTTTCAAATCTTTTAAAAAAAAGATTCAATTCACAAAGTTAACCCCATTCACAAAGATCCATTCATGGATTTCAAAACAATTTCTATTTCAATTGAATTAACTCGTTAAATCTTTAAGTCAAGATTTAACTTATAGCTTTCAAAACTCGTTTCCAAAGATTCATTCATAGCCTTTCAAAAACAATTTTATTTCAAGTTGGATTAACTCATTCGGTCTTTGAATCAAAGACTCATTTCATAATTTTCAAAACATTTCAATTTCATTTTAAATTTGAAACCTTTCAAAACAATTTAGAAATCCTTTCTTAAAATGAAAGCTATTATTATTTGAAAGCAAGTTGTTTTCGTTTTGGAAAAATCCAGTTATATTTACACGAGTTAAAACCCTTGAATTAAATTCAAATTCCCAAATCAAAAACCTTTAAAATGGTTTAACCCATATATAACTTGTACAACATCTTTAATCCCTAGTTTCAAATCATAGGATTCAATTTCAAACTTGAATTCAAATTTAAATCAAATTATTTATATTTTCAAAACTCGATTAAGTTATTCAAAATAACTTTTATCGTTGAAATTCCATTTCAAAAGCTTTTCACTTTAAACCCAAATTTCAAATTTCAAAATCAATTGAAATTAAAATTTCAATTTCAAAAAAAAACATTAAATTTAAATCATCTGTGACTTAACCGATTTCCACGTGAAATCCATATTTGTGTGTGTAAAATTGTAGTCCAGGGGTTTCACACAGTAGTGCAACATCATACAATCATCACAGATTAGAATACAGAAATATAGTTGATAAGCGGTATTAACTATCACGCTTATCGTTCATTCACAGATCACAGATATATATCACAGATAAGTAAATTACAGATCACAACATAAATCAGGATGTATCACAAAGCATCACAAATCATGGATATCAACAGTTCAATCATTCAATAGAATCTAAACATTCATAAGTAGGGCCAGTTAATTGTCTGATTTATTCAAATCAGATTAATTTCTTATGAATTACTAATCCTGGTTTATTAACATCAATAATTTACAAATCATTTTGATTAATTATTCTTTAATCATTTATTAATTAACCATTAATAATAAATTAATTAACCTTTAATTATTATTATCAACCTTTAATTTTTAAATAACTAACCTTAAATTATTTAATTATCTTTTAATTAATTATCTTTAATTAATTACATTAATAAATTAATTCTCAGTTAATTATTATTCCTTGACCACCTTCATTAATTAACCTTCAATTAATTAATTATCCTCAAATTAATTACCTTAATTAGTTTATCACATACATAAAATTTTCCTTTAATTAATTATCATAACAAATTTACCTTTAAATTAATCACATTAATTAATTTATCACATTAATTAATTTACCATTTAATTAATTATTCTTAAATAATTAACATAAATAAATCATTCTTAAGTCAAATCACATAATTAACCCTTAATTAATAAATTTATCCTTTGGTTAATTATCCTTTAATCATTATTAATTATCTTTTAATTATTCATCTTAATTAATTATCCCTAATTAATTAATTATCTTTTAATCACTTAATTAATTGACTTTTAATTAATTAACCTTTAATTAATTATTGTTTGATAAATCATTCTTAAGTTAATTACATAATTAATTTACTTTTAATTATTAATTAACCCTTCCTTTACAATTTCAAATTCCATTTCAAAATTCAAATTATTTTAATCCTTTAAATACTTTAAAGTTACATAACAAGTTTAAATTATTTTAAAAACTTTATTTATCCCCAACCTTAGTTTCAAACTAAACTGGAATTTATACTTGAACTTTGAATTTAAAACTTAGTATAGAAGCCGCTATTTTTTTTGTTCAGACTGCAATAACTTCTTCATACTAATTCAGAATCCGGCGAGACTTCGACCGATTAACTCCCACATAAATGTCGGACAATATGAAACACTCGGATACTTCATCTTGTGAACGTACACTGTAGTTCTCCATGAAGATTGACAGTTGTACTTAGAAAATAACGAGATACCACATCCCCTTATTTGAACTCCGCCTAGTGAAGAAGCCGCTATTTTTTTTGTTCAGACTGCAATAACTACTTCATACTAATTCAGAATCCGGTGAGACTTCGACCAATTAACTCCCACCTAAATTACGGACAATATGGAACACTTGGATACTTCATCTTGAGAACGCATAATGTAGTTCTCCATGGGCACTGATAGTTGTACTTAGAAAATAACAGCATACCACAGCTCCATATTTGAACTCCGCCTAGTGCAGAAGCCGCTATTTATTTGTTCAGACTGCAATAACTTCTTCATACTAATTCAAAATCTGGCGAAACTTCGACCAATTAACTCCCACCTAAATTATGGACAATATGAAACACTCGGATACTTCATCTTGTGAACGCATACTGTAGTTCTCCATGGGGACTGACAGATGTACTTAGAAAATAACAGGCTACTACATCCCCATATTTGAATTCTGCATAGTGCAGATTCCGCTATTTTTTTTATTCAGACTGTAATAACTTCTTCATAATAATTCGGAATCCGGCGAGACTTCGACCGATTAACTCGCACCTAAATTACGGACAATATAAAACACTCGGATACTTCATCCTGTGAACGGTCACTGTAGTTCTCCATGGGGACTGATAGCTGTACTTAGAAAATAACAGGCTACCACATCCCCATATTTAAACTCCGCCTAGTGTAGAAGCCGCTATTTTTTTGTCCAGACTATAATAAATTCTTCATACTAATTAAGAATCCGGTGAGAATTCGACCAATTAACACCCACCTAAATTACGGACAATATGGAACACTCGGATACTTCATCTTGTGAACGCATATTGTAGTTCTCCATGGGCACTAACAGTTGTACTTAGAAAATAACAGGATACCACATCCCTATATTTGCACTCCGCCTAGTGCAGAAGCCGCTATTTTTTTTGTTCAGACTGCAATAACTTCTTTATACTAATTCAGAATCCGGTGAGACTTCGACTGATTAACTCTCACCTAAATTACGGACAATATGAAACACTCTGATACTTCATCTTGAGAACGTACACTGTAGTTCTCCATGGAGACTGACAGTTGTACTTAGAAAATAACAGGCTACCACATCCCCATATTTGAACTCCGCATAGTGCAGAAGCCGCTATTTTTTTGTTCAGACTGCAATATTTCCTTCATACTAACTCCTAATCCGGCGAGACTTCGACTGATTAACTCCCACCAAAATTACGGTCAATATGAAACACTCGGATACTTCATCTTGTGAACGTACACTGTAGTTCTCCATGGGGACTGATAGTTGTACTTTGAAAATAACAGGCTACTACATCCCCATATTTGAACTCTGCCTAGTGCAGAAGCCGCTATTTTTTTTGTTCAGACTGCAATAACTTCTTCATACTAATTCAGAATCCGGTGAGACTTCGATCAATTAACTCCCACCTAAATTACGGACAATATGGAACACTCAGATACTTCATCTTGTGAACGCATACTGTAGTTCTCTATGGGCACTGACAGTTGTACTTAGAAAATAACAGGATACCACATCACCATATTTGAACTCCGCCTAGTGCAGAAGCCGCTATTTTTTTGTTCAGACTTCAATAACTTCTTCATACTAATTCAGAATCCGGTGAGACTTCGACCGATTAACTCTCACCTAAATTAAGGACAATATAAAACACTCGGATACTTCATCTTGTGAACGTACACTGTAGTTCTCCATGCAGACTGACAGTTATACTTAGAAAATAACAGGCTACAACATCCCCATATTTGAACTCCGCCTAGTGTAGAAGCCGCTATTTTTTTTTGTTCAGACTGCAATATTTTCATCATACTAACTCGGAATCCGGCGATACTTCGACTGATTAACTCCCACCAAAATTACGGTCAATATGAAACACTCGGATACTTCATCTTGTCAACGTACACTGTAGTTCTTCATGGAGACTGACAGTTGTACTTAGAGAATAACAGGTTACCACATCCCCATATTTGAAGTCCACCTAGTGCAAAAGCCGCTATTTTTTTTGTTCAGACTGCAATAACTTCTTCATAATAATTCCGAATATGGTGAGACTTCGACCAATTAACTCCCACCTAAATTACGGACAATATGGAACACTCGGATACTTAATCTTGTGAACGCATACTGTAGTTCTCCATGGGCACTGACAGTTGTACTTGGAAAATAACAGGATACCACATCCCCATATTTGAACTCCGCCTAGTGTAGAAGCCGCTATTTTTTGGTTCAGACTACAATAACTTCTTCATAATAATTCGGTATCCGGCGAGACTACGACCGATTAACTCCCACCTAAATTACGGACAATATGGAATACTCGGATACCTCATCTTGTGAACGCAGACTGTAGTTCTCCATGGGCACTGACAGTTGTACTTAGAAAATAACAGGATACAACAGCGCCATATTTGAACTCTGCCTGGTGCAGAAGCCGCTATTTTTTTTATTCAGACTGCAATATTTTCATCATACTAACTCGAAATCCGGCAGACTTCGACTGATTAACTCCCACCTAAATTACGGACAATATGAAACACTCGGATACTTCATCTTGTGAACGTACACTGTAGTTCTCCTTGGGGACTGACAGTTGTACTTAGAAAATAACAGGCTACTACATCCCCATATTTGAACTCCGCCTAGTGCAGAAGCCGCTATTTTTTTGTTCAGACTGCACTAATTTCTTCATACTAATTCAGAATCCGGTGAGACTTCGACCGATTAACTCCCATCTAAATTACGGACAATATGGAACACTCGGATATTTCATCTTGTGAACGTACACTATAGTTCTCCATGGGGACTGACAGTTGTACTTAGAAAATAACAGGATACCACATCCCCATATTTGACCTCCGCCTAGTGCAGAAGCCACTAGTTTTTAGTTCAGACTGCAATAACTTCTTCATAATAATTCAGAATCCGGTGAGACTTCGACCAATTAACTCCCACCTAAATTACGGACAATATGGAACACTCGGATACTTCATCTTGTGAACGCATACTATAGTTCTCCATGGGCACTAACAGTTGTAGTTAGAAAATAACAGGATACCACATCTCCTTATTTGAACTCCTAGTGCAGAAGCCGCTGTTTTTTTGTTCAGACTGCAATAACTTCTTCATACTAATTTAGAATCCGGTGAGACTTCGACCAATTAACTCCCATCTAAATTACGGACAATATTGAACACTCGGATACTTCATCTTGTGAACGCATACTGTAGTTCTCCATGGGCACTGACAGTTGTACTTAGAAAATAACAGGATACCACGCCCTCTTATTTGAACTCGGCCTAGTACAGAAGCCGATTTTTTTTGTTTAGACTGCAATATTTTCTTCATACTAACTCAGAATCCGGTGAGACTTCGACCAATTAACTCCCACCAAAATTACGGACAATATGGAACACTCGAATACTACATCTTGTGAACGCAAACTGTAGTTCTCCATGTGCACTGACAGTTGTACTTAGAAAATAAAAGGATGCCACATCCCCATATTTGACATCCCATCTTATGAACGCATACTGTAGTTCTCCATGGGCACTGACAGTTGTACTTAGAAAAAAACAGGATACAACATCGCAATATTTGAACTCCGCTTAGTGAAGAAGCCGCTATTTTTTTGTTCAAACTGCAATATTTTCCTCATATTAACCCAGAATCCGGCGAGACTTCGACTGATTAACTCCCACCTAAATTACGGTAAAAATGAAACACTCGGATACTTCATCTTGTGAACGTACGCTGTAGTTCTCTTTGGGGACTGACAGTTGTACTTAGAAAATAATAGGCTACTACATCCCCATATTTGAACTCCGCCTAGTGCAGAAGCCGCTATTTTTTTTGTTCCGACTGCAATAACTTCTTCATACTAATTTGGAATCCGGTGACACTTCGACCAATTAACTCTCACCTAAATTACGGACAATATGAAACACTCGAATACTTCATCTTGTGAACGTATACTGTAGTTCTCCATGGAGACTGACAGTTGTACTTAGAAAGTAACAGACTACCACATCCCCATATTTGAACTCCGCGTAGTGCAGAAGCCGCTATTTTTTGTTCAGACTGCAATATTTTCTTCATACTAACTCGGAATCCGGCGAGACTTAGACTGATTAACTCCCACCAAAATTACGGTCAATATGAAACACTCGGATACTTCATCTTGTGAACGTACAATGTAATTCTCCATGGGGACTGACAGTTGTACTTAGAGAATAACAGGTTACCACATCCCCATATTTGAAGTCCGCCTAGTGCAAAAGCCGCTATTTTTTTTGTTCAGGCTGCAATAACTTCTTCATAATAATTCAGAATACGGCGAAACTTCGACCAATTATCTCCCACCTAAATTACGGACAATATGGAACACTCAGATACTTAATCTTGTGAACGCATACTGTAGTTTTCCATAGGCACTGACAGTTGTACTTAGAAAATAACAGGATACCACATCCCCATATTTGAACTCAGCCTAGTGTAGAAGCCGCTATTTTTTTGTTCAGACTGCAATAACTTCTTCATAATAATTCGGAATCCGGCGAGACTTCGACCGATTAACTCCCACCTAAATTACGCATAATATGAAACACTTGGATACTTCGTCTTGTGAACGTACACTGTAGTTCTCCATGGGGACTGACAGTTGTACTTAGAAAATAACAGGCTACCACATCCCCATATTTGAACTCCGCCTAGTGCAGAATCCGCTATTTTTTTTGTTCAGACTACAATAACTTCTTCATACTAATTCAGAATCCGGTGAGAATTCGACCAATTAACTCCCACCTAAATTACGGATAATATGGAACACTCAGATACTTCATCTTGTGAACGCATACTGTAGTTCTCCATGGGCACTGATAGTTGTACTTAGAAAATAACAAGATACCACATCCCATATTTGAACCACGCCTAGTGCAGAAGCCGCTGTTTTTTTGTTCAGACTGCAATATTTTCTTCATACTAACTCGGAATCCGGCAAGACTTCGACCGATTAACTCCCACCTAAATTACGGACAATATGGAACACTCGGATACCTCATCTTGTGAACGCATACTGTAGTTTTCCATTGGCACTGATAGTTGCACTTAGAAAATAATAGGATACAACATCTCCATATTTGAACTCCGCCTAGTGTACAAGCCGCTATTTTTTTGGTCAGATTGCAATAACATCTTCATACTAATTCAGAATCCGACGAGACTTCGACCAATTAACTCCCACCTAAATTACGGACAATATGGAACACTCGGATACTTCATCTTGTGAACGCATACTGTAGTTCTTCTTGGGCACTGACAGTTGTACTTAGAAAATAACAGGATACCACATCCCATATTTGAACTCCGCCTAGTGTAGAAGCTGCTATTTTTTTTGTTTAGCCTGCAAAAACTTCTTCATACTAATTCAAAATCCGGTGAGACTTCGACCAATTAACTCCCACCTAAATTACGGACAATATGGAACCCTCGGATACTTCATCTTGTCAATGCATACTGTAGTTCTCCATGGGGACTGACAATTGTAATTAGAAAATAACAGGCTACTACATCCCCATATTTGAACTCCGCCTACTGCAGAAGCCGCTATTTTTTTTGTTCAGACTGCAATAACTTCTTCATAATAATTCCGAATCCGGCGAGACTTCGACCGATTAACTCCCACCTAAATTACGGACAATATAAAACCCTCGGATACTTCATCTTGTGAACGTACACTTTAGTTCTCCATGGGGACTGACAGCTGTACTTAGAAAATAACAGGCTACCACATCCCCATATTTGAACTCCACCTTGTGCAGAAGCCGCTATTTTTTTTGTACAGACTGCAATAACTTCTTCATAATAATTCGGAATCCGGCGAGACTTCGACCGATTAACTCCCACCTAAATTACGGACAATATAAAACACTCGGATACTTCATCTTGTGAACGTACACTTTAGTTCCCCATGGGGACTGACAACTGTACTTAGAAAATAACAGGCTACCACAGCCCCATATTTGAACTCCGCCTAGTGCAGAAGCCGCTATTTTTTTTGTTCAGACTACAATAACTTCTTCATACTAATTCAGAATCCGGTGAGAATTCGACCAATTAACACCCGCCTAAATTACGGACAATATGGAACACTCGGATAATTCATCTTGTGAACACATATTGTAGTTCTCCATGGGCACTAACAGTTGTACTTAGAAAATAACAGGATACCACATCCCTATATTTGCACTCCGCCTAGTGCAGAAGCCGCTATTTTTTTGTTCAGACTGCAATTACTTCTTTATACTAATTTAGAATCCGGTGAGACTTCGACTGATTAACTCTCACCTAAATTACGGACTATACGAAACACTCTGATACTTCTTCTTGAGAACGTACACTGTAGTTCTCCATGGAGACTGACAGTTGTACTTAGAAAATAACAGGCTACCACATCCCCATATTGGAACTCCGCATAGTGCAGAAGCCGCTATTTTTTTTGTTCAGACTGCAATATTTTCTTCATACTAACTCCTAATACGGCGAGACTTCGACTGATTAACTCCCACCAAAATTACGGTCAATATGAAACACTCGGATACTTCATCTTGTGAACGTACACTGTAGTTCTCCATGGGGACTGATAGTTGTACTTTGAAAATAACAGGCTACTACATCCCCATATTTGAACTCTGCCTAGTGCAGAAGCCGCTATTTTTTTTGTTCAGACTGCAATAACTTCTTCATACTAATTCAGAATCCGGTGAGACTTCGACCAATTAACTCCCACCTAAATTACGGACGATATGAAACACTCGGATACTTCATCTTGTGAACGCATACTGTAGTTCTCTATGGGCACTGACAGTTGTACTTAGAAAATAACAGGATACCACATCCCCATATTTGAACTCTGCCAAGTGCAGAAGCCGCTATTTTTTTGTTCAGACTTCAATAACTTCTTCATACTAATTCAGAATCCGGTGAGACTTCGACCGATTAACTCTCACCTAAATTAAGGACAATATGAAATACTCGGATACTTCATCTTGTGAACGTACACTGTAGTTCTCCATGCAGACTGACAGTTGTACTTAGAAAATAACAGGCTACAACATCCCCATATTTGAACTCCGCCTAGTGCAGAAGCCGTTATTTTTTTTGTTCAGACTGCAATATTTTCATCATACTAACTCGAAATCCGGCGATACTTCGACTGATTAACTCCCACCAAAATTACGGTCAATATGAAACACTCGGATACTTCATCTTGTGAACGTACACTATAGTTCTCCATGGGGACTGACAGTTGTACTTAGACAATAACAGGTTACCACATCCCCATATTTGAAGTCCGCCTAGTGCAAAAGCCGCTATTTTTTTTGTTCAGACTGCAATAACTTCTTCATAATAATTCCGAATATGGTGAGACTTCGACCAATTAACTCCCACCTAAATTACGGACAATATGGAACACTCGGATACTTAATCTTGTGAACGCATACTGTAGTTCTCCATGGGCACTGACAGTTGTACTTAGAAAATAACAGGATACCACATCCCCATATTTGAACTCCGCCTAGTGCAGAAGCCGCTATTTTTTGGTTCAGACAACAATAACTTCTTCATAATAATTCGGTATCCGGCGAGACTACGACCGATTAACTCCCACCTAAATTACGGACAATATGGAATACTCAAATACCTCATCTTGTGAACGCATACTGTAGTTCTCCATGGGCACTGACAGTTGTACTTAGAAAATAACAGGATACAACAGCGCCATATTTGAACTCTGCCTAGTGCAGAAGCCGCTATTTTTTTTTGTTCAGACTGCAATATTTTCTTCATACTAACTCGAAATTCGGCGAGACTTCGACTGATTAACTCCTACCTAAATTACAGACAATATGAAACACTCGGATACTTCATCTTGTGAACGTACACTGTAGTTCCCCTTGGGGAATGACAGTTGTACTTAGAAAATAACAGGCTACTACATCCCCATATTTGAACTCCGCCTAGTGCAGAAGCCGCTATTTTTTTGTCCAGACTGCACTAATTTCTTCATACTAATTCAGAATCCGGTGAGACTTCGACCGGTTAACTCCCATCTAAATTACGGACAATATGGAACACTCGGATATGTCATCTTGTGAACGTACACTATAGTTCTCCATGGGGACTGACAGTTGTACTTAGAAAATAACAGGATACCACATCCCCATATTTGACCTCCGCCTAGTGCAGAAGCCGCTAGTTTTTAGTTCAGACTGCAATAACTTCTTCATAATAATTCAGAATCCGGTGAGACTTCGACCAATTAACTCCCACCTAAATTACGGACAATATGGAACACTCGGATACTTCATCTTGTGAACGCATACTGTAGTTCTCCATGGGCACTGACAGTTGTAGTTAGAAAATAACAGGATACCACATCTCCTTATTTGAACTCCTAGTGCAGAAGCCGCTGTTTTTTTGTTCAGACTGCAATAACTTCTTCATACTAATTTAGAATTCGGTGAGACTTCGACCAATTAACTCCCATCTAAATTACGGACAATATTGAACACTCGGATACTTCATCTTGTGAACGCATACTGTAGTTCTCCATGGGCACTGACAGTTGTACTTAGAAAATAACTGGATACCACGTCCTCTTATTTGAACTCCGCCTAGTACAGAAGCCGATATTTTTTTTGTTTAGACTGCAATATTTTCTTCATACTAACTCAGAATCCGGTGAGACTTCGACCAATTAACTCCCACCAAAATTACGGACAATATGGAACACTCGAATACTTCATCTTGTGAACGCAAACTGTAGTTCTCCATGTGCACTGACAGTTGTACTTAGAAAATAAAAGGATGCCACATCCCCATATTTGACATCCCATCTTATGAATGCATATTGTAGTTCTCCATGGGCACTGACAGTTGTACTTAGAAAATAACAGGATACAACATCGCCATATTTGAACTCCGCTTAGTGAAGAAGCCGCTATTTTTTTTGTTCAAACTGCAATATTTTCTTCATACTAACCCAGAATCCGGCGAGACTTCGACCGATTAACTCCCACCTAAATTACGGTAAAAATGAAACACTCGGATACTTCATCTTGTGAACGTACGCTGTAGTTCTCTTTGGGGACTGACAGTTGTACTTAGAAAATAATAGGCTACCACATCCCCATATTTGAACTCCGCCTAGTGCAGAAGCCGCTATTTTTTTTGTTCAGACTGCAATAACTTCTTCATACTAATTCAGAATCCGGTGAGAATTCGACCAATTAACTCCCACCTAAATTACGGACAATATGGAACACTCGGATACTTCATCTTGTGAACGCATGCTGTAGTTCTCATTGGGCACTGACAGTTGTACTTAGAAAATAACAGGATACCACATCCCCATATTTGAACTCCTCCTAGTGCAGAAGCCGCTATTTTTTTGTTCAGACTGCAATAACTTCTTCATACTAATTTAGAATCCAGTGAGACTTCGACCGATTAACTCTCACCTAAATTACGGACAATATGAAACACTCGGATACTTCATCTTGTGAACGTATACTATAGTTCTCCATGGAGACTGACAGTTTTACTTAGAAAATAACAGACTACCACATCCCCATATTTGAACTCCGCGTAGTGCAGAAGCCGCTATTTTTTTGTTCAGACTGCAATATTTTCTTCATACTAACTCGGAATCCGGCGAGACTTAGACTGATTAACTCCCACCAAAATTACGGTCAATATGAAACACTCGGATACTTCATCTTGTGAACGTACAATGTAATTCTCCATGGGGACTAACAGTTGTACTTAGAGAATAACAGGTTACCACATCCCCATATTTGAAGTCCGCCTAGTGCAAAAGCCGCTATTTTTTTTTGTTCAGACTGCAACAACTTCTTCATAATACTTCCAAATACGGCGAAACTTCGACCAATTAACTCCCACCTAAATTACGGACAATATGGAACACTCGGATACTTAATCTTGTGAACGCATACTGTAGTTTTCCATGGGCACTGACAGTTGTACTTAGAAAATAACAGGATACCACATCCCCATATTTTAACTCCGCCTAGTGTAGAAGCCGCTATTTTTTTGTTCAGACTGCAATAACTTCTTCATAATAATTCGGAATCCGGCGAGACTTCGACCGATTAACTCCCACCTAAATTACGGATAATATGAAACACTCAGATACTTCATCTTGTGAACGTACACTGTAGTTCTCCATGGGGACTGACAGTTGTACTTTGAAAATAGCAGGCTACCACATCCCCATATTTGAACTCCACCTAGTGCAGAAGCCGCTATTTTTTTTGTTCAGACTGCAATACTAACTCGGAATCCGGCGAGACTTCGACCGATTAACTCCCACCTAAATTACGTACAATATGGAACACTCGAATACCTCATCTTGTGAACGCATACTGTAGTTTTCCATTGGCACTGATAGTTGCACTTAGAAAATAACAGGATACAACATCTCCATATTTGAACTCCGCCTAGTGCAGAAGCCGCTATTTTTTTGTTCAGACTACAATAACATCTTCATACTAATTCAGAATCCGGCGAGACTTCGACCAATTAACTCCTACCTAAATTACGGACAATATGGAACACTCGGACACCTCATCTTGTGAACGCACACTGTAGTTCTCCATGGGCACAGACAGTTGTACTTAGAAAATAACAGGCTACTACATCCCCATATTTGAACTCCGCCTAGTGTAGAAGCCGCTGTTTTTTTTGTTCAGACTGCAATAACTTCTTTATAATAATTCAGAATCCGGCGAGACTTCGACCGATTAACTCCCACCTAAATTACGGACAATATAAAACACTCGGATACTTCATCTTGTGAACGTACACTGTAGTTCTCCATGGGGACTGACAGCTGTACTTAGAAAATAGCAGGCTACCACATCCCCATATTTGAACTCCACCTAGTGCAGAAGCCGCTATTTTTTTTGTTCAGACTGCAATACTAACTCGGAATCCGGCGAGACTTCGACCGATTAACTCCCACCTAAATTACGTACAATATGGAACACTCGAATACCTCATCTTGTGAACGCATACTGTAGTTTTCCATTGGCACTGATAGTTGCACTTAGAAAATAACAGGATACAACATCTCCATATTTGAACTCCGCCTAGTGCAGAAGCCGCTATTTTTTTGTTCAGACTACAATAACATCTTCATACTAATTCAGAATCCGGCGAGACTTCGACCAATTAACTCCCACCTAAATTACGGACAATATGGAACACTCGGATACTTCATCTTGTGAACGCATACTGTAGTTCTCCATGGGGACTGACAATTGTACTTAGAAAATAACAGGCTACTACATCCCCATATTTGAACTCCGCCTAGTGTAGAAGCCGCTATTTTTTTTGTTCAGACTGCAATAACTTCTTCATAATAATTCGGAATCCGGCGATACTTCGACCGATTAACTCCCACCTAAATTACGGACAATATAAAACACTCGGATACTTCATCTTGTGAACGTACACTTTAGTTCTCCATGGGGACTGACAACTGTACTAAGAAAATAACAGGCTACCACATCCCCATATTTGAACTCCGCCTAGTGCAGAAGCCGCTTTTTTTTGTTCAGACTGCAATAACTTCTTCATACTAATTCAGAATCCGGTGAGAATTCGACCAATTAACTCCCACCAAAATTACGGACAATATGGAACACTCGAATACTTCATCTTGTGAACACATGCTGTAGTTCTTCATGGGCACTGATAGTTGTACTTAGAAAATAACAGGCTACCACATCCCGATATTTGAACTCCGCCTAGTGCAGAAGCCGCTATTTTTTTTGTTCAGACTGCAATAACTTCTTCATACTAATTCAGAATCCGATGAGAATTCGACCAATTAACTCCCACCTAAATTACGAACAATATGGAACACTCGGATACTTCATCTTGTGAACGCATACTGTAGTTCTCCATGGGCACTGACAGTTGTACTTAGAAATAACAGGATACGACATCCCATATTTGAACTCCGCCTAGTGCAGAAGCCGCTGTTTTTTTTTGTTCAGACTGCAATATTTTCTTCATACTAACTCGGAATCCGGCGAGACTTCGACCGATTAACTCCCACCTAAATTACGTACAATATGGAACACTCGAATACCTCATCTTGTGAACGCATACTGTAGTTTTCCATTGGCACTGATAGTTGCACTTAGAAAATAACAGGATACAACATCTCCATATTTGAACTCCGCCTAGTTCAGAAGCCGCTATTTTTTTGTTCAGACTGCAATAACATCTTCATACTAATTCAGAATCCGGCGAGACTTCGACCAATTAACTCCCACCTAAATTACGGACAATATGGAACACTCGGATGCTTCATCTTGTGAACGCAAACTATAGTTCTCCATGGGCACTGACAGTTGTACTTAGAAAATAACAGGATACCACATCCCCATATTTGAACTCCGCCTAGTGTAGAAGCCGCTATTTTTTTTGTTCAGACTGCAATAACTTCTTCATACTAATTCAAAATCCGGTGAGACTTTGACCTATTAACTCCCACCTAAATTACGGACAATATGGAATACTCGGATATTTCATCTTGTGAACGCATAATGTAGTTCTCCATGGGGACTGACAATTGTACTTAGAAAATAACAGGCTACTACATCCCCATATTTGAACTCCGCCTAGTGTAGAAGCCGCTATTTTTTTTGTTCAGACTGCAATAACTTCTTTATAATAATTCAGAATCCGGCGAGACTTCGACCGATTAACTCCCACCTAAATTACGGACAATATAAAACACTCGGATACTTCATCTTGTGAACGTACACTGTAGTTCTCCATGGGGACTGACAGCTGTACTTAGAAAATAGCAGGCTACCACATCCCCATATTTGAACTCCGCCTAGTGCAGAAGCCGCTAATTTTTTTGTTCAGACTGCAATACTAACTCGGAATCCGGCGAGACTTCGACCGATTAACTCCCACCTAAATTACGTACAATATGGAACACTCGAATACCTCATCTTGTGAACGCATACTGTAGTTTTCCATTGGCACTGATAGTTGCACTTAGAAAATAATAGGATACAACATCTCCATATTTGAACTCCGCCTAGTGCAGAAGCCGCTATTTTTTTGTTCAGACTACAATAACATCTTCATACTAATTCAGAATCCGGCGAGACTTCGACCAATTAACTCCCACCTAAATTACGGACAATATGGAACACTCGGATGCTTCATCTTGTGAACGCATACTATAGTTCTCCATGGGCACTGACAGTTGTACTTAGAAAATAACAGGATACCACATCCCCATATTTGAACTCCGCCTAGTGTAGAAGCCGCTATTTTTTTTGTTCAGACTGCAATAACTTCTTCATACTAATTCAAAATCCGGTGAGACTTTGACCTATTAACTCCCACCTAAATTACGGACAATATGGAATACTCGGATACTTCATCTTGTGAACGCATAATGTAGTTCACCATGGGGACTGACAATTGTACTTAGAAAATAACAGGATACGACATCCCATATTTGAACTCCGCCTAGTGCAGAAGCCGCTGTTTTTTTTTGTTCAGACTGCAATATTTTTTTCATACTAACTCAGAATCCGGGGAGACTTCGACCGATTAACTCCCACCTAAATTACGGACAATATGGAACACTCGGATACCTCATCTTGTGAACGCATACTGTAGTTTTCCATTGGCACTGATAGTTGCACTTAGAAAATAACAGGATACAACATCTCCATATTTGAACTCCGCCTAGTGCAGAAGCCGCTATTTTTTCTGTTCAGACAGCAATAACATCTTCATACTAATTCAGAATCCGGCGAGACTTCGACCAATTAACTCCCACCTAAATTACGGACAATATGGAACACTCGGATACTTCATCTTGTGAACGCATACTGTAGTTCTCCATGGGGACTGACAATTGTACTTAGAAAATAACAGGCCACTACATCCCCATATTTGAACTCCGCCTAGTGTAGAAGCCGCTATTTTTTTTGTTCAGACTGCAATAACTTCTTCATAATAATTCGGAATCCGGCGAGACTTCGACCGATTAACTCCCACCTAAATTACGGACAATATAAAACACTCGGTAACTTCATCTTGTGAACGTACACTTTAGTTCTCCATGGGGACTGACAGCTGTACTTAGAAAATAACAGGCTACCACATCCTCATATTTAAACTCCGCCTAGTGCAGAAGCCGCTTTTTTTTGTTCAGACTGCAATAACTTCTTCATACTAATTCAGAATCCGGCGAGAATTCGACCAATTAACTCCCACCAAAATTACGGACAATATGGAACACTCGAATACTTCATCTTGTGAACACATGCTGTAGTTCTCCATGGGCACTGATAGTTGTACTTAGAAAATAACAGGATACCACATCCCCATATTTGAGCTCCTCCTAGTGCAGAAGCTGCTATTTTTTTGTTCAGACTGCAATAACTTCTTCATACTAATTTAGAATCTGGTGAGACTTCGACCAATTAACTCCCACCTAAATTACGGACAATATTGAACACTCGGATACTACATCTTGTGAACGCATACTGTAGTTCTCCATGGGCACCGACAATTGTACTTAGAAAATAACAGGATACCACGTCCTCTTATTTGAACTCCGCCTAGTACAGAAGCCGATTTTTTTTTGTTCAGACTGCAATATTTTCTTCATACTAACTCGGAATCTGGCGAGACTTCGACCGATTAACTCCCACCTAAATTACGGACAACATGAAACACTCGGGTACTTCATCTTGTGAACGTACACTGTAGTTCTCCATGGGGACTGATAGTTGTACTTCGAAAATAATAGACTAGCACATCCCCATATTTGAACTCCGCCTAGTGCAGAAGCCGCTATTTTTTTGTTCAGACTGCAATAACTTCTTCATATTAATTCAGAATCCGGTGAGACTTCGACCAATTAACTCCCACCAAAATTACGGACAATATGGAACACTCGAATACTTCATCTTGTGAATGCAAACTGTAGTTCTCCTGTGCACTGACAGTTGTAATTAGAAAATAAAAGGATGCTACATCCCCATATTTGACATCCGCCTAGTGCAGAAGCCGCTATTTTTTGTTCAGACTGCACTAACTTCTTCATACTAATTCAGAATCCGGTGAGACTTCGACCAATTAACTAACACCTAAATTACGGACAATATGGAACACTCGGACATCTCATCTTGTGAACGCATACTGTAGTTCTCCATGGGCACTGACAGTTGCACTTAGAAAATAACAGGATACAACATCGCCATATTTGAACTCCGCCTAGTGCAGAAGTCGCTATTTTTTTGTTCAGACTGCAATATTTTCTTCATACAAACTCGGAATCCAGCGAGACTTCGACAGATTAACTCCCACCTAAATTACGGACAATATGAAACACTCGGATACTTCATTCTGTGAACGTACATTGTAGTTCTCTTTGGGGACAGACAGTTGTACTTAGAAAATAATAGGCTACTACATCCCCATATTTGAACTCCGCCTAGTGCAGAAGCCGCTATTTTTTTGTTCAGACTGCAATAACTTCTTCATACTAATTAACTCCTACCTAAATTACGGACAATATGAAACACTCGGATACTTCATCTTGTGAACGCATACTGTAGTTCTCGATGAGCACTGACAGTTGTACTTAGAAAATAACAGGATACCACATCCCCATATTTGAACTCCGCCTAGTGTAGAAGCCGCTATTTTTTTTTCAAACTGCAATAACTTCTTCATACTAATTCAGAATCCAGTGAGACTTCGACCGATTAACTCTCACCTAAATTACGGACAATATGAAACACTCGGATACTTCATCTTGTGAACGTACACTATAGTTCTCCTTGGAGACTGACAGTTGTACTTAGAAAATAACAGGCTACCACATCCCCATATTTGAACTCCGCCTAGTGCAGAAGCCGTTATTGTTTTGTTCAGACTTCAATATTTTCTTCATACTAGCTCGGAATCCGGCGAGACTTCGACTGATTAACTCCCACCAAAATTACGGTCAATATGAAACACTCGGATACTTCATCTTGTGAACGTACACTGTAGTTCTCCTTGTGGACTGACAGTTGTACTTAGAAATAACAGGTTACCACATCCCCATATTTGAAGTCCGCCTAGTGCAAAAGCCGCTATTTTTTTTTGTTCAGACTGCAATAACTTCTTCATAATAATTCCGAATACGGCGAGACTTCGACCAATTAACTCCCACCTAAATTACGGACAATATGGAACACTCGGATACTTCATCTTGTGAACGCATACTGTAGCTCTCCATGGGCACTGACAGTTGTACATAGAAAAGAACAGGATACCACATCCCCATATTTGAACTCCACCTAGTGCAGAAGCCGCTATTTTTTTGTTTAGACTGCAATAACTTCTTCATAATAATTCGGATATCAGACGAGACTTTGACTGATTAACTCCCACCTAAATTACGGACAATATGAAACACTCGGATACTTCATCTTGTGAACGTACACTGTAGTTCTCCATGGGGACTGACAGTTGTACTTAGAAAATAACAGGCTACCACATCCCGATATTTGAACTCCGCCTAGTGCAGAAGCCGCTATTTTTTTTGTTCAGACTGCAATAACTTCTTCATACTAATTCAGAATCCGGTGAGAATTCGACCAATTAACTCCCACCTAAATTACGAACAATATGGAACACTCGGATACTTCATCTTGTGAACGCATACTGTAGTTCTCCATGGGCACTGACAATTGTACTTAGAAATAACAGGATACGACATCCCATATTTGAACTCCGCATAGTGCAGAAGCCGCTGTTTTTTTTTTTCAGACTGCAATATTTTCTTCATACTAACTCGGAATCCGGCGAGACTTCGACCGATTAACTCCCACCTAAATTACGTACAATATGGAACACTCGAATACCTCATCTTGTGAACGCATACTGTAGTTTTCCATTGGCACTGATAGTTGTACTTAGAAAATAACAGGATACAACATCTCCATATTTGAACTCCACCTAGTGCAGAAGCCGCTATTTTTTTGTTCAGACTGCAATAACATCTTCATACTAATTCAGAATCCGGCGAGACTTCGACCAATTAACTCCCACCTAAATTACGGACAATATGGAACACTCGGATGCTTCATCTTGTGAACGCATACTATAGTTCTCCATGGGCACTGACAGTTGTTCTTAGAAAATAACAGGATACCACATCCCCATATTTGAACTCCGCCTAGTGTAGAAGCCGCTATTTTTTTTGTTCAGACTGCAATAACTTCTTCATACTAATTCAAAATCCGGTGAGACTTTGACCTATTAACTCCCACCTAAATTACGGACAATATGGAATACTCGGATATTTCATCTTGTGAACGCATAATGTAGTTCTCCATGGGGACTGACAATTGTACTTAGAAAATAACAGGCTACTACATCCCCATATTTGAACTCCGCCTAGTGTAGAAGCCGCTATTTTTTTTTGTTCAGACTGTAATAACTTCTTTATAATAATTCGGAATCCGGCGAGACTTCGACCGATTAACTCCCACCTAAATTACGGACAATATAAAACACTCGGATACTTCATCTTGTGAACGTACACTGTAGTTCTCCATGGGGACTGACAGCTGTACTTAGAAAATAACAGGCTGCAGTATTTGAACTCCGCCTAGTGCAGAAGCCGCTAATTTTTTTGTTCAGACTGCAGTAACTTCTTCATACTAATTCAGAATCCGGTGAGAATTCGACCAATTAACTCCCACATAAATTACGGACAATATGGAACACTCGGATACTTCATCCTGTGAACGCATGTTGTAGTTCTCCATGGGCACTGACAGTTGTACTTAGAAAATAACAGGATACCACATCCCCATATTTGAACTCCGCGTAGTACAGAAGCCGCTATTTTTTTTGTTCAGACTGCAATATATTCTTCATACTAACTCGGAATCCGGTGAGACTTCGACCGATTAACTCCCACCTAAATTACGGACAATATGGAACACTCGAATACCTAATCTTTTGAACGCATACTGTAATTTTCCATTGGCACTGATAGTTTCACTTAGAAAATAACAGGATACAACATCTCCATATTTGAACTCCGCCTAGTGTAGAAGCCGCTATTTTTTTGTTCAGACTGCAATATTTTCTTCATACTAACTCGGAATCCGGCGAGACTTCGACCGATTAACTCCCAACTAAATTACGGACAATATGGAACACTCGGATACCTCATCTTGTGAACGCATACTGTAGTTTTCCATTGGCACTGATAGTTGTACTTAGAAAATAACAGGATACAACATCTCCATATTTGAACTTCGCCTAGTGCAGAAGCCGCTATTTTTTTGTTCAAACTGCAATAACATCTTCATACTAATTCAGAATCCGGTGAGACTTCGACCAATTAACTCCCACCTAAATCACGGACAATATGGAACACTGTGATACTTCATCTTGTGAACGCATACTGTAGTTCTCCATGGGTACTAACAGTTGTACTTAGAAAATAACAGGATACCACATCCCCATATTTGACCTTCGTCTAGTGCAGAAGTCGCTATTTTTTTATTCAGACTGCAATAACTTCTTCATACTAATTCAGAATCCGGTGAGACTTCGACCAATTAACTCCCACCTAAATTACGGATAACATGGAACACTCGGATACCTCATATTGTGAATGTAACGAATGCGAATTTTGCCTGCTCGAAAATCGACATCCATACTTTAAATCGTACTCGAATGCCATAGATTTGACCGTTCAAATCCGAGTCGCCGGAGCTTATAACACAATTAAGTAAATAACACTGCGGAAGAAAAAGAATAATACATTGATATACAATCTGATACAATATCTGATACAACAGAGTGATACAATGAATATCATTATACATCAGAGATATGATACAAAAAATAGCAGCGGAAAAGAAAATGATAACATCAGCAGCGGATAATCTCCATCTTCAAAGCCAATCCAGAAATAGCTTGAACTCTCAATAACGATGCACAAGGATAAGCAAGTGCAGTCCATATCCAAAGACTGAACTAGCTCCAGATAATCTACTGAACCTGACTATCTGAAAAACCCAACTCTAGACTGCCTGTGTAGAAAATTTGGAGCACCCAAAATTTAGGAAAGAAACAATAAACTCCATATCAGTCATAGGACTGGTGTGAGCAACAAAAACAGTTTATCTTTACAAAAATAGCAAAGAATTTTAAAGTCAATTTGCAATGCTTTTGGAAAATGAGACTACCATAAGGCCTCCCGCACACACACAATGCAAACGCAGAATCGGAGGAGATTTCTCCTTATGATAGCCAAAGGTGCTTACTACGTAAAACAAATCATTTGATTTGATATTACTATTAGTGCATAGTGTAGAAAACATTTCAAAAATAGAATATCAATCTTAGCCAACATACGACCATTATCGTATGCCTACTATAGCTACCATCTAAACAGCGGTGACCACCGTACGTAAATGGCAGGTTTTACAACTAATACCGTACACAGTTCGTATTGGAGTTTGGATTTCCAACAAATGGTCAGGCCAAGGAACTTCCCATTACCACATAGGTATGCCTCTGGAAAGACGACCCAAGAACCTAACTGGATCTCTGCCAACACAAGGCCGGGTTACCCCTAACTGGGTAACTACTGACACGAGTATGCCATCTCCCGATTGTAACCAACCTTTAACCGGGGCCCTAGCAACAATCACAAAGTAAGATATAAATATGTTTGCGATATCCACATAAGTTAAGTATCTGGGCTCCATACCATGATACCACTTCTATCCAGAAGGAAATGTACATACCCTAAGGGGCGCTACCCCCCATAACCTTGCTGCATCTTTCCTGTTTTGACCATTCCGGGGTGTGAGGTTCGACGAAGTCTCATCCACAAAGCTACGCTTTGTCACAAAGCCATGCTTTGGGTCAACAGATGATCAAAGCAATGATCACAAAGATAAATGATCAAACAAATGATCATATCACAAATGATCAAACAATGATCATCACACAACAATACTCAGCATGTCACATTACCAAATTGGGAGTATATCGCTGATAACCTTCAACTACGTAACCTCTGAGCTCGTACGTTTTAGAGAAGGGTGTTAAGCTAAGAGAATAAATTCTCCGCCACCAAACAGAAATGTATTTGAAAGAAATCGGCTTTATATCTCAAAGTGTAATGTCAGACATGTAACCATACAAGTCTATTCCGGGTTCGAACAGAACCGAAAGCACGTCCAAAGAAGCCCTTGCAAATCCGGATAATTTCTAATCACGTCCGGACTTCCCATCACAAAAGGTGCTAAAATCTATATACCGGGGATCAGCCGATGCAGAGACAATCAATGGTAATCCTTTTGTTTTCGAACGTATCCGGTCTTCACCACCGGTCTTCAAATGCTATCCATATACGTCGTATCATTATTCGGAATGGGTTATACGACCCAAAGGTCCTTTCCCGGCTAACCCGAATAGTGAGCGAAATATTTAAAACATATGGATATGGGATTCAATTAAGTCACAACTTAATAATTTAAAACTTTCTTTCAAATAGTTTAAACAAATTACCATTTTCAAATCTTAAAAAAAAGATTCAATTCACAAAGTTAACCCCATTCACAAAGATCCATTCATGGATTTCAAAACAATTTCTATTTCAATTGAATTAACTCATTAAATCTTTAAGTCAAGATTTAACTTATAGCTTTCAAAACTCATTTCCAAAGATTCATTCATAGCCTTTCAAAAACAATTTTATTTCAAGTTGGATTAACTCATTCGGTCTTTGAATCAAAGACTAATTTCATAGTTTTCAAAACATTTCAATTTCATTTTAAATTTGAAACCTTTCAAAACAATTTAGAAATCCTTTCGTAAAATGAAAGCAAGTAGTTTTCCTTTTGGAAAAATCCAGTTATATTTACACGAGTTAAAACCCTTGAATTAAATTCAAATTCCCAAATCAAAAACCTTTAAAATGGTTTAACCCATATATAACTTGTACAACATCTTTAATCCCTAGTTTCAAATCATAGGATTCAATTTCAAACTTGAATTCAAATTTATATCAAATTATTTAAATTTTCAGAACTCGATTAAGTTATTCAAAATAACTTTTATCGTTGAAATTCCATTTCAAAAGCTTTTCACTTTAAACCCAAATTTCAAATTTCAAAATCAATTGAAATTAAAATTTCAATTTCAACAAAAACATTAAATTTAAACCATCTGTGACTTAACCGATTTCCATGTGAAATCCATATTTGTGTCTGTAAAAGTGTAGTCCAGGGGTTTCACACAGTAGTGCAACATCATACAATCATCACAGATCAGAATACAGAAATATAGTTGATAAGCGGTATTAACTATCACGCTTATCGTTCATTCATAGATCACAGATATATATCACAAATAAGTAAATTACAGATCACAACATAAATCAGAATGTATCACAAAGCATCACAAATCATGGATATCAATAGTTCAATCATTCAACAGAATCCAAACATTCATAAGTAGGGTCAGGTAATTGTCTTATTTATTCAAATCAGATTAATTTCTTATGAATTACTAATCCTGGTTTATTAACATCAATAATTTACAAATCATTTTGATTAATTATTCTTTAATCATTTATTAATTAACCATTAATAATAAATTAATTAACCTTTAATTATTATTATCAACCTTTAATTTTTAAATAACTAACCTTAAATTATTTAATTATCTTTTAATTAATTATCTTTAATTAATTACATTAATAAATTAATTCTCAGTTAATTATTATTCCTTGACCACCTTCATTAATTAACCTTCAATTAATTAATCATCCTCAAATTAATTACCTTAATTAGTTTATCACATACATAAATTTTTCCTTTAATTAATTATCTTAACAAATTTACCTTTAAATTAATCACATTAATTAATTTATCACATTAATTAATTTACCATTTAATTAATTATTCTTAATTAATTACCATAAATAAATCATTCTTAAGTCAATCACATAATTAACCCTTAATTAATAAATTTATCCTTTGGTTAATTATCCTTTAATCATTAAGTAATTATCTTTTAATTATTCATCTTAATTAATTATCCCTAATTAATTAATTATCTTTTAATCACTTAATTAATTGACTTTTAATTAATTAACCTTTAATTAATTATTGTTTGATAAATCATTCTTAAGTTAATTACATAATTAATTTACTTTTAATTATTAATTAACCCTTCTTTTCCAATTTCAAATTCCATTTCAAAATTCAAATTCTTTTAATCCTTTAAATACTTTAAAGTTACATAACAAGTTTAAATTTTTTTAAAACTTTATTTATCCCCAACCTTAGTTTCAAACTAAACTGGAATTTATACTTGAACTTTGAATTTAAAACTCAGTATAGAAGCTGCTATTTTTTTTGTTCAGACTGCAATAACTTCTTCATACTAATTCAGAATCCGGCGAGACTTCGACCGATTAACTCCCACATAAATTGCAGACAATATGAAACACTCGGATACTTCATCTTGTGAACGTACACTGTAGTTCTCCATGGAGACTGACAGTCGTACTTTGAAAATAACAAGCTACCACATCCCCATATTTGAACTCCGCCTAATGAAGAAGCCGCTATTTTTTTTTTGTTCAGACTGCAATAACTACTTCATACTAATTCAGAATCCGGCGATAATTCGACCAATTAACTCCCACCTAAATTACGAACAATATGGAACGCTCGGATACTTCATCTTGTGAACGCATACTGTAGTTCTCCATGGGCACTGACAGTTGTGCTTAAAAATAACAGGATACGACATCCCCATATTCGAACTCCGCCTAGTGCAGAAGCCGCTACTTTTTTTCTTCAGACTGCAATAACTTCTTCATACTAATTCAGAATCCGGCGAGACTTCGACCAATTTACTCCCACCTAAATTACGGACAATATGGAACACTCGGATACTTCATCTTGTGAATGCATACTATAACTCTCTCTCACCTAAATTACGAACAATATGAAACACTCAGATACTACATCTTGTGAACGTACACTATAGTTCTCCATGGAGGCTAACAGTTGTACTTAGAAAATAACAGGCTACCACATCCACATATTTGAACTCCACCTAGTGCAGAAGCTGCTATTTTTTTGTTCAGACTACAATAACTTCTTCATACTAATACAGAATCCGGTGAGACTTCGACCAATTAACTCCTACCTAAATTACGGACAATATGGAGCACTCGGACACCTCATCTTGTGAACGCATACTGTAGTTCTCCATGGGCACTGACAGTTGTACTTAGAAAATAACAGGCTACTTTTTTTCTTCAGACTGCAGTAATTTCTTCATACTAACTCGGAATCCGGCGAGACTTCGACCGATTAACTTCCATCTAAATTACGGACAATATGAAACACTCGGATACTTCATATTGTGAACGTACACTGTAGTTCTCCATGGGGACTGACAGTTGTACTTTGAAAATAACAGGCTACCACATCCCCATATTTGAACTCCGCCTAGTGCAGAAGCCGCTATTTTTTTTGTTTAGACTGCAATAACTTCTTCTTACTAATTCAGAATCCGGTGAGACTTCGACCAATTAACTCCCACCTAAATTACGGACAATATGGAAAGCTCGGATACTTCATCTTGTGAACGCATACTGTAGTTCTCCATGGGCACTGACAGTTGTGCTTAAAAATAACATGATACGACATCCCCATATTTGAACTCCGCCTAGTGCAGAAGCCGCTACTTTTTTTCTTCAGACTGCAATAACTTCTTCATACAAATTCAGAATCCGGTGAGACTTCGACCAATTAACTCCCAACTAAATTACGGACAATATGGAACACTTGGATACCACATCTTGTGAACGCATACTGTAGTTCTCCATGGGCACTAATAGTTGTACTTAGAAAATAACAGGATACCACATCCCCATATTTGAACTCCGCCTAGTGCAGAAGCCGCTATTTTTTTGTTTAGACTTCAATATTTTCTTCATACTAACTCGGAATCCGGCGAGACTTCAACCGATTAACACCCACCTAAATTACGGACAATATGAAACACTCGGATACTTCAACTTGTGAACGTACACTGTAGTTCTCCATGGGGACTGACAGTTGTACTTAGAAAATAACAGGCTACCACATCCCCATATTTGAACTCCGCCTAGTGTAGAAGCCACTATTTTTTTGTTCAGACGACAATAACTTCTTCATACTAATTCCGAATCCGGCGAGACTTCGAACAATTAACTCCCACCTAAATTACGCACAATATGGAACACTCAGATACTTCATCTTGTGAACGCATACTGTAGTTCTCTATGGGCACTGACAGTTGTACTTAGAAAATAACAGGATATCACATCCCCATATTTGAACTCCGCCTAGTGGAGAAGCCTCCATTTTTTTTGTTCAGACTGCTATATGTTCTTCATACTAACTCGGAATCCGGCGATAATTCGACCAATTAACTCCCACCTAAATTACGTACAAAATGGAAAGCTCGGATACTTCATCTTGTGAACGCATACTGTAGTTCTCCATGGGCACTGACAGTTGTGCTTAAAAATAACAGGATACGACATCCCCATATTTGAACTCCGCCTAGTGCAGAAGCCGCTACTTTTTTTCTTCAGACTGCAATAACTTCTTCATACTAATTCAGAATCCGGCGAGACTTGGACCAATTAACTCCCACCTAAATTACGGACAATATGGAACACTCGGATACTTAATCTTGTGAACGCATACTGTAGTTCTCCATGGGGACTGACAGTTGTACTTAGAAAATAACATGATACCACATCCCCATATTTGAACTCCGCCTAGTGCAGAAGCCGCTATTTTTTTTGTTCAGACTGCAATAACTTCTTCTTACTAATTTCGAATCCGGTGAGACTTCGACCAATTAACTCCCACCTAAATTACGGACAATATGGAACACTCAGATACTTCATCTTGTGAACGTATACTGTAGTTCTCTATGGGCACTGACAGTTGTATTTAGAAAATAATAGGATACCACATTCCCATATTTGAACTCCGCCTAGTGCAGAAGCCGCTATTTTTTTTGTTCAGGCTGCAATAACTTCTTCATACTAATTCAGAATTCGTTGAGACTTCGACCAATTAACTCCCACCTAAATTACGGACAATATGGAACACCCGGATACTTCATCTTGTGAACACATACTGTAGTTCTCCATGGGCACTGACAGTTGTACTTAAAAAATAACAGGATACCACATCCCCTTATTTGAACTCCGCCTAGTGCAGAAGCCGCTATTTTTTTTGTTCAAACTACAATAACTTCTTCATACTAATTCAGAATTCGGTGAGACTTCGACCAATTAACTCCCACCTAAATTACGGACAATATGGAACACTCGGATACCTTATCTTGTGAACGCATACTGTAGTTCTCCATGGGAACTGACAGTTGTACTTAGAAAATAACAGGATACCACATCCCCTAATTTGAACTCCGTCTAGTGCAGAAGCCGCTAATTTTTTGTTCAGACTACAATATTTGCTTCATACTAACTCGGAATCCGGCGATACTTCGACCGATTAACACCCACCTAAATTACGGACAATATGAAACACTCGGATACTTCATTTTGTGAACATACACTTTAGTTCTCCATGGGGATTGACCGTTGTACTTAGAAAATAACAGGCTACCACATGCCCATATTTGAACTCCGCCTAGTGCAGAAGCCGCTATTTTTTTGTTCAGACTGCAATAACTTCTTCATACTAATTCAGAATCCGGCGAGACTTCGACCAATTAACTTCCACCTAAATTACGGACAATATGGAACACTCGGATACCTCATCTTGTGAACGCATACTATAGTTCTCCATTGGCACTGACAGTTGTACTTAGAAAATAACAGGATACAACATCGCCATATTTGAATTCCGCCTAGTGCAGAAGCCACTATTTTTTTGTTCAGACTGCAATATTTTCTTCATAATAACTCGGAATCCGACGAGACTTCGACCGATTAACTCCCACCTAAATTACGGAAAATATGGAACACTCGGATACCTCATCTTGTGAACGCATACTGTAGTTCTCCATAGGCACTAACAGTTGTACTTTGAAAATAACAGGTTACCACATCCCCATATTGGAACTCCGCCTAGTGGAGAAGCCGCTATTTTTTTGTTAAGACCGCTATATTTTCTTCATACTTACTCGGAATCCGGCGAGACTTCGACCGATTAACTCCCACCTAAATTACGGACAATATGGAACACTCGGATACTTCATCTTGTGAACGCATACTGTAGTTCTCCATGGCACTGACAAATGTAATTAGAAAATAACAGGATACCACATCCACTTATTTGAACTCCGCCTAGTACAGAAGCCGCTATTTTTTTTGTACAGACTGCAATATTTTCTTCATGCTAACTCGGAATCCGGCGAGACTTCGACCGATTAACTCCCACCTAAATTACGGACAATATGAAACAATCGGATACTTCATCTTGTGAACGTACACTGTAGTTCTCCATGGGGACTGACAGTTGTAATTAGAAAATAACAGGCTACCATATCCCCATATTTGTACTCCGCCTAGTGTAGAAGCCGCTATTTTTTTGTTCAGACTGCAATAACTTCTTCATACTAATCCAGAATTCGGAGAGACTTCGACCAATTAACTCCCACCTACATTACGGACAATATGGAACACTCGGATACTTCATCTTGTGAACGCAAACTGTCGTTCTCTATGGTCACTTTCAGTTGTACTGAGAAAATAACAGGATAACACATCCCAATATTTGAACTCCGCCTATTGTAGAAGCCGTTAATTTTTTTGTTCAGACTACAATAACTTCTTCATACTAATTCATAATCCAGTGAGACTTCGACCAATTCGCTCCAACCTAAATTACGGACAATATGGAACACTCGGATACCTCATCTTGTGAACGCATACTGTAGTTCTCCATGGGCACTAACAGTTGTACTTAAAAATAACAGGATACGACATCCCCATATTTGAACTCCGCCTAGTGCAGAAACCGATATTTTTTTTTATCAGACTGCAATAACTTCTTCATACTAATTCAAAATCCGGTGCGACTTCGACCAATTAACTCCCACCTAAATTACGGACAATATGAAATACTTGGATACTCCGTCTTGTGAACGTACACTCTAGTTCTCCATGGGGGCAGACAGTTGTGATCAGAAAATAACAGGCTACCACATCCCCATATTTGAATTCCGCCTAGTGTGGAAGCCGCTATTTTTTTGTTCAGACTGCAATAACTTCTTCATACTAATTCAGAATCCGTTGAGACTTCGACCAATTAACTCCCACCTAAATTACGGACAATATGGAACACTCGGATACTTCATCTTGTGAACGCATACTGTAGTTCTCCAAGGGCATTGATAGTTGTACTTCGAAAATAACAGGATACCACTTCCCCATATTTGAACTCCTCCTATTGTAGAAGCCGCTATTTTTTTGTTCGGACTGAAATAACTTCTTCATACTAATTTAGAATCCAGTGAGACTTCGGCCAATTAACTCCCACCTAAATTACGGACAATATTCAACACTCGGATACTTCATCTTGTGAACGCATACTGTACTTCATCTTGTGAAAATAACAGGATACGACATCCCCTTATTTGAACTCCACCTAGTACAGAAGCCGCTATTTTTTTGTTCAGACTGTAATATTTTCTACATACTAACTCGGAATCCGACGATACTTCGACCGATTAACACCCTCCTAAATTACGGACAATATGAAACACTCGGATCCTTCATCTTGTGAACGTACATTGTAGTTCTCCATGGCGACTGACAGTTGCACTTAGAAAATAATAGGCTACCACATCCCCATATTTGAACTCCGCCTAGTGCAGAAGCCGCTATTTTTTTTGTTCAAACTGCAATAACTTCTTCATACTAATTCAGAATCCGGTGAGATTTCGACCGTTTAACTCTCACCTAAATTACGGACAATATGAAATACTCGGATACTTCATCTTGTGAACGTACACTATAGTTCTCCATTGAGACTAACAGTTGTACTTAGAAAATAACAGGCTACCACATCCCCATATTTTAACTCCGCCTAGTGCAGAAACTGCTATTTTTTTTGTTCAGACTGCAATATTTTCTTCATACTAACTCGGAATTCGACGATACTTTGATCAATTAACACCCACCTAAATTACGGACAATATGAAACACTCGGATACTTCATCTTGTGAACGTACATAGTAGTTCTCCATGGGGACTGACAGTTGTACTTAGAAAATAACAGGCTACCACATCCTCGTATTTGAACTCCGCCTAGTGCAGAAGCCGCTATTTTTTGTTGTTCAGACTGCAATAACTTCTTCATACTAATTCAGAATCCGGTGAGATTTCGACCGATTAACTCTCACCAAAATTACGGACAATATGAAACACTCGGATACTTCATCTTGTGAACGTACACTATAGTTCTCCATGGAGACTGACAGTTGTACTAAGAAAATATCAGGCTACCACATCCCCATATTTTAACTCCGCCTAGTGTAGAAGCCGCTATTTTTTTTGTTCAGACTGCAATATTTTCTTCATACTAACTCGGAATCCGGCGATACTTCGACCGATTAACACCCACCTAAATTACGGACAATATGAAACACTCGGATACTTCATCTTGTGAACGTACACAGTAGTTCTCCATGGGGACTAACAGTTGTACTTAGAAAATAACAGGCTACCACATCCCCATATTTGAACTCCACCTAGTGCAGAAGCCGCTATTTTTTTGTTCAGATTGCAATAACTTCTTCATACTAATTAAGAATCCGGTGAGATTTCGACCGATTAACTCTCACCTAAATTACGGACAATATGAAACACTCGGATACTTCATCTTGTGAACGTACACTATAGTTCTCCATGGAGGCTGACAGTTGTACTTAGAAAATAACAGGCTACCACATCCACATATTTGAGCTCCGCCTAGTGTAGAAGCCGCTATTTTTTTGTTCAGACTGCAATAACTTCTTCATACTAATACAGAATCCGGTGAGACTTCGACCAATTAACTCCTACCTAAATTACGGACAATATGGAACACTCGGACACCTCATCTTGTGAACGCACACTGTAGTTCTCCATGGGCACAGACAGTTGTACTTAGAAAATAACAGGATACAACATCGCCATATTTGAACTCCGCCTAGTGAAGAAGCCGCAATATTTTTTGTTCAGACTGCAATATTTTCTTCATACTAACTCGGAATCCGACGAGACTTCGACCGATTAACTTCCATCTAAATTACGGACAATATGAAACACTCGGATACTTCATCTTGTGAACGTAAACTGTAGTTCTCCATGGGGACTGACTGTTGTACTTTGAAAATAACAGGCTACCACATCCCCATATTTGAACTCCGCCTTGTGCAGAAGCCGCTATTTTTTTTTGTTCAGACTGCAATAACTTCTTCATACTAATTCAGAATCCGGTGAGACTTCGACCCAGTAACTCCCACCTAAATTACGGACAATATGAAACACTCGGATACTTCATCTTGTGAACACATACTTTAGTTCTCTATGGGCACTGACAGTTATACTTAGAAAATAACAGGATACCACATCCCCATATTTGAACTCCGCCTAGTGTAGAAGCCGCAATTTTTTTGTTCAGATTGCAATAACTTATTCATACTAATTCAGAATCCGGTGAGATTTCGACCGATTAACTATCACCTAAATTACGGACAATATGAAACACTCGGATGCTTCATCTTGTGAACGTACACTATAGTTCTCCAAGGAGACTGACAGTTGTACTTAGAAAATAACTGGTTAACCACATCCCCATATTTGAACTCCGCCTAGTGCAGAAACCGCTATTATTTTTTGTTCAGACTGCAATATTTTCTTCATAATAACTCGGAATCTGGCGAGACTTCGACCGATTAACTCCCACCTAAATTACGGACAATATGAGACAGTCGGATACTTCATCTTGTGAACGTACACTGTAGTTCTCCATGTGGACTGACAGTTGTACTTAGAAAATAACAGGTTACCACATCCCCATATTTGAAATCCGCCTAGTGCAAAAGCCGCTATTTTTTTGTTCAGACTGCAATAACTTCTTCATATAATTCTGAATCCGGTGAGACTTCGACCAATTAACTTCCACCTAAATTACGGACAATATGGAACACTCGGATACTTAATCTTGTGAACGCATACTGTAGTTCTCCATAGGCATTGACAGTTGTACTTAGAAAATAACAGGATACCACATCCCCATATTTAAACTCCGCCAAGTGCAGAAGCCACTATTTTTTTGTTCAGACTGCAATAACTTCTTCATACTAATTCAGAATCCGGTGAGACTTCAACCAATTAACTCCCACCAAAATTACGGAAAATATGGAACACTCGGACACTTCATCTTGTGAACGCATACAGTAGTTCTCTATAGGCACTGACAGTTGTACTTAAAAAATAACAGGATACCACATCCCCATATTTGACCTCCGCCTAGTGCAGAAGTCGTTATTTTTTTGTTCAGACTGCAATAACTTCTTCATACTAATTCAGAATCCGGTGAGACTTCGTCTAATTAACTGCCACCTAAATTACGGACAATATGGAACACTCGGATACCTCATCTTGTGAACGCATAATGTAGTTCTCCATGGGCACTGACAGTTGTACTTAGAAAATAATAGGATACAACATCGCCATATTTGAACTCCGACTAGTGCAGAAGCCGCTATTTTTTTTGTTCAGACTACAATATTTTCTTCATACTAACTCGGAATCCGGCGAGACTTCGACCGATTAACTCCCACCAAAATTACGGGCAATATGAAACACTCGGATACTTCATCTTATGAACATACACTGTAGTTCTCCATGGGGACTGACAGTTGTACTTAGAAAATAATAGGCTATCACATCCCCATATTTGAACTCCGCCTGGTGCAGAAGCCGCTATTTTTTTTGTTCAGACTGCAATAACTTCTTCATACTGATTCAGAATCCGGTGAGAATTCGACCAATTAACTCCCACCTAAATTACGAACAATATGAAACACTCGGATACTTCATCTTGTGAACGCATATTGTAGTTCTCCATGGGCACTGACAGTTGTTCTTAGAAAATAACAGGATACCACATCCCCATATTTGAACTCTGCCTAGTGCAGAAACCGCTATTTTTTTGTTCTGACTGCAATAACTTCTTCATACTATTTCAGAATCCGGTGAGACTTCGACCAATTAACTCCCACCTAAATTACGGACAATATGGAACACTCGGATACCTCATCTTGTGAACGCATACTGTAGTTCTCCGTGGGCACTGACAGTTGTACTTAGAAAATAATAGGATACAACATCGCCATATTTGAACTCCGCCTAGTGCATAAGCTGCTATTTTTTTTTCAGACTGCAATATTTTCTTCATACTAACTCGGAATCCGGCGAGACTTCGACCGATTAACTCCCACCAAAATTACGGACAATATGAAACACTCAGATACTTCATCTTGTGAACGTACACTGTAGTTCTCCATGGGGACTAACAGTTGTACTTAGAAAATAACAGGCTACCACATCCCGTATTTGAACTCCGCCTAGTGCAGAAACCGCTATTTTTTTTGTTCAGACTGCAATATTTTCTTCATACTAACTCGGAATCCGGCGAGACTTCGACCGATTAACTCCCACCTAAATTACGAACAATATGAAACACTCGCATACTTCATCTTGTGAACGTACATTGTATTTCTCCATGGGAACTGACAGTTGTACTTTGAAAATAACAGGCTACCACATCCCCATATTTTAACTCCGCCTAGTGTAGAAGCCGCTATTTTTTTTATTCAGACTGCAATATTTTCTTTATACTAACTCGGAATCCGGCGATACTTCGACCGATTAACACCTACCTAAATTACGGACAATATGAAACACTCGGATACTTCATCTTGTGAACGTACACAGTAGTTCTCCATGGGGACTAACAGTTGTACTTAGAAAATAACAGGCTACCACATCCCCATATTTGAACTCCACCTAGTGCAGAAGCCGCTATTTTTTTGTTCAGATTGCAATAACTTCTTCATACTAATTAAGAATCCGGTGAGATTTCGACCGATTAACTCTCACCTAAATTACGGACAATATGAAACACTCGGATACTTCATCTTGTGAACGTACACTATAGTTCTCCATGGAGGCTGACAGTTGTACTTAGAAAATAACAGGCTACCACATCCACATATTTGAGCTCCGCCTAGTGTAGAAGCCGCTATTTTTTTGTTCAGACTGCAATAACTTCTTCATACTAATACAGAATCCGGTGAGACTTCGACCAATTAACTCCTACCTAAATTACGGACAATATGGAACACTCGGACACCTCATCTTGTGAACGCACACTGTAGTTCTCCATGGGCACAGACAGTTGTACTTAGAAAATAACAGGATACAACATCGCCATATTTGAACTCCGCCTAGTGAAGAAGCCGCAATATTTTTTGTTCAGACTGCAATATTTTCTTCATACTAACTCGGAATCCGACGAGACTTCGACCGATTAACTTCCATCTAAATTACGGACAATATGAAACACTCGGATACTTCATCTTGTGAACGTAAACTGTAGTTCTCCATGGGGACTGACTGTTGTACTTTGAAAATAACAGGCTACCACATCCCCATATTTGAACTCCGCCTAGTGCAGAAGCCGCTATTTTTTTTTGTTCAGACTGCAATAACTTCTTCATACTAATTCAGAATCCGGTGAGACTTCGACCCAGTAACTCCCACCTAAATTACGGACAATATGAAACACTCGGATACTTCATCTTGTGAACGCATACTTTAGTTCTCTATGGGCACTGACAGTTATACTTAGAAAATAACAGGATACCACATCCCCATATTTGAACTCCGCCTAGTGTAGAAGCCGCAATTTTTTTGTTCAGATTGCAATAACTTATTCATACTAATTCAGAATCCGGTGAGATTTCGACCGATTAACTCTCACCTAAATTACGGACAATATGAAACACTCGGATACTTCATCTTGTGAACGTACACTATAGTTCTCCAAGGAGACTGACAGTTGTACTTAGAAAATAACTGGCTACCACATCCCCATATTTGAACTCCGCCTAGTGCAGAAACCGCTATTATTTTTTGTTCAGACTGCAATATTTTCTTCATAATAACTCGGAATCTGGCGAGACTTCGACCGATTAACTCCCACCTAAATTACGGACAATATGAGACAGTCGGATACTTCATCTTGTGAACGTACACTGTAGTTCTCCATGTGGACTGACAGTTGTACTTAGAAAATAACAGGTTACCACATCCCCATATTTGAAATCCGCCTAGTGCAAAAGCCGCTATTTTTTTGTTCAGACTGCAATAACTTCTTCATATAATTCTGAATCCGGTGAGACTTCGACCAATTAACTTCCACCTAAATTACGGACAATATGGAACACTCGGATACTTAATCTTGTGAACGCATACTGTAGTTCTCCATAGGCATTGACAGTTGTACTTAGAAAATAACAGGATACCACATCCCCATATTTAAACTCCGCCAAGTGCAGAAGCCACTATTTTTTTGTTCAGACTGCAATAACTTCTTCATACTAATTCAGAATCCGGTGAGACTTCAACCAATTAACTCCCACCAAAATTACGGAAAATATGGAACACTCGGACACTTCATCTTGTGAACGCATACAGTAGTTCTCTATAGGCACTGACAGTTGTACTTAAAAAATAACAGGATACCACATCCCCATATTTGACCTCCGCCTAGTGTAGAAGTCGTTATTTTTTTGTTCAGACTGCAATAACTTCTTCATACTAATTCAGAATCCGGTGAGACTTCGTCTAATTAACTGCCACCTAAATTACGGACAATATGGAACACTCGGATACCTCATCTTGTGAACGCATAATGTAGTTCTCCATGGGCACTGACAGTTGTACTTAGAAAATAATAGGATACAACATCGCCATATTTGAACTCCGACTAGTGCAGAAGCCGCTATTTTTTTTGTTCAGACTACAATATTTTCTTCATACTAACTCGGAATCTGGCGAGACTTCGACCGATTAACTCCCACCAAAATTACGGGCAATATGAAACACTCGGATACTTCATCTTATGAACATACACTGTAGTTCTCCATGGGGACTGACAGTTGTACTTAGAAAATAATAGGCTACCACATCCCCATATTTGAACTCCGCCTGGTGCAGAAGCCGCTATTTTTTTTGTTCAGACTGCAATAACTTCTTCATACTGATTCAGAATCCGGTGAGAATTCGACCAATTAACTCCCACCTAAATTACGAACAATATGAAACACTCGGATACTTCATCTTGTGAACGCATATTGTAGTTCTCCATGGGCACTGACAGTTGTTCTTAGAAAATAACAGGATACCACATCCCCATATTTGAACTCTGCCTAGTGCAGAAACCGCTATTTTTTTGTTCTGACTGCAATAACTTCTTCATACTATTTCAGAATCCGGTGAGACTTCGACCAATTAACTCCCACCTAAATTACGGACAATATGGAACACTCGGATACCTCATCTTGTGAACGCATACTGTAGTTCTCCGTGGGCACTGACAGTTGTACTTAGAAAATAATAGGATACAACATCGCCATATTTGAACTCCGCCTAGTGCATAAGCTGCTATTTTTTTTTCAGACTGCAATATTTTCTTCATACTAACTCGGAATCCGGCGAGACTTCGACCGATTAACTCCCACCAAAATTTCGGACAATATGAAACACTCAGATACTTCATCTTGTGAACGTACACTTTAGTTCTCCATGGGGACTAACAGTTGTACTTAGAAAATAACAGGCTACCACATCCCGTATTTGAACTCCGCCTAGTGCAGAAACCGCTATTTTTTTTGTTCAGACTGCAATATTTTCTTCATACTAACTCGGAATCCGGCGAGACTTCGACCGATTAACTCCCACCTAAATTACGAACAATATGAAACACTCGCATACTTCATCTTGTGAACGTACATTGTATTTCTCCATGGGTACTGACAGTTTTACTTAGAAAATAACAGGCTACCACATCCCCATATTTGAACTCCGCCTAGTGCTGAAGCCGCTATTTCTTTTGTTCAGACTGCAATATTTTCTTCATACTAACTCGGAATCTGGCGATACTTCGACCGATTAACACCCACCTAAATTACGGACAATATGTAACACTCGGATACTTCATCTTGTGAACGTACATAGTAGTTCTCCATGAGGACTGACAGTTGTACTTAGAAAATAACAGGCTACCACATCCCCATATTTGAACTCCGCTTAGTGCAGAAGCCGCTATTTTTTTGTTCAGATTGCAATAACTTCGTCATACTAATTCAGAATCCGGTGAGATTTCGATCGATTAACTCTCACCTAAATTACGGATAATATGAAACACTCGGATACTTCATCTTGTGAACGTACACTATAGTTCTCCATGGAGAGTGACAGTTGTACTTAGAAAATAACAGGATACCACATCCACATATTTGAACTCCACCTAGTGCAGAAGCCGCTAATTTTTTTTTTCAGACTGCAATAACTTCTTCATACTAATACAGAATCCGGTGAGACTTCGACCAATTAACTCCCACCTAAATTACGGACAATATGGAACACTCGGACACCTCATCTTGTGAACGCATATTGTAGTTCTCCATGGGCACTGACAGTTGTACTTAGAAAATAACAGGATACAACATCGCCATATTTGAACTCCGCCTAGTGAAGAAGCCGCAAATTTTTTTGCTCAGACTGCAATATTTTCTTCATACTAACTCGGAATCCGGCGAGACTTCGACCGATTAACTCCCATCCACATCCCCATCTTTGAACTCCGCCTAGTGCAGAAGCCGCTATTTTTTTTTGCTCAGACCGCAATAACTTCTTCATACTAATTCAGAATCCGGTAAGACTTCGACCCATTAACTCCCACCTAAATTACGGACAATATGAAACACTCGGATACTTCATCTTGTGAACGCATACTTTAGTTCTCTATGGGCACTGACAGTTATACTTAGAAAATAACAGGATACCACATCCCCATATTTGAATTCCGCATAGTGCAGAAGCCGCTATTTTTTTTTGTTCAGACTGCAATAACTTCTTCATACTAATTCAGAATCCGGTGAGATTTTGACCGATTAACTCTCACCTAAATTACGGACAATATGAAACACTCGGATACTTCATCTTGTGAACGTACACTATAGTTCTCCATGGAGACTGACAGTTGTACTTAGAAAATAACAGGCTACGACATCCCCATATTTGAACTCCGCCTAGTGCAGAAGCCGTTATTTTTTTTGTTCAGACTGCAATATTTTCTTCATAATAACTCGGAATCCGGCAAGACTTCGACCGATTAACTCCCACCTAAATTACGGACAATATGAGACAGTCGGATACTTCATCTTGTGAACGTACACTGTAGTTCTTCATGTGGACTGACAGTTGTACTTAGAAAATAACAGGTTACCACATCCCTATATTTGAAGTCCGCCTAGTGCAAAAACTGCTATTTTTTTGTTCAAACTGCAATAACTTCTTCATATAATTCCGAATCCGGTGAGACTTCGACCAGTTAACTTCCACCTAAATTACGGACAATATGGAACACTCAGATACTTAATTTTGTGAACGCATACTGTAGTACTCCATAGGCACTGACAGTTATACTTAGAAAATAATAGGATACCACATCCCCATATTTAAACTCCGCTTAGTGCAGAAGCCGCTATTTTTTTGTTCAGACTGCAATAACTTCTTCATACTAATTCAGAATCTGGTGAGACTTCGATCAATTAACTCCCACCTAAATTACAGACAATATGAAACACTCGGATACTTCATCTTGTGAACGCCTACTGTAGTTCTCCATGGGCACTAACAGTTGTACATAAAATAACAGGATACCACATCCCCATATTTGACCTCCGCCTAGTGCAGAAGCCGTTATTTTTTTGTTCAAACTTCAATAACTTCTTCATACTAATTCATAATTCGGCGATACTTCGTCCAATTAACTCCCACCTAAATTACGGATGATATGGAACACTCAGATACCTCATCTTGTGAACGCATAATGTAGTTCTCCATTGGCACTGACAGTTGTACTTAGAAAATAATAGGATACAACATCGCCATATTTGAACTCCGACTAGTGCAGAAGCCGCTATTTTTTTTGTTCAGACTGCAATATTTTCTTCATACTAACTCGAAATCCAGCGAGACTTCGACCGATTAACTCTCACCTAAATTACGGACAATATGAAACACTCGGATACTTCATCTTGTGAACGTACAGTGTAGTTATCCAAGGGGACTGACAGTTGTACTTAGAAAATAATAGGCTACCACATCCCCATATTTGAACTCCGCCTAGTGCAGAAGCCACTATTTTTTTTGTTCAGACTTCAATAACTTCTTCATACTGATTCAGAATCCGGTGAGAATTCGACCAATTAACTCCCACCTAAATTACGAACAATATGGAACACTCGGATACTATATCTTCTGAACGCATATTGTAGTTCTCCATCGGCACTGACAGTTGTACTTAGAAAATAACAGGATACCACATCCCATATTTGAACTCCGCCTAGTGCAGAAGCCGCTATTTTTTTGTTCAGACTGCAATAACTTCTTCATACTAATTCAGAATCCGGTAAGACTTCGACCAATTAACTCCCACCTAAATTACGGACAATATGGAACACTCGGATACCTCATCTTGTGAACGCATACGGTAGTTCTCCATGGGCACTGACAGTTGTACTTAGAAAATAATAGGATACAACATCGCCATATTTGAACTCCGCCTAGTGCAGAAGACGCTATTTTTTTTTCAGACTGCAATATTTTCTTCATACTAACTTGAAATTCGGCGGGACTTCGATAGATTAACTCCCACCAAAATTACGGACAATATGAAACACTCGGATACTTCATCTTGTGAATGTACACTGTAGTTCTCCATGGGGACTGACAGTTGTACTTAGAAAATAACAAGCTACCACATCCCGTATTTGAACTCCGCCTAGTGCAGAAACCGCTTTTTTTTGTTCAGACTGCAATATTTTCTTTATACTAACTCGGAATCCGGCGAGACTTCGACCAATTAACTCCCACCTAAATTACGGACAATATTAAACACTCGGATACTTCATCTTGTGAATGTACACTGTAGTTCTCCATGGGTACTGACAGTTGTACTTAGAAAATAACCGGATACCACATCCCCATATTTGAACTCCGCCTAGTGCAAAAGCCGCTATTTTTTTGTTCAGACTGCAATATTTTCTTCATACTAACTCGGAATCCGGCGATACTTCGACCGATTAACACCCACCTAAATTACGGACAATATGAAACACTCGGATACTTCATCTTATGAACGTACACAGTACTTCTCCATGGGGACTGACAGTTGTACTTAAAAAATAGCAGGCTACCACATCCGCATATTTGAACTCCGCCTAGTGCAGAAGCCGCTTTTTTTTTGTTAAGAGTGCAATAACTTCTTCATACTAATTCAGAATCCGGTGAGATTTCGACCGATTAACTCTCTCCTAAATTACGGACAATATGACACACTCAGATACTTCATCTTGTGAACGTACACTACAGTTCTCCATGGAGACTGACAGTTGTACTTAGAAAATAACAGGCTACCACATCCACATATTTGAACTCCGCCTAGTGCAGAAGCCGCTATTTTTTTGTTTAGACTACAATAACTTCTTCATACTAATACAGAATCCGGTGAGACTTCGACCAATTAACTCCCACCTAAATTACGGACAATATGGAACACTCGGACACATCATCTTGTGAACGCATACGGTAGTTCTCCATGGGCATTGACAGTTGTACTTAGAAAATAATAGGATACAACATCGCCATATTTGAACTCCGCCTAGAGAAGAAGCCGCAATTTTTTTGTTCAGACTGCAATATTTTCTTCATACTAACTCGGAATCCGATGAGACTTCGACCGATTAACCCCATCTAAATTACGGACAATATGAAACACTTGGATACTTCATCTTGTGAACGTACCCTGTAGTTCTCCAAGGGGACTGACAATTGTACTTTGAAAATAACAGGCTACCACATCCCCATATTTGAACTCCGTCTAGTGCAGAAACTGCTATTTTTTTTGTTCAGACTGCAATAACTTCTTCATACTAATTCAAAATCCGGTGAGATTTCGACCGATTAACTCTCTCCTAAATTACGAACAATATGAAACACTCGGATACTTCATCTTGTTAACGTACACTATAGTTCTCCATGGAGACTGACAGTTGTACTTAGAAAATAACAGGCTACCACATCCACATATTTGAACTCCGCCTAGTGTAGAAGCCGCTATTTTTTTTGTTCAGACTGCAATATTTTCTTTATAATAACTCGGAATCCAACGAGACTTCGACCGATTAACTCCCACCTAAATTACGGACAATATGAGACAGTCGGATACTTTATCTTGTGAATGTACACTGTAGTTCTCCATGTGGACTGACAGTTGTACTTAGAAAATAACAGGTTACCACATCCCCATATTTGAAGTCCGCCTTGTGCAAAAGCCGCTATTTTTTTTGTTCAGACTGCAATAACTTCTTCATATAATTCCGCATCCGGTGAGACTTCGACCAATTAACTTACACCTAAATTACGGACAATATGGAACACTCGAATACTTAATCTTGTGAACGCATAATGTAGTTCTCCATGGACACTGACAGTTGTACTTAGAAAATAACAGGATACCACATCCCCATATTTGAAATCCGCCTAGTGCAGAAGCCGCTATTTTTTTGTTCAGACTGCAATAACTTCTTCATACTGATTCAGAATCCGGTGGGACTTCGACCAATTAACTCCCACCTAAATTACGGACAATATGGAACACTCGGATACTTCATCTTGTGAACGCATATTGTAGTTCTCTATGGGCACTGATAGTTGTACTTAGAAAATAACAGGATACCACATCTCCATATTTGAACTTCGCCTAGTGCAGAAGCCGCTATTTTTTTGTTCAGACTGCAATAACTTCTTCATACTAATTCAAAATCCGGTGAGACTTCGACCAATTAACTCCCACCTAAATTACGGACAATATGGAACACTCGGATACCTCATCTTGTGAACGCATACTGTAGTTCTCCATGGGCACTGACAGTTGTACTTAGAAAATAATAGGATACAGCATCGCCATATTTGAACTCCGCCTAGTGCAGAAGCCGCTATTTTTTTTTCAGACTGCAATATTTACTTCATACTAACTCGGAATCCGGCGAGACTTCGACCGATTAACTCTCACCAAAATTACGGACAATATGAAACACTCGGATACTTCATCTTGTGAACATACACTGTAGTTCTCCATGGGGACTAACAGTTGTACTTAGAAAATAACAGGCTACCACATCCCGTATTTGAACTCGCCTAGTGTAGAAACCGCTATTTTTTTGTTCAGACTACAATATTTTCTTCATACTAACTCAGAATCGGGTGAGACTTCGACCGATTAACTCCCACCTAAATTACGGACAATATGAAACACTCGGATACTTCATCTTGTGAACGTACACTATAGTTCTCCATGGGTACTAATAGTTGTACTTAGAAAATAACAGGCTACCAAATCCTCATATTTGAACTCCACCTAGTGCAGAAGCCACTATTTTTTTTGTTTAGACTGCAATAACTTCTTCATACTAATTCAGAATCCAGTGAGGTTTCCACCAATTAACTTCCATCTAAATTACGGACAATATGGAACACTCAGATACTTCATCTTGTGAACGCATACTGTATTTCTACATGGGCACTGACAGTTGTACTTAGAAAATAACAGGATACCACATCCCCATATTTGAACACCTCCTAGTGCAGAAGCCGCTATTTTTTTTGTTCAGACTGCAATAACATCTTCATACTTATTCAGAATCCGGTGAGACTTCGGCCAATTAACTCCTACCTAAATTACGGACAATATGGAACACTCGGATACTTCATCTTGTGAACGCATATTGTAGTTCTCCATGGGCACTGACAGTTGTACTTAGAAAATAACAGGCTACTACATCCCTTATTTGAACTCCGCCTTGTGCAAAAGCTGCTATTTTTTTTATTCAGACTGCAATATTTTCTTCACACTAACTCGGAATCCGGCGAGACTTCAACCGATTAACTCCCACCTAAATTACGGACAATATTAAACACTCGGATACTTCATCTTGTGAACGTACACTATAGTTCTCCATGGGGACTGAAAGTTGTACTTAGAAAATAACAGGCTACTACATCCCCATATTTGAACTCCGCCTGTTGCAGAAGCCGCTATTTTTTTGTTCAGACTGCAATAATTTCTTCATACAAATTCAGAATCCGGCAAGACTTCGACCAATTAACTCCCACCTAAATTACAGACAATATGGAACACCCAGATACTTCATCTTGTGAACGCATACTGTAGTTCTCCATGGGCACTGACAGTTGTACTTAGAAAATAACAGGATACCACATCCCCATATTTGAACTCCACCTAGTGTAGAAGCTGCTATTTTTTTTGTTCAGACTGCAATAACTTCTTCATACTAATTCAGAATCCGGTGAGACTTCGACCAATTAACTCCCACCTAAATTACGGACAATATGGAACACTCGGACCCTTCATCTTGTGAACGCATACAATAGTTCTCTATGGGCACTGACAGTTGTACTTAGAAAATAACATAATACCACATCCCCATATTTGAACTCCGCCCAGTGGAGAAGCCGCTATTTTTTTTGTTCAGACTTCAATAACTTCTTCATACTAATTCAGAGTCCGGTGAGACTTCGACCAATTAACTCCCACCTAAATTACGGACAATATGGAACACTCGGATACTTCATCTTATGAACGCATACTGTAGTTCTCCTTGGGCACTAACAGTTTTACTTAGAAAATAACAGGATACCACATCCCCTTATTTGAACTCCGCCTAGTGTAGAAGCCGCTATTTTTTTTGTTCCGACTGCAATAACTTCGTCATTCTAATTCAGATTTCAGTGAGACTTCGACCAATTAACTCCCACCTAAATTACGGACAGTATGGAACATTCGGATACTTCATCTTGTGAACGTACACTGTAGTTCTCCATTGGAACAGACAATTGTACTTAGAAAATAACATGCTACCACATCCCCATATTTGAACTCCGCCTAGTGCAGAAGCCGCTATTTTTTTATTCAGACTGCAATAACTTCTTCATAATAATTCAGAGTCTGGTGAGACTTCGACCAATTAACTCCCACCTAAATTACGGACAATATGGAACACTCGGATACTTCATCTTGTGAACGCATACGGTAGTTCTCCATGGGCACCGACAGTTGTACATAGAAAATAACAGGATACCACATCCCCATATTTGAACTCCGCCTAGTACAGAAGCCGCTATTTTTTTTGTTCAGACTGCAATATTTTCTTCATACTAACTCCGAATCCTGCGAGACTTCGACCGATTAACTCCCACCTAAATTACGGACAATATGAAACACTCGGATACTTCATCCTGTGAACGTACACTGTAGTTCTCCTTGGGGACTGACAGTTGTACTTAGAAAATAACAGGCTACCACATCCCCATATTTGAACTTCGCCTAGTGCAGAAGCAGCTATCTTTTTTGTTCAGACTGCAATAACTTCTTCATACTAATTCCAAATCCAGTGAGACTTCGACCAATTAACTCCCACCTAAATTACGGACAATATGTAACACTCGGATACTTCATCTTGTGAACGCATACTATAGTTCTCTATGGGCACTGACAGTTGTACTTAGAAAATAACAGGATACCACATCCCCATATTTGAACTCCGCCTAGTGGAGAAGCCGCTATTTTTTTATTCAGACTGCAATATTTTCTTCATACTTACTCGGAATCCGGCGAGACTTCGACTGATTAACTCCCATCTAAATTACGGACAATATGGAACACTCGGATACCTCATCTTGTGAACGCTTACTTTAGTTCTCCATGGGCACTGACAGATGTACTTAGAAAATAACATGATACAACATCTCCATATTTGAACTCCGCCTAATGCAGAAGCCGCTATTTTTTTTGTTAAGACTGCAATAAATTCTTCATACTAATCAAGAATTCGGTGAGTCTTCGACCAATTAACTCCCACCTAAATTACGGACAATATGGATCACTCGGATACCTCATATTGTGATCGCATACTGTAGTTCTCCATGGGAACTGACAGTTGTACTTAGAAAATAACAGGATACCACATCCCTTTATTTGAACTCCGCCTAGTGTAGAAGCCGCTATTTTTTTAGTTCAAACTGCAATATTTTCTTCATACTAACTCGGAATCCGGCGATACTTCGACCAATTAACTCCCACCTAAATTACGGACAATATGGAACACTCGGATACTTAATCTTGTGAACGTACACTGTAGTTAACCATGAGGACTGACCATTGTACTTAGAAAATAACAGGATACCACATCCCCATATTTGAACTCCGCTTAGTGCAAAAGCCGCAATTTTTTTTGTTCAGACTGCAATAACTTCTACATACTAATTCAGAATACGGTGAGACTTCGACCAATTAACTCCCACCTAAATTACGGACAATATGGAACACTCGGATACTTCATCCTGTGAACGCATACTGTAGTTCTCTATGGGCACTGACAGTTGTACTTCAAAAATAACAGGCCATCCCCTTATTTGAACTCCGCCTAGAGCAGAAGCCGCTATTTTTTTGTTCAGACTACAATATTTTCTTCACACTAACTCGGAATCCAGCGAGACTTCAACCGATTAACTCACACCTAAATTATGGACAATATTAAACACTCGGATACTTCATCTTGTGAACGTACACTATAGTTCTCCATGGGGACTGAAAGTTGTACTTAGAAAATAACAGGCTACCACATCCCCATATTTGAACTCCGTCTGTTGCAGAAGCCGCTATTTTTTTGTTCAGACTACAATAACTTCTTCATACTAATTCAGAATCCGGCGAGGTTTCGACCAATTAACTCCCACCTAAATTACGGACAATATGGAACACTCGGATACTTCATCTTGTGAACGCATACTGTAGTTCTCCATGGGCACTGACAGATGTACTTAGAAAATAACAGGATACCACATCCCCATATTTGAACTCCGCCTAGTGCAGAAGCCGCTATTTTTTTTGTTCAGACTGCAATAACTTCTTCATACTAATTCAGAATCCGGTGAGACTTCGACCAATTAACGCCCACCTAAATTACGGACAATATGGAACACTCGGATACCTCATCTTGTGAACGCATACTGTAGTTCTTCATGGGCACTGATAGTTGTACTTAGAAAATAACAAAATACCACATCCCCTTATTTGAACTCCACCTAGTGCAGAAGCCGCTATTTTTTTTGTTCAGACTGCTATATTTTCTTCATACTAACTCGGAATCCGGTGATACTTCAACCGATTAACTCACACCTAAATTACGGACAATATAAAACACTCGGATACTTCATCTTGTGAACGTACACTGTATTTCTCCATGTGGACTGGAAGTTGTACTTAGAAAATAACAGGCTACCACATCCCCATATTTGAACTCCGCCTAGTGCAGAAGCCGCTATTTTTTTGTTCGGACGGCAATAACTTCTTCATACTAATTCTGAATCCGGTGAGACTTCGAACAATTAACTCCCACCTAAATTACGGACAATATGGAACACTCGGATACTTCATCTTGTGAACGCATACTGTAGTTCTCAATGGGCACCGACAGTTGTACTTAGAAAATAACAGGATACCACATCCCCATATTTGAACTCCGCCTAGTGCAGAAGCCGCTATTTTTTTTGTTCCGTCTGCAATAACTTCGTCATACTAATTCAGAATCCGTTGAGACTTCGACCAATTAACACCCACCTAAATTACGGACAATATGGAACACTCGGATACTTCATCTTGTTAACACATACTGTAGTTCTCCATGGGCACTGACAGTTGTACTTAAAAAATAACAGGATACCACATCCCCTTATTTGAACTCCGCCTAGTGTAGAAGCCGCTATTTTTTTTGTTCAGACTGCAATAACTTCTTCATACTAATTCAGAATCCGGTGAGACTTCGACCAATTAACTCCCACCTAAATTACGGACAATATGAACACTTGGATACTTCATCTTGTGAACGCATACTGTAGTTCTCCATGGGCACTGACAGTTGTACTTAGAAAATAACAGGATACACATCCCCTTATTTGAACTCCGCCTAGTACATAAGCCGTTATTTATTTTGTTCAGACTGCAATAATTTATTCATACTAACTCGGAATCCGGCGAGACTTCGACCGATTAACTCCCACCTAAATTACGGACAATATGAAACACTCGGATACTTCATCTTGTGAACGCATACTGTAGTTCTCCATGGGGACCGACAGTTGTACTTTGAAAATAAAAGGCTACCACATCCCCTTATTTGAACTCCGCCTAGTGTAGAAGCCTCTATTTTTTTTGTTCAGAGTGCAATATTTTTTTCATACTAACTCGGAATCTGGCGAGACTTCGACCGATTAACTCCCACCTAAATTACGGACAATATGAAACACTCGGATACTTCATCTTGTGAACGTACACTGTAGTTCTCCATGGGGACTGACAGTTGTGCTTTGAAAATAACAAGCTACCACATCCCCATATTTGAACTCCGCCTAGTACAGAAGCCGCAATTTTTTTGTTTAGACTGCAATTTTTTCTTCATACTAACTCGGAATCCGACGACACTTCGACCGATTAACTCCCACCTAAATTACGGACAATATGAAACACTCGAATACTTCTTGTGAACGTACACTGTAGTTCTCCATGGGGACTGACAGTTGTACTTAAAAAATAACAGGCTACCACATCCCCATATTTCAACTCCACCTAGTGCAGAAGCCGCTATTTTTTTGTTCAGACTGCAATAATTTCTTCATACTAACTCGGAATCCGTTGAGACTTCGACCGATTAACTTACACCTAAATTACGGACAATATGGAACACTCGGATACTTCATCTTGTGAACGCATACTGTAGTTCTCCATGGGGACTGACAGTTGTACTTAGAAAATAACAGGATACCACATCCCCATATTTGAACACCTCCTAGTGCAGAAGCCGCTATTTTTTTTGTTCAGACTGCAATAACATCTTCATACTTATTCAGAATCCGATGAGACTTCGGCCAATTAACTCCTACCTAAATTACGGACAATATGGAACACTCGGATACTTCATCTTGTGAACGCATATTGTAGTTCTCCATGGGCACTGACAGTTGTACTTAGAAAATAACAGGCTACTACATCCCTTATTTGAACTCCGCCTTGTGCAAAAGCTGCTATTTTTTTTATTCAGACTGCAATATTTTCTTCACACTAACTCGGAATCCGGCGAGACTTCAACCGATTAACTCCCACCTAAATTACGGACAATATTAAACACTCGGATACTTCATCTTGTGAACGTACACTATAGTTCTCCATGGGGACTGAAAGTTGTACTTAGAAAATAACAGGCTACTACATCCCCATATTTGAACTCCGCCTGTTGCAGAAGCCGCTATTTTTTTGTTCAGACTGCAATAATTTCTTCATACTAATTCAGAATCCGGCAAGACTTCGACCAATTAACTCCCACCTAAATTACAGACAATATGGAACACCCAGATACTTCATCTTGTGAACGCATACTGTAGTTCTCCATGGGCACTGACAGTTGTACTTAGAAAATAACAGGATACCACATCCCCATATTTGAACTCCACCTAGTGTAGAGCCGCTATTTTTTTTGTTCAGACTGCAATAACTTCTTCATACTAATTCAGAATCCGGTGAGACTTCGACCAATTAACTCCCACCTAAATTACGGACAATATGGAACACTCGGAGCCTTCATCTTGTGAACGCATACAATAGTTCTCTATGGGCACTGACAGTTGTACTTAGAAAATAACATAATACCACATCCCCATATTTGAACTCCGCCCAGTGGAGAAGCCGCTATTTTTTTTGTTCAGACTTCAATAACTTCTTCATACCAATTCAGAGTCCGGTGAGACTTCGACCAATTAACTCCCACCTAAATTACGGACAATATGGAACACTCGGATACTTCATCTTATGAACGCATACAGTAGTTCTCCATGGGCACTAACAGTTTTACTTAGAAAATAACAGGATACCACATCCCCTTATTTGAACTCCGCCTAGTGCAGAAGCCGCTATTTTTTTTTGTTCCGACTGCAATAACTTCGTCATTCTAATTCAGATTTCAGTGAGACTTCGACCATTTAACTCCCACCTAAATTACGGACAGTATGGAACATTCGGATACTTCATCTTGTGAACGTACACTGTAGTTCTCCATTGGAACAGACAATTGTACTTAGAAAATAACATGCTACCACATCCCCATATTTGAACTCCGCCTAGTGCAGAAGCCGCTATTTTTTTGTTCAGACTGCAATAACTTCTTCATAATAATTCAGAGTCTGGTGAGACTTCGACCAATTAACTCCCACCTAAATTACGGACAATATGCAACACTCGGATACTTCATCTTGTGAACGCATACGGTAGTTCTCCATGGGCACCAACAGTTGTACTTAGAAAATAACAGGATACCACATCCCCATATTTGAACTCCGCCTAGTACAGAAGCCGCTATTTTTTTTGTTCAGACTGCAATATTTTCTTCATACTAACTCCGAATCCTGCGAGACTTCGACCGATTAACTCCCACCTAAATTACGGACAATATGAAACACTCGGATACTTCATCCTGTGAACGTACACTGTAGTTCTCCTTGGGGACTGACAGTTGTACTTAGAAAATAACAGGCTACCACATCCCCATATTTGAACTTCGCCTAGTGCAGAAGCAGCTATCTTTTTTGTTCAGACTGCAATAACTTCTTCATACTAATTCCGAATCCAGTGAGACTTCGACCAATTAACTCCCACCTAAATTACGGACAATATGTAACACTCGGATACTTCATCTTGTGAACGCATACTATAGTTCTCTATGGGCACTGACAGTTGTACTTAGAAAATAACAGGATACCACATCCCCATATTTGAACTCCGCCTAGTGGAGAAGCCGCTAGTTTTTTATTCAGACTGCAATATTTTCTTCATACTTACTCGGAATCCGGCGAGACATCGACTGATTAACTCCCATCTAAATTACGGACAATATGGAACACTCGGATACCTCATCTTGTGAACGCTTACTTTAGTTCTCCATGGGCACTGACAGATGTACTTAGAAAATAACATGATACAACATCTCCATATTTGAACTCCGCCTAATGCAGAAGCCGCTATTTTTTTTGTTAAGACTGCAATAAATTCTTCATACTAATCAAGAATCCGGTGAGTCTTCGACCAATTAACTCCCACCTAAATTACGGACAATATGGATCACTCGGATACCTCATATTGTGATCGCATACTGTAGTCCTCCATGGGAACTGATAGTTGTACTTAGAAAATAACAGGATACCACATCCCTTTATTTGAACTCCGCCTAGTGTAGAAGCCGCTATTTTTTTAGTTCAAACTGCAATATTTTCTTCATACTAACTCGGAATCCGGCGATACTTCGACCAATTAACTCCCACCTAAATTACGGACAATATGGAACACTCGGATACTTAATCTTGTGAACGTACACTGTAGTTAACCATGAGGACTGACCATTGTACTTAGAAAATAACAGGATACCACATCCCCATATTTGAACTCCGCTTAGTGCAAAAGCCGCAATTTTTTTTTGTTCAGACTGCAATAACTTCTACATACTAATTCAGAATACGGTGAGACTTCGACCAATTAACTCCCACCTAAATTACGGACAATATGGAACACTCGGATACTTCATCCTGTGAACGCATACTGTAGTTCTCTATGGGCACTGACAGTTGTACTTCGAAAATAATAGGCCATCCCCTTATTTGAACTCCGCCTAGAGCAGAAGCCGCTATTTTTTTGTTCAGACTACAATATTTTCTTCACACTAACTCGGAATCCAGCGAGACTTCAACCGATTAACTCCCACCTAAATTATGGACAATATTAAACACTCGGATACTTCATCTTGTGAACGTACACTATAGTTCTCCATGGGGACTAAAAGTTGTACTTAGAAAATAACAGGCTACTACATCCCCATATTTGAACTCCGTCTGTTGCAGAAGCCGCTATTTTTTTGTTCAGACTACAATAACTTCTTCATACTAATTCAGAATCCGGCGAGGTTTCGACCAATTAACTCCCACCTAAATTACGGACAATATGGAACACTCGGATACTTCATCTTGTGAACGCATACTGTAGTTCTCCATGGGCACTGACAGATGTACTTAGAAAATAACAGGATACCACATCCCCATATTTGAACTCCGCCTAGTGCAGAAGCCGCTATTTTTTTTGTTCAGACTGCAATAACTTCTTCATACTAATTCAGAATCCGGTGAGACTTCGACCAATTAACGCCCACCTAAATTACGGACAATATGGAACACTCGGATACCTCATCTTGTGAACGCATACTGTAGTTCTTCATGGGCACTGATAGTTGTACTTAGAAAATAACAGAATACCACATCCCCTTATTTGAACTCCACCTAGTGCAGAAGCCGCTATTTTTTTTGTTCAGACTGCAATATTTTCTTCATACTAACTCGGAATCCGGCGATACTTCAACCGATTAACACCCACCTAAATTACGGACAATATAAAACCCTCGGATACTTCATCTTGTGAACGTACACTGTATTTCTCCATGTGGACTGGAAGTTGTACTTAGAAAATAACAGCCTACCACATCCCCATATTTGAACTCCGTCTAGTGCAGAAGCCGCTATTTTTTTGTTCGGACGGCAATAACTTCTTCATACTAATTCCGAATCCGGTGAGACTTCGAACAATTAACTCCCACCTAAATTACGGACAATATGGAACACTCGGATACTTCATCTTGTGAACGCATACTGTAGTTCTCAATGGGCACCGACAGTTGTACTTAGAAAATAACAGGATACCACATCCCCATATTTGAACTCCGCCTAGTGCAGAAGCCGCTATTTTTTTTGTTCCGTCTGCAATAACTTCGTCATACTAATTCAGAATCCGTTGAGACTTCGACCAATTAACACCCACCTAAATTACGGACAATATGGAACACTCGGATACTTCATCTTGTTAACACATACTGTAGTTCTCCATGGGCACTGACAGTTGTACTTAAAAAATAACAGGATACCACATCCCCTTATTTGAACTCCGCCTAGTGTAGAAGCCGCTATTTTTTTTGTTCAGACTGCAATAACTTCTTCATACTAATTCAGAATCCGGTGAGACTTCGACCAATTAACTCCCACCTAAATTACGGACAATATGAACACTCGGATACTTCATCTTGTGAACGCATACTGTAGTTCTCCATGGGCACTGACAGTTGTACTTAGAAAATAACAGGATACACATCCCCTTATTTGAACTCCGCCTAGTACATAAGCCGTTATTTATTTTGTTCAGACTGCAATATTTTATTCATACTAACTCGGAATCCGGCGAGACTTCGACCGATTAACTCCCACCTAAATTACGGACAATATGAAACACTCGGATACTTCATCTTGTGAACGCATACTGTAGTTCTCCATGGGGACCGACAGTTGTACTTTGAAAATAAAAGGCTACCACATCCCCTTATTTGAACTCCGCCTAGTGTAGAAGCCTCTATTTTTTTTGTTCAGAGTGCAATATTTTTTTCATACTAACTCGGAATCTGGCGAGACTTCGACCGATTAACTCCCACCTAAATTACGGACAATATGAAACACTCGGATACTTCATCTTGTGAACGTACACTGTAGTTCTCCATGGGGACTGACAGTTGTGCTTTGAAAATAACAAGCTACCACATCCCCATATTTGAACTCTGCCTAGTACAGAAGCCGCAATTTTTTTGTTTAGACTGCAATTTTTTCTTCATACTAACTCGGAATCCGACGACACTTCGACCGATTAACTCCCACCTAAATTACGGACAATATGAAACACTCGAATACTTCTTGTGAACGTACACTGTAGTTCTCCATGGGGACTGACAGTTGTACTTAAAAAATAACAGGCTACCACATCCCCATATTTCAACTCCACCTAGTGCAGAAGCCGCTATTTTTTTGTTCAGACTGCAATAACTTCTTCATACTAACTCGGAATCCGTTGAGACTTCGACCGATTAACTTACAACTAAATTACGGACAATATGGAACACTCGGATACTTCATCTTGTGAACGCATACTGTAGTTCTCCATGGGGACTGACAGTTGTACTTAGAAAATAACAGGATACCACATCCCCTTATTTGAACTCCGCCTAGTACAGAAGACACTAATTTTTTGTTCAGACTGCAACAACTTCTTCATACTAACTCGAAATCCGGCGAGACTTCGACCGATTAACTCCCACCTAAATTACGGACAATATGAAATACTCGGATACTTCATCTTGTGAACGTACACTTGTTCTCCATTGGGACTTACAGTTGTACTTTGAAAATAACAAGCTACCATATCCCCATATTTGAACTCCGCGTAGTGTAGAAACCACTATTTTTTTTGTTCAGACTGCAATAACTTCTTCATACTAATTCAGAATCCGGTGAGACTTCGACCAATTAACTACCACCGTAAATTACGGACAATATGGGGCGCTCGGATACTTCATCTTGTGAACGCATACTTTAGTTCTCCATAGGCATTGACAGTTGTGCTTAAAAATGACAAGATACAACATCCCCATATTTGAACTCCGCCTAGTGCAGAAGCCGCTATTTTTTTTGTTTAGACTGCAATAACTTCGACCAATTAACTCCCACCTAAATTACGGACAATATGGATCACTCGGATACTTCATCTTGTGAACACATATTGTAGTTCTCCATGGGCTTTGACAGTTGTACTTAGAAAATAACAGGATACCACATCCCCTTATTTGAACTCCGCCTAGTGCAGAAGCCCCTATTTTTTTCATTCAGACTGCAATATTTTCTTCATACTAACTCGGAATCCGACGATACTTCGACCAATTAACACCCACCTAAATTACGGACAATATGAAACACTCGGATGCTTCATCTTGTGAACGTACACTGTAGTTCTCCATGGCGACTGACAGTTGTACTTAGAAAATAACAGGCTACCACATCCCCATATTTGAATTCCGCCTAGTGTAGAAGCCGCTATTTTTTTGTTCAGATGGGAATAACTTCTTCATACTAATTCAGAATCCGGTGAGACTTCGAACAATTAACTCCCACCTAAATTACGGACAATATGGAACACTCGGATACTTCATCTTGTGAACGCATACTGTAGTTCTCTATGGGCACTGACAGTTGTGCCTAGAAAATAATAGGATCTCACATCCCCATATTTGAACTCCGCCTAGTGGAGAAGCCGCTATTTTTTTTGTTCAGACTGCAATAACTTCTTCATACTAATTCAGAATTCGGTGATACTTCGACCAATTAACAACCACCTAAATTACGGACAATATGGAACGCTCGGATACTTCATCTTGTGAACGCATACTGTAGTTCTCCATGGGCACTGACAGTTGTACTTAGAAAATAATAGGATACAGCATCGCCATATTTGAACTCCGCCTAGTGCATAAGCCGCTATTTTTTATTCAGACTGCAATATTTACTTCCTACTAACTCGGAACCGGCGAGACTTCGACCGATTAACTCCCACCAAAATTACGGACAATATGAAACACTCGGATACTTCATCTTGTGAACGTACACTGTAGTTCTCCATGGGGACTGACAGTTAGAAAATAATAGGCTACCACATCCCGTATTTGAACTCCGCCTAGTGCAGAAACCGCTATTTTTTTTGTTCAGACTGCAATATTTTCTTCATACTAACTCGGAATTCGGCGAGACTTCGACCGATTAACTCCCACCTAAATTACGGACAATATGAAACACTCGGATACTTCATCCTGTGAACGTACACTGTAGTTCTCCATGAGTACTAATAGTTGTACTTAGAAAATAACAGGCTACCAAATCCCCATATTTGAACTCCACCTAGTGTAGAAGCCGCTATTTTGTTTGTTTAGACTACAATAACTTCTTCATACTAAATCAGAATCCGGTGAGACTTCGACAAATTAACTCCCATTTAAATTACGAACAATATGGAACACTCGGATACTTCATCTTGTGAACGCATTCTGTAGTTCTCCATGGGCACTGACAGTTGTACTTAGAAAATAACAGGATACCACATCCCCATATTTGAACTCCTCCTGGTGCAGAAGCCGCTATTTTTTTGTTCAGACTGCAATAACATCTTCATACTAATTCAGAATCCGGTGAGACTTCGCCCAATTAACTCCCACCTAAATTACGGACAATATGGAACACTCGGATACTTCATCTTGTGAACGCATACTGCATACTATAGTTCTCCGTGGGCACTGACAATTGTACTTAGAAAATAACAGGCTACTACATCCCCTTATTTGAACTCCGCCTTGTGCAGAAGCTGCTAATTTTTTTGTTCAGACTGCAATATTTTCTTCACACTAACTCGGAATCCGGCGGGACTTCAACCGATTAACTCCCACCTAAATTACGGACAATATGGAACACTCGGATACTTCATCTTGTGAACGCATACTGTAGTTCTCCATGGGCACTGACAGATGTACTTAGAAAATAACAGGATACCACATCCCCATATTTGAACTCCGCCTAGTGCAGAAGCCGCTATTTTTTTTGTTCAGACTGCAATAACTTCTTCATACTAATTCAGAATCCGGTGAGACTTCGACCAATTAACGCCCACCTAAATTACGGACAATATGGAACACTCGGATACCTCATCTTGTGAACGCATACTGTAGTTCTTCATGGGCACTGATAGTTGTACTTAGAAAATAACAGAATACCACATCCCCTTATTTGAACTCCACCTAGTGCAGAAGCCGCTATTTTTTTTGTTCAGACTGCAATATTTTCTTCATACTAACTCGGAATCCGGCGATACTTCAACCGATTAACACCCACCTAAATTACGGACAATATAAAACCCTCGGATACTTCATCTTGTGAACGTACACTGTATTTCTCCATGTGGACTGGAAGTTGTACTTAGAAAATAACAGCCTACCACATCCCCATATTTGAACTCCGTCTAGTGCAGAAGCCGCTATTTTTTTGTTCGGACGGCAATAACTTCTTCATACTAATTCCGAATCCGGTGAGACTTCGAACAATTAACTCCCACCTAAATTACGGACAATATGGAACACTCGGATACTTCATCTTGTGAACGCATACTGTAGTTCTCAATGGGCACCGACAATTGTACTTAGAAAATAACAGGATACCACATCCCCATATTTGAACTCCGCCTAGTGCAGAAGCCGCTATTTTTTTTGTTCCGTCTGCAATAACTTCGTCATACTAATTCAGAATCCGTTGAGACTTCGACCAATTAACACCCACCTAAATTACGGACAATATGGAACACTAGGATACTTCATCTTGTTAACAGATACTGTAGTTCTCCATGGGCACTGACAGTTGTACTTAAAAAATAACAGGATACCACATCCCCTTATTTGAACTCCGCCTAGTGTAGAAGCCGCTATTTTTTTTGTTCAGACTGCAATAACTTCTTCATACTAATTCAGAATCCGGTGAGACTTCGACCAATTAACTCCCACCTAAATTACGGACAATATGAACACTCGGATACTTCATCTTGTGAACGCATACTGTAGTTCTCCATGGGCACTGACAGTTGTACTTAGAAAATAACAGGATACACATCCCCTTATTTGAACTCCGCCTAGTACATAAGCCGTTATTTATTTTGTTCAAACTGCAATATTTTATTCATACTAACTCGGAATCCGGCGAGACTTCGACCGATTAACTCCCACCTAAATTACGGACAATATGAAACACTCGGATACTTCATCTTGTGAACGCATACTGTAGTTCTCCATGGGGACCGACAGTTGTACTTTGAAAATAAAAGGCTACCACATCCCCTTATTTGAACTCCGCCTAGTGTAGAAGCCTCTATTTTTTTGTTCAGAGTGCAATATTTTTTTCATACTAACTCGGAATCTGGCGAGACTTCGACCGATTAACTCCCACCTAAATTACGGACAATATGAAACACTCGGATACTTCATCTTGTGAACGTACACTGTAGTTCTCCATGGGGACTGACATTTGTGCTTTGAAAATAACAAGCTACCACATCCCCATATTTGAACTCCGCCTAGTACAGAAGCCGCAATTTTTTTGTTTAGACTGCAATTTTTTCTTCATACTAACTCGGAATCCGACGACACTTCGACCGATTAACTCCCACCTAAATTACGGACAATATGAAACACTCGAATACTTCTTGTGAACGTACACTGTAGTTCTCCATGGGGACTGACAGTTGTACTTAAAAAATAACAGGCTACCACATCCCCATATTTCAACTCCACCTAGTGCAGAAGCCGCTATTTTTTTGTTCAGACTGCAATAACTTATTCATACTAACTCGGAATCCGTTGAGACTTCGACCGATTAACTTACAACTAAATTACGGACAATATGGAACACTCGGATACTTCATCTTGTGAACGCATACTGTAGTTCTCCATGGGGACTGACAGTTGTACTTAGAAAATAACAGGATACCACATCCCCTTATTTGAACTCCGCCTAGTACAGAAGACACTATTTTTTTGTTCAGACTGCAACAACTTCTTCATACTAACTCGAAATCCGGCGAGACTTCGACCGATTAACTCCCACCTAAATTACGGACAATATGAAATACTCGGATACTTCATCTTGTGAACGTACACTTGTTCTCCATTGGGACTTACAGTTGTACTTTGAAAATAACAAGCTACCATATCCCCATATTTGAACTCCGCGTAGTGTAGAAACCACTATTTTTTTTGTTCAGACTGCAATAACTTCTTCATACTAATTCAGCATCCGGTGAGACTTCGACCAATTAACTACCACCGTAAATTACGGACAATATGGGGCGCTCGGATACTTCATCTTGTGAACGCATACTTTAGTTCTCCATAGGCATTGACAGTTGTGCTTAAAAATGACAAGATACAACATCCCCATATTTGAACTCCGCCTAGTGCAGAAGCCGCTATTTTTTTTGTTTAGACTGCAATAACTTCGACCAATTAACTCCCACCTAAATTACGAACAATATGGATCACTCGGATACTTCATCTTGTGAACACATATTGTAGTTCTCCATGGGCTTTGACAGTTGTACTTAGAAAATAACAGGATACCACATCCCCTTATTTGAACTCCGCCTAGTGCAGAAGCCCCTATTTTTTTCATTCAGACTGCAATATTTTCTTCATACTAACTCGGAATCCGACGATACTTCGACCAATTAACACCCACCTAAATTACGGACAATATGAAACACTCGGATGCTTCATCTTGTGAACGTACACTGTAGTTCTCCATGGCGACTGACAGTTGTACTTAGAAAATAACAGGCTACCACATCCCCATATTTGAATTCCGCCTAGTGTAGAAGCCGCTATTTTTTTGTTCAGATGGGAATAACTTCTTCATACTAATTCAGAATCCGGTGAGACTTCGAACAATTAACTCCCACCTAAATTACGGACAATATGGAACACTCGGATACTTCATCTTGTGAACGCATACTGTAGTTCTCTATGGGCACTGACAGTTGTGCCTAGAAAATAATAGGATCTCACATCCCCATATTTGAACTCCGCCTAGTGGAGAAGCCGCTATTTTTTTTGTTCAGACTGCAATAACTTCTTCATACTAATTCAGAATTCGGTGATACTTCGACCAATTAACAACCACCTAAATTACGGACAATATGGAACGCTCGGATACTTCATCTTGTGAACGCATACTGTAGTTCTCCATGGGCACTGACAGTTGTACTTAGAAAATAATAGGATACAGCATCGCCATATTTGAACTCCGCCTAGTGCAGAAGCCGCTATTTTTTATTTAGACTGCAATATTTACTTCCTACTAACTCGGAACCGGCGAGACTTCGACCGATTAACTCCCACCAAAATTACGGACAATATGAAACACTCGGATACTTCATCTTGTGAACGTACACTGTAGTTCTCCATGGGGACTGACAGTTAGAAAATAATAGGCTACCACATCCCGTATTTGAACTCCGCCTAGTGCAGAAACCGCTATTTTTTTTGTTCAGACTGCAATATTTTCTTCATACTAACTCGGAATTCGGCGAGACTTCGACCGATTAACTCCCACCTAAATTACGGACAATATGAAACACTCGGATACTTCATCCTGTGAACGTACACTGTAGTTCTCCATGAGTACTAATAGTTGTACTTAGAAAATAACAGGCTACCAAATCCCCATATTTGAACTCCACCTAGTGTAGAAGCCGCTATTTTGTTTGTTTAGACTACAATAACTTCTTCATACTAATTCAGAATCCGGTGAGACTTCGACAAATTTACTCCCATTTAAATTACGAACAATATGGAACACTCGGATACTTCATCTTGTGAACGCATACTGTAGTTCTCCATGGGCACTGACAGTTGTACTTAGAAAATAACAGGATACCACATCCCCATATTTGAACTCCTCCTAGTGCAGAAGCCGCTATTTTTTTGTTCAGACTGCAATAACATCTTCATACTAATTCAGAATCCGGTGAGACTTCGACCAATTAACTCCCACCTAAATTACGGACAATATGGAACACTCGGATACTTCATCTTGTGAACGCATACTGCATACTATAGTTCTCCGTGGGCACTGACAATTGTACTTAGAAAATAACAGGCTACTACATCCCCTTATTTGAACTCCGCCTTGTGCAGAAGCTGCTAATTTTTTTGTTCAGACTGCAATATTTTCTTCACACTAACTCGGAATCCGGCGGGACTTCAACCGATTAACTCCCACCTAAATTACGGGCAATATTAAACACTCGGATACTTCATCTTGTGAACATACACTATAGTTCTCCATGGGGACTGAAAGTTGTACTTAGAAAATAACAGGCTACTACATCCCCATATTTGAACTCCGCCTGTTGCAGAAGCCGCTATTTTTTTGTTCAGTCTGCAATAACTTCTTCATACTAATTCAGAATCCGGCAAGACTTCGACCAATTAACTACCACCTAAATTACGAACAATATGGAACACTCAGATACCTCATCTTGTGAACGCATACTGTAGTTCTCCATGGGCACTGACAGTTGTACTTTGAAAATAACAGGATACCACATCCCTATATTTGAACTCCGGCTAGTGCAGAAGCCGCTATTTTTTTGTTCAGACTGCAATAACTTCTTCATACTAATTCAGAATCCGGTGAGACTTCGACCAATTAACTCCCACCTAAATTACGGACAATATGGAACACTCGGACACTTCATCTTGTGAACACATACAGTAGTTCTCTATGGGCACTGACAGTTGTACTTAAAAAATAATAGGATACCACATCCCCATATTTGAACTCCGCCTAGTGCAGAAGCCACTATTTTTTTTGTTCAGACTTCAATAACTTCTTCATACTAATTCAGAGTCCGGTGAGACTTCGACCAATTACTCCCACCTAAATTACGGACAATATGGAACACTCGGATACTTCATCTTATGAACGCATACTGTAGTTCTCCATGGGCACTTACAGTTGTACTTAGAAAATAACAGGATACCACATCCCCATATTTGAACTCCGCCTAGTGCAGAAGCCGCTAATTTTTTTTTTCCGACTGCAATAACTTCGTCATACTAATTTAGATTTCAATGAGACTTCGACCAATTAACTCCCACCTAAATTATGGACAATATGGAACACTCGGATACTTCATCTTGTGAACGCATATTGTAGTTCTCCATGGGAACTGACAGTTGTACTTAGAAAATAACAAGATACCACATCCCCATATTTGAACTCCGCGTAGTACAGAAGCCGCTATTTTTTTTGTTCAGACTGCAATATTTTCTTCATACTAACTCGTAATCCTGCGAGGCTTCGACCGATTAACTCCCACCTACGGATAATATGAAACACTCGGATACTTCATCCTGAGAACATACACTGTAGTTCTCCATGGGGACTGACAGTTGTACTTAGAAAATAACAGGCTACCACATCCCCATATTTGAACTTCGCCTAGTGCAGAAGCAGCTATCTTTTTTGTTCAGACTGCAATAACTTCTTCATACTAATTCCGAATCCGGTGAGACTTCGACCAATTAACTCCCACCTAAATTATGGACAATATGGAACACTCAGATACTTCATCTTGTGAACGCATACTGTAGTTCTGTATGGGCACTGACAGTTGTACTTAGAAAATAACAGGATACCACATCCCCATATTTGAACTCCGCCTAGTGCAGAAGCCGCTATTTTTTTTGTTCAGACTGCAATAACTTCTTCATACTAATTCAGAATCCGGTGAGACTTCGACCAATTAACGCCCACCTAAATTACGGACAATATGGAACACTCGGATACTGCATCTTGTTAACGCATATTGTAGTTCTCCATGGGCACTGACAGTTGTACTTAAAAAATAACAGGATACCACATCCCCTTATTTGAACTCCGCCTAGTGCAGAAGCCGCTATTTTTTTTGTTCAGACTGCAATAACTTCTTCATACTAATTCATAATCCGGTGAGACTTCGACCAATTAACTCCCACCTAAATTATGGACAATATGGAACACTCGGATACCTCATCTTGTGAACGCATACTGTAGTTCTTCATGGGCACTGATAGTTGTACTTAGAAAATAACAGGATACCACATCCCTTATTTGAACTCCGCCTAGTGCAGAAGCCGCTATTTGTTTTGTTCAGACTGCAATATTTTCTTCATACTAACTCGGAATTCGGCGATACTTCGACCGATTAACACCCACCTAAATTACGGACAATATAAAACACTCGGATACTTCATCTTGTGAACGTACATTGTAGTTCTCCATGTGGACTGGCAGTTGTACTTAGAAAATAACAGGCTACCACATCCCCATATTTGAACTCCGTCTAGTGCAGAAGCCGCTATTTTTTGTTCGGACGGCAATAACTTCTTCATACTAATTCCGAATCCGGTGAGACTTCGAACAATTAACTCCCACCTAAATTACGGACAATATGGAACACTCGGATACTTCGTCTTGTGAACACATACTGTAGTTCTCTATGGGCACTCACAGTTGTACTTAGAAAATAACAAGATACCACATCCCCATATTTGAGCTCCGCCTAGTGCAGAAGCCGCTATTTTTTTTGTTCCGACTGCAATAACTTCATCATACTAATTCAGAATCCGGTGAGACTTCGACCAATTAACGCCCACCTAAATTACGGACAATATGGAACACTCGGATACTTCATCTTGTTAACGCATACTGTAGTTCTCCATGGGCACTGACAGTTGTACTTAGAAAATAACAGGATACACATCCCCATATTTGAACTCCGCCTATTGCAGAAGCCGCTATTTTTTTGTTCAGACTGCAATATCTTCTTCATACTAATTCAGAATCCTGCGAGACTTCTACCGATTAACTCCCGCCTAAATTACGGACAATATGGAACACTCGGATACCTCATCTTGTGAACGCATACTGTAGTTCTCCATGCGCACTGACAGTTGTACTTAGAAAATAACAGGCTACCACATCCCCATATTTGAACTTCGCCTAGTGCAGAAGCAGCTATCTTTTTTGTTCAGACTGCAATAACTTCTTCATACTAATTCCGAATCCGGCGATACTTCGACCGATTAACACCCACCTAAATTATGGACAATACGAAACACTCGGATACTTTATCTTGTGAACGTACACTTAGTTCTCCATGGAGACTGACAGTTGTACTTAGAAAATAACAGGATACCACATCGCCATATTTGAACTCCGCCTAGTGCAGAAGCCGCTATTTTTTTTGTTCAGACTGCAATAACTTCTTCATACTAATTCATAATCCGGTGAGACTTCGACCAATTAACTCCCACCTAAATTATGGACAATATGGAACACTCGGATACCTCATCTTGTGAACGCATACTGTAGTTCTTCATGGGCACTGACAGTTGTACTTAGAAAATAACAGGATACCACATCCCTTATTTGAACTCTGCCTAGTGCAGAAGCCGATTTTTTTTTGTTCAGACTGCAATAACTTCTTCATACTAATTCAGAATCCGGTGAGACTTCGACTGATTAACACCCACCTAAATTACGGACAATATAAAACACTCGGATACTTCATCTTGTGAACGCATACTGTAGTTCTCCATGGGCACTAACAGTTGTACTTTGAAAATAACAGGATACACATCCCCATATTTGAACTCCGTCTATTGTAGAAGCCGCTATTTTTTTGTTCGGACGGCAATAACTTCTTCATACTAATTCCGAATCCGGTGAGACTTCATACAATTAACTCCCACCTAAATTACGGACAATATGGAACACTCGGATACTTCATCTTGTGAACGCATACTGTAGTTCTCTATGGGCACTCACAGTTGTACTTAGAAAATAACAGGATACCACATCCCATTATTTGAACTCCGCCTAGTGCAGAAGCCGCTATTTTTTTTGTTCAGACTGCAATAACTTCTTCATACTAATTCATAATCCGGTGAGACTTCGACCAATTAACTCCCACCTAAATTATGGACAATATGGAACACTCGGATACCTCATCTTGTGAACGCATACTGTAGTTCTTCATGGGCACTGATAGTTGTATTTAGAAAATAACAGGATACCACATCCCTTATTTGAACTCCGCCTAGTGCACAAGCCGCTATTTTTTTTGTTCAGACTGCAATATTTTCTTCATACTTACTCGGAATTCGGCGATACTTCGACCGATTAACACCCACCTAAATTACGGACAATATAAAACACTCGGATACTTCATCTTGTGAACGTACATTGTAGTTCTCCATGTGGACTGATAGTTGTACTTAGAAAATAACAGGCTACCACATCCCCATATTTGAACTCCGCCTAGTGCAGAAGCCGCTATTTTTTGTTCGGACGGCAATAACTTCTTCATACTAATTCCGAATCCGGTGAGACTTCGAACAATTAACTCCCACCTAAATTACGGACAATATGGAACACTCGGATACTTCATCTTTTGAACGCATACTGTAGTTCTATATGGGGACTCACAGTTGTACTTAGAAAATAACAGGATACCACATCCCCATATTTGAACTCCGCCTAGTGCAGAAGCCGCTATTTTTTTTGTTCCGACTGCAATAACTTCGTCATACTAATTCAGAATCCGGTGAGACTTCGACCAATTAACGCCCACCTAAATTACGGACAATATGGAACACTCGGATACTTCATCTTGTTAACGCATACTGTAGTTCTCCATGGGCACTGACAGTTGTACTTAGAAAATAACAGGATACACATCCCCATATTTGAACTCCGCCTATTGCAGAAGCCGCTATTTTTTTGTTCAAACTGCAATATCTTCTTCATACTAATTCAGAATCCTGCGAGACTTCGACCGATTAACTCCCGCCTAAATTACGGACAATAAGGAACACTCGGATACCTCATCTTGTGAACGCATACTGTAGTTCTCCATGCGCACTGACAGTTGTACTTAGAAAATAACAGGCTACCACATCCCCATATTTGAACTTCGCCTAGTGCAGAAGCAGCTATCTTTTTTGTTCAGACTGCAATAACTTCTTCATACTAATTCCGAATCCGGCGATACTTCGACCGATTAACACCCACCTAAATTATGGACAATACGAAACACTCGGATACTTTATCTTGTGAACGTACACTGTAGTTCTCCATGGAGATTGACAGTTGTACTTAGAAAATAACAGGATACCACATCCCCATATTTGAACTGCGCCTAGTGTAGAAGCCGCTATTTTTTTTGTTCAGACTGCAATAACTTCTTCATACTAATTCAGAATCCGGTGAGACTTCGACCAATTAACGTCCACCTAAATTACGGACAATATGGAACACTCAGATACTTCATCTTGTTAACGCATATTGTAGTTCTCCATGGGCACTGACAGTTGTACTTAAAAAATAACAGGATACCACATCCCCTTATTTGAACTCCGCCTAGTGCAGAAGCCGCTATTTTTTTTTGTTCAGACTGCAATAACTTCTTCATACTAATTCATAATCCGGTGAGACTTCGACAAATTAACTCCCACCTAAATTATTGACAATATGGAACATTCGGATACCTCATCTTGTGAACGCATACTGTAGTTCTTCATGGGCACTGACAGTTGTACTTAGAAAATAACAGGATACCACATCCCTTATTTGAACTCCGCCTAGTGCAGAAGCCGATATTTTTTTTGTTCAGACTGCAATAACTTCTTCATACTAATTCAGAATCCGGTGAGACTTCGACCGATTAACACCCACCTAAATTACGGACAATATAAAACACTCGGATACTTCATCTTGTGAACGCATACTGTAGTTCTCCATGGGCACTGACAGTTGTACTTTGAAAATAACAGGATACACATCCCCATTTTTGAACTCCGCCTATTGCAGAAGCCGCTATTTTTTTGTTCGGACGACAATAACTTCTTCATACTAATTCCGAATCCGGTGAGACTTCATACAATTAACTCCCACCTAAATTACGGACAATATGGAACACTCGGATACTTCATCTTGTGAACGCATACTGTAGTTCTCTATGGGCACTCACAGTTGTACTTAGAAAATAACAGGATACCACATCCCATTATTTGAACTCCGCCTAATGCAGAAGCCTCTATTTTTTTGTTCAGACTGCAATATTTTCTTCATACTAACTCGGAATCCAGCGATACTTCGACCGATTAACACCCACCTAAATTACGGACCGTACGAAACACTCGGATACTTCATCTTGTGAACGTACACTGTAGTTCTTCATGGGGACTGACAGTTGTACTTAGAAAATAACAGGATATCACATCCCCATATTTGAACTCCGCCTAGTACAGAAGCCGCAATTTTTTTGTTTAGACTGCAATATTTTCTTCATACTAACTCGGAATCCGACGACACTTCGACCGATTAACTCCCACCTAAATTACGGACAATATGAAACACTCGAATACTTCATCTTGTGAACGTACACTATAGTTCTCCATTTGGACTGACAGTTGTACTTAGAAAATAACAGGCTACCTCATCCCTATATTTGAGCTCCACCTAGTGCAGAAGCCGCTATTTTTTTTGTTCAGACTGCAATAACTTCTTCATACTAATTCAGAATCTGGGGAGACTTCGACCAATTAACTCCCACCTAAATTACAAACAATATGAAACACTCGGATACTTCATCTTGTGAACGCATACTGTAGTTCTATATGGGGACTAATAGTGGTACTTAGAAAATAACAGGATACCACATCCCTTTATTTGAACTCCGCCTAGTACAGAAGACGCTATTTTTTTGTTCAGACAGCAATAACTTCTTCAAACTAACTCGGAATCCAGTGAGACTTTGACCGATTAACTCACACCTAAATTACGGACAATATGGAACACTCGGATACTTCATCTTGTGAACGCATAGTGTAGTTCTCCATGGGCACTAACAGTTGTAAAAAATAACAGGATACGACATCCCCATATTTGAACTCCGTCTAGTGCAGAAGGCGCTATTTTTTTTGTTCAGACTGCAACAACTTCTTCATACTAACTCGGAATCCGGCGAGACTTTGACCGATTAACTCCCACCTAAATTACGGATAACATGAAATACTCGGATACTTCATCTTGTGAACGTACACTTGTTCTCCATTGGGACTTACAGTTGTACTTTGAAAATAACAGGCTACCATATCCCAATATTTGAACTTCGCCTAGTGCAGAAACCGCTATTTTTTTTGTTCAGACTGCAATAACTTCTTCATAGTAATTCATAATCCGGTGAGAATTCGACCAATTTACTTCCTCCTAAATTACGGACAATATGGAACACTCGGATACTTCATCTTGTGAACGCATACTGTAGTTCTCTATGGGCACTGACAGTTGTACTTAGAAAATAACAGGATACCACATCCCCATATTTGAACTCTGCCTAGTGGAGAAGCCGCTATTTTTTTGTTCAGACTGCAATAACTTTTTCATACTAATTCAGAATCCGGTGACACTTCGACCAATTAACTACCTACTAAATTACGGACAATATGGAACGCTCGGATACTTCATCTTGTGAACGCGTACTTTAGTTCTCCATGGGCATTGACAGTTGTGCTTAAAAATGACAGGATACGACATCCACATATTTGAACTCCGCCTAGTGCAGAAGCCACTAATTTTTTTGTTCAGACTACAATAACTTCGTGATTCTAATTCGGATTTCGGTGAGACTTCGACCAATTAACTCCCACCTAAATTACGGACAATATGGAACACTCGGATACTTAATCTTGTGAATGCATATTGTAGTTCTCCATGGGCATTGACAGTTGTACTTAGAAAATAACAGGATACCACATCCCCTTATTTGAACTCCGCCTAGTGCAGAAGCCGCTATTTTTTTCGTTCAGACTGCAATATTTTCTTCATACTAACTCGGAATCCGACGATACTTCGACCGATTAACACCCACCTAAATTACGGACAATATGAAACACTCGGATGCTTCATCCTGTGAACGTACACTGTAGTTCTCCATGGCGACTGACAATTGTACTTAGAAAATAACAGGCTAACACATCCCCATATTTGAATTCCACCTAGTGCAGAAGCCGCTATTTTTTTGTTCAGACGGCAATAACTTCTTCATACTAATTCCGAATCCGATGATACTTCGAACAATTAACTCCCACCTAAATTACGGACAATATGGAACACTCGGATACTTCATCTAGTGAACGCATACTGTAGTTCTCTATGGGCACTAACAGTTGTACCTAGAAAACAACAGGATACCACATCCCCATATTTGAACTCCGCCTAGTGGAGAAGCCGCTATTTTTTTTGTTCAGACTGCAATAACTTCTTCATACTAATTCAGAATCCGGTGATACTTCGACCAATTAACTACCACCTAAATTACGGACAATATGGAATGCTCGGATACTTCATCTTGTGAATGCATACTTTAGTTCTCCATGGGCATTGACATTTGTGCTTAAAAATGACAGGATACGACATCCCCATATTTGTACTCCACCTAGTGCAGAAGCCGCTATTTTTTTTGTTCAGACTGCAATAACTTCGTCATACTAATTCAGATTTCGGTGAGACTTCGACCAATTAACTCCCACCTAAATTACGGACAATATGGAACACTCGGATACATCATCTTGTGAATGCATACTGTAGTTCTCCATGGGCACTGACAGTTGTACTAAGAAAATAACTGGATACCACAACCCCTTATTTGAACTCCGCCTAGTGCAGCAGCCGCTATTTTTTTGTTCAGACGACTATAACGTCTTCATACTAATTCCGAATCCGATGAGACTTCGAACAATTAACTCCCACCTAAATTACGGACAATATGGAACACTCGGATACTTCATCTAGTGAACGCATACTGTAGTTCTCTAAGGGCACTAACAGTTGTACCTAGAAAACAACAGGATACCACATCCCCATATTTGAACTCCGCCTAGTGGAGAAGCCGCAATTTTTTTTGTTCACACTGCAATAACTTCTTCATACTAATTCAGAATCCGGTGATACTTCGACCAATTAACTACCACCTAAATTACGGACGATATGGAACGCTCGGATACTTCATCTTGTGAACGCATACTTTAGTTCTCCATGGGCATTGACAGTTGTGCTTAAATGTGACAGGATACGACATCCCCATATTTGTACTCCGCCTAGTGCAGAAGCCGCTATTTTTTTTGTTCAGACTGCAATAACTTCGTCATACTAATTCAGATTTCGGTGAGACTTCGACCAATTAACTCCCACCTAAATTACGGACAATATGGAACACTCGGATACATCATCTTGTGAATGCATATTGTAGTTCTCCATGGGCACTGACAGTTGTACTAAGAAAATAACAGGATACCACAACCCCTTATTTGAACTCCGCCTAGTGCAGCAGCCGCTATTTTTTTCATTCAGACTGCAATATTTTCTTCATACTAACTCGGAATCCGACGATACTTTGACCGATTAACACCCACCAAAATTACGGACAATATGAAACACTCGGATGCTTCATCCAGTGAACGTACACTGTAGTTCTCCATGGCGACTGACAGTTGTACTTAGAAAATAACAGGCTACCACATCCCCATATTTGAATTCCGCCTAGTGTAGAAGCCGCATTTTTTGGTTCAGACGGCAATAACTTCTTCATACTAATTCCGAATCCGGTGAGACTTCGAACAATTAACTATTACCTAAATTACGGACAATATGGAACACTCGGATACTTCATCTACTGAACGCATACTGTAGTTCTCTATGGGCACTGACAGTTGTACCTAGAAAACAACAGGATACCACATCCCCATATTTGAACTCCGCCTAGTGGAGAAGCCGCTACTTTTTTTTCAGACTGCAATAACTTCTTCATACTAATTCAGAATCCGGTGATACTTCGACCAATTAACTACCACCTAAATTACGGACAATATGGAACGCCCAGATACTTTATCTTGTGAACGCATACTTTAGTTCTCCATGGGCATTGACAGTTGTGCTTAAAAATGACAGGATACGACATCCCCATATTTGTACTCCGCCTAGTGCAGAAGCCACTATTTTTTTTGTTCAGACTGCAATAACTTCGTCATACTAATTCAGATTTCGGTGAGACTTCGACCAATTAACTCCCATCTAAATTACGGACAATATGGAACACTCGGATACTTAATCTTGTGAATGCATACTGTAGTTCTCCATGGGCACTGACAGTTGTACTTAGAAAATAACAGGATACCACATCCCCTTATTTGAACTCCGCCTAGTGCAGAAGCCGCTATTTTTTTCATTCAGACTGCAATATTTTTTTCATACTAACTCGGAATCCGACGATACTTCGACCGATTAACACCCACCTAAATTACAGACAATATGAAACACTCGGATGCTTCATCCTGTGAACGTACACTGTAGTTCTCCATGGCGACTGACAGTTGTACTTAGAAAATAACAGGCTACCACATCCCAATATTTGAATTCCGCCTAGTGCAGAAGCCGCTATTTTTTTGTTCAGACGGCAATAACTTCTTCATACTAATTCCGAATCCGGTAAGACTTCGAAAAATTAACTCCCACCTAAATTACGGACAATATGGAACACTCGGATACTTCATCTAGTGAACGCATACTGTAGTTCTCTATGGGCACTGACAGTTGTACCTAGAAAATAACAGGATACCACATCCCCATATTTGAACTCCGCCTAGTGGAGAAGCCGCTATTTTTTTTGTTCAGACTGCAATAACTTCTTCATAATAATTCAGAATCCGGTGATACTTCGACCAATTGACTACCACCTAAATTATGGACAATATGGAATGCTCGGATACTTCATCTTGTGAACGCTTACTGTAGTTCTCCATGGGCACTGACAGTTGTGCTTAAAAATGACAGGATACGACATCCCCATATTTGTACTTCGCCTAGTGTAGAAGCCGCTATTTTTTTTGTTCAGACTGCAATAACTTCGTCATACTAATTAAAATTTCGGTGAGACTTCGACCAATTAACTCCCACCTAAATTACGGACAATATGGAACACTCGGATACTTCATCTTGTGAACGCATACTGTAGTTCTCCATGGGAACTGACAGTTGTACTTAGAAAATAACAGGATACCACATCCCCTTATTTCAACTCCGCCTAGTACAGAAGACGCTATTTTTTTTCAGACTGCAATAACTTCTTCATACTAACTCGGAATCCGGTGAGGCTTCGACCGATTAACTCACACCTAAATTACGGACAATATGGAACACTCGGATACTTCATCTTGTGAACGCATACTATAGTTCTCCATGGGCACTGACAGTTGTACTTAAAAATAACAGGATACGACATCCCCATATTTGACCTCCGTCTAGTGCAGAAGGCGCTATTTTTTTGTTCAGACTGCAACAACTTCTTCATACTAATTCCGAATCCGGTGAGACTTCGAATAATTAACTATTACCTAAATTACGGACAATATGGAACACTCGGATACTTCATCTAGTGAACGCATACTGTAGTTCTCTATGGGCACTGACAGTTGTACCTAGAAAACAACAGGATACCACATCCTCATATTTGAACTCCGCCTAGTGGAGAAGCCGCTACTTTTTTTTCAGACTGCAATAACTTCTTCATACTAATTCAGAATCCGGTGATACTTCGACCAATTAACTACCACCTAAATTACGGACAATATGGAACGCCCAGATACTTTATCTTGTGAACGCATACTTTAGTTCTCCATGGGCATTGACAGTTGTGCTTAAAAATGACAGGATACGACATCCCCATATTTGTACTTCGCCTAGTGTAGAAGCCGCTATTTTTTTTATTCAGACTGCAATAACTTCGTCATACTAATTAAAATTTCGGTGAGACTTCGACCAATTAACTCCCACCTAAATTACGGACAATATGGAACTCTCGGATACTTCATCTTGTGAACGCATACTGTAGTTCTCCATGGGAACTGACAGTTGTACTTAGAAAATAACAGGATACCACATCCCCTTATTTCAACTCCACCTAGTACAGAAGACGCTATTTTTTTTTCAGACTGCAATAACTTCTTCATACTAACTCGGAATCCGGTGAGACTTCGACCGATTAACTCACACCTAAATTACGGACAATATGGAACACTCGGATACTTCATCTTGTGAACGCATACTGTAGTTCTCCATGGGCACTGACAGTTGTACTTAAAAATAACAGGATACGACATCCCCATATTTGACCTCCGTCTAGTGCAGAAGGCGCTATTTTTTTGTTCAGACTGCAACAACTTCTTCATACTAATTCCGAATCCGATGAGACTTCGAACAATTAACTATTACCTAAATTACGGACAATATGGAACACTCGGATACTTCATCTAGTGAACGCATACTGTAGTTCTCTATGGGCACTGACAGTTGTACCTAGAAAACAACAGGATACCACATCCCCATATTTGAACTCCGCCTAGTGGAGAAGCCGCTACTTTTTTTTCAGACTGCAATAACTTCTTCATACTAATTCAGAATCCGGTGATACTTCGACCAATTAACTACCACCTAAATTACGGACAATATGGAACGCCCAGATACTTTATCTTGTGAACGCATACTTTAGTTCTCCATGGGCATTGACAGTTGTGCTTAAAAATGACAGGATACGACATCCCCATATTTGTACTCCGCCTAGTGCAGAAGCCACTATTTTTTTTGTTCAGACTGCAATAACTTCGTCATACTAATTCAGATTTCGGTGAGACTTCGACCAATTAACTCCCATCTAAATTACGGACAATATGGAACACTCGGATACTTAATCTTGTGAATGCATACTGTAGTTCTCCATGGGCACTGACAGTTGTACTTAGAAAATAACAGGATACCACATCCCCTTATTTGAACTCCGCCTAGTGCAGAAGCCGCTATTTTTTTCATTCAGACTGCAATATTTTTTTCATACTAACTCGGAATCCGACGATACTTCGACCGATTAACACCCACCTAAATTACAGACAATATGAAACACTCGGATGCTTCATCCTGTGAACGTACACTGTAGTTCTCCATGGCGACTGATAGTTGTACTTAGAAAATAACAGGCTACCACATCCCAATATTTGAATTCCGCCTAGTGCAGAAGCCGCTATTTTTTTGTTCAGACGGCAATAACTTCTTCATACTAATTCCGAATCCGGTAAGACTTCGAAAAATTAACTCCCACCTAAATTACGGACAATATGGAACACTCGGATACTTCATCTACTGAACGCATACTGTAGTTCTCTATGGGCACTGACAGTTGTACCTAGAAAATAACAGGATACCACATCCCCATATTTGAACTCCGCCTAGTGGAGAAGCCGCTATTTTTTTTGTTCAGACTGCAATAACTTCTTCATACTAATTCAGAATCCGGTGATACTTCGACCAATTGACTACCACCTAAATTACGGACAATATGGAATGCTCGGATACTTCATCTTGTGAATGCTTACTGTAGTTCTCCATGGGCACTGACAGTTGTGCTTAAAAATGACAGGATACGACATCCCCATATTTGTACTTCGCCTAGTGTAGAAGCCGCTATTTTTTTTGTTCAGACTGCAATAACTTCGTCATACTAATTAAAATTTCGGTGAGACTTCGACCAATTAACTCCCACCTAAATTACGGACAATATGGAACACTCGGATACTTCATCTTGTGAACGCATACTGTAGTTCTCCATGGGAACTGACAGTTGTACTTAGAAAATAACAGGATACCACATCCCCTTATTTCAACTCCGCCTAGTACAGAAGACGCTATTTTTTTTTCAGACTGCAATAACTTCTTCATACTAACTCGGAATCCGGTGAGACTTCGACCGATTAACTCACACCTAAATTACGGACAATATGGAACACTCGGATACTTCATCTTGTGAACGCATACTGTAGTTCTCCATGGGCACTGACAGTTGTACTTAAAAATTACAGGATACGACATCCCCATATTTGAACTCCGTCTAGTGCAGAAGGCGCTATTTTTTTGTTCAGACTGCAACAACTTCTTCATACTAATTCCGAATCCGGTGAGACTTCGAACAATTAACTATTACCTAAATTACGGACAATATGGAACACTCGGATACTTCATCTAGTGAACGCATACTGTAGTTCTCTATGGGCACTGACAGTTGTACCTAGAAAACAACAGGATACCACATCCCCATATTTGAACTCCGCCTAGTGGAGAAGCCGCTACTTTTTTTTCAGACTGCAATAACTTCTTCATACTAATTCAGAATCCGGTGATACTTCGACCAATTAACTACCACCTAAATTACGGACAATATGGAACGCCCAGATACTTTATCTTGTGAACGCATACTTTAGTTCTCCATGGGCATTGACAGTTGTGCTTAAAAATGACAGGATACGACATCCCCATATTTGTACTTCGCCTAGTGTAGAAGCCGCTATTTTTTTTGTTCAGACTGCAATAACTTCGTCATACTAATTAAAATTTCGGTGAGACTTCGACCAATTAACTCCCACCTAAATTACGGACAATATGGAACTCTCGGATACTTCATCTTGTGAACGCATACTGTAGTTCTCCATGGGAACTGACAGTTGTACTTAGAAAATAACAGGATAACACATCCCCTTATTTCAACTCCGCCTAGTACAGAAGACGCTATTTTTTTTTCAGACTGCAATAACTTCTTCATACTAACTCGGAATCCGGTGAGACTTCGACCGATTAACTCACACCTAAATTACGGACAATATGGAACACTCAGATACTTCATCTTGTGAACGCATACTGTAGTTCTCCATGGGCACTGACAGTTGTACTTAAAAATAACAGGATACGACATCCCCATATTTGAACTCCGTCTAGTGCAGAAGGCGCTATTTTTTTGTTCAGACTGCAACAACTTCTTCATACTAATTCTGAATCCGGTGAGACTTCGAACAATTAACTATTACCTAAATTACGGACAATATGGAACACTCGGATACTTCATCTAGTGAACGCATACTGTAGTTCTCTATGGGCACTGACAGTTGTACCTAGAAAACAACAGGATACCACATCCCCATATTTGAACTCCGCCTAGTGGAGAAGCCGCTACTTTTTTTTCAGACTGCAATAACTTCTTCATACTAATTCAGAATCCGGTGATACTTCGACCAATTAACTACCACCTAAATTACGGACAATATGGAACGCCCAGATACTTTATCTTGTGAACGCATACTTTAGTTCTCCATGGGCATTGACAGTTGTGCTTAAAAATGACAGGATACAACATCCCCATATTTGTACTCCGCCTAGTGCAGAAGCCACTATTTTTTTTGTTCAGACTGCAATAACTTCGTCATACTAATTCAGATTTCGGTGAGACTTCGACCAATTAACTCCCATCTAAATTACGGACAATATGGAACACTCGGATACTTAATCTTGTGAATGCATACTGTAGTTCTCCATGGGAACTGACAGTTGTACTTAGAAAATAACAGGATACCACATCCCCTTATTTGAACTCCGCCTAGTGCAGAAGCCGCTATTTTTTTCATTCAGACTGCAATATTTTTTTCATACTAACTCGGAATCCGACGATACTTCGACCGATTAACACCCACCTAAATAACAGACAATATGAAACACTCGGATGCTTCATCCTGTGAACGTACATTGTAGTTCTCCATGGCGACTGACAGTTGTACTTAGAAAATAACAGGCTACCACATCCCAATATTTGAATTCCGCCTAGTGCAGAAGCCGCTATTTTTTTGTTCAGACGGCAATAACTTCTTCATACTAATTCCGAATCCGGTAAGACTTCGAAAAATTAACTCCCACCTAAATTACGGACAATATGGAACACTCGGATACCTCATCTAGTGAACGCATACTGTAGTTCTCTATGGGCACTGACAGTTGTACCTAGAAAATAACAGGATACCACATCCCCATATTTGAACTCCGCCTAGTGGAGAAGCCGCTATTTTTTTTGTTCAGACTGCAATAACTTCTTCATACTAATTCAGAATCCGGTGATACTTCGACCAATTGACTACCACATAAATTACGGACAATATGGAATGCTCGGATACTTCATCTTGTGAACGCTTACTGTAGTTCTCCATGGGCACTGACAGTTGTGCTTAAAAATGACAGGATACGACATCCCCATATTTGTACTTCGCCTAGTGTAGAAGCCGCTATTTTTTTTGTTCAGACTGCAATAACTTCGTCATACTAATTAAAATTTCGGTGAGACTTCGACCAATTAACTCCCACCTAAATTACGGACAATATGGAACACTCGGATACTTCATCTTGTGAACGCATACTGTAGTTCTCCATGGGAACTGACAGTTGTACTTAGAAAATAACAGGATACCACATCCCCTTATTTCAACTCCGCCTAGTACAGAAGACGCTATTTTTTTTTCAGACTGCAATAACTTCTTCATACTAACTCGGAATCCGGTGAGACTTCGACCGATTAACTCACACCTAAATTACGGACAATATGGAACACTCGGATACTTCATCTTGTGAACGCATACTGTAGTTCTCCATGGGCACTGACAGTTGTACTTAAAAATAACAGGATACGACATCCCCATATTTGAACTCCGTCTAGTGCAGAAGGCGCTATTTTTTTGTTCAGACTGCAACAACTTCTTCATACTAATTCCGAATCCGGTGAGACTTCGAACAATTAACTATTACCTAAATTACGAACAATATGGAACACTCGGATACTTCATCTAGTGAACGCATACTGTAGTTCTCTATGGGCACTGACAGTTGTACCTAGAAAACAACAGGATACCACATCCCCATATTTGAACTCCGCCTAGTGGAGAAGCCGCTACTTTTTTTTCAGACTGCAATAACTTCTTCATACTAATTCAGAATCCGGTGATACTTCGACCAATTAACTACCACCTAAATTACGGACAATATGGAACGCCCAGATACTTTATCTTGTGAACGCATACTTTAGTTCTCCATGGGCATTGACAGTTGTGCTTAAAAATGACAGGATACGACATCCCCATATTTGTACTTCGCCTAGTGTAGAAGCCGCTAATTTTTTTTTTCAGACTGCAATAACTTCGTCATACTAATTAAAATTTCGGTGAGACTTCGACCAATTAACTCCCACCTAAATTACGGACAATATGGAACACTCGGATACTTCATCTTGTGAACGCATACTGTAGTTCTCCATGGGAACTGACAGTTGTACTTAGAAAATAACAGGATACCACATCCCCTTATTTCAACTCCGCCTAGTACAGAAGACGCTATTTTTTTTTCAGACTGCAATAACTTCTTCATACTAACTCGGAATCCGGTGAGACTTCGACCGATTAACTCACACCTAAATTACGGACAATATGGAACACTCGGATACTTCATCTTGTGAACGCATACTGTAGTTCTCCATGGGCACTGACAGTTGTACTTAAAAATAACAGGATACGACATCCCCATATTTGAACTCCGTCTAGTGCAGAAGGCGCTATTTTTTTGTTCAGACTGCAACAACTTCTTCATACTAATTCCGAATCCGGTGAGACTTCGAACAATTAACTATTACCTAAATTACGGACAATATGGAACACTCGGATACTTCATCTAGTGAACGCATACTGTAGTTCTCTATGGGCACTGACAGTTGTACCTAGAAAACAACAGGATACCACATCCCCATATTTGAACTCCGCCTAGTGGAGAAGCCGCTACTTTTTTTTCAGACTGCAATAACTTCTTCATACTAATTCAGAATCCGGTGATACTTCGACCAATTAACTACCACCTAAATTACGGACAATATGGAACGCCCAGATACTTTATCTTGTGAACGCATACTTTAGTTCTCCATGGGCATTGACAGTTGTGCTTAAAAATGACAGGATACGACATCCCCATATTTGTACTCCGCCTAGTGCAGAAGCCACTATTTTTTTTGTTCAGACTGCAATAACTTCGTCATACTAATTCAGATTTCGGTGAGACTTCGACCAATTAACTCCCATCTAAATTACGGACAATATGGAACACTCGGATACTTAATCTTGTGAATGCATACTGTAGTTCTCCATGGGCACTGACAGTTGTACTTAGAAAATAACAGGATACCACATCCCCTTATTTGAACTCCGCCTAGTGCAGAAGCCGCTATTTTTTTCATTCAGACTGCAATATTTTTTTCATATTAACTCGGAATCCGACGATACTTCGACCGATTAACACCCACCTAAATTACAGACAATATGAAACACTCGGATGCTTCATCCTGTGAACGTACACTGTAGTTCTCCATGGCGACAGACAGTTGTACTTAGAAAATAACAGGCTACCACATCCCAATATTTGAATTCCGCCAAGTGCAGAAGCCGCTATTTTTTTGTTCAGACGGCAATAACTTCTTCATACTAATTCCGAATCCGGTAAGACTTCGAAAAATTAACTCCCACCTAAATTACGGACAATATGGAACACTCGGATACTTCATCTAGTGAACGCATACTGTAGTTCTCTATGGGCACTGACAGTTGTACCTAGAAAATAACAGGATACCACATCCCCATATTTGAACTCCGCCTAGTGGAGAAGCCGCTATTTTTTTTGTTCAGACTGCAATAACTTCTTCATACTAATTCAGAATCCGGTGATACTTCGACCAATTGACTACCACCTAAATTACGGACAATATGGAATGCTCGGATACTTCATCTTGTGAACGCTTACTGTAGTTCTCCATGGGCACTGACAGTTGTGCTTAAAAATGACAGGATACGACATCCCCATATTTGTACTTCGCCTAGTGTAGAAGCCGCTATTTTTTTTGTTCAGACTGCAATAACTTCGTCATACTAATTAAAATTTCGGTGAGACTTCGACCAATTAACTCCCACCTAAATTACGGACAATATGGAACACTCGGATACTTCATCTAGTGAACGCATACTGTAGTTCTCCATGGGAACTGACAGTTGTACTTAGAAAATAACAGGATACCACATCCCCTTATTTCAACTCCGCCTAGTACAGAAGATGCTATTTTTTTTTCAGACTGCAATAACTTCTTCATACTAACTCGGAATCCGGTGAGACTTCGACCGATTAACTCACACCTAAATTACGGACAATATGGAACACTCGGATACTTCATCTTGTGAACGCATACTGTAGTTCTCCATGGGCACTGACAGTTGTACTTAAAAATAACAGGATACGACATCCCCATATTTGAACTCCGTCTAGTGCAGAAGGCGCTATTTTTTTGTTCAGACTGCAACAACTTCTTCATACTAACTCGGAATTCGGCGAGACTTCGACCGATTAACTCCCACCTAAATTACGGACAATATGAAATACTCGGATACTTCATCTTGTGAACGTACACTTGTTCTCCATTGGGACTTACAGTTGTACTTTGAAAATAACAGGCTACCATATCCCCATATTTGAACTCCGCCTAGTGCAGAAACCACTATTTTTTTTGTTCAGACTGCAATAACTTCTTCATACTAATTCAGAATTCGGTGAGACTTCGACCAATTTACTTCCACCTAAATTACAGACAATATGGAACACTCGGATACTTCATCTTGTGAACGCATACTGTAGTTCTCTATGGGCACTGACATTTGTGCTTAAAAATGACAGGATACGACATCCCCATATTTGAACTCCGCCTAGTGCAGAAGCCGCTATTTTTTTTGTTCAGACTACAATAACTTCGTCATACTGATTCAGATTTCGGTGAGACTTCGACCAATTTACTCCCACCTAAATTACGGACAATATGGAACACTCGGATACTTCATCTTGTGAACGCATACTGTAGTTCTCCATGGGCACTTACAGTTGTACTTAGAAAATATTAGGATACCACATCCCCCTATTTGAACTCCTCCTAGTGCAGAAGCCGCTATTTTTTTCATTCAGACTGCAATATTTTCTTCATACTAACTCGGAATCCGACGATACTTCGACCGATTAACACCCACCTAAATTACGGACAATATGAAACACTCGGATGCTTCATCCTGTGAACGTACACTTTTGTTCTCCATGGCGACCGACAGTTGTACTTAGAAAATAACAGGCTACCACATCTCCATATTTGAATTCCGCCTAGTGGAGAAACCGCTATTTTTTTGTTCAGACGGCAATAACTTCTTCATACTAATTCCGAATCCGGTGAGACTTCGAACAATTAACTCCCACCTAAATTACGGACAATATGGAACACTCAGATACTTCATCTTGTGAACGCATACTATAGTTCTCTATGGGCACTGACGGTTGTACTTAGAAAATAACAGGATACCACATCCCCATATTTGAACTCCGCATAGTGGAGAAGCCACTATTTTTTTTGTTCGGACTGCAATAACTTCTTCATACTAATTCAGTGTCCGGTTATACTTCGACCAATTAACTACCACCTAAATTACGGACAATATGGAACGCTCAGATACTTCATCTTGTGAACGCATACTGTAGTTTTCCATGGGCACTGACAGTTGTGCTTAAAAATGACAGGATACGACATCCCCATATTTGAACTCCGCCTAGTGCAGAAGCCGCAAAATTTTTTGTTCAGATTGCAATAACTTTGTAATACTAATTCAGATTTCGGTGAGACTTCGACCAGTTAACTCCCACCTAAATTACGGACAATATGGAACACTCGGATACTTCATCTTGTGAACGCATACTGTAGTTCTCCATGTGGACTGACAGTTGTACTTAGAAAATATCAGGATACCACATCCCCTTATTTGAACTCCGCCTAGTACAGAAGACGCTATTTTTTTTGTTCTGACTGCAATAACTTCTTCATACTAACTCGGAATCCGGTGAGACTTCGACCGATTAACTTACACCTAAATTACGGACAATATGGAACACTCGGATACTTCATCTTGTGAACGCATACTGTAGTTCTCCATGGGCACTGACAGTTGTACTTCAAAATAACAGGATACGACATCCCCATATTTGAACTCCGTATAGTGCAGAAGGCGCTATTTTTTTGTTCAGACCGCAACAACTTCTTCATACTAACTCGGAATCCGGCGAGACTTCGACCGATTAACTCCCACCTAAATTACGGACAATATGAAATACTCGGATACTTCATCTTGTGAACGTACACGTGTTCTCCATTGGGACTTACAGTTGTACTTTGAAAATAACAGGCTACCATATCCCCATATTTGAAATCCGCCTAGTGCAGAAACCGCTATTTTTTCTCTTCAGACTGTAATAAATTCTTCATACTAATTCCGAATCCGGTGAGACTTCGGCCAATTTACTTCCACCAAAATTACGGACAATATGGAACACCCGGATACTTCATCTTGTGAACGCATACTGTAGTTCTCTATGAGCGCTGACAGTTGTACTTAGAAAATAACAGGATACCACATCCCCATATTTGAACTCCGCCTAGTGGAGAAGCCGCTATTTTTTTGTTCAGACTGCAATAACTTCTTCATACTAATTCAGAATCCGGTGATACTTCGACCAATTAACTACCACCTAAATTACGGACAATATGGAACGCTCAGATACTTCATCTTGTGAACGCATACTTTAGTTCTCCATGGTCATTGACAGTTGTGCTTAAAAATGATAGGATACGACATCCCCATATTTGAACTCCGCCTAGTACAGAAGCCGCTATTTTTTATGTTCAGACTGCAATAACTTCGTCATACTAATTCAGATTTCGGTGAGACTTCGACCAATTAAATCCCACCTAAATTACGGACAATATGGAACACTCGGATACTTCATCTTGTGAACGCATACTATAGTTCTCCATGGGCACTGACAGTTGTACTTAGAAAATAACAGGATTCCACATCCCCTTATTTGAACTCCGCCTAGTGCAGAAGCCGCTATTTTTTTCATTCAAACTGCAATATTTTCTCCATACTAACTCGGAATCCGACGATACTTCGACCGATTAACACCCACCTAAATTACGGACAATATGAAACACTCGGATGCTTCATCCTGTGAACGTACACTGTAGTTCTCCATGGCGACTGACAGTTGTACTTAGAAAATAACAGGCTACCACATCCCCATATTTGAATTCCGCCTAGTGCAGAAGCCGCTATTTTTTTGTTCAGACGGCAATAACTTCTTCGTACTAATTCCGAATCCGGTGAGACTTCGAACAATTAACTCCCACCTAAATTACGGACAATATGGAACACTCGAATACTTCGTCTTATGAACGCATACTGTAGTTCTCTATGGGTACTGACAGTTTTACTTAGAAAATAACAGGATACCACATCCCCATATTTGAACTCCGCCTAGTGGAGAAGCCGCTATTTTTTTGTTCAGACTGCAATAACTTCTTCATACTAATTCAAAATCCGGTGATACTTCGACCAAATAACTACCACCTAATTTACGGACAATATGGAACGTTCGGATACTTCATCTTGTGAACGAATACTGTAGTTCTCCATAGGCACTGACAGTTGTGCTTAAAAATGACAGGATACGACATCCCCATATTTGAACTCTGCCTAGTGCAGAAAGCGCTATTTTTTTGTTCAGACTGCAATAACTTCGTCATACTAATTCAGATTTCGGTGAGACTTCGACCAATTAACTCCCACCTAAATTACGGACAGTATGGAACACTCGGATACTTCATGTTGTGAATGCATACTGTAGTTCTCCATGGGGACTGACAGTTGTTTGCACAAAAAATGGACAAACACCTAAAAGTTGTATGATTTAGTAGATCTTATGTTGTTCTTAGTAAATTGAGTGATTTATGCAAATATATGAAAAGCAGGGGCTAAACTGTAAAAAGGCACGCAGATTTATAGTGGTTCAGCCTGAATGTGCCTACGTCCACTTTATATGTTATTTCTCTTTTCTTCTTTAGATTACAAGTACAAAACTTTAATACAAGTAAAAGAAAGTTGTTTGAAAGCTCTCTCCGTGCTTGAGCTCTCAAAACTTGTCCCTCATTGTTGTACCCCTGCCCCTCTATTTATAGAGTGAGGCAGGAGGTAGGGGTCTTGGATGTATACAGCTGCTGATGGGCCCGGGCTGAAACAATCTGGCCTGGCAAATCTGGTTCTGCATCGTCTTGGTCCGGTGGTAAGTATGGTTCGGTAGGAAGCTTGGTTCGGTGGGAAGTGGTGGTTCGGTAGGAAGCTTGGTTCGGTGGGAAGTGGTGGTTCGGTAGGAAGCTTGATTCGGTGGGAAGTGGTGGTTCGGTAGGAAGCTTGATTCGGTGGAGGCGAGTGTCTCTCGTTCGGTGGTGGCTGGTTCGGATGTGGTGAGGATGCCGAATGAAGTTTAGCTTTCCATGGTCTTGAGATCTTCTGGGTGAGAAATTTACCCAACATTTGCCCCCCAAAGTAGGATGTGCGTGCGCGCATGTCCTGCTTTGTTTGAGTTTGAGCAATCTCATCCGGCTCCAGAAACGAACCATGTGGTTCGATGATTCAACCTCCTCCTATAAATGGGAGGCTTAGGCCATTGCATTTCTTCACCGAACATTGCTTGTAGCCGAATCACTTGCAGCCGAATCAACGTGCGCCGAATCATTGTAACCGAATCACTTGCAGCCGAATCAACGTGCGCCGAACCATTGTAACCGAATCACTTGCAGCCGAATCAACGTGCGCCGAACCATTGTAACCGAATCACTTGTAGCCGAATCACGTGAGTTGCTTTACCACCAAATGAAAGCTTATACTACATATTACCGAATGGGCTACTGATGTTTATTTGTTTACATCCTCCGTTCTAACAGCATGTTTTTTTGGTGTTGCAGATAATGTCTCGTAAAGTGGAAACTCGATCAGACAAAAAGAAATCCGGGGGTGAAGGAGGTTCCTCTGCCGTGCCCCCAGCTCAGCCGAATCCAGAACGTCACGGATCTGCCCCGAGAACACTAGTGGACGGGTACGGCCCTCAGGAGCTCCTGGACTCCCCGCCCGATTGCTTTCCTAGCTCCCTCAAGGAGGAGCAGCTCGATGTCATTTCCCGATCCTTTGGAATCGATAGGGCGCGCTTGCTATTGCCTGGGAGAGACGTTATGCCGTATGATCCTCCTGAAGGGTACTTCGCCTACAGCAGATACCACTGCATGTGTGGTGCCATCCCTCCTCTGAAAGCTTGGATAGCCAGCTTCCTCACATACCTTAAGGTGGCCCCGTTCCAGCTTCAACCCAACTCCTATGCTATACTGGTGAGCCTCTTCGTCATTTTCCGGAGGAAGTATGGTCATGCTCCTTCCAACCAAGAGATCTGGTATCTATATAACCTAAGGGGCTATAAGAAGGGGTCCCCATACATTAGCTTGGAGTCAGCTGTGACCTTCAAGCCGGTCTTGGATCTGTATTCCAAATTCAGCATGTTCAAGAAGGAATGGTTCTTTGTTAGGGATGACTCTGTTTCAATTCGGCGCTTTACTTCGGGATGTAAGTTGATGCTTTTACTTATAATCTCCATTACGATTGCGATGCTTCTTCTCATACTTCCTCATTTTTGCTAGCGACAGGTGGCTTTGCGGTTGTGGAGACTGACCGCCTGGTTCAGACGACGGCTGAGATAGAAGCTATTCTCGGGAAATATAGATCATCTGCCTTCTTGATCAGAAATGCGATTCTTCTGGAGTATAACTTAATCCTTCCACAGCAGTCAATAGTTAAGCTGAGGGAAACGGCAGAGGAGAGGGCGGCTGCTCAGACCAAGGAAGGTGTTACGGTAGAGAGTAGCAAGAGGAAACCTTTCACGAAACCTCCAGCCGTCGGAGGTAAGAAACTCAAGAAGTCGGATGGTCCCTCCCCCAGCAACTGTCCACTTACCCAGGAGGAGGAAGATATAGAGGAGGAAAGAGGTAAGGGTGGAGATGGTCGGGAAGGTGATAAAGGTGGTGATGGCATCGGGGCCTTGCTTCCTGGGCAAGCGGGCGAGATTCAGGAGTGGACGGATGATGCGTTCCACCAGGCTTTCGAGGGGCTGGACGAAGATCCGGCTTTGGTAGAGAAAACCGGGAAAGCGGACAAGGTCGGGACCGGTGCAAGCGAGTCTTCTCAGACCATTCCAGCCAAGGCGGCTCCGACGACTCAAGGTGAACTCTTGACTCCTGCATGCTTCATTAATGATAGGGACTTAGGAATATTTTATGACCCGCTCCCGTCCTGGAATGAAATCCAGGACTTATTGCAGTATCCTGCTCCTCCTCAGGGTTTGTACAACCACAGATGTGTTTCTCTCCTTTTAATTTGCTGTGTTTTCTCGAAGTATAGAACAATATATGCTTGTGACACTTTTTCTTCATATCAGGAGCAGGTAAAACGGTCAAAGCCTCAGATTTTCGGCACAGGCTTGAACAGTACAAGCTTTCCAAAACTTCTGTCAAGCCGAAGCCTTCGACCTACCGCTCCGGGGATGTAGTCGGCTACCATCCTCTTCTCGGGGTTATCGAAGAGGGTATTCAGCAGAGAAAGAGGAGTCGTCCTTTATCCGAACCTTCGCCTGGTCCTCAGTTCCCGGATCAGCCTCTTCATGATATCACGGAGGAGGATAGCGAGTTTGCACCTTCTCCGCACCCGTCCGGAAACCCTTCTGTTACTCATATCGACCGTCCTGACTTGGCTCGTAATCCATTTGCGGGTCATCCTGATCTGGATCCGAGCTCTCATGATATTACCTTTGACGAAGCCACTGGTGAACACCTTCTCCCCCGCAACCCCATGGTACGGGTACTTGATGAAGATAAGTCCTTAGATCTCGATTTACTCACTACTCGTATAATCACTATGGGAGACGAGGCCAAGGCTAATATTGATCGGGTGGCGGAGGAGACCAAGAAGCTGATGGGGCATCATGCCCGGCTGGTTAAGGCCGGAGAGGAGATTGGGAGCGCCAATATCCGACTTCGATTGGTGGTTTCGAATCAGGCCTAACAGCTTGCGGATCAGGCTATTCAGATTTCTCAGCATGAGGCTGCTACTGGACGATTAAGGAAAACCATGGAAGAGGCCAGTCGGGCCGAATTGCGGAAAATGGAAGCTACTTGCAAAGAGCGGATTGACATGGCTATTGCCACGGTGGACGAGGTTCGGAAAGCGGATCTCGAGTAGGTGGAGGAATTGTCCGGGAAACTTGAGGCTGCAGAGCTTGCTCAAGCTAAGTTGAGGGAGGAGATGGTGGCAATGCGGGGATCCCTTCTAGCCGACTGCTCGAGATACCGATCGGAGAGAGATGCTGCCGTTGGGAGGTTGTTGGCTTTCGAGGCCCGGATGAGGGAGTTTGAGGAGAATGAGGGGATGATGGACGAAATGCTCCAGGACATGTACTTCCGAACCTGGAAGCAGGGCAACCTATCCTGGATGGATGATTATCCCAGGATCATGGCTAAGATCTATCTTCGGGCTCTGGAGGAGGCCAAGGCCGATGCGGATAAAGATGGTGGCGTGGCCTTCAGCATGGATGCGGTCACTGCCCAGTTTGCCAAGGAGGAGAAGGTGGCGGTGAAGGAAGGTATGCGGTTGCTTGCCGCTGAGGAGGTAGGCGTGCATGTAGAGGATGACGATCAGGATAGTCAGGAAGCAGGCGCTGGTAAGTCTCCCTTTTTAGTTTCTCCATCAACTTGGTTGCTTATTGCTAATGAGTCCTTTTTTTTGACTGGACAGGGGGTCAACAGGGCAAGGATAAAGCTCCACTGCAGCCGGCTCCTTGATTATACCTGGAAAATCTCTTTTTGTGGATTCGACAGTGTTGTATATGTTAGTCGAAAAGATAGTAACGTAGCCTTCAGGTTGTAATATTTTGCCACTTGTAATAAATAGTCTTATTTTTGACGTGTAATTCTTTAACTTGGGCTGATTTTCTTGAATGTTTGTTGCTTTTTCGACATGTCGTATGAGAAATATAGCTATGCATATTCTTGTAATTGAATTGTGTTTGATGTTAGGTTTTGGTTTTAAAACATAATTTCATGACTTGTAATATTAGTGTGTGGTGTGAACAGATTATAGTCATGTATTTGTACATAAAAGAAGAAAATACCGCCTTTCATGTTTTAATCGTAGATGGCAGTCTTGAATATCTTGTATGACCGAGCATGGAATGTAGTCGAATGTCCTGCCACTGTGAGTCCTTACACCCATTGGCGAGTATCTCCTACTCTGTATCATGTACTTTAGGGATTTTTATAGGGGATAGGGAAAAAGCTTTTTAAGTAAAATTGAAATACATGAAAAGGTAAAACTTCCAATCACGGAAGGCCTTCGATGTGCTTAAGTTCGTGGCAAACGGGTTTTGTAGTCACTTTCCCTAGCTGTGGGTCTTGAATACATTCGTCACCCATCTTACGCCTCCGCGGGGAGTTAATTCTTTTTTACCACAGCCGCACTTAAGACACATCGGAGCCGAGATCGCGCACAGTAACTACCCGGGCCATTATGGCCCGTAATCGTGGGTATTATTCGATTTACTGTGGCCGGCTAGCGTGGGTGCCGATCGTCAACTGTGAACTGCCCCTGGCTAGCCACACCTTATGTTGGGGCTTATAGTCGGTTCACAGTTGCCGGTGAGCCTAACGCCGTAATGAGCTGCCTTGGCTATAGTCGGCCTTCTCGGTGGCTTATAATCGGCTCATTACAGTTGGCTTTAAGGGCCGTTGCGAGCAATGAGTTAACCCGCAGCAGAGGGATGCTGGAGCAAAAGTGTCTCATTGGCGAGGGCATAGATTCGCATAGTACCTGTTGGGTCTTGTCCAGGTGAAGCTGCATTGTGGAGTGCTTTGAATAGAAATGCTATATACTCAGGATTTTGTTCAACAGAAAAGGATAAAGTTAACAAGCAGCCAATGATACAAAGGAACAAGTTAAAAAAGAGACAAGGTTTTTAAAGTGGTTCGGCACGAAAATGCCTACGTCCATTGATTCTCTTTGTTAATTCACTTCATATGGGCAATACAAGTTAAGAAAAGTATCGACGGAGGTGTTGGATGTTCCATGCCCTCTGGAACACCTCTCCGTCCACTGTTGACAAAATATTGGCTCCGTTGTGGAGATCTTTATGAATTACATATGGTCCATCCCAGATTGGGTCTAGTGCTCCGGGGCGAGGGAAGATTCGCTTGAGGACAAGATCCCCTTCCTGTAAGGTACGATGCTTGACTTTGGAGTTGTAGTGTGCCGCCACTTTTTGTTTGTGGGCTGCTGCTTTAAGGACTGCATCATTTCTTCTTTCCTCGACTAGATCCAAAGACATGTTGAGGAGCTCTTCATTCTCTTCTGGGTTATAGTGGATCCTACGGTGGGAAGGCACAATGGTTTCAACCGGGAGCATAGCCTCCGATCCGTAAGCCAAAGAGAAAGGAGTGTGCCCCGTTGATGTTCTGAAAGATGTGCGGTAAGCCCACAGTGCCGTAGGGAGTTCGTCCACCCAAGCGCCTTTTGACATTTCGAGCTTCTTTTTGATCAGAGTTTTCAGAATTTTGTTGACTGCTTCGACTTGTCCGTTTGCCTGGGGATACGCTACGGATGAGAAGCTTTTATGAATTCCGTGTTCTCGGCACTAGTTGGCGAATTCCTCGCTGTCAAACTGAAGTCCATTGTCTGATATGATTTTGAGTGGGACTCCATACCTGCACAGAACATTTTTGATCAAGAAGTTAATAACTTTTGCTGAAGATACTTTATTCAGAGGTTCTGCTTCCACCCATTTGGTGAAATAATCAACTGCCACTATAGCATATTTGGCCCCGCCTCGGCCCATCGGTAGCTCGCCGATTAAGTCAATTCCCCATATTGCGAAGGGCTGGTCATTTGAGTAATCTCAGTTGTTGGTAGCCGTGGAATCTTAGCAAATTTTTGGCATCTGTCACATCTCTTGACGAAATCTAAGGCGTCCTTGCTTAAGGTGGGCCAGAAATATCTGTATCGGAGTATCTTTTTTGCTAATGTTTGCCCCCCGGTGTGATCTCCACAGCTCCCCTGATGGATGTTGGATAAGATTTCCTTGGCTTCCCTTCCGGCGACACACCTTAATAATGGGTTAGAGAAACCGCGCCGATAGAGGATGTCTTCTTGTATTGTATAGCGGGACGCTTTCCTCAAGATTTTCTTGACTTCATTACGCCCGTCGGGTAGTGTGCCACTTTGTAGGTAGTTTCGGATGGGAGTCATCCAAGTTGCTTCTTCGGCTGTAGCTATCAGATTCACTTGCTCAAAACTTGGGACCGTTTGCTTTGAGATGGTTACTGCCCCGAAGATGGCGATGTCTCTCATACTCGCTTGCTTTGCCAATTCGTCGGCCTCTTGGTTCTCTTCCCGAGGGATGTGTTTGACTAAGTACTGATCCAATCGGCTGAGAAGCAACTTGGTCTTCTTTAGATATGCTATGAGTCGTTCCTCTCGAGCTTGGAATTCTCCTAGTATTTGATTAACAATAAGTTGAGAATCGCTGTGAAGACACAAAGAATTGGCTCCGATTTCTATGGCAATTTCTAGTCCAGCTATCACTGCTTCATATTCTGCATCGTTGTTGGTGGCAGCGAACTCCAACCTTATAGCATAGTGCAGTTTATTTCCCCTGGGAGTGATTATTACCACACCTGCCCCCGAGCCTTGTTCGTTAGATGCACCGTCCACAAAGAGATTCCACTTGATATCTTCTGTTATTTCCAGTTGCTCCTTATCCTCGTTGGTAGTGAACTCTACAATGAAATCAGCCATGGCTTGTCCCTTGATGGCGGTGCGAGGGTGATAGGTGATATCATATTGACTTAGCTCAATACACCATTTAAGTAGTCGCCCGGAAGTGTCGGGACGATGGAGTACCTGCCTCAGTGGTTGATCGGTCAGAACTTTGATGGAATGGGATTGGAAGTAGTGACGTAGTTTTCGTGAAGTGATTAGTAAACAGTATGCTAACTTTTCAAGTTTAGGATATCTGACTTCTGCCCCAGTAAACCTTTTACTGACGAAGTAAACTGGTCGTTGCGTGCGGTTGTCTTGCCTTACCAAGGCAGCGCTCAGGGCGTGGGATGACACAGCGAGGTATAGGTATAATTCTTCTCCTTCGCTTGGAGTTGAGAGCACCGGTGGTTTCTGGAGGTGTTCGATTAAGTGAAGGAAAGAGGTCAGGCATTCGTCAGTCCACTCGAACTTTCCTTTATCTTTCTTTAGGGCTTCGAAAAAGGGGACACACTTGTCCGTTGCCTTGGAGATGAATCGGCTTAGGGCGGCCACTTTTCCATTTAGGCTTTGCATTTCCTTTCGAGTGGAAGGTATCTTGATATCCCTTAGCGCTCGGACTTGTTCAGGGTTTGCTTCTATCCCTCTGGCATGAACGATGAATCCTAAGAACTTCCCTGACGACACACCGAAGGAGCATTTTAGTGGATTCAACTTCATTCCATATTGCCGAAGTACTTGAAACATCTCGCCTAGGTGGCTTACGTGATCTTTGGCCTTCCTTGACTTTACCAGCATGTCATCCACATATACTTCCATAGTTTGTCCTATTAGCCCTGCAAACATCTTGTTGACGAGGCGCTGGTAGGTGGCTCCTGCATTTTTAAGTCCGAAAGGCATCACTTTGTAGTAGTATAAACCCCGGTCGGTGATGAAACTAGTGTGGTCTTGGTCGGGAGCATGCATAGGAATTTGGTTATATCCTGAGTATGCATCCATAAAAGATAGGAGTTCGTGCCCGGTTGTGCTGTCTACAAGTTGGTCGATTCTGGAAGCGGGAAGCAATCCTTTGGGCAGGCGTCGTTTAGGTTGGAGAAGTCAATGCAGGTCCGCCACTTCCCATTAGCCTTCTTTACTAGTACCGGGTTGGCGATCCATTCTGGGTAAACAGCTTCTCGTATGAAGTCATTGGCGAGTAGATTCTTTACTTCTTCATCGAGGGATGCTGATCGCTCTGCCCCCATACTTCTCTTTTTTTGTTTTACAGGCGCCTTGGTAGGATCAATGTTTAATACGTGGCATGCTATGTCGGGGGAGATTTCGGTCATGTCAGCGTGTGACCAAGCGAATACATCCAAGTTGTGGCGGAGAAAATCAATGAGTTGTTCCTTCAATTCAGCTTTCAGCTGGGACCCAATTTTCAGTAGCCTACTTGAGTCGTGCTTGTCTACAGATATAAACTCCATAGCCTCTGCAGGCTCGGCGGTGGCCTCCTCCTCTTTGTCCCTAGGGTCTAATTCATTGAAAGGGTCGCTGGTGTATTGAAGAGGAGGGGCTTTCTTTAGTTGCTATTCTTCAAGGCTTTTTGTGCAGAGGGCAATCTCTACACCTTTCCCTTTATCTTTCCTGTGGTTGTTGCGAAGTTCGGTTACATAGCAGTCTCGTGCAATATCCTGGTCTCCTTCCACTTCCCCTACCCCATTGTCTGTTGGAAATTTCATTTTCAGGCACCATGGGGCTAGGACAATCTGGAAGTCAGACAAGGCTGGTCTTCCTAAGAAGGCGTTGTAGGCCGAATGGTTTTCTATCAGCACAAACGTCTGTTTCCTTACAACGGAGCGGGGATGGCTTCCAATCTCAACAAAGAGGTCCAGCTGCCCGAGGGGCATCTTCGCATCTCCAGTGAAACCGTGTAGTGGTTTATCGCAGGGAGATACATCCTTCATTGATAGCTTCATTTTGTCGAATGCGTGTTTGAACAGGATATTTACAGAGCTTCCAGTGTCTACCAGGATTCGGTAAACTTCGGCGGGACCGAGTCGGGTAGAGATAACCATGGGATCCATGTGAGGGTACTGTCTTCCTTCTAGGTCATGCTTACTGAATGTGATGTCATCACTTTCTTTCCGCTTTGGATGGCGCTCTTCTATAACCGTATTGACACAGTCTTTATTGTCTCTAAGCAACTTCCCATATCTTTCCATCTCTCTCCAACTTATGTCTGCGATGTGCGGACCTCCTGAGATGGTATGGACCACTATCTTCTCTTGACTAGAGCTGCTAGCGTTGCGGTTTCCTCTGTCGGTCCCTGGTGAGGGTAGCCTTGGGTTTTCATTGGCAGGAGCTGGAGTCCTGTCTTGACTTTTTACATAACGTTCCAGTTTCTTCCTTCTGATGTGTTCCTCAATCAGATCTCGGAGATGATGGCATTCGTTGGTATCATGTCCGTGAGATTCGTGGAAGCAGCAGAATTTTCCAGACTTCTGTGCGTTATCTGATTCTTTCTTGTATGGTGGGCGTTTGTATCTAACTTCGCCTTGGGTGGCAAGAAAGATATTTTCGACGGTCTCGTTCAAAGGGGTGTAAGTGTCGAATCTTGGTCCTGGCCGATATTGGCGCTTTTCTACCTTCTTGCCCCCAGCATTGTCTCTGGAATAATTTCTTCGAACGTCCCTTGCCACAGCAGGGGCATTGCCATGGGTCGTCTTATTTTGCTGTCCCGACTGCCCCTCAACGGCAGCATCCTCAAGCCTCATGTATTTTCCGGCTTCATGGAAGAAATCGGGTAAAGTAGCTGGTTTTTCTTTTGTCAATCTTCTAGCAAATTTAGTGTCCGGATGCACACCACTGCAGAGGGCCATTAGGATAAGCTTCTCATCGGCATCTTGAACTGCGACTGCTGCGGCGTTGAATCTGGTTAGGTATTGCTGCAGCTTTTCTCCAGGTTTCTGTTTGACGCTGGATAAGGAATAAGCGTCCTTAGGTTGCTCCACATGAATGCGGAATTGACTGATAAATTTTTCTTTCAACATTTCCCACGAGCTGATGGATCCTTGGGGTAGATGACAGAACCAGGAGGTAGCAAGATCAGCCAAGAAGAGCGGGAAGCATTTGCATAGTACTCCCTCTATTGCTCCACTCATGAGCATATGCTGCGTGTACCTTTGTAAGTGTACAACGGGATCGGAGGTTCCTTTGTAGGGTTCCATTGTTGGCATCTTCCATTCTCGGGGGGTGATAGCAATTTCGATATTGCGGGCGAAAGGGCTGGTTACCCTAGCGCCTATCCCTCGATCTCTTTGCTCCAGTTGGACATACTCTCTGAATAAGCGTGCCATCCTTTCATCAGAACTTGGAGCAGATAGAAATGAGTTTGGTTCTGTTCTGTGGGATTGATTCCGTCTAGATGACCTGTAGGGATGGTATCGTCTATCATTCCTCATATTTTCCAGTGGCTGCCTTTGATCTTCTGGGAGCATACTTGGGTCAGCTACAGTTGGCCCTTGCCTTGATCTCCCCCTGTTGGGTTCTGATCTAAGCACTTCCTCGGGTCCAACTTCGGGCTGGACTCTAGCTCGGCCTCGTTCACTGGCGTTTCTGTGGTTAGGCAGCATGACAGGCTCAGCTACAGTTGACCTTCGCCCGGTACCTTCCCCGTTGGGTTCGGTACCAAACGCTTCCTCAGGCCTAACTTTGGGCTGTGCTCGGTCTCGGCTCCTACCACGGCTACTTCTGCCGTTAGCTCCTTCGAAGAAGGAAGATCTTTGTTGTCTCTGAGATCCTCCAGACTGGGATTCGCCCCATGATTCAGTGTTGCGGTTGGATTCTTCAGCATCCCTTAAGCGTGACATGAGATGGTCCACCAAGGCTTCCTGCTGGGACGTGAAGCGGTTAGTTACTTCAACCACAACTCTGTCCAGATCTGCTCTAGTAATTGCTGCAGCCTGTTCTGTGGCAGGAGTGGTTGGGCTAGCATGTCCTTCATTTGTTACTGCTGCCGGAGGAGGACGATTTACTTGATTCGTGACAGCTGGATCTGGAAGACTGCTGGATGCGATGTTTTTTCCTTTGTTAACATCTTTTCTCTGTTTGGGAGGCATGTTTTCCAAGTAGCGAATGATGCTGTTAGGAAAACTGTTAAGTGAATGAAGCTGAAGCTTCGAGCTTCTAGCTCTCAGTGAAAGCACCAAAAATGTTTGCACAAAAAATGGACAAACACCTCAAAGTTGTATGATTTAGTAGATCTTATGTTGTTCTTAGTAATTTGAGTGATTTATGCAAATATATGAAAAGCAGGGGCTAAACTGTAAAAAGGCACGCAGATTTATAGTGGTTCAGCCTGAATGTGCCAACGTCCACTTTATATGTTATTTCTCTTTTCTTCTTTAGATTACAAGTACAAAACTTTGATACAAGTAAAAGAAAGTTGTTTGAAAGCTCTCTCCGTGCTTGAGCTCTCAAAACTTGTCCCCCATTGTTGTACCCCTGCCCCTCTATTTATAGAGTGAGGCTGGAGGTAGGGGTCTTGGATGTATACAGCTGCTGATGGGCCCGGGCTGAAACAATCTGGCCTGGCAAATCTGGTTCTGCATCGTCTTGGTCCGGTGGTAAGTATGGTTCGGTAGGAAGCTTGGTTCGGTGGGAAGTGGTGGTTCGGTAGGAAGCTTGGTTCGGTGGGAAGTGGTGATTCGGTAGGAAGCTTGATTCGGTGGGAAGTGGTGGTTCGGTAGGAAGCTTGATTCGGTGGAGGCGAGTGTCTCTCGTTCGGTGGTGGCTGGTTCGGATGTGGTGAGGATGCCGAATGAAGTTTAGCTTTCCATGGTCTTGAGATCTTCTAGGTGAGAAATTTACCCAACAACAGTTGTACTTAGAAAATAACAGGATACCACATCCTCTTATTTGAACTCCGCTTAGTACAGAAGACGCTATTTTTTTTGTTCAGACTGCAATAACTTCTTCATACTAACTCGGAATCCGGTGAGACTTCGACCGATTAACTCACACCTAAATTACGGACAATATGGAACACTCGGATACTTCATCTTGTGAATGCATTCTGTAGTTCTCCATGGGCACTGACAGTTGTACTTAAAAATAACAGGATACGACATCCCCATATTTGAACTCTGTCTAGTGTAGAAGGCGCTATTTTTTTTGTTCAAACTGCAACAACTTCTTCATACTAACTCGGAATCCGGCGAGACTTCGACCGATTAACTCCCACCTAAATTACGGACAATATGGAACACTCGGATACTTCATCTTGTGAACGCATACTGTAGTTCTCTATGGGCACTAACAGTTGTACTTACAAAATAACAGGATACCACATCCCCATATTTGAACTCCGCCTATTGGAGAAGCCGCTATTTTTTTTGTTCAGACTGCAATAACTTCTTCATACTAATTCAAGATCCGTTGATACTTCGACCAATTAACTACCACCTAAATTACGGACAATATGGAACGCTCGGATACTTCATCTTGTAAACGCATACTGTAGTTCTCCATGGGCACTGACAGTTGTGCTTAAAAATGACAGGATACGACATCCCCATATTTGAAATCCGCCTAGTGCAGAAGCCGCTATTTTTTTTGTTCAGACTGCAATAACTTCGTCATACTGATTCAGATTTCGGTGAGACTTCGACCAATTAACTCCCACCTAAATTACGGACAACATGGAACGCTCGGGTACTTCATCTTGTGAACGCATACTTTAGTTCTCCATGGGCACTGACAGTTGTGCTTAAAAATGACAGGATACGACATCCCCATATTTGAACTCCGCCTAGTACAGAAGCCGCTATTTTTTTTGTTCAGACTGCAATAACTTCTTCATACTAACTCGGAATCCGGTGAGACTTCGACCGATTAACTCACACCTAAATTACGGACAATATGGAACACTCGGATACTTCATCTTGTGAATGCATTCTGTAGTTCTCCATGGGCACTGACAGTTGTACTTAAAAATAACAGGATACCACATCCCCTTATTTGAACTCCGCCTAGTGCAGAAGCCGCTATTTTTTCATTCAAACTGCAATATTTTCTCCATACTAACTCGGAATCCGACGATACTTCGACCGATTAACACCCACCTAAATTACGGACAATATGAAACACTCGGATGCTTCATCCTGTGAACGTACACTGTAGTTCTCCATGGCGACTGACAGTTGTACTTAGAAAATAACAGGCTACCACATCCCCATATTTGAATTCCGCCTAGTGCAGAAGCCGCTATTTTTTTGTTCAGACGGCAATAACTTCTTCGTACTAATTCCGAATCCGGTGAGACTTCGAACAATTAACTCCCACCTAAATTACGGACAATATGGAACACTCGGATACTTCATCTAGTGAACGCATACTGTAGTTCTCTATGGGCACTGACAGTTGTACCTAGAAAATAACAGGATACCACATCCCCATATTTGAACTCCGCCTAGTGGAGAAGCCGCTATTTTTTTTGTTCAGACTGCAATAACTTCTTCATACTAATTCAGAATCCGGTGATACTTCGACCAATTGACTACCACCTAAATTACGGACAATATGGAATGCTCGGATACTTCATCTTGTGAACGCTTACTGTAGTTCTCCATGGGCACTGACAGTTGTGCTTAAAAATGACAGGATACGACATCCCCATATTTGAACTCTGCCTAGTGCAGAAAGCGCTATTTTTTTGTTCAGACTGCAATAACTTCGTCATACTAATTCAGATTTCGGTGAGACTTCGACCAATTAACTCCCACCTAAATTACGGACAGTATGGAACACTCGGATACTTCATGTTGTGAACGCATACTGTAGTTCTCCATGGGGACTGACAGTTGTACTTAGAAAATAACAGGATACCACATCCTCTTATTTGAACTCCGCTTAGTACAGAAGACGCTATTTTTTTTGTTCAGACTGCAATAACTTCTTCATACTAACTCGGAATCCGGTGAGACTTCGACCGATTAACTCACACCTAAATTACGGACAATATGGAACACTCGGATACTTCATCTTGTGAATGCATTCTGTAGTTCTCCATGGGCACTGACAGTTGTACTTAAAAATAACAGGATACGACATCCCCATATTTGAACTCTGTCTAGTGTAGAAGGCGCTATTTTTTTTTGTTCAAACTGCAACAACTTCTTCATACTAACTCGGAATCCAGCGAGACTTCGACCGATTAACTCCCACCTAAATTACGGACAATATGGAACACTCGGATACTTCATCTTGTGAACGCATATTGTAGTTCTCTATGGGCACTAACAGTTGTACTTACAAAATAACAGGATACCACATCCCCATATTTGAACTCCGCCTAGTGGAGAAGCCGCTATTTTTTTTGTTCAGACTGCAATAACTTCTTCATACTAATTCAAGATCCGTTGATACTTCGACCAATTAACTACCACCTAAATTACGGACAATATGGAACACTCGGATACTTCATCTTGTGAACGCATACTATAGTTCTCCATGGGCACTGACAGTTGTGCTTAAAAATGACAGGATATGACATCCCCATATTTGAAATCCGCCTAGTGCAGAAGACGCTATTTTTTTTGTTCAGACTGCAATAACTTCGTCATACTGATTCAGATTTCGGTGAGACTTCGACCAATTAACTCCCACCTAAATTACGGACAATATGGAACGCTCGGATACTTCATCTTGTGAACGCATATTTTAGTTCTCCATGGTCACTGACAGTTGTGCTTAAAAATGACAGGATACGACATCCCCATATTTGAACTCCGCCTAGTACAGAAGCCGCTATTTTTTTTGTTCAGACTGCAATAACTTCGTCATACTAATTCAGATTTCGGTGAGACTTCGACCAATTAACTCCCACCTAAATTACGGACAATATGGAACACTCGAATACTTCATCTTGTGAACGCATACTGTAGTTCTCAATGGGCACTGACAGTTGTACTTAGAAAATAACAGGATACCACATCCCCTTATTTGAACTCCGCCTAGTGCAGAAGCCGCTATTTTTTTCATTCAGACTGCAATATTTTCTTCATACTAACTCGGAATCCGACGATACTTCGACCGATTAACACCTACCTAAATTACGGACAATATGAAACACTCGGATGCTTCATCTTGTGAACGTACATTGTAGTTCTCCATGACAACTGACAGTTGTACTTAGAAAATAACAGGCTACCACATCCCCATATTTGAATTCCACCTAGTGCAGAAGCCGCTATTTTTTTTGTTCAGACGGCAATAACTTCTTCATACTAATTCCGAATCCGGTGAGACTTCGAACAATTAACTCGCACCTAAATTACGGACAATATGGAACACTCGGATACTTCATCTTGTGAACGCATACTGTAGTTCTCTCTGGGCACTGACAGTTGTACTTAAAAAATAACAGGATACCACATCAGCATATTTGAACTCCGCCTAGTGGAGAAGCCGCTATTTTTTTGTTCAGACTGCAATAACTTCTTCATACTAATTCAAGATCCGGTGATACTTCGAGCAATTAACTACCACCTAAATTACGGACAATATGGAACGCTCGGATACTTCATCTTGTGAACGCATACTGTAGTTCTCCTTGGGCACTGACAGTTGTGCTTAAAAATGACAGGATACGACATCCCCATATTTGAACTCCGCCTAGTGTAGAAGCCGCTATTTTTTTTGTTTAGATTGCAATAACTTCGTCATACTAATTCAGATTTCGGTGAGACTTCGACTAATTAACTCCCACCTAAATTACGGACAATATGGAACACTCGGATACTTCATCTTGTGAACGCATACTGTAGTTCTCCATGGGGACTGACAGTTGTACTTAGAAAATAACAGGATACCACATCCCCTTATTTGAACTCCGCCTAGTACAGAAGGCACTATTTTTTTTGTTCAGACTGCAATAACTTCTTCATACTAACTCGGAATCCGGCGAGACTTCGACCGATTAACTCCCACCTAAATTACGGATAATATGAAATACTCGGATACTTCATCTTGTGAACGTACACTTGTTTTGATAGGATACGACATCTTGTGAACGTACACTTGCTTAAAAATGGCAGGATACGACATCTTGTGAACGTACACTTGCTTAAAAATGGCAGGATACGACATCCCCATATTTGAACTCCGCCTAGTGCAGAAACCGCTATTTTTTTTGTTCAGACTGCAATAACTTCTTCATACTAATTCAGAATCCGGTGAGACTTCGACCAATTTACTTCCACCTAAATTACGGACAATATGGAACACTCGGATACTTCGTCTTGTGAATGCATATTGTAGTTCTCTATGGGCGCTGACAGTTGTACTTAGAAAATAACAGGATACCACATCCCCATATTTGAACTCCGCCTAGTCGAGAAGCCGCTATTTTTTTGTTCAGACTGCAATAACTTCTTCATACTAATTCAGAATCCGGTGATACTTCAACCAATTAACTACCACCTAAATTACGGACAATATGGAACGCTCGGATACTTCATCTTGTGAACGCATTCTTTAGTTCTCCATGGGCACTGACAGTTGTGCTTAAAAATGACAGGATACGACATCCCCATATTTGAACTCCGCCTAGTGCAGAAGCCGCTATTTTTTTTGTTCAAACTGCAATAACTTCGTCACACTAATTCAGATTTCGGTGAGACTTCGACCAATTAACTCCCACCTAAATTACGGACAATATGGAACACTCGGATACTTCATCTTGTGAACGCATACTGTAGTTCTCCATGGGCACTGACAGTTGTACTTAGAAAATAACAGGATATCACATCCCCTTATTTGAACTTCTCCTAGTGCAAAAGCCGCTATTTTTTTCATTCAGACTGCAATATTTTCTTCATACTTACTCGGAATCCGACGATACTTCGACTGATTACACCCACCTAAATTACGGACAATATGAAACACTCAAAAATGCTTCATCCTGTGAACGTACACTGTAGTTCTCCATGGCGACTAATAGTTGTACTTAGAAAATAACAGGCTACCACATCCCCATATTTGAATTCCACCTAGTGCAGAAGCCGCTATTTTTTTGTTCAGACGACAATAACTTCTTCATACTAATTCCGAATCTGGTGAGACTTCGAACAATTAACTTCCACCTAAATTACGGACAATATGGAACACTCGGATACTTCATCTTGTGAACGCATACTGTAGTTCTCTATAGGCACTGACAGTTGTACTTAGAAAATAGTGAATATTAGGCTCAGGTCCCTAATAAGTTTCAAAATACACAAAAACCCCAGTAAAGAAAAGTATGTAAATTAGGTCCCTAAAATTAAGTTGCTAAGTAATTGCATATAGTTATGCAATTATTCACTGAATAATTTCAGATATTTATGCAATTATGTCCAAAAGTTGCATAAATTTCCGTAATTTTTTGTTGAATAATTGCGGAATTTTCCGCAATTTTCTGAAAAAATTGCGGAAATTTCTGCAATTTTTCAGTGAATAATTGTGGAAATGTCTGCTATTTTTTGATATAATTGCATAAATATATGTAATTATTCATTGAATAATTGCATAAGTGTGCCATTATTCGGTAACTTAATTCTAGGGACCTAATTTACAAACTTTTTTTTACTGGGGCTTTTGTGTATTTTGAAACTTATTAGGGACTTGTGCCAAACTGTCCCTAGAAAATAACAGGATACCACATCCCCATATATGAACTCCGCCTAGTGGAGAAGCCGCTATTTTTTTTTGTTCAGACTACAATAACTTCTTCATACTAATTCAGAATCCGGTGATACTTCGACTAATTAACTACCACCTAAATTACGGACAATATGGAACGCTCGGATACTTCATCTTGTGAACGCATACTGTAGTTCTCCATGGGCACTGACAGTTTTGCTTAAAAATGACAGGATACAACATCCCCATATTTGAACTCCGCCTAGTGCAGAAGCCACTATTTTTTTTGTTCAGACTGCAATAACTTCGTCATACTAATTCAGATTTCGGTGAGACTTCGACCAATTAACTCCCACCTAAATTACGGACAATATGGAACACTCGGATACTTCATCTTGTGAATGCATACTGTAGTTCTCCATGGGCACTGAGAGTTGTACTTAGAAAATAACAGGATACCACTTCCCCTTATTTGAACTCCGCTTAGTGCAGAAGCCGCTATTTTTTTTGTTCAGACTGCAATAGTTTCTTCATACTTACTCAGAATCTGGCGAGACTTCGACCGATTAACTCCCACCTAAATTACAGAGAATATGGAACACTTGGATACTTAATCTTGTGAACGCATACTGTAGTTCTCCATGGGGACTGATAGTTGTACTTAGAGAATAACAGTATACCACATTCCCATATTTGAACTCCGACTAGTGTAGAAGCCGCTATTTTTTTTGTTCAGACTGCAATAACTTATTCATGCTAATTCCGAATTCGGTGAGACTTCGACGGATTAACTCCCACCTAAATTACGGACAATATGGAACACTCAGATACTTCATTTTGTGAACGCATACTGTAGTTCTCAATGGGCACTGACAGTTGTACTTAGAAAATAACAGGATACCACATCCCCATATTTAAACTCCGCCTAGTGCAGAAGCCGCTATTTTTTTTGTTCAGACTGCAATAACTTCTTCATACTAATTCAGAATCCGCTGAGACTTCGACCAATTAACTCCCACCTAAATTACAGACAATATGGAACACTCGGATACTTCGTCTTGTGAACGCATACTGTAGTTCTCCATGGGCATTGACAGTTGTACATAAAAAATAACAGGATACCACATCCCCTTATTTGAACTCCGCCTAGTGCAGAAGCCGCTATTTTTTTTGTTCAAACTGCAATAACTTCTTCATCCTAATTCAGAATACGGTGAGACTTCGACCAATTAATTCTCACCTAAATTACGGACAATATGGAACACTCGGATACCTCATCTTGTGAACGCATGTTGTAGTTCTCCATGGGCACTGACAGTTGTACTTAGAAAATAACTGGATACCACATCCCCTTATTTGAACTCCAACTAGTGCAGAAGCCGCTATTTTTTTTGTTCAGAATGCAATTTTTTCTTCATACTAACTCAGAATCCGGCGATACTTCGACCAATTAACACCTACCTAAATTACGGACAATATGAAACACTTGGATACTTCATTTTGTGAACGTACACTGTAGTTCTACATGGGGATTGATCGTTGTACTTAGAAAATAACAGGCTACCACATCACCATATTTGAACTCCGCCTAGTGCAGTAGCCGCTATTTTTTTGTTCAGACTGCAATAACTTCTTCATACTAATTCAGAATCCGGTGAGACTTCGACCAATTAACTCCCACCTAAATTACGGACAAGAAGGAACACTCGAATAACTCATCTTGTGAACACATACTGTAGTTCTCCATAGGCATTGACAGTTGTACTTAGAAAATAACAGGATACAACATCGCCATATTTGAACTCCGCCTAGTGCAGAAGCCGCTATTTTTTAGTTCAGACTGCAATATTTTCTTCATAATAACTCGGAATCCGATGAGACTTCGACCGTAACGACCCAGAATTTCTATTAATTAAAATTTGAATATTTAATTGATTTTAAATATTAATAAATGAATTTAATAAGTCGAATAATTTATTTTTCGAATAATTGGATTTAACTGGATAATTAAATCGAAAATTTAATATTTGAAATTCTAGAAATAATTGAAATCTGGATTAAATGTGAATGAAAATGATTTATAAAGTTATATTAAATCATACTGGAGTTATCGTGATGTTATAGAACTTTTAAAATTGAATTTAGAATTAATCTGTGAAAATTGAGTATTTTAATATTTAATCGACTAGTGAAAATAGCCATTTTTCGAACAGTCTCAGAATTGGACGAAACTAGTTGCATTGGATCGGTAATAGTTTGTTATTATCGGATTTCAATTTTTGAAGCAATCGAAATTGTCGTTTGACCATGGCAGCTCCAAACGCATCGAAATTGTTTTAATATTAATTTAACGACTGAAAATAGTCATTTTTCAAAAAGTCTTGGATTTTGACGAAACCAATTTCATCGGATCCGTAATGTGATATTATTGTATGCTCTCAAATTTCAAGTCAATCGGATTTACCGTTTGTCCGGGGCGAGCCTAAACGCACAGAAAATTGATTTACCGATTTGTTTTTAAATTGACCGTTTAATTCCGTAACTCACACAGATGATCGAATTAGCTTTCGAAAACTATTCCATTGTGTCCAGAACGTGGGATAAACCCTAGAAACGCCGGTCACCGTGCGTAAATCGGAGTTCGGAAAATCTGGGATGAATAGTGTTCGTTGAATTTTCTATAAATGCCCCCATATTTCAATTTTTACACACAACCCTAGGTCAGAAACCCTAGCCGCCGCCTCCAATCATCAATGGCCGAAAAACACTAAACTTCTTCCTCGATTTTCTCTCCATCCATCAGCTTTTAGGCCGAGGCTTCAACTAGAAAAACGTAGAGCCCAGTGAGTTCTAGATATCCAACGGGTATGATCGTATTTGGAGCGGCCAATCAACGACAATCGTCATCCAAAGGCCGTACGTTCGAATGCGTGGTTCGAGGCCAAGACTTGACCAAGCTCGATGAGATTTTCGGTGATGGTCGAGCACGCGAGGGGCTTCAAAACGAGGGGCGTTGATCATGGCGAAGTCAAGCAAATGGGGTTGCGTGATTAGGTTAAAGTGGCGGCCGGTTGGGTAATTCGCGTGCGTATGGAACGATGGAGGAAGAAAGGGGTTGGTCGGCCACGATCATATCTCCTGGAATCAACGGTGATGATTGGTTTAGGGTTTTAAATTAAAAATAAATTGTAAAATTAATTTATATTAAAATATGTGTAAACTTTAAACTATTATATCTTGTCCATACGAGGTCGGAAAATTATGAAACCAGTTGCGTTGGAATCATATGGTCGAGTACTACGCTGTGGAACTCGATTGGAGTCGTTTGGAGTTAGCGAAAATTTCGGGTAAAATTAAACGTCTGTTTAATTTTATTCGAAATAAAACACTTAAATTGCTATTGGAAATTCAAGGTGAGAACTTCTCACTCAATCGAACTGTATTTCGATTTATATTTTAAATAGTTAGATTTAAAATTATTGATTGTATGCCTGGATGATAAATTTTATCTGTTATTAAGCGGAGGTTATTTATTAAAAACATATACCGCGCATATTTCACATTGAAGTGAAATTGGTATTATATATGTATATAGCAATATATATATATATTGGAATATGTATATATTGGAGTTGATTTCCTGCATTGTATAACGGATGAGACCCTATTGCACCGCATAATAGCGGATAATATTTATTAATCCCATATACCGCGATATTCCGTACTGGAATGGAATTGGTATTGTGCTAACATCTGTGGATGCATGGAAACAGGTTGGAGGGATCCGACTGGATTCCTCACCGTATTGATTTATTACAGATATGATTGTATATTCTGTTTTCATATCGATATATGATGTTTGGATGCCATGATTGATTATTTGGTGTTGTTGCATCATCGGATCCATTTTTGAAATTTAAAAATAACGATTTTTGATTTTAAAGGGATTTTAAAGTGAATTTTTGAAAGTATACGTTTTATTTAATTTTGGAAATTGATTTATTTTAAATAAATAAATGTTATAATTTTTATGTTATTAAAAATTGTTATTTTTGTGAAATATAACCGAAATGTGAATTTTGAAATAAAAAGTTGATTAATTTATAAAATGGTTTAAATTGGGATTTTTGAATTATTCCAAACGGTTTATTTAAAAGATTTAGAAATTGATATTTATAAATTAAAAATATTGGAATTATAAAACGAGTTTTTGTAAGTGTTAAAGATGAAGTATAAATGGATTTATAAGTGAATGAGATTTATAGATTTATAAAATTGTGAAGTTATAAACGAATAGATTTTGTAAAATAACAGATTTATAAATAATTAACTTATAAATCGGATTTTGGCATTTAAATGAGATATAAATAGAATTTTTTTACAAATTTATTTCGTAAGTTGAAGTGATATTATGAAATGAAGTAATCGTTTTAAAAGATGTTTTAAATGTGTTGAGTATCGAAACCATAGATTTCAACATTCGTTGTTGAAATAGACGTTTTCGAGAAATAAGGAAATGGTGGACTATAACACTGTTGTTATAGTAAATGATTTTCGAAAGGAAATATTTTGTATAGTATTGGGATTTATATATCTATCTTAATTTTGAATCCCTATACTAGTGATTTTGGGTCGTCGTAACGATGTTTTACGCAACATTCGTTTTGACTCAAATAAATGTGTTTAAGAGAATGATTTCCTTAAAGAATGAAATATATATACTTAATTGTGATTTAAGTATATTGGATATTTTCCAGATGTTGAAAAATAAATGGATTTGTGAATTACTTATTTTTAAATAAGTATGGAAAAGTTTTTCCAATATGAAGTGAAATTTTTTGAGATGTTATCTTTTAAAGATAAATTGGAAATTGATTTGAAATTGTTTTCAAATAGTTGAAGTGTGGAAAATTATATACCTTGTAAAGATACTTTTGGAAAATAAATAATTTGGAAAATTATTTGGAATCTGATGATGCTGAGCAGACCTATTGATAGTTAAATAACCGACTAACCTTGAATGGGTATTTGTTGTAAATTGGATGAATTTGAATGCCACACTTATTTTTGAATAAGCGCTCACTAATCGGGTTAGCCGGGAAAGGACCTTTGGGTCGTATAACCAATTCCGAATATGTGATACGTCGTAATGGACTGCATTTGATGACCGGTGTTGAAGACCGGATATTTTTGAAAACGGAAGGATTACCGTCGAGTTACTCTGCATCGGCTGATCTCCGATATAGAGATTTTATCACCCTTAGTGACGGGAAGTCCAGACGTGATTAGAAAATTATCCGGATTTGCAAGGGCTTCGTAAGAAGTGCCTTCGGTTCTGTTCGATCCCGGAACAGACTTGTATGGTTGTATGTCTGACGTTACAAATTGAGATATAAAGCTGGTTTCTTTCAAATACATTTCTGTTGGTGGGGGAGAATTTATTCTCTTAGCTTAACACCCTTCTCTGAGACGTACGAGCTTAGAGGTTATGTAGTTGATAGTTACTAGTGATATATTCCCAATTTGGTAACGTGGCATGCTGAGTGTTGCTGTGAAATGATCGTTGTTTGATCATTTGTGATATGATCATTTGTTTGATCATTTATCTTTGTGATCATTACTTTGATCATTTGTTTGACCCAAAGCATGGCTTTGTACCAAAGCGTGGCTTTATGGACGAGACTTCGTCGGACCTCACACCCCGGAAATGGTCAAAACAGGAAGGATGCGGCAAGGTTATTAGGGGATAGCGCTCCCTTAGTGTATGTCATTCCTTCTGGATAAAGGTGGTATCATGGTATGGAGCCCAAATACTTAACCTATGTTGTTGCTGCATTATTATTATTCTTATGTGGTTGTTGGAAAGCGAGGATCCTCGGGAAGATCGGTTACGATCGGGGGATGACATATTCGTGTCAGTAGTTACCCAGTTAGGGGTAACCCGGCCTTGTGTTGGCAGAGATCTAACTGTAATGTTAGGTTATTTCTCGGGTCGTCTTTCCAGAGGCGTACCTATGTGGTAATGGGAAGTTCCTTGGCCTGACCATTTGTTGGAAATCCAAAGAAACAATACGAGCCTTGTACGATTTTAGTTGTAGAACCTGCCATCTAATATGGTAGCTATAGTAGGCATACTATAATGGTACCTATGCTGGCTAAGATTTATATTCTACTTTCGAAATGTTTTCTACACTATGCACTAATAATAATATCAAAAATGATTTGATTTTGCGTAGTAAGCATCTTTGACTATCATAAGGAGAAATCTTCTTCAAATTCTGCGTTTGCATTGTGTGTGTGGCGGGAGGCCTTATGGTAGTTTCATTTTCCAAAAACATTGCGAAATTGTTTGTTTCCTTTGATGCTGTTGTTTTAAAGATAAACTGTTTTAAGTTCTCACAGCAGTCACCATGACTGACCTGGAGTTTATTGTTCCCTTCCTAAAGTCTGGGTGCCCACAAATTTCCACACGGGCAGTCTAGAGTTAGGTTATCAGGTCATTCTGGATTCGGGATGCTGTGGAGCTTAGTGGCGAGCTGGATGGCGAGACGTATCACTTTTATATGATATTATTTATTCCGCTGTGTATTCTGTATGAGGACAAGTTTATATAACTGTCCAGTGTTGTATTGTTGTTGTAAACTATGATGATAATGTAATGTATAAAATGATATAGTTCTTCTTGATTTAAAGATTATTCATTTATTTATTATATGTTGTTCCGCTGCGAATGTGAGATTCTGATATTGTTTCTTGTTCTGTGTTCTTCTGTTGTTTCTTCTTTCTCTTTTCTTCTGTTTTCTTCTACCTCTTCTTTTTCTTCATAACAATTCAGTTTTCCAGCATTCGATTGCTCGGCAGTTGATACAGTGGACGTATTAATGTCGATTTTCGAGCGACGAAAAGTCGAAACGTTACGGTTCGACCGATTAACTCCCACCTAAATTACGGACAATATGGAACACTCGGATACCTCATCTTGTGAACGCATACTGTAGTTCTCCATGGGCACTGACAGTTGTACTTTGAAAATAATAGGCTACCACATCCCAATATTTGAACTCCGCCTAGGGCAGAAGCCGCTATTTTTTTTGTTCGGACTGCAATATTTTCTTCATACTTACTCGGAATCCGGTGAGACTTCGACCGATTAAATTCCATCTAAATTACGGACAATATGGAACACTCGGATACCTCATCTTGTGAACGCATACTGTAGTTCTCAATGGGCACCGAGAGATGTACTTAGAAAATAACAGGATACAAAATCTCCATATTTGAACTCCGACTAATGCAGAAGTTGCTATTTTTTTTGTTAAGACTGCAATAACTTCTTCAAACTAATTCAGAATCCGGTAAGACTTCGACCAATTAACTCCCACCTAAATTACGGACAATATGGAACACTCGGATACCTCATCTTGTGAACGCATACTGTAGTTCTCCATGGGAACTGACAGTTGTACTTAGAAAATAACAGGATACCACATCCCCTTATTTGAACTCCGCCTAGTGTAGAAGCCGCTTTTTTTTTGTTCAGACTGCAATATTTTCTTCATACTAACTCGGAATCCGGTGATACTTCGACCAATTAACTCCCACCTAAATTACGGACAATATGGAACAATCAGATACTTCATCTTGTGAACGTACACTGTAGTTCTCCATGGAGACTGACCGTTGTACTTAGAAAATAAAAAGGCTACCACATCCCCATATTTGAACTCTGCCTAGTGCAGAAGCCGCTATTTTTTTGTTCAGACTGCAATAACTTCTTCATACTAATTCAGAATCCGGTGAGACTTCGACCGATTAACTCCGACCTAAATTACGGATAATATGGAACACTCGAATACTTCATCTAGTGAACGCATACTGTAGTTCTCCATGGGTACTGACAGTTGTACTTAGAAAATAACAGGATACCACATCCCCATATTTGAACTCCGCCTAGTGTAGAAGCCGCTATTTTTTTTGTTCAGACTCCAATAACTTCTTCATACTAATTCAGAATCCGGTGAGACTTCGACCAATTAACTCCTACCTAAATTACGGATAATATGGAACACTCGGATACTTCATCTTCTGAACACATATTGTAGTTCTCCATGGGTACTGACAGTTGTACTTAGAAAATAACAGGCTACCACATCCCCATATTTGAACTCCGCCTAGTGTAGAAGCCGCTAATTTTTTTGTTCAGACCGCAATAACTTCTTCGTACTAATTTAGAATCCGGTGAGACTTCGACCAATTAACTCCCACTTAAATTACGGATAATATGAATCACTCGGATACTTCATCTTGTGAACGCATATTGTAGTTCTCCAAGAGCAATGACAGTTGTACTTAAAAATAACAGGATACGACATCCCCATATTTGAACTCCGCCTAGTGTAGAAGCCGCTATTTTTTTTGTTGAGACTTCAATAACTTCTTCATACTAATTCAGAATCCGGTGAGACTTCGACCAATTTACTTCCACCTAAATTACGGACAATATGGAACACTTGGATATTTCATCTTGTGAACGCAAACTGTAGTTCTCCATGGGAACTGACAATTGTACTTAGAAAATAACAGGATACCACATCCCCTTATTTGAACTCCGCCTAGAACAGAAGCCACTATTTTTTTTGTTCAGACTGCAATATTTTCTTCATACTAACTCGGAATCTGGCGAGACTTTGATCGATTAAGTCCCACCAAAATTAAGGACAATATGAAACACTCGGGTACTTCATCTTGTGAACGTACACTCTAGTTCTCCATGGGGACTGACAGTTGTACTTGGAAAATAACAGGCTACCACATCCTCATATTTGAACTCCGCCTAGTGCAGAAGCCGCTATTTTTTTATTCAGATTGCAATCACTTCTTCATACTAATTCAAAATCCGGTGAGACTTCGACCAATTAATTTCCACCTAAATTATGGACAATAAGGAACACTAGAATGCTTCATCTCGTAAACGCATACTATAGTTCTCCATGGGGACTGACAGTTGTACTTAGAAAATAACAGGATACGACATCCCCATATTTGAACTCCGCCTAGTGTAGAAGCCGTTATTTTTTTTGTTCAAACTGCAATAACTTCTTCATACTAATTCAGAATCCGGTGAGACTTCTACCAATTAACTCCTACCTAAATTACGGACAATATGGAACACTCGGATACTTCATCCTGTGAACGCATACTGAAGTTCTCCATGGGCATTGACAGTTGTACTTAAAAATAACAGGATACGACATACCCATATTTGAACTCCGCCTAGTGTAGAAGCCGCTATTTTTTTTGTTCAGACTGTAATAAATTTTTCATACTAATTCAGAATCCGGTGAGACTTCGACCAATTAACTCTCACCTAAATTAGGGACAACATTGAACTCTCGGATACTTCATCTTGTGAACACATACTGTAGTTCTCCATGGGCACTGACAGTTGTACTTAGAAAATAACAGGATACCACATCCCCATATTTGAACTCTGCCTAGTAAAGAAGCAGCTATTTTTTTGTTCAGACTGCAATATTTTCTTCATACTAACATGGAATCTGGCGAGACTTAGACCGATTAACTCCCACCAAAATTACGGACAGTATGAAACACTCGGATACTTCATCTTGTGAACGTACACTGTAGTTCTCCATGGGGACTGACAGTTGTACTTTGAAAATAACAGGGTACCACATCCCGATATTTGAACTCCGCCTAGTGTAGAAGCCACTAATTTATTTGTTCATACTGCAATAACTTCTTTATACTAATTCAGAATCCGGTGAGACTTCGAACAATTAACTCCCACCTAAATTACGGACAATATGGAAACTCGGATACTTCATCTTGTGAACGCATACTGTAGTTCTCCATGGTCACTGACAGTTGTACCTAGAAATTAACAGGATACCACATCCCATATTTCAACTCCGCCTAGTGCAGAAGCCGCAATTTTTTTGTTCAGACTGCAATAACTTCTTCATACTAATACAGAATCCGGTGAGACTTCAACCAATTAACTCCCACCTAAATTACGGACAATATGGAACACTCAGATACTTCATCTTGTGAACGCATACTGTAGTTCTCCATGGGCATTGACAGTTGTACTTAGAAAATAACAGGATACCACATCCACTTATTTGAACTCCACCTAGTACAGAAGCCGCTATTTTTTTTGTTCAGACTGCAATAATTTCTTCATGCTAACTCGGAATCCAGCAAGACTTCGACCGATTAACTCCCACCTAAATTACGGACAATATGAAACAATCGGATACTTCATCTTATGAACGTACACTGTAGTTCTCCATGGGGACTGACAGTTGTAATTAGAAAATAACAGGCTACCATATCCCCATATTTGAACTCCGCCTATTGCAGAAGCCGCTATTTTTTTGTTCAGACTACAATAACTTCTTCATACTAATTCAGAATCCGGAGAGACTACGACCAATTAACTCCTACCTACATTACAAACAATATGGAACACTCGGATACTTCATCTTGTGAACGCAAACTGTAGTTCTCTATGGTCACTTACAGTTGTACTGAGAAAATAACAGGATACCACATCCCCATATTTGAACTCCGCCTAGTGCAGAAGTTGCTATTTTTTTGTTTAGACTGCAATAACTTCTTCATACTAATTCAGAATCCGGTGAGACTTCGACCAATTAACTCCCACCTAAATTACGGACAATATGGAACACTCGGATACTTCATCTTCTTAACGCATACTGTACTTCTCCAAGGGCACTGACAGTTGTACTTAGAAAATAACAGGATACCACATCCCCTTATTTGAACTCCGCCTAGAACAGAAGCCACTATTTTTTTTGTTCAGACTGCAATATTTTCTTCATACTAACTCGGAATCTGGCGAGACTTTGATCGATTAAGTCCCACCAAAATTAAGGACAATATGAAACACTCGGGTACTTCATCTTGTGAACATACACTCTAGTTCTCCATGGGGACTAACAGTTGTACTTGGAAAATAACAGGCTACCACATCCCCATATTTGAACTCCGCCTAGTGCAGAAGCCGCTATTTTTTTATTCAGATTGCAATCACTTCTTCATACTAATTCAAAATCCGGTGAGACTTCGACCAATTAATTTCCACCTAAATTACGGACAATAAGGAACACTAGAATGCTTCATCTCGTAAACGCATACTATAGTTCTCCATGGGGACTGACATTTGTACTTAGAAAATAACAGGATACGACATCCCCATATTTGAACTCCGCCTAGTGCAGAAGCCGTTATTTTTTTTGTTCAAACTGCAATAACTTCTTCATACTAATTCAGAATCCGATGAGACTTCGACCAATTAACTCCTACCTAAATTACGGACAATATGGAACACTCGGATACTTCATCCTGTGAACGCATACTGTAGTTCTCCATGGGCACTGACAGTTGTACTTAAAAATAACAGGATACGACATACCCATATTTGAACTCCGCCTAGTGTAGAAGCCGCTATTTTTTTTGTTCAGACTGTAATAAATTTTTCATACTAATTCAGAATCCGGTGAGACTTCGACCAATTAACTCTCACCTAAATTAGGGACAACATTGAACTCTCGGATACTTCATCTTGTGAACACATACTGTAGTTCTCCATGGGCACTGACAGTTGTACTTAGAAAATAACAAGATACCACATCCCCATATTTGAACTCCGCCTAGTAAAGAAGCAGCTATTTTTTTGTTCAGACTGCAATATTTTCTTCATACTAACATGGAATCTGGCGAGACTTCGACCGATTAACTCCCACCTAAATTACGGACAGTATGAAACACTCGGATACTTCATCTTGTGAACGTACACTGTAGTTCTCCATGGGGACCGACAGTTGTACTTTGAAAATAACAGGGTACCACATCCCGATATTTGAACTCCGCCTAGTGTAGAAGCCAATAATTTATTTGTTCAGACTGCAATAACTTCTTTATACTAATTCAGTATCCGGTGAGACTTCGAACAATTAACTCCCACCTAAATTACGGACAATATGGAAACTCGGATACTTCATCTTGTGAACGCATACTGTAGTTCTCCATGGTCACTGACAGTTGTACCTAGAAATTAACAGGATACCACATCCCATATTTCAACTCCGCCTAGTGCAGAAGCCGCAATTTTTTTGTTCAGACTGCAATAACTTCTTCATACTAATACAGAATCCGGTGAGACTTCAACCAATTAACTCCCACCTAAATTACGGACAATATGGAACACTCAGATACTTCATCTTGTGAACGCATACTGTAGTTCTCCATGGGCATTGACAGTTGTACTTAGAAAATAACAGGATACCACATCCACTTATTTGAACTCCGCCTAGTACAGAAGCCGCTATTTTTTTTGTTCAGACTGCAATAATTTCTTCATGCTAACTCGGAATCCAGCAAGACTTCGACCGATTAACTCCCACCTAAATTACGGACAATATGAAACAATCGGATACTTCATCTTGTGAACGTACACTGTAGTTCTCCATGGGGACTGACAGTTGTAATTAGAAAATAACAGGCTACCATATCCCCATATTTGAACTCCGCCTAGTGCAGAAGCCGCTATTTTTTTGTTCAGACTACAATAACTTCTTCATACTAATTCAGAATCCGGAGAGACTACGACCAATTAACTCCCACCTACATTACAAACAATATGGAACACTCAGATACTTCATCTTGTGAACGCAAACGGTAGTTCTCTATGGTCACTTACAGTTGTACTGAGAAAATAACAGGATACCACATTCCCATATTTGAACTCCGCCTAGTGTAGAAGTTGCTATTTTTTTGTTTACACTGCAATAACTTCTTCATACTAATTCAGAATCCGGTGAGACTTCGACCAATTAACTCCCACCTAAATTACGGACAATATGGAACACTCGGATACTTCATCTTCTGAACGCATACTGTAGTTCTCCAAGGGCACTGACAGTTGTACTTAGAAAATAACAGGATACCACATCCCCTTATTTGAACTCCGCCTAGTACAGAAGACGCTACTTTTTTTGTTCAGACTGCAATAACTTCTTCGTACTAACTCGGAATCCGGTGAGACTTCGACCGATTAACTCACACCTAAATTACAGACAATAAGGAACACTCGAATACTTCATCTTGTGAACGCATACTGTAGTTCTCCATGGGCACTGACAGTTGTACTTAAAAATAGGGTACTTTTGGCACAGGTCCTTATTAAGGTTCAAAATACACGAAAAGTCCTTCACTAAATTTCAGTGTAAATTAGGTCCATGTTTTTTATTCACGATTATTGCAGAGCATGATGCAACTTTTCATAAAAGTTGCTGACATTTCCGCAAATTTTCTGTACACTGTGAACATAGTGTATGAAATTTGCTGAAATATCAGCACTTACTTATAAAAGTTGTTGACATTTCAGCAATATTTATGTACACTGTGAACATAGTGTATGAAAGTTGCTGAAATATCAGCACTTATTTATAAAAGTTGCTGAGATTTCAGCAATAATTTTTCTTTGTTTCTAGAAAATAGGAACTGGATTTATAATGAAACTTTGACAGAGAAAGTTGCTGAAATATCAGCACTTATTTATAAAAGTTGCTGACATTTCAGCAATAATTTTTCTTTGTTTCTAGAAAATAGGAACCAGATTTATAATGAAACTTTGACAGAGAAATATTTCAGCAATAATTTTTCTTTGTTTTTAGAAAATAGGGACCGGATTTACAATGAAACTTTGACAGGGACCCGCTTTACAATATGAAAGTATGATAGGGATGCCTCCCTAATTTTCACTTAAAAATAACAGGATACGACATCCCCATATTTGAAATCCGTCTAGTGCAGAAGGCGCTATTTTTTTTTGTTCAAACTGCAACAACTTCTTCATACCAACTCGGAATCCGGCGAGACTTCGACCGATTAACTCCCACCTAAATTACGGACAATATGAAATACTCGGATACTTCATCTTGTGAACGTACACTTGTTCTCCATTGGGACTTATAGTTGTACTTTGAAAATAACAGGCTACCATATCCCCATATTTGAACTCCGCCTAGTGCAGAAACCGCTATTTTGTTGTTCAGACTGCAATATTTTCTTCATTCTAAATCGAAATCCGGTGAGACTTCGACCGATTAACTCCCACCTAAATTAAGGACAATATGGAACACTCGGATACTTCATCTTGTGAACGCATATTGTAGTTCTCTATGGGCGCTGACAGTTGCACTTAGAAAATAACAGGATACCACATCCCCATATTTGAACTCCGCCTAGTGCAGAAGCCACTATTTTTTTGTTCGGACTGCAATAACTTCTTCATACTAATTCAGAATCCGGTGATACTTCGACCAATTAACTACCACCTAAATTACAGACAATATGGAACGCTCGGATACTTCATCTTGTGAACGCATACTTTAGTTCTCCATGGGCACTGACAGTTGTGCTTAAAAATGATAGGATACGACATCCCCATATTTGAACTCCGCCTAGAGCAGAAACCGCTATATTTTTGTTCAAACTGCAATAACTTCGTCATACTAATTCAGATTTCGGTGAGACTTCGACCAATTAACTCCCACCTAAATTACGGACAATATGGAACACTCGGATACTTCATCTTGTGAACGCAAACTGTAGTTCTCCATGGGCACTGACAGTTGTACTTAGAAAATAACAGGATACCACGTCCCCTTATTTGAACTTCGCCTAGTGCAGAAGCCGCTATTTTTTTCATTCAGACTGCAATATTTTCTTCATACTAACTCGAAATCCGATGATACTTCGACAGATTAACACCCACCTAAATTACGGACAATATGAAACACTCGGATGCTTCATCCTGTGAACATACACTGTAGTTCTCCATGGCGACTGACAGTTGTACTTAGAAAATAATAGGCTACCACATCCCCATATTTGAATTCCGTCTAGTGCAGAAGCCGCTATTTTTTTTGTTCAGACGACAATAACTTCTTCATACTAATTCCGAATCCGGTGAGACTTCGAACAATTAACTCCCACCTAAATTACGGACAATATGGAACACTCGGATACTTCATCTTGTGAATGCATACTGTAGTTCTCTATAGGCACTGACAGTTGTACTTAGAAAATAACAGGATACCACATCCCCATATTTGAACTCCGCCTAGTGGAGAAGCCGCTACTTTTTTTGTTCAGACTGCAATAACTTCTTCATACTAATTCAGAATCTGGTGATACTTCGACCAATTAACTACCACCTAAATTACGGACAATATGGAATGCTCGGATACTTCATCTTGTGAACGCATACTGTAGTTCTCCATGGGCACTGACAGTTGTGCTTAAAAATGACAGGATACGGCATCCCCATATTTGAACTCCGCCTAGTGTAGAAGCCGCTATTTTTTTTGTTCAGACTGCAATAACTTCGTCATACTAATTCAGAATTCGGTGAGACTTCGACCAATTAACTCCCACATAAATTATGGACAATATGGAACCCTCGGATACTTCATCTTGTGTATGCATATTGTAGTTCTCCATGGGCAGTGAGAGTTGTACTTAGAAAATAACAGGATACCACATCCCCTTATTTGAACTCCGCCTAGTGCAGAAGCCGCTATTTTTTTTTGTTCAGACTGCAATAGTTTCTTCGTACTTACTCAGAATCCGGTGAGACTTCGACCGATTAACTCCCACCTAAATTACAGACAATATGGAACACTTGGATACTTAATCTTGTGAACGCATACTGTAGTTCTCCATGGGGACTGACAGTTGTACTTAGAGAATAACAGTATACCACATCCCCATATTTGAACTCCGCTTAGTGCAGAAGCCGTTATTTTTTTTTCAGACTGCAATAACTTCTTCATACTAATTCCGAATTCGGTGAGACTTCGACCAATTAACTCCCACCTAAATTACGGACAATATGGAACACTCAGATACTTCATCTTGTGAACGCATACTGTAGTTCTCAATGGGCACTGACAGTTGTACTTAGAAAATAACAGGATACCACATCCCCATATTTGAACTCCGCCTAGTGTAGAAGCCGCTATTTTTTTTGTTCAGACTGCAATAACTTCTTCATACTAATTCAGAATCCGCTGAGACTTCGACCAATTAACTCCTACCTAAATTACGGACAATATGGAACACTCGGTTACTTCGTCTTGTGAACGCATACTGTAGTTCTCCATGGGCACTGACAATTGTACTTAAAAAATAACAGGATACCACATCCCCTTATTTGAACTCTGCCTAGTGCAGAAGCCGCTATTTTTTTATTCAGACTGCAATAACTTCTTCATACTAATTCAGAATACGGTGAGACTTCGACCAATTAACTCTCACCTAAATTACGGACAATATGGAACACTCGGATACCTCATCTTGTGAACGCATGCTGTAGTTCTCCATGGGCACTGACAGTTGTACTTAGAAAATAACAGGATAAAACATCCCCTTATTTGAACTCCGACTAGTGCAGAAGCCGCTATTTTTTTGTTCAGACTGCAATTTTTTCTTCATACTAACTCGGAATCCGGCGATACTTTGACCGATTAACACCTACCTAAATTACGGACAATATGAAACACTCGGATACTTCATTTTGTGAACGTACACTGTAGTTCTCCATGGGGAATGACCGTTGTACTTAGAAAATAACAGGCTACCACATCCCCATATTTGAACTCCGCCTAGTGAAGTAGCCGCTATTTTTTTGTTCAGACTGCAATAACTTCTCCATACTAATTCAGAATCCGGTGAGACTTCGACCAATTAACTCCCGCCTAAATTACGGAAAATAAGGAACACTCGGATACCTCATCTTGTGAACGCATACTGTAGTTCTCCATGGACACTGATAGTTGTACTTAGAAAATAACAAGATATAACATCGCCATATTTGAACTCCGCCTAGTGCAGTAGCCGCTATTTTTTTGTTCAGACTGCAATATTTTCTTCATAATAACTCGGAATTCGACGAGACTTCGACCGTAACGACCAAGAATTTCTATTAATTAAAATTTGAATATTTAATTGATTTTAAATATTAATAAGTTAATTTAATAGGTCGAATAATTTATTTTTCGAATAATTGGATTTAACTGGATAATTAAATCGAAAATTTAATATTTGAAATTCCAGAAATAATTGAAATCTGGATTAAATGTGAATGAAAATGATTTATAAAGTTATATTAAATCATACTGGAGTTATCGTGATGTTATAGAACTTTTAAAATTGAATTTAGAATTAATCTGTGAAAATTGAGTATTTTAATATTTAATCGACTATTGAAAATAGCCATTTTTCGAACTGTCTCAGAATTGGACGAAACTGTTCCATTGGATCGGTAATAGTTTGTTATTATCGGATTTCAATTTTCGTAGCAATCGGAATTGTTGTTTGACCGTGGCAGCTCCAAACGCATCGAAATTGTTTTAATATTAATTTAACGACTGAAAATAGTCATTTTTCAAAATGTCTCGGATTTTGACGAAACTAGTTTCATCGAATCTGTAATGTGATCTTATTGTATGGTTTCAAATTTCAAGTCAATTGGATTTACCGTTTGTCCGAGGCGAGCCCAAACGCACAGAAAATTGATTTACCGATTTGTTTTTAAATTGACCGTTTAATTCCGTAACTCGCACAGATGATCGAATTAGCTTCCGAAAACTATTCCATTGTGTCCGGAACGTGGTATAAACCTTAGAAATGCCGGTCACCGCGCGTAAATCGGAGTTCGGAAAATCCGGGATGAATAGTGTTCATTGAATTTTCTATAAAAGCCCCCATATTTCAATTTTTACACACAAACCCTAGGTCAGAAACCCTAGCCACCACCTCCACTCATCAATGGCCGAAAAACACTAAACTTCTTCCTCGATTTTCTCTCCATCCATCAGCTTTTAGGACGAGGCTTCAACTAGAAAAACGTAGAGGCCAGTGAGTTCTAGATATCCAACGGGTATGATCGTATTTGGAGCGGCCAATCAACGACAATCGTCATCCAAAGGCCGTACGTTCGAATGCGTGGTTCGAGGCCATGACTTGACCGAGCACGACGAGATTCTCGGTGATGGTCGAGCACGCGAGGGGCTTCAAAACGAGGGGCGTTGATCGTGGCGAAGTCGAGCACATGGGGTTGCGTGATTAGGTTAAAGTGGCGGCCGGTTGGGTAATTCGCGTGCGTATGGAACGATGGAGGAAGAAAGGGGCTGGTCGGCCACGATCATATCTCCTGGAATCAACGGTGATGATTGGTTTAGGGTTTTAAATTAAAAATAAATTGTAAAATTAATTTATATTAAAATATGTGTAAACTTTAAACTATTATATCTTGTCCATACGAGGTCGGAAAATTACTAAACCAGTTGCGTTGGAATCATATGGTCGAGTACTACGCTATGGAACTGGATTGGAGTCGTTTGGAGCTAGCAAAAATTTCGGGTAAAATTAAACGTCTGTTTAATTTTATCCGAAATAAAACAGTGAAATTGCTATTGGAAATTCAAGGTGAGAACTTCTCACACAATCGAACTGTATTTCGATTTATATTTTAAATGGTTAGATTTAAAATTGTTGATTGTATGCTTGGATGATAAATTTTATCTGTTATTAAGCGGAGGTTATTTATTAAAAACATATACCGCGAATATTTCACATTGAAGTGAAATTGGTATTATATATGTATATAGCAATATATATATATATTGGAATATGTATATATTGGAGTTGATTTCCCGCATTGTATAGCGGATGAGACCCTATTGCGCCGCATAATAGCGGATAATATTTATTAATCCCATATACCGCGATATTCCGTACTGGAACGGAATTGGTATTGTGCTAACATCTGTGGATGCAGCGAAACAGGTTGGAGGGATCCGACTGGATTCCTCACCGTATTGATTTATTTACAAATATGATTGTATATTCTGTTTTCATATCGATATATGATGTTTGGATGCCATGATTGATTATTTGGTGTTGTTGCATCATCGGATCCATTTTTGAAGTTTAAAAATAACGATTTTTGATTTTAAAGGGATTTTAAAGTGAATTTTTGAAAGTATACGTTTTATTTAATTCTGGAAATTGATTTATTTTAAATAAATAAATGTTATAATTTTTATGTTATTAAAAATTGTGATTTTTGTGAAATATAACCGAAATGTGAATTTTGAAATAAAAAGTTGATTAATTTATAAAATGGTTTAAATTGGGATTTTTGAATTATTCTAAACGGTTTATTTAAAAGATTTAGAAATTGATATTTATAAATTAAAAATATTGGAATTATAAAACGAGTTTTTGTAAGTGTTAAAGATGAAGTATAAATGGATTTATAAGTGAATGAGATTTATAGATTTATAAAATTGTGAAGTTATAAACGAATAGATTTTGTAAAATAACAGATTTATAAATAATTAACTTATAAATCGGATTTTGGCATTTAAATGAGATATAAATAGAATTTTTTTACAAATTGATTTTGTAAGTTGAAGTTATAAAATATAAATGGGATTTGTAAACGTTGTTTTTATAAATCTGAAATTGACTTATTTTAATAAGTAAAGTATTATAGCTTACTAAAGGAAGTATATTCGCGATTTTTGGACAGTGAATATATTGTTAAATAAAAATGGATATGTTTTGAAGAAGTGATATTATGAAATGAAGTAATCGTTTTAAAAGATGTTTTAAATGTGTTGAGTATCGAAACCATAGATTTCAACCTTCATTGTTGAAATAGACGTTTTCGAGAAATAAGGAAATGGTGGACTATAACACTATTGTTATAGTAAATGATTTTCGAAAGGAAATATTTTGTATAGTATTGGGATTTATATATATATCTTAATTTTGAATCCCTATACTAGTGATTTTGGGTCGTCATAACGATGTTTTACGCAACATTCGTTTTGACTCAAATAAATGTGTTTAAGAGAATGATTTCCTTAAAGAATGAAATATATATACTTAATTGTGATTTAAGTATATTGGATATTTTCCAGATGTTGAAAAATAAATGGATTTGTGAATTACTTATTTTTAAATAAGTATGGAAATGTTTTTCCAATATGAAGTGAATTTTTTTGAGATATTATCTTTTAAAGATAAATTGGAAATTGATTTGAAATTGTTTTCAAATAGTTGAAGTGTGGAAAATTATATACCTTGTAAAGATATTTTTGGAAAATAAATAATTTGGAAAATTATTTGGAATCTGATGATGCTGAGCAGACCTATTGATAGTTAAATAACCGACTATCAATAATTACCTTGAATGGGTATTTGTTGTAAATTGGATGAATTTGAATGCCACACTTATTGTTGAATAAGCGCTCACTATTCGGGTTAGCCGGGAAAGGACCTGTGGGTCGTATAACCCATTCCGAATATGTGATACGTCGTAATGGACTGCATTTGATGACCGATGTTGAAGACCGGATATTTTTGAAAATGGAAAGATTACCGTCGAGTTACTCTGCTTCGGCTGATCTCCGATATATAGATTTTATCACCCTTAGTGACGGGAAGTCTAGACGTGATTAGAAAATTATCCGGATTTGCAAGGGCTTCGTAAGAAGTGCCTTCGGTTCTGTTTGATCTCGGAACAGACTTGTATGGTTGTATGTCTGACGTTACAAATTGAGATATAAAGCTGGTTTCTTTCAAATACATTTCTGTTGGTGGTGGAGAATTTATTCTCTTAGATTAACGCCCTTCTTTGAGACGTAAAAGCTCAGAGGTTATGTAGTTGATGGTTACTAGTGATATATTCCCAATTTGGTAATGTGGCATGCTAAGTGTTGCTGTGAAATGATCGTTGTTTGATCATCTGTGATATGATCATTTGTTTGATCATTTATCTTTGTGATCATTACTTTGATCATTTGTTTGACCCAAAGCATGGCTTTGTACCAAAGCGTGGCTTTGTGGACCAGACTTCGTCGGACCTCACACCCCGGAAATGGTCAAAACAGGAAGGATGCGACAAGGTTATTAGGGGATAGCGCCCCTTTAGTGTATGTCATTCCTTCTGGATAAAGGTGGTATCATGGTATGGAGCCCAAATACTTAACCTATGTTGTTGCTGCATTATTATTATTCTTATGTGGTTGTTGGAAATCGAGGATCCTCGGGAAGATCGGTTACGATCGGGGGATGACATATTCGTGTCAGCAGTTACCCAGTTAGGGGTAACCCGGCCTTGTGTTGGCAGAGATCTAACCGTAATGTTAGGTTATTTCTCGGGTCGTCTTTCCAGAGGCGTACCTATGTGGCAATGGGAAGTTCCTTGGCCTGACCATTTGTTGGAAATCCAAAGAAACAATACGAGCCTTGTACGGTTTTAGTTGTAGAACCTGCCATCTAATATGGTAGTTATAGTAGGCATACTATAATGGTACCTATGCTGGCTAAGATTTATATTCTACTTTCGAAATGTTTTCTACACTATGCACTAATAATAATATCAAAAATGATTTGATTTTGCGTAGTAAGCATCTTTGACTATCATAAGGAGAAATCTCCTTCAAATTCCGCGTTTGCATTGTGTGTGTGGCGGGAGGCCTTATGGTAGTTTCATTTTCCAAAAACATTGCGAAATTGTTTGTTTCCTTTGATGCTGTTGTTTTAAAGATAAACTGTTTTAAGTTCTCACACCAGTCACCATGACTGAATTGGAGTTTATTGTTCCCTTCCTAAACTCTGGGTGCCCACAAATTTCCACACGGGCAGTCTAGAGTTAGGTTATCAGGTCATTCTGCATTCGGGATGCTGTGGAGCTTAGTGGAGAGCTGGATGGCGAGACCTATCACTTGTATATGATATTATTTATTCCGCTGTGTATTCTGTATGAGGACAAGTTTATATAACTGTCCAGTGTTGTATTGTTGTTGTAAACTATGATGATAATGTAATGTATAAAATGATATAGTTCTTCTTGATTTAAAGATTATTCATTTATTTATTATATGTTGTTCCGCTGCGAATGTGAGATTCTGATATTGTTTCTTGTTTTGTGTTCTTCTGTTGTTTCTTCTTTCTCTTTTCTTCTGTTTTCTTCTACCTCTTCTTTTTCTTCATAACAATTCGGTTTTCCGGCATTCGATTGCTCGGCAGTTGATACAGTGGACGTATTAATGTCGATTTTCGAGCGACGAAAAGTCGAAACGTTACAGTTCGACCGATTAACTCCCACCTAAATTATGGACAATATGGAAAACTCGGATACCTCATCTTGTGAACGCATACTGTAGTTCTCCATGGGCACTGACAGTTGTACTTTGAAAATTATAGGCTACCACATCCCCATATTTGAACTCCGCCTAGGGCAGAAGCCGCTATTTTTTTTGTTCGGACTCAATATTTTCTTCATACTTACTCGGAATCCGGCGAGACTTCGACCAATTAAATCCCATCTAAATTACGGACAATATGGAACACTCGGATACCTCATCTTGTGAACGCATACTGTAGTTCTCCATGGGCACCGAGAGATGTACTTAGAAAATAACAGGATACAACATCTCCATATTTGAACTCCGACTAATGCAGAAGCCGCTTTTTTTTTGTTAAGACTGCAATAACTTCTTCATACTAATTCAGAATCCGGTGAGACTTCGACCAATTAACTCCCACCTAAATTACGGACAATATGGAATACTCGGATACCTCATCTTGTGAACGCATACTATAGTTCTCCACGGGAACTGACAGTTGTACTTAGAAAATAACAGGATACCACATACCCTTATTTGAACTCCGCCTAGTGTAGAAGCCGCTATTTTTTTTGTTCAGACTGCAATATTTTCTTCATACTAACTCGGAATCTGGCGATACTTCGACCAATTAACTCCCACCTAAATTACAGACAATATGGAACACTCAGATACTTCATCTTGTGAACGTACACTGTAGTTCTCCATGGGGACTGACCGTTGTACTTAGAAAATAAAAAGGCTACCACATCCCCATATTTGAACTCTGCCTAGTGCAGAAGCCGCTATTTTTTTGTTCAGACTGCAATAACTTCTTCATACTAATTCAGAATCCGGTGAGACTTCGACCGATTAACTCCCACCTAAATTACGGATAATATGGAACACTCGAATACTTCATCTAGTGAACGCATACTATAGTTCTCCATGGGTACTGACAGTTGTAATTAGAAAATAACAGGATACCACATCCCCATATTTGAACTCCGCCTAGTGTAGAAGCCGCTATATTTTTTGTTCAGACTCCAATAACCTCTTCATACTAATTCAGAATCCGGTGAGACTTCGACCAATTAACTCCTACCTCAATTACGGATAATATGGAACACTCGGATACTACATCTTCTGAACACATATTGTAGTTCTCCATGGGTACTGACAGTTGTACTTAGAAAATAACAGGCAACCACATCCCCATATTTGAACTCCGCCTAGTGCAGAAGCCGCTATTTTTTGTTTAGACCGCAATAACTTCTTCGTACTAATTCAGAATCCGGTGAGACTTCCACCAATTAACTCCCACTAAAATTACGGAAAATATGGAACACTCAGATACTTCATCTTGTGAACGCATACTGTAGTTCTCCATGAGCACTGACAGTTGTACTTAAAAATAACAGGATACGACATCCCCATATTTGAACTCCGCCTAGTGCAGAAGCCGCTAATTTTTTTGTTGAGACTGCAATAACTTCTTCATACTAATTCAGAATCCGGTGAGACTTCGACCAATTTACTTCCACCTAAATTACGGACAATATGGAACACTTGGATATTTCATCTTGTGAACGCATACTGTAGTTCTTCATGGGAACTGACAATTGTACTTAGAAAATAACAGGATACCACATCCCCTTATTTGAACTCCGCCTAGAACAGAAGCCGCTATTTTTTTTGTTTAGACTGCAATATTTTCTTCATACTAACTCAAAATCCGGCGAGACTTTGATCGATTAAGTCCCACCAAAATTACGGACAATATGAAACACTCGGATACTTCATCTTGTGAACGTACACTCTAGTTCTCCATGGGGACTGACAGTTGTACTTGGAAAATAACAGGCTACCACATCCCCATATTTGAACTCCGCCTAGTGCGGAAGCCGCTATTTTTTTGTTCAGATTGCAATCACTTCTTCATACTAATTCAAAATCCGGTGAGACTTCGACCAATTAACTTCCACCTAAATTACGGACAATAAGGAACACTCGGATGCTTCATCTTGTAAACGCATACTATAGTTCTCCATGGGGACTAACAGTTGTACATAAAAAATAACAGGATACGACATCCCCATATTTGAACTCCGCCTAGTGCAGAAGTCGCTAATTTTTTTGTTCAGACTGCAATAACTTCTTCATACTAATTCAGAATCCGGTGAGACTTCGACCAATTAACTCCTACCTAAATTACGGACAATATGGAACACTCGGATACTTCATCTTGTGAACGCATACTGTAGTTCTCCATGGGCACTGACAGTTGTACTTAAAAATAACAGGATACGACATACCCATATTTGAACTCTGCCTAGTGCAGAAGCGGCTATTTTTTTTGTTCAGACCGTAATAAATTTTTCATACTAATTCAGAATCCGGTGAGACTTCGACCAATTAACTCCAACCTAAATTCTGGACAACATGGAACTCTCGGATACTTCATCTTGTGAACACATACTGTAGTTCTCCATGGGCACTGACAGTTGTACTTAGAAAATAACAGGATACCACATCCCCATATTTGAACTCCGCCTAGTAAAGAAGCATCTTTTTTTTTGTTCAGACTGCAATATTTTCTTCATACTAACACGGAATCTGGCGAGACTTCGACCGATTAACTCCCACCTAAATTACGGACTGTATGAAACACTCGGATACTTCATCTTGTGAACGTACACTATAGTTCTCCATGGGACTGATAGTTGTACTTTGAAAATAACAGGGTACCACATCCCCATATTTGAACTCCGCCTAGTGTAGAAGCCACTAATTTTTTTGTTCAAATTGCAATAACTTCTTCATACTAATTCAGAATCCGGTGAGACTTCGAACAATTAACACCCACCTAAATTACAGACAATATGGAAACTCAGATACTTCATCTTGTGAACGCATACTGTAGTTCTCCATGGTCACTAATAGTTGTACTTAGAAAATAACAGGATACCACGTCCCCATATTTCAACTCCGCCTAGTGCAGAAGCCGCAATTTTTTTGTTTAGACTGCAATAACTTCTTCATACTAGTACAGAATCCGGTGAGACTTCAACCAATTAACTCCCACCTAAATTAAGGACAATATGGAACACTCGGATACTTTATCTTGTGAACGCATACTGTAGTTCTCCATGGGCACTGACAGTTGTACTTAGAAAATAACAGGATACCACATCCACTTATTTGAACTCCGCCTAGTACAAAAGCCGCTATTTTTTTTGTTCAGACTGCAATATTTTCTTCATGCTAACTCGGAATCTGGAAAGACTTCGACCGATTAACTCCCACCTAAATTACGGACAATATGAAACAATCAGATACTTCATCTTGTGAACGTACACTGTAGTTCTCCATGGGGACTGACGGTTGTAATTAGAAAATAACAGGCTACCATATCCCCATATTTGAACTCCGCCTTAACTCCCACCTAAATTACGGACAATATGGAACACTTGGATACTTCATCTTGTGAATGCATACTATAGTTCTCCATGGTCACTGACAGTTGTACTTAGAAAATAACAGGATCCCACATCCCCATATTTGAACTCCGCCTAGTGTAGAAGCCGCTTTTTTTTTGTTCAAACTGCAATAACTTCTTCATACTAATTCAGAATCTGATGAGACTTCGACCAATTAACTCCCACCTAAATTACGGACAATATGGAACACTCGGATACTTCGTCTTGTGAACGCATTCTGTAGTTCTCCATGGGCACTAATAGTTGTACTTAGAAAATAACAGGATACCACATCCACTTATTTGAACTCTGCCTAGTACAGAAGCCGCTTCTTTTGTTTAGACCGCAATATTTTCTTCATACTAACTCGGAATCCGGCGAGACTTCGACCGATTAACTCCCACCTAAATTACGGACAATATGAATGTAACGTTTCAGCTTTTCGACGCTCGAAAGTCGACATTAATACGTCCACTGTATCAAATGCCACGCAATCGAATGCCGGAAAACCGAACCATTAGGGTTTAAAAGAAGAGGTAGAAGAAAAGATAGAAGAAAAAGAAAGAAGAAACATAGAAACAGAAACACAGAAACAGAAACACTGAAACAGAAACACATCAGAATCTCACATTTCGCAGCGGTACAAAATATAATAGATAATCACTTGTCTTTTAAACAAAGAACTATATCAGTTTATACATACATCAATCAGAGTCAACATACAACTCAATACAACAATGGACAGTTATATAACCTGTCCTCCTACAGAATACACAGTGGAAATAAATAACAAGTACAGAAGTACGTCTCGCCATCCAACTTATCCCCAAAGCTCCAGAATATCCTGATAAAAATAACTCTAGGCTGCCCGTGTGGAAAATTATGGGCACCCAGAGTTTAGAAGGGAACAATAAACTCCGAGTCAGTCATGGTGACTGGTGTGAGATCGTAAAACAGTTATTTTCACAAAGAGAATAAAACAGATTTCGCAATGCTTTTGGAAAATGAAACTACCATAAGACCTCCCACCACACACACAATGCAAACGCAGAATTGGAGGAGATTTCTTCTTATGATAGTCAAAGATGCTTACTACGCCAATCATTGGATATTATTATTAATGTCTAGTGTAGAAAACATTTCGAAAGTATAATATTAATCTTAGCCAGCATAGGTACCATTATACTATGCCTACTATAGCTGCTATGTTAAATAGAAGGTTCTACAACTAAAACCGTACGATTTTCGTATTTGGGAAATGGATTTTCAACAAATGGTCAGGCTAAGGAACTTCCTATACCACGTAGGAAACGCCTCTGGCTAGACGCTCCGAGAGACAAACTGCTCTCTGCCAAACAAGGCCGGGTTACCCCTGTAACTAGGTAACTCACGAATATGTCATCACCCGGTCCTTTGAGACCTTTATCTGAGCGCTCGTAACCATCATCACACATAATAAATAAGGTGTGTCCACATGAGTAAGTATCTGGGCTCCATACCATGATACCACCCCTTTCCAGAAGGAAATGACATACCCTAAAGGGCGCGACCCTCATAACCTTGCCGCAACATTCCTGTTTCGACCATTTCCGGGTTGTTGAGGCCCCGACGAAGTCTCGTCCACAAAGTCGTGCTTTGATCACAAATGATCAAATAAATGATCATCGTCACAGCAACACTTAGCATGCCACATTACCAAATTGGAAATATATCGCTGATAAATTCAACTACATAACCTCTGAGCTCATACGTCTCGGAGAAGAGTGTTAAGCTAAGAGAATAAATTCTCCGCCACCAACAGAAATGTATTTGAAAGAAATCAGCTTTACATCTCAAATTGTAATGTCAGACACGTAACCATACAAGTCTGTTCCGGGTTCGAACAGAACCGAAGGCACTTCAAAAGAAGTCCTTGCAAATCCGGATATTCACTATCCCGATAAAACTTCCCATCACAAAAGAAATCTCAATATCGTAGCTAACGGTGCAGAGACAATCGATAGGTCATCCTATCGTTTTCACAAATACCCGGTCTTCACCACCGGTCTTCAATACGATCCATATCGTTGTATTATTATTCGGAATGGGTTATCTGACACAAAGGTCCTTTCCCGGCTAAAACGAATAATAAGCGTTTGTTTGAAAAACAAATCAAGTGCCATTTCAAAGACAAATATTGATAGTCGGTGATTTAACTATCAACAACATTCACAACAATCATCAGATTCAAATAATTTTCCCAAATTATTAAATTTCAAAATATCTTCACGAGATATATAAATTTTTCCACACTTCACATTTGAAAACCAATTTCAAATCACTTTTCACTTTTCAACTTTTGAAAATAAATTTCAAATCAATTTCCTTACACATAATATATTTCCAAATATATCTTTTAAAAACCCACTTAGAACTTTTAATTTATATTTTAAAAGCTACTTTGGAAAATACTCGGTTTTTCAAGGAAAATACACTTCCATTCTAAAATGGTCCATTTAAACCAATTTAATAAATCCTTATCGATTTATTTAAAATTTACGTTCCAAATCCGTAAATTTATTTTCACACTTAAAAATAAATCAGCGTTTATTTTTAAAACAAATTTCTCCTTTCCTTTCATAAATTCCACTTTGAATTTACATTTTCAAATCTTCACTTTTAATCCCAAAATCAAATTCCAAATTGATTTCTAAGTTTTATTTCAATAGAACAAAATATTGCAATTTATTTCTGAATTTACTTAAACACTGAATCAAATTTCAAATTGATCTAATTTTAATCCAAATACCAAATCATTTTACAAATCGATTTACACATTTATTCTCAACACCAAAAATCGAATTTCATTCAAACATCAAATAGATTTTATATCGATTTCCCAAAGATTTATTCTTTCAATACAAAATCAATTATCAGTTGGATTTCAACAAATTTATCGCCTTTACAATAATTTCCTTTATATTTTCCAAACCATTTAAAATTCCATTTCAAATAAATTTTCCAACTTTCGAATAATACTATTCAAAATCCATTTATAACAAAATTTTCCATATATTTTAAATAATTCGATAACATTTCAAAAATCAATTTTACACTTTTAAAAATTACTTCTTTTAAATTTATTCAATTCTTTCAAAAGAATTTACTTGAAATTTCTTACTTAAATTTAAAAAATCCAATTTCATTTATTTCTGGTATCCAACGATACCAAAAATACATTCGGCTAAATTTTTAGCCTTCAGCACATTCAATCACAGATATAATCATACACAGATTATAAATAATCAATCATACAACATATGAAATCAATTCAAATGTTTTGAGGAATCCTGTTGGATCCCTCCAACCTGTTTCCCTACATCCACAGATGTTAGCACAATACCAATTCCACTTCGAGGTGGAATATCGCGGTATATAGGATTTTATAAATATCATCCGCTTACTAACGGCGCAATAGGGTCTCATCCGCTATACAGTGCGGGAAATCAATCAATCCAATATATACATATGCCAATATGTATAAATTTCTATATATATAGATATATCCTACTATATCTAATAGCACATCCAAATAACAATCAATAACTGCAATTCAAATTTAAATCTGAGTGAGAAGATCTCACCTTAGCTTTTATTTTGTAGTCCTTTCCCATTCGACTTGTTTTCTCCATTTTAGACCTTGTATAACAATTATATAAATTTATTAACACTTGAATCAAACAATTTATTATCATTCACTTATTTAATTTAGCTTATAATTTAACTTAAATTCTTAAACTAAAAATTTCCGTAAACCAATTATTTTTAGTCCAAAAATTAAATAAGTTAATTGAAACAGTTTAACCATCACATCTATCATTTTCCCATTTAAATCTTTATATTTTCAAAACCTATAGTAACTTCTGTTACTTAAACATGTATATACATTATACAAATTCATATAAACTCTATAGCATTTAAAATCCTATATTTTTTCTCTTTCTTATTCACATCTATATTTTGTTTAAACCTTATAACAACAAAACTATTTTGAAATCACAAATTTAAACTCACTGTCAACATTATTTCTTCTTCTGTTAACTTATAAAATTTAAGTAAAAGTGTAAATCCTTAAATTGAAAACAATAAGCATAAATACCTTACTGCCTAGGCCTACACGAGTCCCCTACCATACACCACCATCGCGACCCACCCCTTCGCTGACACCACCACAAAGAAGATGCCAAAAACCCCACGGTCTCGTCGCGAATGACTTCGATTGCCACCAAACCCTAGTCGCATTCGAGCCTACTGCCACGCGGCCTTCCCCCACCAGCGCAACCTTCGCGACTTGCCTGTACGCGCCATTAGCTGCGATGTCACGCTTCCAGGCAATCGCGATTCACTTCACGACCTCGCGAAATCCCTGACGCCAATCGCCGCCTCGATTTTACCAACACCTGTCGTCGCTCATGACCTCAGTAGCCGCCGCCGATCACAAGAATAGCCCTTCACCTTTGATGACCTCGGCTAAGCTTCTCAAGCTTGAGCTTGATTTTACACTGCCGCGATTCGATTTTGTTTGACTGAAGAAAAGAGAAGGGCCGGCTTTGAAATTTGAACGAAAGGGAAGGAAGTGATTTCGTTTGCTTTCGATTTGAATTTCAATTCTCGATTTGAAAATGAATGAGAGCGGTTCTGCCATTAAATTGTTTTGAACGAAGACTTTTTCTATTATTTGTTATCTGCTTTCGAACTGAAGATAGTTGTGTGATATCAGATGGGGAGAGGACACGTATGGAATTGGAAAGGCGCGTGTTGAAATCGAAGACAGGTGTTAGATTAGGGTAAGCACTTGTATGTGATTAGGCAGAGAAAAAGTAAGTCGGTTGATGGAAAAGAAATATTTGACAGATGAAATGATAAACGATATTTAAATTAAAACGATTAATTATTTCTAGGCTTTTTTATACCGTACGCTCACATAACAGCTCCAAATATTACGAAAATTGAAATCCGATAATAATACAATATTACGGATCCAATGGAACTGGTTTCGTCGAATTCCGAGACTGTGCTCCGGAACGCTATTTTCAAATATTGATTTAAACGATATAATTCAAAACTGAACAAAACAGTTTCAAATTCAATTCTGAAAGCTCCAGTACCTTCAGAATTATCAATATAGATTTTCTAAGCCTTCTGATTATAATAAATCAGCTTAAAACTGAAAATTCAAATTTTAACCCAGATTCAGTAATTAATTTCAATAATTAATCGCCAAATTCACTTTGATATTCGAAATTTCAAATTAAACTATCATTCGAATATTTAAACTCATTTAAATATTCACTTTTTAAATATCAAAAATTCAGGGTCGTTACAATCTTCCATCCTTAAAAGAATTTCGTCTCGAAATTACAAGTTAGGAAAAATGGTCCTTAACTCGTCTACTATTTTTTTTCATAATCCAATAGTTTTATCAATTTCTCAAAACAAATCTTTCTACTAAAGATTCGTTATCATTTCAACTATCTTTCCAAGTTCAATTATAAGTTTCAAACAACATTGTTCACTTCAAATTTTAAATTTAAATTTAAATTCAAATTTTAAATTTTCAAAATTTTCTCAAAAATTTTCTAACACTCCAAATTTTCGGAAAATTTCGCCAGCGTCTCCTTTGCGCGGCTAGCTCGGTACGACTACAAAACGTCCCTACGGACTCTAAATCCCAATAGAAAACAAAATGACAAGTGGTAAAACCAGAAATTCAGTCAAATTTCATACCAAAATTCAAATACATACCTTTGCCGAGCAATTTCAACTTTCATCTTCAAAATCAAAATCCAATCTCAAATATCCTGTATATTTTATTTAACAACAATATCCAATTTAACTATATCCAACTACAGATTCCAAAAATCATTTCACACATTTTCTTACAGAAGTTTTCATATCTACTTCTATTCAAATAGTTTTCCCATTACCATATGAATTCAATTCATTTACACTTTGAATATTGAATTTTATCTGCCATTCCTTTCTTAAGTTCAAGATTTAAAAATTCAAATTTATCTCCAAATCATATTTACTTTGTCATTCCTTCAATTAGTTTCACTTACTAATTTTATTTCAATACTTCACTTTGTTTATCAAAAATCAAATTAAATTTCCAATATTCAGCTTAAATTCCATTTACCAACAGATTCAAAACAAAGTTCAACATTCAGTTTAAATTTTATTTACTTGCAATTCATAAGGTTTCAATACAACTTAAATCGCTTCCATCTAATTCACATTCAATTTTATTCAATTCAAATGATTAACAATTCACTTTCTTACATTCAATTCATTTCTAAGTGAATCTAACTCATATCTATTTCAATTGATACAAAAATCAATTTTTATTTGCTTTTATTAACTCATAGAATTTATACAATTTCGTTTTTTATCAAACGATAATTCTTTCTATTCAGATTTGTTAATATTCATGCAACTAAATGATTACTTAAGCTAACAATCATTTTCAATTTAACTTACATTCCATATTCACAAAACCATTCGATTTGTTCAAAACCATCGTACAAAACTCGACAACAACAATGCAAATATTTATATACACTTCTTGTATTTATTTTCACTTCATTACTGAAGTTATACATTTATCACTATTCAATTTCGCATTTCAACTCATTAATCAACTAATTTTTTATTTAAACCATTTCAAAGCTTCACTTAAATTTGAGTTACTGTCCAATATTTACTTAAGCTATTTTAATTCAAAACTCAAGTTCGTTTCCTTTTAAACAGTTTCCAATTTCAATTCTTGATTTGATTTTCATTTATCAAATCTATTCCATTCACTAATTTAATTCAATTAGTACATTCACTTATTCATTTTGAATTTCAAATTTCTATATTCAATTCATCGTGAATTCACTTAATTGATAACAAGGAAATTCAATTTATTTCTATTACTTGAATTTATATACAAATTCAAATTTTATCTTCAAATTTAGCTTACAACAAAGCTTTAATTTAACCAATTCATTTATTTACAAATGTAAACTCATTTGTTCATTCACAATTTCATTCCTTTTCAATTTGAATTTTATTCTAATCAAATTTCTAATATTTTATAAGTTATCAACTTATTTTACATTCCATTAATGAATTTTATTCTCAAATACTTTCGTGGAATTCTATTTCCAATTATAAATCTCATCACAATTTATATTTACAAATTCTATTTGTATATGAATTCATTTTCTCATCTTTCAATTCATATTTATAAATTTCATTCGTTAAATGAATTTATCTTCAGTCTTTGGTTATACATTTTATTTCTTATTCAATTTCAATATAACAATGATAATATTTCAATGTTATTACTTCCTAACAACCAAACATCCATATACTATGATAATTCATAGAAAATCATTTCTTTTCTATACAAAAATAGTTTTGGGCAAAATTATTTCATTTACCCTATTTTAAAAACAATACTGTGTCAGATTACCTTGTTTAAGAGTTTAGAAACCCCTATCGATTACAGTTAGCTAGACTGCACCGACCAGAATCTATAAACAATCAACCGATAAGTCAACACAATACAAAACAAAATTTATATTCACTAACAAATACGCGCTCATATCTATTATTACACTCAACTCATTCTAGAGTACTACTGACTCTATCTCTAATGAGTAACACCCAACGGAGCAGGGTTGTCGCTTAACCGGATGCTCTGATACAAATGTAACGACTTAGGCTTTTCAACCGTCGGCAGTGGTATACACTGGTAGGCTTTGCAACCATCCCAGCCCCACCGTGGCTTACACTGGTACCTCACATTTACTTTTACGGCCAGCCTCTCGACTGCATAACCAACCCATCCCACTCAGGGACATGTAGGGGTAAGAGTCTCCCGTTCGCCACCAAACCCCGAAGCAAGAACCCCCTATCATGCTGTAATATAGCAAATGCGATCCACCCCTTCGCTGACACCACCACAAAGAAGATGCCAGAAACCCCACGGTCTCGTCGCGAATGACTTCGATCGCCACCAAACCCTAGTCGCATTCGAGCCTACTGCCACGCGGCCTTCCCCCACCAGCCCGACCTTCGCGACTTGCCTGCACGCGTCGATAGCTGCGATGCCACGCTTCCAGGCAATCGCGATTCACTTCACGACCTCGCGAACTCCATGACGCCAATCGCCACCTCGATTTTACCAACACCTGTCGTCGCTCATGACCTCAGTAGCCGCCGCCGATCACAAGAATAGCCCTTCACCTTTGATGACCTCGGCTAAGCTTCTCAAGCTCGAGCTTGATTTTACACTACCGCGATTCGATTTTGTTTGACTGAAGAAAAGAGAAGGGCCGGCTTTGAAATTTGAACGAAAGGGAAGGAAGTGATTTCGTTTGCTTTCGATTTGAATTTCAATTCTCGATTTGAAAATGAATGAGAGCGGTTCTGCCATTAAATTGTTTTGAACGAAGACTTTTTCTTTTATTTGTTATCTGCTTTCGAACTGAAGATAGTTGCGTGATATCAGATGGGGAGAGGACACGTATGGAATTGGAAAGACGCGTGTTGAAATCGAAGACAGGTGTTAGATTAGGGTAAGCACTTGTACGTGATTAGGCAGAGAAAAAGTAAGTCGGTTGATGGAAAAGAAATCTTTGACAGATGAAATGATAAACGATATTTAAATTAAAACGATTAATTATTTCTAGGCGTTTTTATACCGTACGCTCACATAACAGCTCCAAATATTACGAAAATTGAAATCCGATAATAATACAATATTACAGATCCAATGGAACTGGTTTCGTCAAATTCCGAGACTGTGCTACGGAATGCTATTTTCAAATATCGATTTAAACGATATAATTCAAAACTGAACAAAACAGTTTCAAATTCAATTCTGAAAGCTCCAGTACCTTCAGAATTATCAATATAGATTTTCTAAGCCTTCTGATTATTTTAAATCAGCTTAAAACTGAAAATTCAAATTTTAACCCAGATTCAATAATTAATTTCTATAATTAATCGCCAAATTCACTTTGATATTCGAAATTTCAAATTACACTATCATTCGAATATTTAAACTCATTTAAATATTCACTTTTTAAATATCAAAAATTTAGGGTCGTTACAATGAAACACTCGGATACTTCATCTTGTGAACGTACACTGTAGTTCTCCATGGGGACTGAAAGTTGTATTTAGAAAATAACAGGCTACCATATCCCCATATTTGAACTCCGCCTAGTGCAGAAGCCGCTATTTTTTTTGTTCAGACTGCAATAACTTCTTCATACTAATTCAGAATCCGGGGAGACTTCGACCAATTAACTCCCACCTAAATTACGGACAATATGAAACACTCAGATACTTCATCTTGTGAACGCATACAGTAGTTCTCCATGGGGACTGACAGTTGTACTTAGAAAATAACAAGTTACCACATCCCCATATATGAACTCCGCCTAGTGCAGAAGCCGCTATTGTTTTTGTTCAGACTGCAGTAACTTCATCATAATAATTCCGAATTCGGTGAGACTTCGACCAATTAACTCCCACCTAAATTACGGACAATATGGAACACTCAGATACTTCATCTTGTGAACGCATACTGTAGTTCTCCGTGGGCACTAACAGTTGTACTTAGAAAATAACAGGATACCACATCCCCTTATTTGAACTACGCCTAGTACAAAAGCCGCTATTTTTTGTTCAGACTTCAATATTTTCTTCATACTAACTCGGAATCCTACGAGACTTCGACCGATTAACTCCCATCTAAATTACGGACAATATGAAACACTCGGATACTTCATCCTGTGAATGTACACTGTAGTTCTCCATGGGGACTGACAGTTGTACTTAGAAAATAACAGGCTACACTTCCCCATATTTGAACTCCGCCTAGTGCAGAAGCCGCTATTTTTTTGTTCAGACTGCAATAACTTCTTCATACTAATTCAGAATCCGGTGAGACTTCGACCAATTAACTCTCACCTAAATTACGGACAATATGGAACACTCGGATACTTCATCTTGTGAACGCATATTCTAGTTCGACATGGGAACTAGCAGTTGTACTTAGAAAATAACAGGATACCACATCCCCATATTTGAACTCTGCCTAGTGCAAAAGCCTCTATTTTTTTGTTCAGACTACAATAACTTCTTCATACTAATTCAGAATCCAGTGAGAGTTCGACCAATTAACTCCCATCTAAATTACGGACAATATGGAACACTCGGATACTTCATCTTGTGAACGCACACTGTAGTTCTCCATGAGCACAGACAGTTGTACTTAAAAATAACAGGATACGACATCCCCCTATTTGAACTCCGCCTAGGGCAGAAGCCGCTATTTTTTTTGTTCGGGCCGCAATACCTTCTTCATAATAATTCAGAATCCGGTGAGACTTCGACCAATTAATTCCACCTAAATTATGGACAATATGGAACACTTGGATACTTCATCTTGTGAACGTATACTGTAGTTCTCCATGGGAACTGACAGTTGTACTTAGAAAATAATAGGATACCACATCCCCTTATTTGAACTCCGCCTAGAACAGAAGCCGCAATTTTTTTTGTTCAGACTGCAATATTTTCTTCACACTAACTCGGAATCCGGCGAGGCTTTGACCGATTAACTCCCACCAAAATTACGGACAATATGAAACACTCGGATACTTCATCTTGTGAACGTACACTGTAGTTCTCCATGGGGACTGACATTTGTACTTAGAAAATAACAAGCTACCACATCCCCATATTTGAACTCCGCCTAGTGCAGAAGCCGCTATTTTTTTTGTTCAGACTGCAATAACTTCTTCGTACTAATTCAGAATCCGGTGAGACTTCGACCAATTAACTCCCACCTAAATTACGGACAATATGGAACACTCGGATACTTCATCTTGTGAACGCATACTGTAGTTCTCCATAGGCACATACAGTTGTACTTAAAAATAATTGGATACGGCATCCCCATATTTGAACTTCGCCTAGTGCAGAAGCCGCTATATTTTTTTGTTCAGACTGCAATAAATTCTTCATACTAATTCAGAATCTGGTGAGACTTCGACCAATTAACTCCCACCTAAATTATGGACAATATGGAACACTCGGATACTTCATCTTGTGAATGCATACTGTAGTTCTCCATGGGTACCGACAGTTTTACTTAGAAAATAACAGGATACCACATCCCCATATTTGAACTCCGCCAAGTACAGAAGCCGCTATTTTTTTTTGTTCAGACTGCAATATTCTCTTCATACTAACTCGGAATCCGGCGAGACTTCGACCGATTAACTCCCACCTAAATTACGGACAATATGGAACACTCTGATACTTCATCTTGTGAATGCATACCGTAGTTCTCCATGGTCAATGACCGTTGTACTTAGAAAATAACAGGATACCACATCCCTATATTTGAACTCCGCCTAGTGTAGAAGCCGCTATTTTTTTGTTCAGACTGCAATAACTTCTTCGTACTAATTCAGAATCCGATGAGACTTCGACCAATTAACTCCCACCTAAATTACGGACAATATGGAACACTCGGATACTTCATCTTGTGAACGCATTCTGTAGTTCTCCATGGGCACTAACAGTTGTACTTAGAAAATAACAGGATACCACATCCACTTATTTGAACTACGTCTAGTATAGAAGCCGCTATTTTTTTTGTTTAGACTGCAATATTTTCTTCATACTAACTCGGAATCCGGCGAGATTTCGATCGATTAACTCCCACCTAAATTACGGACAATATGAAACACTCGGATACTTCATCTTGTGAACGTACACTGTAGTTCTCCTTGGGAACTGACATTTGTACTTAGGAAATAACAAGCTACCACATCCCCATATTTGAACTCCGCCTAGTGCAGAAGCCGCTATTTTTTTTGTTCAGACTGCAATAACTTCTTCATACTAATTCAGAATCCGGTGAGTCTTCGACCAATTAACTTCCACCTAAATTACGGACAATATGGAACACTCGGATACTTCATCTTGTGAACGCATACTGTAGTTCTCCATGGGCACTTACAGTTGTACTTAAAAATAACTGGATACGGCATCCCCATATTTGAACTTCGCCTAGTGCAGAAGCCGCTATTTTTTTTGTTCAGACTGCAATAAATTCTTCATACTAATTCAGAATCCGGTGAGACTTCAACCAATTAACTCCCACCTAAATTATGGACAATATGGAACACTCGGATACTTCATCTTGTGAATGCATACTGTAGTTCTCCATGGATACTGACAGTTGTACTTAGAAAATAACAGAATACCACATCCCCATATTTGAACTCCGCCAAGTACAGAAGCCGCTTTTTTTTGTTCAGACTGCAATATTTTCTTCATACTAACTCGGAATCCGGAGAGACTTCGACCGATTAACTCCCACCTAAATTACGGACAATATGGAACACTATGATACTTCATCTTGTGAATGCATACCGTAGTTCTCCATGGTCAATGATCGTTGTACTTAGAAAATAATAGGATACCACATCCCCATATTTGAACTCCGCCTAGTGTAGAAGCCGCTATTTTTTTGTTCAGACTGCAATAACTTCGTCATACTAATTCAGATTTCAGTGAGACTTCGACCAATTAACTCCCACCTAAATTACGGACAATATGGAACACTCGGATACTTCGTCTTGTGAACGCATTCTGTAGTTCTCCATGGGCACTGACAGTTGTACTTAGAAAATAACAGGATACCACATCCACTTATTTAAACTCCGCCTAGTATAGAAGCCGCTATTTTTTTTGTTTAGACTGCAATATTTTATTCATACTAACTCGGAATCCGGCGAGATTTCGATTGATTAACTCCCATCTAAATTACGGACAATATGAAACACTCGGATACTTCATCTTGTGAACGTACACTGTAGTTCTCCATCGGGCCTGCAGTTGTAATTAGAAAATAACAGGCTACCACATCCCCATATTTGAACACAGCCTTGTGCAGAAGCCGCTATTTTTTTGTTCAGACTGCAATTACTTCTTCATACTAATTCATAATCCGGTGAGACTTCGACCAATTAACTGCCACCTAAATTACGGACAATATGGAACACTCGGATACCTTATCTTGTGAACGCAAACTGTAGTTCTCTATGGGCACTGACAGTTGTAATTAGAAAATAACAGGCTACCACATCCCCATATTTGAACTCCGCCTAGTGCAGAAGCCGATATTTTTTGTTCAGACTGCAATAACTTCTTTATACTAATTCAGAATCCGGTGAGACTTCGACCAATTAACTCCTACCTAAATTACGGACAATATGGAACACTCGATTACTTCATCTTGTGAACGCATACTGTAGTTCTCCATGGGCACTCACAGTTTTACTTAAAAATAACAGAATACGACATCCCCGTATTTGAACTCCGCCTAGTGCAAAAGCCGCTATTTTTTTATTCAGACTGCAATAACTTCTTCATACTAACTCGGAATCCGGCGAGACTTCGACCGATTAACTCCCACCTAAATTACGGACAATATGAAACACTCGGATACTTCATCTTGTTAACGTACACTGTAGTTCTCCATGGGGACTGACAGTTGTATTTAGAAAATAACAGGCTACCACATCCCCATATTTGAACTACGCCTAGTGCAGAAGCCGCTATTTTTTTTGTTCAGACTGCAATAACTTCTTCATACTAATTCAGAATCCGGTGAGTCTTCGACCAATTAACTCCCACCTAAATTACGGATAATATGGAACACTCGGATACGTCATCTTGTGAACGCATACTGTAGTTCTCCATGGGCACTTACAGTTGTACATAAAAATAACTGGATACGGCATCCCCATATTTGAACTTCGCCTAGTGCAGAAGCCGCTATTTTTTTTGTTCAGACTGCAATAACTTCTTCATACTAACTCGGAATCCGGTGAGACTTCGATCAATTAACTCACACCTAAATTACGGACAATATGGAACACTCGGATACTTCATCTTGTGAATGCATACTGAAGTTCTCCATGGGCCCTGACAGTTGTACTTAAAAATAACAGGATACGACATCCCCATATTTGAACTCCGCCTAGTGCAGAAGGCGCTATTTTTTTGTTCAGTCTGCAACAACTTCTTCATACTAACTCGGAATCCGGCGAGACTTCGACCGATTAACTCCCATCTAAACTACAAACAATATGAAATACTCGGATACTTCATCTTGTGAACGTACACTGTTGTTCTCCATTGGGACTGACAGTTGTACTTTGAAAATAACTAGATACCACATCCCCATATTTGAACTCCGCCTAGTGCAGAAACCGCTATTTTTTTGTTCAGACTGCAATAACTTCTTCATACTATTTCAGAATCCGGTGAGAATTCGACCGATTAACTCCCACCTAAATTACGAACAATATGAAACACTCGGATACTTCATCTTGTGAACGTACACTGTAGTTCTCCATGGAGACTTACAGTTGTACTTAGAAAATGACATGCTACCACATCCCCATATTTGAACTCCGCCTAGTGCAGAAGCCGCTATTTTTTTGTTCAGACTATAATAAATTTTTCATACTAATTCAGAATCCGGTGAGACTTCGACCAATTAACTCCCACCGAAATTACGGACAATATGGAACATTCGGATACTTCATCTTGTGAACGCATATTGTAGTTCTCCATGGGCACTGACAGTTGTACTTAGAAAATAACAGCATACCACATCCCCATATTTGAACTCCGCCTAGTGTAGAAGCCGCTATTTTTTTGTTCGGACTGCAATAACTTCTTCATACTAATTCAGTATCCGGTGAGACTTCGACCAATTAACTCCCACCTAAATTACGGACAATATGGAACACTCAGATACTTCATCTTGTGAACGCATACTGTAATTCTCTATGGGCACTGACAGTTGTACTTTGAAAATAACAGGATACCACATCCCCATATTTGAACTCCGCCTAGTGCAGAAGGCGCTATTTTTTTTGTTCAGACCGCAACAACTTCTTCATACTAACTTGGAATCCAGCGAGACTTCGATCGATTAACTCCCACCTAAATTACGGACAATATGAAACACTCGGATACTTCATCTTGTGAACGTACACTGTTGTTTTCCATTGGGACTGACAGTTCTACTTTGAAAATAACAGGTTACCACATCCCCATATTTGAACTCCGCCTAGTGCAGAAGCCGCTATTTATTTTCTAGACTACAATAACATATTCATACTAATTCAGAATCCGGTGAGACTCCGACCGATCAACTTCCACCTAAATTACGGACAATATGGAACACACGGAAACTTCATCTTGTGAACGCTTACTGTAGTTCTCCATGGGCACTGACAGTTGTACTTAAAAATTACATGATACGACATCCCCATATTTGAACTCCGCATAGTGCAGAAGCCGCTATTTTTTTTGTGCAGACTGCAATAACTTGTTCATACTAATCCCGAATTCGGTGAGACTTCGATCGATTAACTCCCACGTAAATTATGGACAATATGAAACACTCGAATACTTCATCTTGTGAACGTACACTGTAGTTCTCCATGGAGACTGATAGTTGTACTTTGAAAATAACGGGCTACCACATCCCTATATTTGAACTCCGCCTAGTGCAGAAGCCGCTACTTTTTTGTTCAGACTGCAATAACTTCTTCATACTAATTCAGAATCCGGCGAGACTTCGACCATTAACTCCCACCTAAATTACGGACAATATGGAACACTCGGATACTTCATCTTGTGAAAGCGTAATGTAGTTCTCCATAGACACTGACAGTTGTACTTAAAAATAACAGGATACGACATCCCCATATTTGAACTCCGCATAGTGCAGAAGCCGCTATTTTTTTTGTGCAGACTGCAATAACTTCTTCATACTAATTCCGAATCCGGTGAGACTTCGACCGATTAACTCCCACCTAAATTACGGACAATATGAAACACTCGGATACTTCATCTTGTGAACGTACATAGTAGTTCTCCATGGGGACTGACAGCTGTACTAAAAAATAATAGGCTACCACATCCCCATATTTGAACTTCGTCTAGTACAGAAGCCGCTATTTTTTTTGTTCAGACTGCAATAACTTCTTCATAATAATTCAGAATTTGGTGAGACTTTGACAAATTAACTCCCACCTAAATTACGGACAATATGGAACACTTGGATACTTCATCTTTTGAACGCATACTGTAGTTCTTCATGGGCACCGACAGTTAGAAAATAACAGGATACCACATCCCCTTATTTGAACTCCGCCTAGTACAGAAGCCGCTATTTTTTTGTTCAGACTACAATATTTTCTTCATACTAACTCAAAATCCTGCGAGACTTCGACCGATTAACACCCACCTAAATTACGGATAATATGAAACACTCGGATACTTCATCCTGTGAACGTATACTGTACTTCTCCATGGGGACTGACAGTTGTACTTTGAAAATAACAGGCTACCACATCCTCATATTTGAACTCCGCCTAGTGTAGAAGCCGCTATTTTTTTGTTCAGACTGTAATAACTTCTTCATACTAATTCAGAATCCGGTGAGACTTCGACCAATTAACTTCCACCTAAATTACGGACAATATGGAACACTGGGATACTTCATCTTGTGAACGCATACTGTAGTTCTCCATGGGCACTGACAGTTGTACTTAGAAAATAACAAGATACCACATCCCCATATTTGAACTCCGCCTAATGTAGAAGCCGCTATTTTATTGTTCAGACTGCAATAATTTCTTCATACTAATTGTAACGATCTGAGAATTTTCAGCGATTTTATAACGTAAATAATGAAAATTTCTTGAAATATAAATGATAAAAATTTGAAACGAAAATTTGATATTTGGAATGCGTCTATTTTATTTGAGTGATGTGTAAAATTTCATTTGAAACGTATTAAAGTAAATTTATTTGCGAAATTTAGATTTTAAATTTTATCCGTTAAATTGATGAAATTTAGATATTGTGTGAAACTGAATATTTTTATATAATAAAAATGTAATTCATTTTCTGAGAAAGGCGTCGGAATTCGTTTTGGCAAATTTGGACTTCTCCAGCTCCGTTTATCTTATTTTCTGCATTTTAGCAGCATTTTCGGTAGCGGAAAAATTCGAGTTTTTAAGATTTGATCGGATCGCAAATATCTATGTACCATTCTATCCGCCTCGTCATGCTGATTTCCGCAGTATATTTATTCATGCACTTTGAGATCCAGTACGCATCGGAAACGAGAAACGGTGCGTTGTATCGGTACCGGAAATCTTGATATTTTTCTACCCTTTCATTTTTCTCTGATGTGAACTGCGCAGCCGAAGTGAAACGCGCAGCCAAAGTAATAAATGAATTGCAATTATAACTTTTCACCTCAATAGCAGAGAACTTGACCGGTGATATTATTTTTATTCCTTTTCTATTATATATCCTCTTTGTTTTCTTCACATTGCTTTTACTCTCATTGCTCTGTGCTCGTTCGAAAAGGTATGCTCAAATCCTTTCTTTCCTTCACCTCTGAAATTTTGTTTTCCCTTCAGAAGAATAAAATAAAATAAGTGTTGCCGTGCCTTTCCCCTACTCTGCCCGAAGCCACCCCGAAGTCACCCCGAAGCCAGAACGAGACCACCCAGCTCCTCTCCGTGTCATCAATCCACAACCAACTCACCCTAGCCCTCCGCCTGGACCACCGCCTCACCCCATGCCTCTATGCAGTCGACCCGAGGCTTCACCACGCCACTCTCCCCACCAGCATCCAACCCACCGCCGCCTACACCTCCGCGTAAGCCTACCTGCTTCGGCCTGTCATATGTTGAATCCAAACCGATGCCACCCCAGTGCAAAACCCCATGAAACCCGAGCAAAAACTTCCCTCTAACCCAACGTACCATACCCTCAACCAAGGCTTCTCCTCCCTCCAGACCGAAAGCAAACCCCACCCATTTCTAGTTTGTACCATTCTACCTCCTGCGTCTATGTATTGGTGAAAATTGCAGTGATATATGTTATACCAGATAATATATATCTAGTTCTGTCATTTGCTTGGTGACAATATCCTCTCTGTTGCTAGTATGGGCCGAGTGTGTCTTATCTCATATTTATATTGCATATATATATATTATTCCTCTTATATATATATATGTTGCAACCCCTGACATCTGCTTAGTGCCTGTCATGTTCGTTGTTCTTGCCTAGTAGGAATGTGGCAGCCATCTTTTTGTCGAGATGTCCTAGTGGTTAAGGAAAAATATGTATTAATACATATATATGTGTCGTGCATTTGTTAAAAATTCTTAGTGTATGTTGGTTTACCGAAGGCTTGGGTCCTGTCATGAATATATACTTGGTTGCATATATGCGTTCCTAAAAAAAAAAAAGGAAAAAAATAAAATGTTGTACGTGTGTTGTTTTATGTTGCTGCGTAGAAGATTTTGGTCCAACTGCCTAGTGCGCATGTATTAGAGATGTTAATTCCCTTTGTCCTTACTTTCATCAAAATATATATATTGCATTGTGTTTTAAAGTCAAGGCTGATTTGTATATTAGCATAGGGTGTCCTTCTGTTTACTTTTGTCAGAGCTTGCTTCCTTGTCATGGTTAGCTATGTGTAAAGTAACCATTCGTACCGCATATATATATATATATATATGCATATTCCCTTATGGATTTGAAACTCTATGCTACTTATATATATAACAGGGAGCAGGAGACATGTGTAGTAACCCAGACTTTTGGATGGTGTATATATATACACTTTATATATATATATATATATATATATATCAGTTGCACTTCTGAAATAGTGGCATACACCACTTTTGAATTTGATAGGGAATTTTTTTTTATGTTCCTTATAATTGTCTTTCGACCGTGTATTTGTATACAAGAATATTTGTATCGGAATATATACGGGTATATCTATACATATGTATATATTTGTTTTCCATCGATTTATCGTGCTAAATCTACTTTCGTATTTGTCGCAGCTAATTGATTGTCGTTCCTGCTTTCGTGCCGGTATCCGTTCCATCGTTTTCTAGCCTCTAAAGGTGAGCAACCACTCACGATTAACAATCTTATGCTTATTAAATTGATTTCGTAGGAAACGACAATTTAAACGTACTGAAAAAAAAAACTGAATTGTTAGTTATTAACTGTTAAATATGATAAGCTATTTTCTTCTGAGATCAGCACTGTTATATGTTAATTTATTTCGCCAAGTAATTGTTATGTTATGTTATGCTATTTATTGTTCTCACTCTGCAAGTTCCCTTAGTTTAGAAATCACTATGGGTTGAAATGATACATACCCGAACGGACTTTAGAATAGGAGAACTTCGTTATGGGTTGAAATGATAAACCCAAACGATTTTCAGTAAATTATTGAAATCTTGGGATTGCGGGTTTAGAAATATAAACCCGTAAAATTTTTAAATCATTACGGATTAAAATAACAAATATCCGTACCACTTGACCATAGGATAGAAAATTTTATACGGACAAAATTGGTCTATTTTGAGGAAATATGATTTCCAAATATTTGAAAGGATAAATAATGAGCTTGAGTTTGAAATGTAATAAGTATTCTATTTATTATTTAAATTTAAAATTTTAAAGGTATATATATTGAAGATACAAAGGATGAGTTTTAAATTAAAGGTAGTTGTAAAATAATTTACTAATACTTTCATATATATATAATAAAAATTTAATTTGAAAGGAGTCATTTAAAATTTTATTTAAATTAGATTTTTATAACTTTAAATAAATAAAGGTTTGGAAAGATACACTGGAATTTTATAGGTAATTTAAACAAGTTGATAATTGAATTTAATGGAAGATTCATTTAGGACTAAATGATTTTGAAGTGATTTGATATTGTTTCAGAAAAGGCGAATGGATACTTTCAGAAAAAAAAATTTATATAATTAAATGTGGATATTCGTTTTGACTTAAATTCATATATTTTGATTTAAATATTTATAAAGAAATTTATAAATGACCACGGTGTGAAATAAGCGTTTGGTTGTTAAAGAGACCGGGATCGGATATTGTCATACTCTCAGCCAATACCGAAAACCACTTTAACAACTGTGTACGTGGTGGAGATTCCAGAACGAAGTAGGATGGTTTGGCGAACGACTCTGTATGGTATTTACGTAGCCCTGACTCCCGTGAGTCAGCTTGATGTGGCTAAAACAGGAGCCACGCCGGGCCAAGTGAGGTCATTCCTCCTATCGGACACATTTCTTCGAAACCTTATCTATTGCTTTTGTGATTCGATTTGGTGTGCACACCTTTGATTTGGGAGTGTGTCTCGAGGTGGGCGGTAGTAGCTGCTATGCGTCACCACCAGTCCGGATCCGCAAACGGTATATCTACCCTGGCATTGCCTCGCGTGCCTTGTCACATGTCTTATCGCGCCTTCTACGATTTTGGTTTGTACCATACCTATGGAGTGCCCTTTGATAGCCCTCCAGTTTACGGAGGAATTACGGTACTGTATAGACTATGGGAATATATTAAAAAATGTGTTATGGGGGATATGGGTAACGCCTTAACGCTATTTTGGTATTTTAATTTACTATAGACATTATATATGTAGCGTATTGTACTATGTATGTAGATAGTTTATCGGATCCTTAAAGGATGAGGTCCCAACATCCCTTTAAGTTATATTGCATTTACTTGACATTTCACTTGAACTTGATTTATCTGCATAAGAATGTTAATCCTGATTCGAGTGTTTTGTTTTGCTTTACGCTCGAGTCAGCTTGAGTGTCATAGTATGAGATTCATCCTTTGGAGCTGGAGTCAGTTGGAAGATCTAGCTTTTCTATTTTTCAGTTTCCAGTTTATTCCTGTTATTCCAGTTGTATGTTCAGTCGTGTCATTTGCTTTGTACTTGAGACTTCTGTGTACTGGGATTTCTGATGTATTCTGCTTTTGACTATGTTATTTCTGTAGTAGATTCATGAACTACTATTTATTCTTTCACTTCTCTGTTGTAAACTCTGTGTCTGTGATTCTGTGATTGATTTATTTACTGTATGTGCTAAATATGCCAAATAAATATATTAACAATCTGTTATTTGGAGCAATTCAAGTTGACATTGTCAATTTGGATGGTTCGAAATGGCGGGTCGTTACAGTTGGTATCAGAGCTCTGGTTTTGGCAAACTTAGCATATGGAGTGAAACTCATTAGAGATAGGATAGTGATACCCTAGAATGAGTTAGTTTAATTTCAGAATCATACTCGTTCGTGTTTGAAATCCTATGATTAGAACTCTCTTTAATTAGGATTTATTTTGAATTTTAAAATTTTATCCTTGTTCTGAAATCAAAATTCTTGTTTTTCAGATGAGTAACCGTAGGAATGTCCGGGGAAGGGGACGTGGAAATGCTCCTATACCGCCAGTTGTCCCTGTCGCACCTGTTGTTGCTCCGGTTGTTGCGCCAGTTCAGCCTGTTAGATTCACTCAGATTTGTAAGGAGTACTCTCAGTTGGGAGGCACTAAGTTCACTGGAGCCGAGAGCATTATTGAGGCCCAGCAATGGCTGAAAAGTCTTGAGAGGATTTTTACGGGATTGGAAATCACCGATGCTCAGATGCGTCATCTTGCTACTTGGCAATTGCAGGAGTCTGCCCAAGACTGGTGGGAATCCGTTACCGCTCAGACTGTTGAGGCTAATATCACTTGGCAGCAGTTCAGGTGAGATCCTTAGTTGTCTTTCCTAGTTTTCTATCAAAAATCTATTCCTTTGAAATTTTATCTCCTTTATCTCCGTCTTATTATGGATTCCTTCTTCTCAGGGATGCTTTTGTAGCCAAGTGGATTCCCGAAGCGGGGAAATCCCAGTTATATAGGGCATTCATGGATCTCGAGCAGGGAGACATGACTTTCGCTGAGTATGAGAGGAAGTTCAATGAGCTTTCCAAGTTTGGTCCCAGTTTGATTGATACTCAGCTCAAGAAAAATGAGAAGTTCATTCATGGTGCTCGTCCAGAGTACTATGACCGCTTGATTAGTCATGTTCATGGCACTTTCACTTCTCTGATGGATATGGCCACCAGATTTGAGAACCCTACTTCCAAGGGTAGGCAGGCCGTTTTAGCATCTCAGGGTACTTCAAGTGGTCCAAAGAAGCGGAAACCCAACTTCCAGCAGCAGAAGAAAAATTGGCAGAATTCTCATGGTATTGGATCTGTTCCCCAGAGGCGATCTCTTGATCTTTCTTCTATCACTTGTTTCAAGTGCGATAAGAAGGGTCACTATGCTAACAGCTGTCCATCTCCTGCCAGTGCCGCTATTCCTCCACCTCAGGCTACCAGAAACAATCTCTGCCATGTTTGTTTGCAACCTGGACATTTCAAGAATGATTGTCCTTTGTATCAAAAGGGCAAGACATCTGGAGTCTTTGCCATGACATCTTCCGCCCCTCCGCCACCTGCCAAGGATAACCAAGGTACTCTTCAGAGCTCATTTTCTTTGCATGGTTTTCCTGTTCGAGTCTTATTTGACAGTGGTGCATCCCATAGTTTTATATCTGTTGATCTCTGTAATAAATTCGAGCATATATTGCAACCTCAATTGGCGACTTCATCATTATGTGTGATTAATCCCATTGGCGGTCCCGCCAATCTAAGTATGATTTGTAAAGGAGTAAAACTCCTTTATAAGAAGCGTCGATTCACCGGTGACTTCTATGTTTTGGGTTTTGATGCATTCGATATTCTACTTGGAGGCGATTGGTTAAAGCGTTATGATGCTGTCATTTCTTGTAAATCCCGAACTGTCTCCTTAGTCAGTGAATTGGGTGAACCTTTGGTTATCGAGTGTCGAATGCCTCAGGATGTTGCAGGCAGCTTTATCTTTTCTCTTGATGCCCAGCCTAGTGATCTGGACTCCACCCCTATTGTTAAGAACTTTCCTGATGTATTTGGTGAAGTCGGTTCTCTTCCTCCTAAGCGGGAAATTGAATTCCGCATTGATCTTATTCCGAATGCTCGACCTGTTGTTCTCCCTCCCAGACGGATGGCACCTAAGGAGAAAGTTGAGTTGAAGAAGCAGATTGTGGATTTGTTCTCTAAGGGTCTGATTAGGCAAAGTTTTTCTGAATGGGGAGCTGCTGTGGTCTTTGTCCCCAAATCTGATGGTTCTTTGAGAATGTGTGTTGATTATAGAGAGCTGAACAAGCTTACTCTCAAGAACCGATATCCGATGCATCGCATCAATGATATGTTCGATCAGCTCTACGGAGCTAAAGTATTCTCTCAACTTGATCTGGCCACCGGTTTCCACCAGCTTCGTATTGCTGAGGAAAGCATTCCCAAGACTGCTTTCCGGACCGAGAATGGCTTCTATGAATGGTTAGTCATGCCTTTTGGATTGACCAATGCTCCTGCCTACTTTGTCGACCATATGAATCGCGTTTTCCGCGATGTTCTTAACAAGTTTGTTCTAGTTTTCATGGATGATATTCTTGTCTTTTCCAAGTCTAAGAAGGAGCATGAATCGCACTTGAGCTATGTCCTTCATACTCTTGGGAAACACCAGTTGAAAGCAAAATTTTCTAAATGCCATTTTTGGAGAGATGAAGTCCGATTTCTTGGGCACATTGTTTCAGAGAATGGAGTCTCGGTTGACCCGGTTAAGGTTGCCGCGATTAATGTAAGTCTATCCACCTTTCTCTTTTGAATTCATTCATCTTATCTATCCTTAAACTTATCCCCTTATCTATTTCCAGGATTGGGAGACACCTAAGACTCCGACTGATATTCGTAGCTTTCTAGGCCTTGCCGGTTATTATCGGAGGTTTATAGAGAACTTTGCCCGTATAGCTGCACCTCTCACCGCTTTGACTCGGAAAAATGCGAAGTTTAGTTGGAATGAGAAGTGTGAAACCGCATTTAATGGGTTGAAGCAAAAGCTTACATCTGCACCTGTTCTCACCGTTTTGAATGGGGAGGAAGGGTTATCGGTTTATACCGATGCTAGTAAGGAAGGATTGGGTGCTGTGTTGATGCAAGATGGGAAGGTCATAGCTTATGCTAGTCGTCAGTTGAAGCCCCACGAAGTTAACTATGCCACCCATGATTTAGAGTTACTTGCTGTTGTGTTTGCTTTGAAGTTGTGGAGACACCACCTTCTGGGAACCAAGTTCGAGCTTTTCACCGATCACCAGTCTCTTAAGCATATCTTCAACCAAAAGGATTTAAACCAGAGGCAAGTTCGATGGCTAGAGTCTTAGCATCCTATGATCTTGACATCAACTACACCCCTGGGAAAGCCAATGTTGTGGCCGACGCTTTGAGCCGGAAGAAAGCCTTGATGTATCAGATTGTTGTCACCCCATCTCTTTTGGATCGGATTGTAGCTAAGCAGGATGAGGATGCAATGCTTAAGCTTATGAAGGAGAATATTCAGAGTAGGGAGGGTAATAATCAGAATTAGTTAGGAGCACAAATTGATCAGAATGAAGTTTTGAGGATTAATGGCCGCATTTGTGTTCCGAATGTTGACGGTTTGAGGCAAGAAGTTCTTAGAGAGAATCACCAGTCCAGGCTCTCCATCCATCCAGGTATTGCAAAGATGTTTCAGGATATGAGAAGCTGTATTGGTGGAATGGTATGAAGCGGGATATTTCTATCTTTGTTAGTAGATGTGCCACTTGTCAGCAGGTTAAGGCTGATCACCAGAAGACCGCTAGATTGCTGCAACCCCTTGAGATTCCCATTTGGAAGTGGGATCAAGTTTCTATGGATTTTATCGATGGTTTACCAAGAACTAGACGGGGTAACGAGAGCATTTGGGTAGTTGTCGATCGATTGACCAAGTCCGCTCATTTCATTCCGGTCAAGTCAAATCGAACTGCTTCGAGTTTGGCTGAGATCTATATGAAGGAGATTGTCCGCCTCCATGGTGTTCCTTCTAGCATTGTTTGTGATCGTGACCCCATCTTTACCAGCAAATTTTGGAAAGCTTTTCAGGAAGCTTTGGGTACTCGATTGAACCTTAGTACGGCATATCATCCTCAGACAGATGGTCAGACGGAAAGGGTGAATCAGATTTTAGAAGATCTTCTTCGTGCCTGTGTTCTTGACTATGGAGGATCTTGGGAAGATCATCTCCATCTCCTTGAATTCACCTATAATAACAGTTATCAGGTATAACTCTATCTTTAAATTTGAACCATCTTAAGCTTAATCCATTATTTAATCCTAATCCTTTTAAATCAGGCAAGTATCGAGATGTCTCCATTTGCCACTCTTACGGACGATCCTGCAAATCTCCATCTTGCTGGATTGAGTCCGGTGATCGCTTAGTGCTTGGACCTGATATGATTCTGGAAGCATCTGAGAAGGTTGAGGAGATTAGGAGGAAGATGAGAATCGCTCAAGATAGGCAGAAGAAATATGCAGATAGGCGTAGAAGGGATTTGGAATTTTCAGTAGGTGATCAGGTCTTTCTTAAGATCTCGCCGCTGAAGAATGTGGTTCGATTCCGAAGGAGGGGGAAGCTTGCTCCCAGATTTATTGGTCCTTTCCGCATTCTGGAAAGAGTTGGTCCTTTAGCTTATAAAGTTGAATTGCCGGACAAACTAGCGGGTGTGCACAATGTGTTTCACGTTTCCCACCTTCGTAGATACCTCCATGATCCATCTTTGATCGTTCAGCCTGCCTTATTAGAGAATTTGGACGTTGAGCCAAATCTCACCATCGAGAGGAAGCCACTTCGTATTATTGATAGAGGTACAAAGCAACTTCGAAGGAAATCTGTCAGTTTAGTTAAAGTACAGTGGAGTACGGATGATCGGGATTGCACCTGGGAAACCGAGGAATCCATACGTGCTTCAAATCCAGGATTGTTTGACTCAGGTACTATTCGTTGCCTTCCTTTGTCTTTTCGGATATTTCTATTTTCTTATTCCGTTCCTTTTCGAGGACGAAAAGTTTTGAGTGGGGGAGAGTGTAACGATCTGAGAATTTTCAGCGATTTTATAACGTAAATAACGAAAATTTCTTGAAATATAAATGATAAAAATTTGAAACGAAAATTTGATATTTGGAATGCGTCTATTTTATTTGAGTGATGTGTAAAATTTCATTTGAAACGTATTAAAGTAAATTTATTTGCGAAATTTAGATTTTAAATTTTATCCGTTAAATTGATGAAATTTAGATATTGTGTGAAACTGAATATTTTTATATAATAAAAATGTAATTCATTTTCTGAGAAAGGCGTCGAAATTCGTTTTGGCAAATTTGGACTTCTCCAGCTCCGTTTATCTTATTTTCTGCATTTTAGCAGCATTTTCGGTAGCGGAAAAATTCGAGTTTTTAAGATTTGATCGGATCGCAGATATCTGTGTACCATTCTATCCGCCTCGTCATGCTGATTTCCGCAATATATTTATTCATGCACTTTGAGATCCAGTACGCATCGGAAACGAGAAACGGTGCGTTGTATCGGTACCGGAAATCTTGATATTTTTCTACCCTTTCATTTTTCTCTGATGTGAACTGCGCAGCCGAAGTGAAACGCGCAGCCAAAGTAATAAATGAATTGCAATTATAACTTTTCACCTCAATAGCAGAGAACTTGACCGGTGATATTATTTTTATTCCTTTTCTATTATATATCCTCTTTGTTTTCTTCACTTTGCTTTTACTCTCATTGCTCTGTGCTCGTTCGAAAAGGTATGCTCAAATCCTTTCTTTCCTTCACCTCTGAAATTTTGTTTTCCCTTCAGAAGAATAAAATAAAATAAGTGTTGTCGTGCCTTTCCCCTACTCTGCCCGAAGCCACCCCGAAGTCACCCCGAAGCCAGAACGAGACCACCCAGCTCCTCTCTGTGTCATCAATCCACAACCAACTCACCCCAGCCCTCCGCCTGGACCACCGCCTCACCCCATGCCTCTATGCAGTCGACCCGAGGCTTCACCACGCCACTCTCCCCACCAGCATCCAACCCACTGCCGCCTACACCTCCGCGTAAGCCTACCTGCTTCGGCCTGTCATATGTTGAATCCAAACCGATGCCACCCCCGTGCAAAACCCCATGAAACCCGAGCAAAAACTTCCCTCTAACCCAACGTACCATACCCTCAACCAAGGCTTCTCCTCCCTCCAGACCGAAAGCAAACCCCACCCATTTCTAGTTTGTACCATTCTACCTCCTGCGTCTATGTATTGGTGAAAATTGCAGTGATATATGTTATACCAGATAATATATATCTAGTTCTGTCATTTGCTTGGTGACAATATCCTCTCTGTTGCTAGTATGGGCCGAGTGTGTCTTATCTCATATTTATATTGCATATATATATATTATTCCTCTTATATATATATGTTGCAACCCCTGACATCTGCTTAGTGCCTGTCATGTTCGTTGTTCTTGCCTAGTAGGAATGTGGCAGCCATCTTTTTGTCGAGATGTCCTAGTGGTTAAGGAAAAAAATGTATTAATACATATATATATGTGTCGTGCATTTGTTAAAAATTCTTAGTGTATGTTGGTATACCGAAGGCTTGGGTCCTGTCATGAATATATACTTGGTTGCATATATGCGTTCCTAAAAAAAAAAAAGAAAGGAAAAAAATAAAATGTTGTACGTGTGTTGTTTTATGTTGCTGCGTAGAAGATTTTGGTCCAACTGCCTAGTGCGCATGTATTAGAGATGTTAATTCCCTTTGTCCTTACTTTCATCAAAATATATATATTGCATTGTGTTTTAAAGTCAAGGCTGATTTGTATATTAGCATAGGGTGTCCTTCTGTTTACTTTTGTCAGAGCTTGCTTCCTTGTCATGGTTAGCTATGTGTAAAGTAACCATTCGTACCGCATATATATATATATATATATATATATGCATATTCCCTTATGGATTTGAAACTCTATGCTACTTATATATATAACAGGGAGCAGGAGACATGTGTAGTAACCCAGACTTTTGGATGGTGTATATATATACACTTTATATATATATATCAGTTGCACTTCTGAAATAGTGGCATACGCCACTTTTGAATTTGATAGGGAAATTTTTTTTTATGTTCCTTATAATTGTCTATCGACCGTGTATTTGTATACAAGAATATTTGTATCGGAATATATACGGGTATATCTATACATATGTATATATTTGTTTTCCATCGATTTATCGTGCTAAATCTACTTTCGTATTTGTCGCAGCTAATTGATTGTCGTTCCTGCTTTCGTGCCGGTATCCGTTCCATCGTTTTCTAGCCTCTAAAGGTGAGCAACCACTCACGATTAACAATCTTATGCTTATTAAATTGATTTCGTAGGAAACGACAATTTAAACGTACTGAAAAAAAAACTGAATTTCTAGTTATTAACTGTTAAATATGATAAGCTATTTTCTTCTGAGATCAGCACTGTTATATGTTAATTTATTTCGCCAAGTAATTGTTATGTTATGTTATGCTATTTATTGTTCTCACTCTCCAAGTTCCCTTAGTTTAGAAATCACTATGGGTTGAAATGATACATACCCGAACGGACTTTAGAATAGGAGAACTTCGTTATGGGTTGAAATGATAAACCCAAACGATTTTCAGTAAATTATTGAAATCTTGGGATTGCGGGTTTAGAAATATAAACCCGTAAAATTTTTAAATCATTACGGATTAAAATAACAAATATCCGTACCACTTGACCATAGGATAGAAAATTTTATACGGACACCATTGGTCTACTTTGAGGAAATATGATTTCCAAATATTTGAAAGGATAAATAATGAGCTTGAGTTTGAAATGTAATAAGTATTCTATTTATTATTTAAATTTAAAATTTTAAAGGTATATATATTGAAGATACAAAGGATGAGTTTTAAATTAAAGGTAGTTGTAAAATAATTTACTAATACTTTCATATATATATAATAAAAATTTAATTTGAAAGGAGTCATTTAAAATTTTATTTAAATTAGATTTTTATAACTTTAAATAAATAAAGGTTTGGAAAGATACACTGGAATTTTATAGGTAATTTAAACAAGTTGATAATTGAATTTAATGGAAGATTCATTTAGGACTAAATGATTTTGAAGTGATTTGATATTGTTTCAGAAAAGGCGAATGGATACTTTCAGGAAAAAAAATTTATATAATTAAATGTGGATATTCGTTTTGACTTAAATTCGTATATTTTGATTTAAATATTTATAAAGAAATTTATAAATGACCACGGTGTGAAATAAGCGTTTGGTTGTTAAAGAGACCGGGATCGGATATTGTCATACTCTCTGCCAATACCGAAAACCACTTTAACAACTGTGTACGTGGTGGAGATTCCAGAACGAAGTAGGATGGTTTGGCGAACGACTCTGTATAGTATTTACGTAGCCCTGACTCCCGTGAGTCAGCTTGATGTGGCTAAAACAGGAGCCACGCCGGGCCAAGTGAGGTCATTCCTCCTATCGGACACATTTCTTCGAAACCTTATCTATTGCTTTTGTGATTCGATTTGGTGTGCACACCTTTGATTTGGGAGTGTGTCTCGAGGTGGGCGGTAGTAGCTGCTATGCGTCACCACCAGTCCGGATCCGCAAACGGTATATCTACCCTGGCATTGCCTCGCGTGCCTTGTCACATGTCTTATCGCGCCTTCTACGATTTTGGTTTGTACCATACCTATGGAGTGCCCTCTGATAGCCCTCCAGTTTACGGAGGAATTACGGTACTGTATAGACTATGGGAATATATTAAAAAATGTGTTAAGGGGGATATGGGTAACGCCTTAATGCTATTTTGGTATTTTAATTTACTATAGACATTATATATGTAGCGTATTGTACTATGTATGTAGATAGTTTATCGGATCCTTAAAGGATGAGGTCCCAACATCCCTTTAAGTTATATTGCATTTACTTGACATTTCACTTGAACTTGATTTATCTGCATAAGAATGTTAATCCTGATTCGAGTGTTTTGTTTTGCTTTACGCTCGAGTCAGCTTGAGTGTCACAGTATGAGATTCATCCTTTGGAGCTGGAGTCAGTTGGAAGATCTAGCTTTTCTATTTTTCAGTTTCCAGTTTATTCCTGTTATTCCAGTTGTATGTTCAGTCGTGTCATTTGCTTTGTACTTGAGACTTCTGTGTACTGGGATTTCTGATGTATTCTGCTTTTGACTATGTTATTTCTGTAGTAGATTCATGAACTACTATTTATTCTTTCACTGCTCTGTTGTAAACTCTGTGTCTGTGATTCTGTGATTGATTTATTTACTGTATGTGCAAAATATGCCAAATAAATATATTAACAATCTGTTATTTGGAGCAATTCAAGTTGACATTGTCAATTTGGATGGTTCGAAATGGCGGGTCGTTACACTAATTCAGAATCCGACTAGACTTCGACCAATTAACTCCCACCAAAATTACGGACAATATGGAACACTCGGATACTTCATCTTGTGAAAGCGTACTGTAGTTCTGCATGGACACTGACAGTTGTACTTAAAAATAACAGGATACGACATCCCCATATTTGAACTCCGCCTAGTGCAGAAGCCGCTATTTTTTTGTGCAGACTGCAATAACTTCTTCATACTAATTCCGAATCCGGTGAGACTTCGACCGATTAACTCCCACCTAAATTACGGACAATATGAAACACTCGGATACTTCATCTTGTGAACGTACACAGTAGTTCTCCATAGGGACTGACACCTATACTAAAAAATAATAGGCTACCACATCCTCATATTTGAACTTCGTCTAGTACAGAAGCCGCTATTTTTTTTGTTCATACTGCAATAACTTCTTCATAATAATTCAGAATTCGGTGAGACTTCGACAAATTAACTCCCACCTAAATTACGGACAATATGGAACACTTGGATACTTCATCTTTTGAACGCATACTATAGTTCTTCATGGGCACCGACAGTTAGAAAATAACAGGATACCACATCCCATTATTTGAACTCCGCCTAGTACAGAAGCCGCTATTTTTTTGTTCAGACTACAATATTTTCTTCATACTAACTCGGAATCCTGCGAGACTTCGACCGATTAACTCCCACCCAAATTACGGATAATATGAAACACTCGGATACTTCATCCTATGAACGTATACTGTAGTTCTCCATGGGGACTAACAGTTGTACTTAGAAAATAACAGGCTACCACATCCTCATATTTGAACTCCGCCTAGTGCAGAAGCCGCTATTTTTTTGTTCAGACTGCAATAACTTCTTCATACTAATTCAGAATCCGGTGAGACTTCGACCAATTAACTCCCACCAAAATTACGGACAATATGGAACACTGGGATACTTCATCTTGTGAATTCATACTGTAGTTCTCCATGGGCACTGACAGTTGTACATAGAAAATAACAAGATACCACATCCCCATATTTGAACTCCGCCTAGTGCAGAAGCCGCTATTTTTTTGTTCAGACTACAATAACTTCTTCATACTAATACAGAATCCGGTGAGACTTCGACCAATTAACTCCCACCTAAATTACGAACAATATGGAACACTTGGATACTTCATCTTGTGAACACATACTGTAGTTCTGCATGGGCAATAACAGTTGTACTTAGAAAATAATAGGATACCACATCCCCATATTTGAACTCCGCCTAGTGCAGAAACCGCTATTTTTTTGTTCAGAATGCAATAACTTCTTCATACTAATTCAGAATCCGGTGAGACTTCGACCAATTAACTCCCACCTAAATTACGGACAATATGGAACACTCGGATACTTCATCTTGTGAACGCATACTGTAGTTCTCCATAAGCACTGATAGTTGTACCTAAAAATAACAGGATACGACATCCCCATATTTGAACTCCGCCTAGTGCTGAAGCCGCTATTTTTTTTGTTCAGACTACAATAACTTCTTCATAATAATTCAGAATCCGGTGAGACTTCGACCAATTTACTTCCACCTAAATTACGGACAATATGGAACACTTGGATACTTCATCTTGTGAACGCATACTGTAGTTCTCCATGAGCACCGACAATTATACTTAGAAAATAACAGGATACCACATCCCCTTATTTGAACTCCGCCTAGTACAGAAGGCGCTAATTTTTTTGTTCAGATTGCAATATTTTCTTCATACTAACTCGGAATCCGGTGAGACTTCGACCGATTAACTCCCACCAAAATTACGGACAATATAAAACACTCGGATACTTCATCTTGTGAACGTACACTATAGTTCTCCATGGGGACTGACAGTTGTACTTTGAAAATAACAGGCTACCACATCCCCATATTTGAACTCCGCCTAGTTCAGAAGCCGCTATTTTTTTTCAGACAGCAATAACTTCTTCATACTAATTCAGAATCCGATGAGTCTTCGACCAATTAACTCCCACCTAAATTACAGACAATATGAAACACTCGGATACTTCATTTTGTGAACGCATGCTGTAGTTCTTCATGGGCATTGACAGTTGTACTTAAAAATAATAGGATACCACATCCCCATATTTGAACTCCGCCAAGTGCAGAAGCCGCTATTTTTTTTGTTCAGACTACAATAACTTCATCATACTAATTCAGAATCCGGTGAGACTTCGACCAATTAACTCCCACCTAAATTACGGACAATATGGAACACTCAGATACTACATCTTGTGAACGCATACTGTAGTTCTCCATGGGCAGTGACAGTTGTACTTAGAAAATAACAGGATACCACATCCCCTTATTTGAACTCCGCCTAGCACAGATTCCGCAATTTTTTTTGTTCAGACTGCAATATTTTCTTCATACTACCTCGGAATCCGACGAGACTTCGACCGATTAACTCCCACCTAAATTACGGACAATATGAAACACTCGGATACTTCATCTTGTGAACGTACACTGTAGTTCTCCATGGGGACTGACAGTTGTACTTTGAAAATAACAGGCTACCACATCCCCATATTTGAACTCCGCCTAGTGAAGAAGCCGCTATTTTTTTGTTCAGACAGCAATAACTTCTTCATACTAATTCAGAATCCGGTGAGACTTTGACTAATTAACTCCCACCTAAATTACGGATAATATGGAACACTCGGATACTTTATTTTGTGAACGCATACTGTAGTTCTCCATGGGCATTGACAGTTGTACTTAAAAATAATAGGATACCACATCCCCATATTTGAACTCCGCCTAGTGCAGAAGCCTCTATTTTTTTTATTCAGACTGCAATAACTTCATTATACTAATTCAGAATACGGTGAGACTTCGACCAATTAACTCCCACCTAAATTACGGACAATATGGAACACTCGGATACTTCATCTTGTGAACGCATACTGCAGTTCTTCATGGGCAGTGACAGTTGTACTTAGAAAATAACAAGATACCAGATCCCCTTATTTGAACTCCGCCTAGTACATAAGCCGCTAATTTTTTTGTTCAGACTGCAATATTTTCTTCATACTAACTCGGAATCCGGCGAGACTTCGACCGTTTAACTCCCACCTAAATTACGGATAATATGAAGCACTCAGATACTTCATCTTGTGAACGTACACTGTAGTTCTCCATGGGGACTGACAATTGTACTTTGAAAATAACAGGCTACCACATCCCCATATTTGAACTCCGCCTAGTGCAGAAGCCGCTATTTTTTTTGTTCTGACTGCAATATTTTCTTCATACTAACTCGGAATCCGGCGATACTTCGACCGATTAACACCCACTTAAATTACGGACAATATGAAACACTTGGATACTTCATCTTGTGAACGTACATTGTAGTTCTCCATGGGGACTGACATTTGTACTTAGAAAATAACAGGCTACCACATCCCCATATTTGAACTCCGCTTAGTACAGAAGCCGCTATTTTTTTGTTCAGACTGCAATAAGTTCTTCATACTAATTCAAAATCCGGTGAAACTTCGATCGATTAACTCCCACCTAAATTACGGACAATATAGAACACTCGGATACTTCATCTTGTGAACGCATACTGTAGTTCTCCATGGGCACTAACAGTTGTACTTAGAAAATAACTGGATACAACATCCCCATATTTGAACTCCGCCTAGTGCAGAAGCCGCTATTTTTTTTGTTCAGACTGCAATAACTTCTTCACACTAATTCAGAATCCGCTGAGACTTCGACCAATTAACTCCCACCTAAATTACGGACAATATGGATCACTCGGATACTTCATCTTGTGAACGCATACTGTAGTTCTATGGGCATTGACTATTGTACTTAGAAAATAACAGGATACCACATCCCCTTATTTGAACTCCGCCTAGTACAGAAGCCGCAATTTTTTTGTTCAGACTGCAATAATTTCTTCATACTAACTCGGAATCCGGCGAGACTTCGACCGATTAACTCCCACCTAAATTACGTACAATATAAAACACTCGGATACTTCATCTTGTGAACGTACACTGTAGTTCTCCATGGGGACTGGCAATTGTACTCTAAAAATAACAGGCTACCACATCCCCATATTTGAACTCCGAGTAGTGCAGAACTCGCTATTTTTTTGTTCAGACTGAATTAACTTCTTCATACTAATTCAGAATCCGGTGAGACTTCGACCAATTAACTCCCACCTAAATTACGGACAATATGGAACACTCGGATACCTCATCTTGTGAACGTACACTGTAGTTCTCCATGGGGACTGACGGTTGTACTAAAAAATAATAGGCTACCACATCCCAATATTTGAACTCCGTCTAGTATAGAAGCCGCTATTTTTTTTGTTCAGACTGCAATAACTTCTTCATATTAATTCAGAATCCGGTGAGACTTCGACCAATTAACTCCCACCTAAATTACGGACAATATGGAACACTTGGATACTTCATCTTTTGAACGCATACTGTAGTTCTCCATGGGCACCGACAGCTGTACTTAGAAAATAACAGGGTACCACATCCCCTTATTTGAACTCCGCCTATTACAGAAGCCGCTATTTTTTTTGTTCAGACTGTAGTATTTTCTTCATACTAACTCGGAATCCAGCGAGAATTCGACCGATTAACTCCCACCTAAATTACGGACAATATAAAACACTCGGATACTTCATCTTGTGATCGTACATTGTAGTTCTTCATGGGGACTACCAGTTGTACTTTGAAAATAACAGTCTACCACTTCCCCATATTTGAACTCCGCCTATTGCAGAAGCCGCTATTTTTTTCCAGACAGCAATAACTTCTTCATACTAATTCAGAATCCGGTGAGACTTCGACCAATTAACTCCCACCTAAATTACGGACAATTAGGAACACTCGGATACTTTATTTTGTGAACGCATACTTTAGTTCTCCATGGGCATTGACATTAGTACTTAAAAATAACATGATACCACATCCCCATATTTGAACTCCGCCTAGTGCAGAAGCCGCTATTTTTTTGTTCAGACTGCAATATTTTCTTCATACTAACTCGGAATCCGGCGAGACTTAGACCGATTAACTCCAACCTAAATTACGGATAATATGAAACACTCGGATACTTCATCTTGTGAACGTACAATGTAGTTCTCCATGGGAACTGATAGTTGTACTTTGAAAATAACAGGCTACCACATACCCATGTTTGAACTCCGCCTAGTGCAGAAGCCGCTATTTTTTGTTCAGACAGCAATAACTTCTTCATACTAATTCAGAATCCGGTGAGACTTCGACCAATTAACTCCCACCTAAATTACGGACAATATGTAACACTCGGATACTTCATTTTGTGAACGCATATTATAGTTCATCATGGGCATTGACAATTGTACTTAAAAATAACAGGATACCACATCCCCATATTTAAACTCCGCCTAGTGTAGAAGCCGCTATTTTTTTTGTTCAGACTGCAATAACTTCATCATACTAATTGAGAATCCGGTGAGACTTCGACCAATTAACTCCCACCAAAATTACGTACAATATGAAACACTCGGATACTTCATCTTGTGAACGTACACTGTAGTTCTCCATGGGGACTGACAGTTGTACTTTAAAAATAACAGGCTACCACATCCCCATATTTGAACTCCGCCTAGTGCAGAAGCCGCTATTTTTTTTTCAGACTGCAATAACTTCTTCATACTAATTCAGAATCCGGTGAGACTTCGACCAATTAACTCCCACCTAAATTACGGACAATATGGAACACTCGGATACCTCATCTTGTGAACGTACACTTTAGTTCTCCATGGGGACTGACGGTTGTGCTAAAAAATAACAGGCTACCACATCCCCATATTTGAACTCCGTCTAGTGTAGAAGCCGTTATTTTTTTTGTTCGGACTGCAATAACTTCTTCATAATAATTCAGAATCCGGTTAGACTTCGACCAATTAACTCCCACCTAAATTACGGAAAATATGGAACACTTGTATACTTCATCTTTTGAATGCATACTGTAGTTCTCCATGGGCACCGACAGTTGTACTTAGAAAATAACTGGATACCACATCCCCTTATTTGAACTCCGCCTAGTACAGAAGCCGCTATTTTTTTTGTTCAGACTACAATATTTTCTTCATACTAACTCGGAATCCGGCAAGAATTCGACCGATTAACTCCCACCTAAGTTACGGACAATATGAAACACTCGGATACTTCATCTTGTGAACGTACACTGTAATTCTCCATGGGGACTAATAGTTGTACTTTGAAAATAACAGGCTACCACATCTCTATATTTGAACTCCACCTAATGCAAAAGCCGCTATTTTTTTGTTCAGACAGCAATAACTTCTTCATACTAATTCAGAATCCGGCGAGACTTCGACCAATTAACTCCTACCTAAATTACGGACAATATGGAACACTCGGATACTTCATTTTGTGAACGCATATTGTAGTTCTCCATGGGCATTGACAGTTGTACTTAAAAATAACAGGATACCACATCCCTATATTTAAACTCCGCCTATTGCAGAAGCTGCTATTTTTTTTGTTCATACTGCAATAACATCTTCATACTAATTCAGAATCCGGCGAGACTTCGACCAATTAACTCCCATCTAAATTACGGACAATATGGAACACTCGGATACTTCATCTTGTGAATGCATACTGTAGTTCTCTCTGGGCAGTGACAGTTGTACTTAGAAAATAACAGGATACCATATCACCTTATTTGAACTCCGCCTAGTGCAGCAGCCGCTAATTTTTTTGTTCAGACTGCAATATTTTCTTCATACTAACTCGGAATCCGGCGAGACCTCGACCGATTAACTCCCACCTAAATTATGGACAATATGAAACACTCGGATATTTCATCTTGTGAACATACACTATAGTTCTCCATGGGTACTGACAGTTGTACTTTGAAAATAACAGGCTACCACATCCCCATATTTGAACTCCGCCTAGTGCAGAAGCCGCTATTTTTTTTGTTCAGACTGCAATAACTTCTTCATACTAATTCAGAATCCGGTGAGACTTCGACCAATTAACTCCCACCTAAATTACGGACAATATGGAACGCACGGATACTTCATCTTGTGAACGCATACTGTAATTCTCCATGGGCACTGACAGTTGTACTTAGAAAATAACAGGATACCACATCCCCATATTTGAACTCCGCCTAGTGCAGAAGCCGCTATTTTTTTTGTTCAGACTGCTATTTTTTCTTCATACAAACTCGGAATCCGGCGATACTTCGACCGATTAACTCACACCTAAATTACGGACAATATGAAACACTCGGATACTTCATCCTGTGAACGTACACTGTAGTTCTCCTTGGGGACTGACATTTATACTTAGAAAATAACATGCTACCACATCCCCATATTTGAACTCCGCCTAGTGCAGAAGCTGCTATGTTTTTGTTCAGACTGCAATAACTTCTTCATACTAATTCAGAATCCGGTGAGACTTCGACCAATTAACTCCCACCTAAACTACAGACAATATGGAACACTCGGATACTTCATCTTGTGAACGCATACTGTAGTTCTCTATGGGCACTGACAGTTGTACTTAGAAAATAACAGGATAACATATCCCCATATTTGAACTCCGCCTAGTGTAGAAGCCGCTATTTTTTTTGTTTAGACTGCAATAACTTCTTCATACTAATTCAGAATCCGGTGAGACTTCGACCAATTTACTCCCACCTAAATTACGGACAATATGGAACACTCGTATACTTCATCTTGTGAACGTATATTGTAGTTCTCCATGGGCACTGACAGTTGTACTTAAAAATAACAGGATACGACATCTCCATATTTGAACTCCACCTAGTGCAGAAGCCGCTATTTTTTTTGTTCAGACTGCAATAACTTCTCCACACTAATTCGGAATCCGGTGAGACTTCGACCAATTAACTCCCACCTAAATTACGGACAATATGGATCACTCGGATACTTCATCTTGTGAACGCATACTGTAGTTCCATGGGTACTGATAGTTGTACTTAGAAAATAAAAGGATACCACATCCCCTTATTCGAACTCCGCCTAGTACAAAAGCCGCCATTTTTTTTGTTCAGACTGCAATATTTTCTTCATACTAATTCGGAATCCGGCGAGACTTCGACCGATAAACTCCCACCTAAATTACGTACAATATGAAACACTCGGATACTTCATCTTGTGAACGTACACTGTAGTTCTCCATGGGGACTGACAATTGTACTTTAAAAATAGGGGCAGTTTGGCACAGGTCCCTAATAAGTTTCAAAATACACAAAAACCCTAGTAAAATAAAGTTTATAAATTAGGTCCCTAGAATTAAGTTACTGAATAATGACATATACTTATGCAATTATTCAGTGAATAATTGCAGACATTTATGCAATTATATCAAAAAATTGCGGAAAATTCCGCAATTACTCATCCAAAATATTGCGGAAATTTATGCACTTTTTTCAAAAAATTGCGAAAAATTCCGCAATTATTCACCCAAAAAATTGCATAAATTTACGCAATTTTTTCAAAAAATTGCGGAAAATTCCGCAATTATTCACCAAAAAAATTGCATAACTATATGCAATTACTTAGTAACTTAATTCTAGGGACCTAATTTACACACTTTTTTTTACTGGGGTTTTTGTGTATTTTGAAACTTACTAGGGACCTGAGCCTAATATTCACTTAAAAATAACAGGTTACCACATCCCCATATTTGAACTCCGCCTAGTGCAGAAGCCGCTATTTTTTTTCAGACTGCAATAACTTCTTCATACTAATTCAGAATCCGGTGAGACTTCGACCAATTAACTCCCACCTAAATTACGGACAATATGGAACACTCGGATACCTCATCTTGTGAACGTACCTGTAGTTCTCCTTAGGACTGATGGTTGTACTAAAAAATAACAGGCTACCACACCCCATATTTGAACTCCGTCTAGTGCAGAAGCCGCTATTTTTTTTGTTCAGACTGCAATAACTTCTTCATAATAATTCAGAATCCGGTGAGACTTCGACCAATTTACTCCCACCTAAATTACGGACAATATGGAACACTTGGATACTTCATCTTTTGAACGCATACTGGGCACCAACAGCTGTACTTAGAAAATAACAGGATACCACATCCCCTTATTTGAACTCCGCCTAGTATAGAAGCCGCTATTTGTTCAGACTGCAATATTTTCTTCATACTAACTCGGAATCCGGCGAGAATTCGACCGATTAACTCCCACCTAAATTACGGACAATATGAAACACTCGGATACTTCATCTTGTGAACGTACACTGTAGTTCTCCTTGGGGACTGACATTTATACTTAGAAAATAACATGCTACCACATCCCCATATTTGAACTCCGCCTAGTGTAGAAGCTGCTATTTTTTTGTTCAGACTGCAATAACTTCTTCATACTAATTCAGAATCTGGTGAGACTTCGACAAATTAACTCCCACCTAAATTACGGACAATATGGAACACTCGGATACCTCATCTTGTGAACGTACACTTTAGTTCTCCATGGGGACTGACGGTTGTACTAAAAAATAACAGGCTACCACATCCCCATATTTGAAGTCCGTCTGGTGTAGAAGCCGTTATTTTTTTTGTTCAGACTGCAATAACTTCTTCATAATAATTCAGAATCCGATGAGACTTCGACCAATTAACTCCCACCTAAATTACGGAAAATATGGAACACTTGTATACTTCATCTTTTGAACGCATACTGTAGTTCTCCATGGGCACCGTAAGCTGTACTTAGAAAATAACAGGATACCACATCCCCTTATTTGAACTCCGCCTAGTACAGAAGCCGCTATTTTTTTGTTCAAACTACAATATTTTCTTCATACTAACTCGGAATCCGGCAAGAATTCGACCGATTAACTCCCACCTAAGTTACGGACAATATGAAATACTCGAATACTTCATCTTGTGAACGTACACTGTAGTTCTCCATGGGGACTGACAGTTGTACTTTTAAAATAACAGGCTACCACATCTCCATATTTGAACTCGGCCTAGTGCAGAAGCCGCTATTTTTTTGTTCAGACAGCAATAACTTCTTCATAATAATTCAGAATCCGGCGAGACTTCGACCAATTAACTCCTACCTAAATTACGGACAATATGGAACACTCAGATACTTCATTTTGTGAACGCATACTGTAGTTCTCCATGGGCATTGACAGTTGTACTTAAAAATAACAGGATACCACATCCCTATATTTAAACTCCGCCTAGTGCAGAAGCCGCTATTTTTTTTGTTCATACTGCAATAACTTCTTCATACTAATTCAGAATCCGGCGAGACTTCGACCAATTAACTCCCATCTAAATTACGGACAATATGGAACACTCGGATACTTCATCTTGTGAACGCATACTGTAGTTCTCTATGGGCAGTGACAGTTGTACTCAGAAAATAACATGATACCATATCACCTTATTTGAACTCCGCCTAGTGCAGCAGCCGCTAATTTTTTTGTTTAGACTGCAATATTTTCTTCATACTAACTCGGAATCCGGCTAGACTTCGACCGATTAACTCCCACCTAAATTACGGACAATATGAAACACACGGATATTTCATCTTGTGAACATACACTGTAGTTCTCCATGGGTACTGACAGTTGTACTTTGAAAATAACAGGCTACCACATCCCCATATTTGAACTCCGCCTAGTGCAGAAGCCGCTATTTTTTTGTTCTGACTGCAATATTTTCTTCATACTAACTCAGAATCCGTCGATACTTCGACCGATTAACACCCACTTAAATTACGGACAATATGAAACACTCGGATACTTCATCTTGTGAACGTACACTGTAGTTCTCCCAGGGGACTGACATTTGTACTTAGAAAATAACAGCTACCACATCCCCATATTTGAATTCCGCCTAGTACAGAAGCCGCTATTTTTTTGTTCAGACTGCAATAACTTCTTCATACTAATTCAAAATCCGGTGAAACTTCGATCGATTAACTCCCACCTAAATTACGGACAATATAAAACACTCGGATACTTCATCTTGTGAACGCATACTGTAGTTCTCCATGGGCACTAACAGTTGTACTTAGAAAATAACTAGATACAACATCCCCATATTTGAACTCCGCCTAGTGCAGAAGCCACTATTTTTTTTGTTCAGACTGCAATAACTTCTTCACACTAATTCAGAATCCGGTGAGACTTCGACCAATTAACTCCCACCTAAATTACGGACAATATGGATCACTCAGATACTTCATCTTGTGAACGCATACTGTAGTTCTGTGGGCACTGACTGTTGTACTTAGAAAATAACAGGATACCACATCCCCTTATTTGAACTCCGCCTAGTACAGAAGCCGCTATTTTTTTTGTTCAGACTGCAATATTTTAGTCATACTAACTCGGAATCCGGCGAGACTTCGACCGATTAACTCCCACCTAAATTACGTTCAATATAAAACACTCGGATACTTCATCTTGTGAACGTACACTGTAGTTCTCCATGGGGACTGGCAGTTGTACTCTAAAAATAAAAGGCTACCACATCCCCATATTTGAACTCCGAGTAGTGCAGAAGTCGCTAATTTTTTTGTTCAGACTGAATTAACTTCTTCATACTATTTCAGAATCCGGTGAGACTTCGACCAATTAACTCCCACCTAAATTACGGACAATATGGAACACTCGGATACCTCATCTTGTGAACGTACACTGTAGTTCTCCATGGGGACTGACGGTTGTACTAAAAAATAACAGGCTACCACATCCTAATATTTGAACTCCGTCTAGTGTAGAAGCCGCTTTTTTTTTTGTTCAGACTGCAATAACTTCTTCATAATAATTCAGAATCCGATGAGACTTCGACCAATTAACTCCCACCTAAATTACGGACAATATGGAACACTTGGATACTTCATCTTTTGAACGCATACTGTAGTTCTCCATGGGCACCGACAGCTGTACATAGAAAATAACAGGATACCACATCCCCTTATTTGAACTCCGCCTAGTACAGAAGCCGCTATTTTTTTTGTTCAGACTCCAGTATTTTCTTCATACTAACTCGGAATCCAGCGAGAATTCGACCGATTAACTCCCACCTAAATTACGGACAATATAAAACACTCGGATACTTCATCTTGTGATCGTACACTGTAGTTCTCCATGGGGACTGACAGTTGTACTTTGAAAATAACAGGCTATCACATCCCCATATTTGAACTCCGCCTAGTGAAGAAGCCGCTATTTTTTTCTTCAGACAGCAATAACTTCTTCATACTAATTCAGAATCCGGTGAGACTTCGACAAATTAACTCCCACCTAAATTACGGACAATTAGGAACACTCGGATACTTCATTTTGTTAACGCATACTTTAGTTCTCCATGGGCATTGGCATTAGTACTTAAAAATAACATGATACCACATCCCCATATTTGAACTCCGCCTAGTGCAGAAGCCGCTATTTTTTTGTTCAGACTGCAATATTTTCTTCATACTAACTCGGAATCCGGCGAGACTGAGACCGATTAACTCCTACCTAAATTACAGATAATATGAAATACTCGGATACTTCATCTTGTGAACGTACAATGTAGTTCTCCATGGGAACTGACAGTTGTACTTTGAAACTAACAGGCTACCACATACCCATGTTTGAACTCCGCCTAGTGCAGAAGCCGCTATTTTTTGTTCAGACAGCAATAACTTCTTCATACTAATTCAGAATCCGGTGAGACTTCGACCAATTAACTCCCACCTAAATTACGGACAATATGTAACACTCGGATACTTCATTTTGTGAACTCATACTATAGTTCTACATGGGCATTGACAGTTGTACTTAAAAATAACAGGATACCACATCCCCATGTTTAAACTCCGCCTAGTGTAGAAGCCGCTATTTTTTTTGTTCAGACTGCAATAACTTCATCATACTAATTCAGAATCCGGTGAGACTTCGACCAATTAACTCCCACCAAAATTATGTACAATATGAAACACTCGGATACTTCATCTTGTGAACGTACACTATAGTTCTCCATGGGGACTGACAGTTGTACTTTAAAAATAACAGGCTACCACATCCCCATATTTGAACTCCGCCTAGTGCAGAAGCCGCTATTTTTTTTTCAGACTGCAATAACTTCTTCATACTAATTCAGAATCCAGTGAGACTTCGACAATTAACTCCAACCTAAATTACGGACAATATGGAACACTCGGATACCTCAACTTGTGAACGTACACTTTAGTTCTCCATGGGGACTGACGGTTGTACTAAAAAATTACAGGCTACCACATACCCATATTTGAACTCCGTCTAGTGTAGAAGCCGTTATTTTTTTTGTTCGGACTGCAATAACTTCTTCATAATAATTCAGAATCCGGTGAGACTTCGACCAATTAACTCCCACCTAAATTACGGAAAATATGGAACACTTGTATACTTCATCTTTTGAACGCATACTGTAGTTCTCCATGGGCACCGACAGCTGTACTTAGAAAATAACAGGATACCACATCCCCTTATTTGAACTCCGCCTAGTACAGAAGCCGCTATTTTTTTTGTTCAGACTACAATATTTTCTTCATACTAACTCGGAATCCGGCAAGAATTCGACCGAATAACTCCCACCTAAGTTACGGGCAATATGAAACACTCGGATACTTCATCTTGTGAACGTACACTGTAGTTCTCCATGGGGACTAACAGTTGTACTTTCAAAATAACAGGCTACCACATCTCCATATTTGAACTCCGCCTAGTGCAAAAGCCGCTATTTTTTTGTTCAGACAACAATAACTTCTTCATACTAATTCAGAATCCAGCGAGACTTCGACCTATTAACTCCTACCTAAATTACGGACAATATGGAATACTCGGATACTTCATTTTGTGAACGCATACTGTAGTTCTCCATGGGCATTGACAGTTGTACTTAAAAATAACAGGATACCACATCCCTATATTTAAACTCCGCCTAGTGTAGAAGTCGCTATTTTTTTGTTCATACTGCAATAACCTCTTCATACTAATTCAGAATCCGGCGAGACTTCGACCAATTAACTCCCATCCAAATTACGGACAATATGGAACACTCGGATACTTCATCTTGTGAACGCATATTGTAGTTCTCCATGGGCAGTGACAGTTGTACTTAGAAAATAACAGGAAACCATATCACCTTATTTGAACTCCGCCTAGTGCAGCAGCCGCTAATTTTTTTGTTCAGACTGCAATATATTCTTCATACTAACTCGGAATCCGGCGAGACTTCGACCGATTAACTCCCACCTAAATTACGGACAATATGAAACACTCGGATATTTCATCTTGTGAACATACACTGTAGTTCTCCATGGGTACTGACTGTTGTACTTTGAAAATAACAGGCTACCACATCCCCATATTTGAACTCCGCCTAGTGCAGAAGCCGCTATTTTTTTTATTCAGACTGCAATAACTTCTTCATACTAATTCAGAATCCGGTGAGACTTCGACCAATTAACTCCCACCTAAATTACGGACAATATGGAACACTCAGATACTTCATCTTGTGAACGCATACTGTAATTCTCCATGGGCACTGACAGTTGTACTTTGAAAATAACAGGATACCACATCCCCATATTTGAACTCCGCCTAGTGTAGAAGGCGCTATTTTTTTTTGTTCAGACTGCAATTTTTTCTTCATACAAACTCGGAATCCGGCGATACTTCGACCGATTAACTCCCACCTAAATTACGGACAATATGAAACACTCGGATACTTCATCTTGTGAACATACACTGTAGTTCTCCTTGGGGACTGACATTTATACTTAGAAAATAACATGCTACCACATCCCCATATTTGAACTCCGCCTAGTGCAGAAGCTGCTATTTTTTTGTTCAGACTGCAATAACTTCTTCATACTAATTCAGAATCCGGTGAGACTTCGACCAATTAACTCCCACCTAAATTACGGAAAATATGGAATACTTGTATACTTCATCTTGTGAACGCATACTGTAGTTCTCCATGGGCACCGACAGCTGTACTTAGAAAATAACAGGATACCACATCCCCTTATTTGAACTCCGCCTAGTACAGAAGCCGCTATTTTTTTTGTTAAGACTACAATATTTTCTTCATACTAACTCGGAATCCGGCAAGAATTCGACCGAATAACTCCCACCTAAGTTACGGGCAATATGAAACACTCAGATACTTCATCTTGTGAACGTACACTGTAGTTCTCCATGGGGACTAACAGTTGTACTTTCAAAATAACAGGCTACCACATCTCCATATTTGAACTCCGCCTAGTGCAAAAGCCGCTATTTTTTTGTTCAGACAACAATAACTTCTTCATACTAATTCAGAATCCAGCGAGACTTCGACCTATTAACTCCTACCTAAATTACGGACAATATGGAACACTCAGATACTTCATTTTGTGAACGCATACTGTAGTTCTCCATGGGCATTGACAGTTGTACTTAAAAATAACAGGATACCACATCCCTATATTTAAACTCCGCCTAGTGTAGAAGTCGCTATTTTTTTGTTCATACTGCAATAACCTCTTCATACTAATTCAGAATCCGGCGAGACTTCGACCAATTAACTCCCATCCAAATTACGGACAATATGGAACACTCGGATACTTCATCTTGTGAACGCATATTGTAGTTCTCCATGGGCAGTGACAGTTGTACTTAGAAAATAACAGGAAACCATATCACCTTATTTGAACTCCGCCTAGTGCAGCAGCCGCTAATTTTTTTGTTCAGACTGCAATATATTCTTCATACTAACTCGGAATCCGGCGAGACTTCGACCGATTAACTCCCACCTAAATTACGGACAATATGAAACACTCGGATATTTCATCTTGTGAACATACACTGTAGTTCTCCATGGGTACTGACTGTTGTACTTTGAAAATAACAGGCTACCACATCCCCATATTTGAACTCCGCCTAGTGCAGAAGCCGCTATTTTTTTTGTTCAGACTGCAATAACTTCTTCATACTAATTCAGAATCCGGTGAGACTTCGACCAATTAACTCCCACCTAAATTACGGACAATATGGAACACTCAGATACTTCATCTTGTGAACGCATACTGTAATTCTCCATGGGCACTGACAGTTGTACTTTGAAAATAACAGGATACCACATCCCCATATTTGAACTCCGCCTAGTGTAGAAGGCGCTATTTTTTTTTGTTCAGACTGCAATTTTTTCTTCATACAAACTCGGAATCCGGCGATACTTCGACCGATTAACTCCCACCTAAATTACGGACAATATGAAACACTCGGATACTTCATCTTGTGAACATACACTGTAGTTCTCCTTGGGGACTGACATTTATACTTAGAAAATAACATGCTACCACATCCCCATATTTGAACTCCGCCTAGTGCAGAAGCTGCTATTTTTTTGTTCAGACTGCAATAACTTCTTCATACTAATTCAGAATCCGGTGAGACTTCGACCAATTAACTCCCACCTAAATTACGGACAATATGGAACACTCGGATACTTCATCTTGTGAACGCATACTGTAGTTCTCTATGGGCACTGACGGTTGTATTTAAAAATAACAGGATACCACATCCCCATATTTGAACTCCGCCTAGTGTAGAAGCCGCTATTTTTTTTGTTCAGACTGCAATAACTTCTTCATACTAATTCAGAATCCGGTGAGACTTCGACCAATTTACTCCCACCTAAATTACGGACAATATGGAACACTCGTATACTTAATCTTGTGAACGCATATTGTAGTTCTCCATGGACACTGACAGTTGTACTTAAAAATAACAGGATACGACATCTCCATATTTGAACTTCACCTAGTGCAGAAGCCGCTATTTTTTTTGTTCAGACTGCAATAACTTCTTCGCACTAATTCGGAATCCGGTGAGACTTCGACCAATTAACTCCCACCTAAATTACGGACAATATGGATCACTCGGATACTTCATCTTGTGAACGCATACTGTAGTTCCATGGGCAGTGATAGTTGTACTTAGAAAATAAAAGGATACCACATCCCCTTATTCGAACTCCGCCTAGTACAGAAGCCGCCATTTTTTTTGTTCAGACTGCAATATTTTCTTCATACTAATTCGGAATCCGGCGAGACTTCGACCGATAACTCCCACCAAAATTACGTACAATATGAAACACTCGGATACTTCATCTTGTGAACGTACACTGTAGTTCTCCATGGGGACTGACAGTTGTACTTTAAAAATAACACGCTACCACATCCCCATTTTTGAACTCCTCCTAGTGCAGAAGCCGCTATTTTTTTTTCAGACTGCAATAACTTCTTCATACTAATTCAGAATCCGGTGAGACTTCGACCAATTAACTCCCTCCTAAATTACGGACAATATGGAACACTCGGATACCTCATCTTGTGAACGTACACTGTAGTTCTCCATAGGACTGATGGTTGTACTAAAAAATAACAGGCTACCACACCCCATATTTGAACTCCATCTAGTGCAGAAGCCGCTATTTTTTTTGTTCAGACTGCAATAACTTCTTCATAATAATTTAGAATCCGGTGAGACTTCGACCAATTAACTCCCACCTAAATTACGGACAATATGGAACACTTGGATACTTCATCTTTTGAATGCATACTGGGCACCAACAGCTGTACTTAGAAAATAACAGGATACCACATCCCCTTATTTGAACTCCGCCTAGTACAGAAGCCGCTATTTTTTTTCCAAACTGCAATATTTTCTTCATACTAACTCGGAATCCGGCGAGACTTCGACCGATTAACTCCCACCTAAGTTACTGACAATATGAAACACTCGGATACTTCATCTTGTGAACGTACACTATAGTTCTCGATGAGGACTGACAGTTGTACTTAGAAAATAACAGGCTACCACATCCCCATATTTAAACCCCGCCTAGTGCAGAAGCCGCTATTTTTTTTTCAGACTGCAATAACCTCTTCATACTAATTCAGAATCCGTTGAGACTTCGACCAATTAACTCCCACCTAAATTACGGACAATATGGAACACTCGGATACCTCATCTTGTGAACGTACACTTTAGTTCTCCATGAGGACTAACGGTTGTACTAAAAAATAACAGGCTACCACATCCCCATATTTGAACTCCGTCTAGTGTAGAAGCCGTTATTTTTTTTGTTCGGACTGCAATAACTTCTTCATAATAATTCAGAATCCGATGAGACTTCGACCAATTAACAACCAACTAAATTACGAAAAATATGGAACACTTGTATACTTCATCTTTTGAACGCATACTGTAGTTCTCCATGGGCACCGACAGCTGTACTTAGAAAATAACAGGATACCACATCCCCTTATTTGAACTCCGCCTAGTACAGAAGCCGCTATTTTTTTTGTTCAGACTACAATATTTTCTTCATACTAACTCGGAATCCGGCAAGAATTCGACCGATTAACTCCCACCTAAGTTACGGACAATATGAAACACTCGGATACTTCATCTTGTGAACGTACACTGTAGTTCTCCATGGGGACTGACAGTTGTACTTTGAAAATAACAGGCTACCACATCTCCATATTTGAACTCCGCCTAGTGCAGAAGCCGCTATTTTTTTGTTCAGACAGCAATAACTTCTTCATACTAATTCAGAATCCGGCGAGACTTCGACCAATTAACTCCTACCTAAATTACGGACAATATGGAACACTTGGATACTTCATCTTGTGAACGCATACTGTAGTTCTCCATGGGCATTGACAGTTGTACTTAAAAATAACAGGATACCACATCCCTATAATTAAACTCCGCCTAGTGCAGAAGCCGATATTTTTTTGTTCATACTGCAATAACTTCTTCATACTAATTCAAAATCCGGCGAGACTTCGACCAATTAACTCCCATCTAAATTACGGACAATATGGAACACTCGGATACTTCATCTTGTGAACGCATACTGTAGTTCTCCATGGGTAGTGACAGTTGAACTTAAAAAATAACAGGATACCATATCACCTTATTTGAACTCCGCCTAGTGCAGTAGCCGCTAATTTTTTTGTTCAGACTGCAATATTTTCTTCATACTAACTCGGAATCCGGCGAGACTTCGACCGATTAACTCCCACCTAAATTACGGAAAATATGAAACTCTCGGATACTTCATCTTGTGAACGTACACTGTAGTTCTCCATGGGGACTGACAGTTGTACTTTGAAAATAACAGGCTACCACATCCCCAAATTTGAACTCCGCCTAGTGCAGAAGCCGCTATTTTTTTTGTTCAGACTGCAATAACTTCTTCATACTAATTCAGAATCCAGTGAGACTTCGACCAATTAACTCCCTCCTAAATTACGGACAATATGGAACACTCGGATACCTCATCTTGTGAACGTACACTGTAGTTCTCCATAGGACTGATGGTTGTACTAAAAAATAACAGGCTACCACACCCCATATTTGAACTCCATCTAGTGCAGAAGCCGCTATTTTTTTTGTTCAGACTGCAATAACTTCTTCATAATAATTTAGAATCCGGTGAGACTTCGACCAATTAACTCCCACCTAAATTACGGACAATATGGAACACTTGGATACTTCATCTTTTGAACGCATACTGGGCACCAACAGCTGTACTTAGAAAATAACAGGATACAACATCCCCTTATTTGAACTCCGCCTAGTACAGAAGCCGCTATTTTTTTTCCAAACTGCAATATTTTCTTCATACTAACTCGGAATCGGCGAGACTTCGACCGATTAACTCCCACCTAAGTTACTGACAATATGAAACACTCGGATACTTCATCTTGTGAACGTAAACTATAGTTCTCGATGAGGACTGACAGTTGTACTTAGAAAATAACAGGCTACCACATCCCCATATTTAAACCCCGCCTAGTGCAGAAGCCGCTATTTTTTTTTCAGACTGCAATAACCTCTTCATACTAATTCAGAATCCGTTGAGACTTTGACCAATTAACTCCCACCTAAATTACGGACAATATGGAACACTCGGATACCTCATCTTGTGAACGTACACTTTAGTTCTCCATGAGGACTAACGGTTGTACTAAAAAATAACAGGCTACCACATCCCCATATTTGAACTCCGTCTAGTGTAGAAGCCGTTATTTTTTTTGTTCGGACTGCAATAACTTCTTCATAATAATTCAGAATCCGATGAGACTTCGACCAATTAACAACCACCTAAATTACGGAAAATATGGAACACTTGTATACTACATCTTTTGAACGCATACTGTAGTTCTCCATGGGCACCGACAGCTGTACTTAGAAAATAACAGGATACCACATCCCCTTATTTGAACTCCGCCTAGTACAGAAGCCGCTATTTTTTTTGTTCAGACTACAATATTTTCTTCATACTAACTCGGAATCCGGCAAGAATTCGACCGATTAACTCCCACCTAAGTTACGGACAATATGAAACACTCGGATACTTCATCTTGTGAACGTACACTGTAGTTCTCCATGGGGACTGACAGTTGTACTTTGAAAATAACAGGCTACCACATCTCCATATTTGAACTCCGCCTAGTGCAGAAGCCGCTATTTTTTTGTTCAGACAGCAATAACTTCTTCATACTAATTCAGAATCCGGCGAGACTTCGACCAATTAACTCCTACCTAAATTACGGACAATATGGAACACTTGGATACTTCATCTTGTGAACGCATACTGTAGTTCTCCATGGGCATTGATAGTTGTACTTAAAAATAACAGGATACCACATCCCTATATTTAAACTCCACCTAGTGCAGAAGCCGATATTTTTTTGTTCATACTGCAATAACTTCTTCATACTAATTCAAAATCCGGCGAGACTTCGACCAATTAACTCCCATCTAAATTACGGACAATATGGAACACTCGGATACTTCATCTTGTGAACGCATACTGTAGTTCTCCATGGGTAGTGACAGTTGAACTTAAAAAATAACAGGATACCATATCACCTTATTTGAACTCCGCCTAGTGCAGTAGCCGCTAATTTTTTTGTTCAGACTGCAATATTTTCTTCATACTAACTCGGAATCCGGCGAGACTTCGACCGATTAACTCCCACCTAAATTACGGAAAATATGAAACACTTGGATATTTCATCTTGTGAACTTACACTGTAGTTCTCCATGGGTACTGACAGTTGTACTTTGAAAATAACAGGCTACCACATCCCCATATTTGAACTCCGCCTAGTGCAGAAGCCGCTATTTGTTTTGTTCAGACTGCAATAACTTCTTCATACTAATTCAGAATCCGGTGAGACTTCGAATAATTAACTCCCTCCTAAATTACGGACAATATGGAACACTCGGATACCTCATCTTGTGAACGTACACTGTAGTTCTCCATAGGACTGATGGTTGTACTAAAAAATAACAGGCTACCACACCCCATATTTGAACTCCATCTAGTGCAGAAGCCGCTATTTTTTTTGTTCAGACTGCAATAACTTCTTCATAATAATTTAGAATCCGGTGAGACTTCGACCAATTAACTCCCACCTAAATTACGGACAATATGGAACACTTGGATACTTCATCTTTTGAACGCATACTGGGCACCAACAGCTGTACTTAGAAAATAACAGGATACAACATCCCCTTATTTGAACTCCGCCTAGTACAAAAGCCGCTATTTTTTTTCCAAACTGCAATATTTTCTTCATACTAACTCGGAATCCGGCGAGACTTCGACCGATTAACTCCCACCTAAGTTACTGACAATATGAAACACTCGGATACTTCATCTTGTGAACGTACACTATAGTTCTCGATGAGGACTGACAGTTGTACTTAGAAAATAACAGGCTACCACATCCCCATATTTAAACCCCGCCTAGTGCAGAAGCCGCTATTTTTTTTCAGACTGCAATAACCTCTTCATACTAATTCAGAATCCGTTGAGACTTCGACCAATTAACTCCCACCTAAATTACGGACAATATGGAACACTCGGATACCTCATCTTGTGAACGTACACTTTAGTTCTCCATGAGGACTAACGGTTGTACTAAAAAATAACAGGCTACCACATCCCCATATTTGAACTCCGTCTAGTGTAGAAGCCGTTATTTTTTTTGTTCGGACTGCAATAACTTCTTCATAATAATTCAGAATCCGATGAGACTTCGACCAATTAACAACCACCTAAATTACGGAAAATATGGAACACTTGTATACTTCATCTTTTGAACGCATATTGTAGTTCTCCATGGGCACCGACAGCTGTACTTAGAAAATAACAGGATACCACATCCCCTTATTTGAACTCCGCCTAGTACAGAAGCCGCTATTTTTTTTGTTCAGACTACAATATTTTCTTCATACTAACTCGGAATCCGGCAAGAATTCGACCGATTAACTCCCACCTAAGTTACGGACAATATGAAACACTCGGATACTTCATCTTGTGAACGTACACTGTAGTTCTCCATGGGGACTGACAGTTGTACTTTGAAAATAACAGGCTACCACATCTCCATATTTGAACTCCGCCTAGTGCAGAAGCCGCTATTTTTTTGTTCAGACTGCAATAACTTCTTCATACTAATTCAGAATCCGGCGATACTTCGACCAATTAACTCCTACCTAAATTACGGACAATATGGAACACTTGGATACTTCATCTTGTGAACGCATACTATAGTTCTCCATGGGCATTGACAGTTGTACTTAAAAATAACAGGATACCACATCCCTATATTTAAACTCCGCCTAGTGCAGAAGCCGATATTTTTTTGTTCATACTGCAATAACTTCTTCATACTAATTCAAAATCCGGCGAGACTTCGACCAATTAACTCCCATCTAAATTACGGACAATATGGAACACTCGGATACTTCATCTTGTGAACGCATACTGTAGTTCTCCATGGGTAGTGACAGTTGAACTTAAAAAATAACAGGATACCATATCACCTTATTTGAACTCCGCCTAGTGCAGTAGCCGCTAATTTTTTTGTTCAGACTGCAATATTTTCTTCATACTAACTCGGAATCCGGCGAGACTTCGACCGATTAACTCCCACCTAAATTACGGAAAATATGAAACTCTCGGATACTTCATCTTGTGAACGTACACTGTAGTTCTCCATGGGGACTGACAGTTGTACTTTGAAAATAACAGGCTACCACATCCCCATATTTGAACTCCGCCTAGTGCAGAAGCCGCTATTTTTTTTGTTCAGACTGCAATAACTTCTTCATACTAATTCAGAATCCGGTGAGACTTCGACCAATTAACTCCCTCCTAAATTACGGACAATATGGAACACTCGGATACCTCATCTTGTGAACGTACACTGTAGTTCTCCATAGGACTGATGGTTGTACTAAAAAATAACAGGCTACCACACCCCATATTTGAACTCCATCTAGTGCAGAAGCCGCTATTTTTTTTGTTCAGACTGCAATAACTTCTTCATAATAATTTAGAATCCGGTGAGACTTCGACCAATTAACTCCCACCTAAATTACGGACAATATGGAACACTTGGATACTTCATCTTTTGAACGCATACTGGGCACCAACAGCTGTACTTAGAAAATAACAGGATACAACATCCCCTTATTTGAACTCCGCCTAGTACAGAAGCCGCTATTTTTTTTCCAAACTGCAATATTTTCTTCATACTAACTCGGAATCGGCGAGACTTCGACCGATTAACTCCCACCTAAGTTACTGACAATATGAAACACTCGGATACTTCATCTTGTGAACGTAAACTATAGTTCTCGATGAGGACTGACAGTTGTACTTAGAAAATAACAGGCTACCACATCCCCATATTTAAACCCCGCCTAGTGCAGAAGCCGCTATTTTTTTTCCAGACTGCAATAACCTCTTCATACTAATTCAGAATCCGTTGAGACTTTGACCAATTAACTCCCACCTAAATTACGGACAATATGGAACACTCGGATACCTCATCTTGTGAACGTACACTTTAGTTCTCCATGAGGACTAACGGTTGTACTAAAAAATAACAGGCTACCACATCCCCATATTTGAACTCCGTCTAGTGTAGAAGCCGTTATTTTTTTTGTTCGGACTGCAATAACTTCTTCATAATAATTCAGAATCCGATGAGACTTCGACCAATTAACAACCACCTAAATTACGGAAAATATGGAACACTTGTATACTACATCTTTTGAACGCATACTGTAGTTCTCCATGGGCACCGACAGCTGTACTTAGAAAATAACAGGATACCACATCCCCTTATTTGAACTCCGCCTAGTACAGAAGCCGCTATTTTTTTTGTTCAGACTACAATATTTTCTTCATACTAACTCGGAATCCGGCAAGAATTCGACCGATTAACTCCCACCTAAGTTACGGACAATATGAAACACTCGGATACTTCATCTTGTGAACGTACACTGTAGTTCTCCATGGGGACTGACAGTTGTACTTTGAAAATAACAGGCTACCACATCTCCATATTTGAACTCCGCCTAGTGCAGAAGCCGCTATTTTTTTGTTCAGACAGCAATAACTTCTTCATACTAATTCAGAATCCGGCGAGACTTCGACCAATTAACTCCTACCTAAATTACGGACAATATGGAACACTTGGATACTTCATCTTGTGAACGCATACTGTAGTTCTCCATGGGCATTGATAGTTGTACTTAAAAATAACAGGATACCACATCCCTATATTTAAACTCCGCCTAGTGCAGAAGCCGATATTTTTTTGTTCATACTGCAATAACTTCTTCATACTAATTCAAAATCCGGCGAGACTTCGACCAATTAACTCCCATCTAAATTACAGACAATATGGAACACTCGGATACTTCATCTTGTGAACGCATACTGTAGTTCTCCATGGGTAGTGACAGTTGAACTTAAAAAATAACAGGATACCATATCACCTTATTTGAACTCCGCCTAGTGCAGTAGCCGCTAATTTTTTTGTTCAGACTGCAATATTTTCTTCATACTAACTCGGAATCCGGCGAGACTTCGACCGATTAACTCCCACCTAAATTACGGAAAATATGAAACACTTGGATATTTCATCTTGTGAACTTACACTGTAGTTCTCCATGGGTACTGACAGTTGTACTTTGAAAATAACAGGCTACCACATCCCCATATTTGAACTCCGCCTAGTGCAGAAGCCGCTATTTGTTTTGTTCAGACTGCAATAACTTCTTCATACTAATTCAGAATCCGGTGAGACTTCGAATAATTAACTCCCTCCTAAATTACGGACAATATGGAACACTCGGATACCTCATCTTGTGAACGTACACTGTAGTTCTCCATAGGACTGATGGTTGTACTAAAAAATAACAGGCTACCACACCCCATATTTGAACTCCATCTAGTGCAGAAGCCGCTATTTTTTTTGTTCAGACTGCAATAACTTCTTCATAATAATTTAGAATCCGGTGAGACTTCGACCAATTAACTCCCACCTAAATTACGGACAATATGGAACACTTGGATACTTCATCTTTTGAACGCATACTGGGCACCAACAGCTGTACTTAGAAAATAACAGGATACAACATCCCCTTATTTGAACTCCGCCTAGTACAAAAGCCGCTATTTTTTTTCCAAACTGCAATATTTTCTTCATACTAACTCGGAATCCGGCGAGACTTCGACCGATTAACTCCCACCTAAGTTACTGACAATATGAAACACTCGGATACTTCATCTTGTGAACGTACACTATAGTTCTCGATGAGGACTGACAGTTGTACTTAGAAAATAACAGGCTACCACATCCCCATATTTAAACCCCGCCTAGTGCAGAAGCCGCTATTTTTTTTCAGACTGCAATAACCTCTTCATACTAATTCAGAATCCGTTGAGACTTCGACCAATTAACTCCCACCTAAATTACGGACAATATGGAACACTCGGATACCTCATCTTGTGAACGTACACTTTAGTTCTCCATGAGGACTAACGGTTGTACTAAAAAATAACAGGCTACCACATCCCCATATTTGAACTCCGTCTAGTGTAGAAGCCGTTATTTTTTTTGTTCGGACTGCAATAACTTCTTCATAATAATTCAGAATCCGATGAGACTTCGACCAATTAACAACCACCTAAATTACGGAAAATATGGAACACTTGTATACTTCATCTTTTGAACGCATACTGTAGTTCTCCATGGGCACCGACAGCTGTACTTAGAAAATAACAGGATACCACATCCCCTTATTTGAACTCCGCCTAGTACAGAAGCCGCTATTTTTTTTGTTCAGACTACAATATTTTCTTCATACTAACTCGGAATCCGGCAAGAATTCGACCGATTAACTCCCACCTAAGTTACGGACAATATGAAACACTCGGATACTTCATCTTGTGAACGTACACTGTAGTTCTCCATGGGGACTGACAGTTGTACTTTGAAAATAACAGGCTACCACATCTCCATATTTGAACTCCGCCTAGTGCAGAAGCCGCTATTTTTTTGTTCAGACTGCAATAACTTCTTCATACTAATTCAGAATCCGGCGATACTTCGACCAATTAACTCCTACCTAAATTACGGACAATATGGAACACTTGGATACTTCATCTTGTGAACGCATACTATAGTTCTCCATGGGCATTGACAGTTGTACTTAAAAATAACAGGATACCACATCCCTATATTTAAACTCCGCCTAGTGCAGAAGCCGATATTTTTTTGTTCATACTGCAATAACTTCTTCATACTAATTCAAAATCCGACGAGACTTCGACCAATTAACTCCCATCTAAATTACGGACAATATGGAACACTCGGATACTTCATCTTGTGAACGCATACTGTAGTTCTCCATGGGTAGTGACAGTTGAACTTAAAAAATAACAGGATACCATATCACCTTATTTGAACTCCGCCTAGTGCAGTAGCCGCTAATTTTTTTGTTCAGACTGCAATATTTTCTTCATACTAACTCGGAATCCGGCGAGACTTCGACCGATTAACTCCCACCTAAATTACGGAAAATATGAAACACTTGGATATTTCATCTTGTGAACATACACTGTAGTTCTCCATGGGTACTGACAGTAGTACTTTGAAAATAACAGGCTACCACATCCCCATATTTGAACTCCGCCTAGTGCAGAAGCCGCTATTTTTTTTGTTCAGACTGCAATAACTTCTTCATACTAATTCAGAATCCGGTGAGACTTCGACCAATTAACTCCCTCCTAAATTACGGACAATATGGAACACTCGGATACCTCATCTTGTGAACGTACACTGTAGTTCTCCATAGGACTGATGGTTGTACTAAAAAATAACAGGCTACCACACCCCATATTTGAACTCCATCTAGTGCAGAAGCCGCTATTTTTTTTGTTCAGACTGCAATAACTTCTTCATAATAATTTAGAATCCGGTGAGACTTCGACCAATTAACTCCCACCTAAATTACGGACAATATGGAACACTTGGATACTTCATCTTTTGAATGCATACTGGGCACCAACAGCTGTACTTAGAAAATAACAGGATACAACATCCCCTTATTTGAACTCCGCCTAGTACAGAAGCCGCTATTTTTTTTCCAAACTGCAATATTTTCTTCATACTAACTCGGAATCCGGCGAGACTTCGACCGATTAACTCCCACCTAAGTTACTGACAATATGAAACACTCGGATACTTCATCTTGTGAACGTACACTATAGTTCTCGATGAGGACTGACAGTTGTACTTAGAAAATAACAGGCTACCACATCCCCATATTTAAACCCCGCCTAGTGCAGAAACCGCTATTTTTTTCAGACTGCAATAACCTCTTCATACTAATTCAGAATCCGTTGAGACTTCGACCAATTAACTCCCACCTAAATTACGGACAATATGGAACACTCGGATACCTCATCTTGTGAACGTACACTTTAGTTCTCCATGAGGACTAACGGTTGTACTAAAAAATAACAGGCTACCACATCCCCATATTTGAACTCCGTCTAGTGTAGAAGCCGTTATTTTTTTTGTTCGGACTGCAATAACTTCTTCATAATAATTCAGAATCCGATGAGACTTCGACCAATTAACAACCACCTAAATTACGGAAAATATGGAACACTTGTATACTTCATCTTTTGAACGCATACTGTAGTTCTCCATGGGCACCGACATCTGTACTTAGAAAATAACAGGATACCACATCCCCTTATTTGAACTCCGCCTAGTACAGAAGCCGCTATTTTTTTTGTTCAGACTACAATATTTTCTTCATACTAACTCGGAATCCGGCAAGAATTCGATCGATTAACTCCCACCTAAGTTACGGACAATATGAAACACTCGGATACTTCATCTTGTGAACGTACACTGTAGTTCTCCATGGGGACTGACAGTTGTACTTTGAAAATAACAGGCTACCACATCTCCATATTTGAACTCCGCCTAGTGCAGAAGCCGCTATTTTTTTGTTCAGACAGCAATAACTTCTTCATACTAATTCAGTATCCGTCGAGACTTCGACCAATTAACTCCTACCTAAATTACGGACAATATGGAACACTTGGATACTTCATCTTGTGAACGCATACTGTAGTTCTCCATGGGCATTGACAGTTGTACTTAAAAATAACAGGATACCACATCCCTATATTTAAACTCCGCCTAGTGCAGAAGCCGATATTTTTTTGTTCATACTGCAATAACTTCTTCATACTAATTCAAAATCCGGCGAGGCTTCGACCAATTAACTCCCATCTAAATTACGGACAATATGGAACACTCGGATACTTCATCTTGTGAACGCATACTGTAGTTCTCCATGGGTAGTGACAGTTGAACTTAAAAAATAGTGAAAATTAGTCACGCATCCTTAAAACGGAACTTAATTTCAAAGCGGGTCCCTGTCATAAAGAATATATATTCTACGTCCCTGTTTCTGTTTTCCGCTAATTTATTCCCCAAATTACCCTGCGTTTCACTGCGAGCTCTAATTCTTCTTCTTATTTTTCGATTTAAATGAAAAACTGCAATTAAATTGAAGACGAATCAAGTTTTTTTTATGAAATATGATATTCTTAATATTTGCAGTTATAAATAATCGCAACAAATTTCTGCAAATATATACGATAGTTGCAGAAATTTCTGCAACTATACGCAATAGTTGCAGACATTTCTGCAACTATACGCAATAGTTGCAGACATTTCTGCAACTATACGCAATAGTTGCATTTGTGCAACTATATGCAATAGTTGCAGAAATGTCTGCAACTATACGCAATAGTTGCATTTCTGCAACTATTTGCAATAGTTACAGAAATGTCTGCAACTATACGCAATAGTTGCAGTTATTTCTGCAACTATAAGCAATAGTTGCAGAAATTTCTGCAACTATACGCAATAGTTGCAGACATTTCTGCAACTATTTGCAATAGTTGCAGTTATTTCTGCAACTATAAGCAATAGTTGCAGAAATTTCTGCAACTATACGCAATAGTTGCAGACATTTCTGCAACTATTGCAAATAGTTGCATTTCTGCAACTATTTGCAATAGTTGCAGAAATGTCTGCAACTATATGCAATAGTTGCAGATATTTCTGCAACTATACAATATAGTTGCATAAATTTCTGCAACTATACCCAATAGTTGCAGACATTTCTGCAACTATACCATATAGTTGCAGAAATATCTGCAATTTTGTGCAATTTTTATAAATTTGAAAAAAAATCGAATTGTTAAATATTTGCTGAATTGTTTGCAAATATTTGAAATAATTGCACCTTTAATATAAATATAAATTTTTGGTATCAACAATGGATCTCATTTTAAAGATCATAAAATTTGTGATTTTTTGGTGAAAACGGTATGTTGATCAGGTTTTTGTAAATAAAGTTATACACGTTTGAAAAGTTTAAAACATAAAGGGTATTTGTGTATTTTTGCGTGCGTGAATTTGAAAATAGGGAGCGGAAACGTAAATGTTGGTTGTGAAGGATGTTTTATCTATTTTAAAACTTGTTAGGGATGTGAGCCAAACTATCCCTAAAAAATAACAGGATACCATATCACCTTATTTGAACTCCGCCTAGTGCAGTAGCCGCTAATTTTTTTGTTCAGACTGCAATATTTTCTTCATACTAACTCGGAATCCGGCGAGACTTCGACCGATTAACTCCCACCTAAATTACGGAAAATATGAAACACTTGGATATTTCATCTTGTGAACATACACTGTAGTTCTCCATGGGTACTGACAGTTGTACTTTGAAAATAACAGGCTACCACATCCCCATATTTGAACTCCGCCTAGTGCAGAAGCCGCTATTTTTTTTGTTCAGACTGCAATAACTTCTTCATACTAATTCAGAATCAGGTGAGACTTCGACCAATTAACTCCCACCTAAATTACGGACAATATGGAGCACTCGGATACTTCATCTTGTGAACGCATACAGTAATTCTCCATGGGCACTAACAGTTGTACTTAGAAAATAACAGGATACCACATCCCCATATTTGAACTCCGCCTAGTGCAGAAGCCGCTATTTTTTTTGTTCAGACTTCAATTTTTTCTTCATACAAACTCGGAATCCGGCGATACTTCGACCGATTAACTCCCACCTAAATTACGGACAATATGAAACACTCGGATACTTCATCTTGTGAACGTACATGGTAGTTCTCCTTGGGGACTGACATTTATACTTTGAAAATAACATGCTACCACATCCCCATATTTGAACTCCGCCTAGTGCAGAAGTTGCTATTTTTTTGTTTAGACTGCAATAACTTCTTCATACTAATTCAGAATCCGGTGAGACTTCGACCAATTAACTCCCACCTAAATTACGGACAATATGGAACACTCTGATACTTCATCTTGTGAACGCATACTGTAGTTCTCTATGGGCACTGACAGTTGTACTTAGAAAATAACAGGATACCACATCCCCATATTTGAACTCCGCCTAGTGTAGATGCCGCTATTTTTTTTGTTCAGACTGCAATAACTTCTTCATACTAATTCAGAATCCGGTGAGACTTCACCAATTTACTCCCACCTAAATTACGGACAATATGGAACACTCGTATACTTCATCTTGTGAACGCATATTGTAGTTCTCCATGGGCACTGACAGTTGTACTTAAAAATAACAGGATACGGCATCTCCATATTTGAACTCCACCTAGTGCAGAAGTCGCTATTTTTTTTGTTCAGACTGCAATAACTTCTTCACACTAATTCGGAATCCGGTGAGACTTCGACCAATTAACTCCCACCTAAATTACAGACAATATGGATCACTCGGATACTTCATCTTGTGAACGCATACTGTAGTTCCATGGGCACTGATAGTTGTACTTAGAAAATAAAAGGATACCACATCCCCTTATTCGAACACCGCCTAGTACAGAAGCCGCCATTTTTTTTGTTCAGACTGCAATATTTTCTTCATACTAATTCGGAATCCGGCGAGACTTCGACCGATAAACTCCCACCTAAATTACGTACAATATGAAACACTCGGATACTTCATCTTGTGAACGTACACTGTAGTTCTCCATGGGGACTGACAGTTGTACTTTAAAAATAACAGGCTACCACATCCCCATATTTGAACTCCGCATAGTGCAGAAGCCGCTATTTTTTTTTCAGACTGCAATAACTTTTTCATACTAATTCAGAATCCGGTGAGACTTCGACCAATTAACTCCCACATAAATTACGGACAATATGGGACACTCGGATACCTCATCTTGTGAACGTACACTATAATTCTCCATAGGACTGATGGTTGTACTAAAAAATAACAGGCTACCACTCCCCATATTTGAACTCCGTCTAGTGCAGAAGCCGCTATTTTTTTTGTTCAGACTGCAATAACTTCTTCATAATAATTCAGAATCCGGTGAGACTTCGACCAATTAACTCCCACCTAAATTACGGACAATATGGAACACTTGGATACTTCATCTTTTGAATGCATACTGGGCACCAACAGCTGTACTTAGAAAATAACAGGATACCACATCCCCTTATTTTAACTCCGCCTAGTACAGAAGCCGCTATTTTTTTTGTTCAAACTGCAATATTTTCTTCATACTAACTCGGAATCCGGCGAGAATTCGACCGATTAACTCCCACCTAAATTACGGACAATATGAAACACTCGGATACTTCATCTTGTGGACGTACACTATAGTTCTCCATGGGGACTGACAGTTGTACTTTGAAAATAACAGGCTACCACATCCCCATATTTGAACTCCGCATAGTGTAGAAGTCGCTATTTTTTTGTTCAGACAGCAGTAACTTCTTCATACTAATTCACAATCCGATGAGACTTCGACCAATTAACTCCCACCTAAATTACGGACAATATGGAACACTCGGATACTTCATTTTGTGAACGCATACTGTAGTTCTCCATGGGTATTGACAGTTGTACTTAGAAATAACTGGATACCACATCCCCATATTTGAACTCCGCCTAGTTCAGAAGCCGCTTTTTTTTGTTCAGACTGCAATAACTTCTTCATACTAATTCAGAATCCGGCGAGACTTCGACCAATTAACTCCCACCTAAATTACATACAATATGGAACACTCGGATACTTCATCTTGTGAACGCATACTGTAGTTCTCCATGGGCAGTGACAATTGTACTTAGAAAATAACAGGATACCATATACCTTTATTTGAACTCCGCCTAGTACAGAAGCCACTATTTTTTTTGTTCAGGTTGCAATATTTTCTTCATACTAACTCGAAATCCGGCGAGACTTCGACCGATTAACTCCCACCTAAATTACGGACAATATGAAACACTCGGATACTTCATCTTGTGAACGTACACTGTAGTTCTCCATGGGGACCGACAGTTGTACTTTGAAAATAACAGGCTACCACATCCCCATGTTTGAACTCCGCCTAATGTAGAAGCCGCTATTTTTTTTGTTCAGACTGCAATAACTTCTTTATACTAATTCAGAATCCGGTGAGACTTCGACCAATTAACTCCCACCTAAATTACGGACAATATGGAACACTCGGATACTTCATCTTGTGAACGCCTACTGTAGTTCTCCATGGGCACTGACAGTTTTACTTAGAAAATAACAGGATACCACATCCCCATATTTGAACTCCGCCTAGTGTAGAAGCCGCTATTTTTTTGTTCAGACTACAATTTTTTCTTCATACTAACTCGGAATCCGGCGATACTTCGACCGATTAACTCCCACCTAAATTACGGACAATATGAAACACTCAGATACTTCATCTTGTGAACGTACACTTTAGTTCTCCATGGGGACTGACATTTGTACTTAGAAAATAACAGGCTACCACATCCCCATATTTGAACTCCGCATAGTGCAGAAGCCGCTATTTTTTTATTCAGACCGTAATAACTTCTTCATACTAATTCAGAATCCGGTGAGACTTCGACCAATTAACTCCCACCTAAATTACGGACAATATAGAATACTCGGATACTTCATCTTGTGAACGCATATTGTAGTTCTCTATGGGCACTGACAGTTATACTTAGAAAATAACAGGATACCACATCCCCATATTTGAACTCCGCCTAGTGGAGAAGCCGCTATTTTTTTTGTTCAGACTGCAATAACTTCTTTACACTAATTCATAATTCGGTGAGACTTCGACCAATTAACTCCCACCTAAATTACGGACAATATGGAACACTTGGATACTTCATCCTGTGAACGCAAACTGTAGTTCTCCATGGGCACTGACAGTTGTACTTAGAAAATAACAGGATACCACATCCCCTTATTTGAACTCCGCCTAGTACAGAAACCCGCCAGTTTTTTGTTCTGACTGCAATATTTTCTTCATACTAACTCGGAATCCGGCGAGACTTCGATCGATTAACTCCCATCTAAATTACGTACAATATGAAACACTCGGATTCTTCATCTTGTGAACGTACACTGTAGTTCTTCATGGGGACCGACAGTTGTAATTAGAAAATAACAGGTTACCACATCCCCATATTTGAACTCCGCCTAGTGCAGAAGCCGCTATTATTTTCGTTCAGACTACAATAACTTCTTCATACTAACTTAGAATTTGGTGAGACTTCGACCAATTAACTCCCACCTAAATTACGGACAATATGGAACACTCAGATGCTTCTTCTTGTGAACGCATACTGTAGTTCTCCATTGGCACTGACAGTTGTACTTAGAAAATAACAGGATACCACATCCCCATATTTGAACTCCGCCTAGTGCAGAAGCAGCTATTTTGTTTTCAGACTGCAATAACTTCTTCATACTAATTCAGAATCCGGTGAGACTTCGACCGATTAACTCCCACCTAAATTATGGATAATATGGAACACTCGGATACTTCATCTTGTGAACGCATACTGTAGTTCTCCATGGGCACTAACAGTTGTACTTAGAAAATAACAGGATACCACATCCCCTTATTTGAACTCCGCCTAGTACAGAAGCCGCTATTTTTTTTCCAAACTGCAATATTTTCTTCATACTAACTCGGAATCCGGCGAGACTTCGACCGATTAACTCCCACCTAAGTTACTGACAATATGAAACACTCGGATACTTCATCTTGAGAACGTACACTATAGTTCTCTATGAGGACTGACAGTTGTACTTTGAAAATAACAGGCTACCACATCCCCATATTTAAACCCCGCCTAGTGCAGAAGCCGCTATTTTTTTTTCAGACTGCAATAACCTCTTCATACTAATTCAGAATCCGTTGAGACTTCGACCAATTAACTCCCACCTAAATTACGGACAATATGGAACACTCGGATACTTCATCTTATGAACGCATACTGTAGTTCTCCATGGGCACTGACACTTGTACTTAAAAATAACAGGATACCACATCCCCATATTTCAACTACGCCTAGTGCAGAAGCCACTATTTTTTTTTCAGACTGCAATAACTTCTTCATACTAATTCAAAATCCGTTGAGACTTCGACCAATTAACTCCCACCTAAATTACGGACAATATGGAACACTCGGATACTTCATCTTGTGAACGCATACTGTAGTTCTCCATGGGCACTGACGGTTGTATTTAAAAATAACAGGATACCACATCCCCATATTTCAACTCCGCCTAGTGCAGAAGCCACTATTTTTTTTCAGACTGCAATAACTTCTTCATACTAATTCAAAATCCATTGAGACTTCGACCAATTAACTCCCACCTAAATTACGGACAATATGGAACACTCAGATACTTCATCTTGTGAACACATACTGTAGTTCTCCATGGGCACTGACGGTTGTATTTAAAAATAACAGGATACCACATCCCCATATTTCAACTCCGCCTAGTGCAGAAGCCACTATTTTTTTTGTTCAGACTACAATAACTACTTCATACTAATTCAGAATCCAGTGAGACTTCGACCAATTAACTCCCTCCTAAATTACAGACAATACGGAACACTCGAATACTTCATCTTGTGAATGCATACAGTAGTTCTCCATGGGCACTGACAGTTGTACTTAGAAAATAACAGGATACCACATCCCCATATTTGAACTCCGCCTAGTGCAGAAGCCGCTATTTTTTTTTTCAGACTGCAATAACTTCTTCACACTAATTCAGAATTTGGTGAGACTTCGACCAATTAACTCCAACCTAAATTACGGACAATATGGAACACTCAGATACTTCATCTTGTGAACGCAAACTGTAGTTCTTCATGGGCACTGATAGTTGTACTTAGAAAATAATAGGATACCGCATCCCCTTATTTGAACTCCACCTAGTACAGAAGCCGCCAGTTTTTTGTTCAGACTGCAATATTTTCTTCATACTAACACGGAATCCGGCGAGACTTCGACCGATTAACTCCCACCTAATTTACGTACAAAATGAAACACTCGGATACTTCATCTTGCAAACGTACACTGTAGTTCTCCATGGGGACTGACAATTGTACTTAGAAAATAACAGGCTACCACATCCCCATATTTGATCTCCGCGTTGTGCAGAAGCCGTTATTTTTTTGTTTAGACTGCAATAACTTCTTCATACTAATTCAGAATCCGGTGAGACTTCGACCAATTAACTTCCACCTAAATTACGGACAATATGGAACACTCGGATACTTCATCTTGTGAACGCAAACTGTAGTTCTCCATTGGCACTGACAGTTGTACTTAGAAAATAACAGGATACCACATCCCCATATTTGAACTCCGCCTAGTGCAGAAGCCGCTATTTTTTTGTTCAGACTGCAATAACTTCTTCATACTGATTCAGAATCCAGTGAAACTTCGACCAATTAACTCCCACCTAAATTACGGACAATATGGAACAATCGGATACTTCATCTTGTGAACGCATACTATAGTTCTCCATGGACACTGAAAGTTGTACTTAGAAAATAACAGGACACCACATCCCCATATTTGAACTCCACCTAGTGCGGAAGCCGCTATTATTTTCGTTCAGACTACAATAACTTCTTCATACTAATTCAAAATCCGGTGAGACTTCGACCAATTAACTCCCACCTAAATTACGGACAATATGGAACACTCGGATACTTCATCTTGTGAACGCATACTGTAGTTCTCCATGGGCACTGACAGTTGTACATAGAAAATAACAGGATACCACATCCGCATATTTGAACTCCGCCTAGTGCAGAAGCCGCTATTTTTTTTTAGACTGCAATAACTTCTTCATACTAATTCAGAATCCGGTGAGACTTCGACCGATTAACTCCCACCTAAATTATGGACAATATGGAACACTCGGATACTTCATCTTGTGAACGCATACTGTAGTTCTCCATGGGCACTGACAGTTGTACTTAGAAAATAACAGGATACCACATCCCCTTATTTGAACTCCGCCTAGAAAAGAAGCCGCTATTTTTTTTCAAACTGCAATATTTTCTTCATACTTACTCGGAATCCGGCGAGACTTCGACCGATTAAATCCCACCTAAATTACGGACAATATGAAACACTCGGATACTTCATCTTGTGAACGTACACTATAGTTCTCTATGTGGACTGACAGTTGTACTTTGGAAATAACAGGCTACCACATCCCCATATTTAAACCCCGCCTAGTGCAGAAGCCGCTATTTTTTTTTCAAACTGCAATAACCTCTTCATACTAATTCAGAATCCGATGAGACTTCGACCAATTAACTCCCACCTAAATTACGGACAATATGGAACACTCGGATACTTCATCTTGTGAACGCATACTGTAGTTCTCCATGGGCACTGACAGTTGTACTTAAAAATAACAGGATACCACATCCCCATATTTCAACTCCGCCTAGTGCAGAAGCCACTATTTTTTTTTCAGACTGCAATAACTTCTTCATACTAATTCACAATCCGTTGAGACTTCGACCAATTAACTCCCACCTAAATTACGGACAATATGGAACACTCGGATACTTCATCTTGTGAACGCATACTGTAGTTCTCCATGGGCACTGACGGTTGTATTTAAAAATAACAGGATACCACATCCCCATATTTCAACTCCGCTTAGTGCAGAAGCCACTATTTTTTTGTTCAGACTACAATAACTACTTCATACTAATTCAGAATCCGGTGAGACTTCGACCAATTAACTCCCTCCTAAATTACGGACAATACGGAACACTCGGATACTTCATCTTGTGAACGCATATAGTAGTACTTAGAAAATAACAGGATACCACATCCCCATATTTGAACTCCGCCTAGTGCAGAAGCCGCTATTTTTTTTGTTCAGACTGCAATAACTTCTTCACACTAATTCAGAATTCGGTGAGACTTCGACCAATTAACTCCCACCTAAATTACGGACAATATGGAACACTCGGATACTTCATCTTGTGAACGCAAACTGTAGTTCTCCATGGGCACTGACAGTTGTACTTAGAAAATAAAAGGATACCACATCCCCTTATTTGAACTCCTCCTAGTACAGAAGCCGCTAGTTTTTTGTTCAGACTGCAATATTTTCTTCATACTAACTCGGAATCCGGCGAGACTTCGACCGATTAACTCCCACCTAAATTACGTACAATATGAAACACTCAGATACTTCATCTTGCGAACATACACTGTAGTTCTCCATGGGGACTGACAGTTGTACTTAGAAAATAACAGGCTACCACATCCCCATATTTGAACTCCGCCTTGTCCAGAAGCCGTTATTTTTTTAGTTTAGACTGCAATAACTTCTTCATACTAATTCAGAATCCGGTGAGACTTCGACCAATTAACTCCCACCTAAATTACGGAGAATATGGAACACTCGGATACTTCTTCTTGTGAACGCATACTGTAGTTCTCCGTTGGCACTGACAGTTGTACTTAGAAAATAACCGGATACCACATCCCCATATTTGAACTCCGCCTAGTGCAGAAGCCGCTATTTTTTTGTTCAGACTGCAATAACTTCTTCATACTGATTCAGAATCCGGTGAAACTTCGACCAATTAACTCCCACCTAAATTATGGACAATATGGAACACTCGGATACTTCATCTTGTGAACGCATACTATAGTTCTCCATGGACACTGAAAGTTGTAATTAGAAAATAACAGGACACCACATCCCCATATTTGAACTCCACCTAGTGCAGAAGCCGCTATTATTTTCGTTCAGACTGCAATAACTTCTTCATACTAATTCAGAATCCGGTGAGACTTCGACCAATTAACTCCCACCTAAATTACGGACAATATGGAACACTCGGATACTTCATCTTGTGAACGCATATTGTAGTTCTCCATGGGCACCGACAGTTGTACATAGAAAATAACAGGATACCACATCCCCATATTTGAACTCCGCCTAGTGAAGAAGCCGCTATTTTTTTAGACTGCAATAACTTCTTCATACTAATTCAGAATCCGGTGAGACTTCGACCGATTAACTCCCACCTAAATTATGGACAATATGGAACACTCGGATACTTCATCTTGTGAACGCATACTGTAGTTCTCCATGGGCACTAACAGTTGTACTTAGAAAATAACAGGATACCACATCCCCTTATTTGAACTCCGCCTAGTACAGAAGCCGCTATTTTTTTTCAAACTGCAATATTTTCTTCATACTAACTCGGAATCCGGCGAGACTTCGACCGATTAACTCCCACCTAAATTACGGACAATATGAAACACTCGGATACTTCATCTTGTGAACGTACATTATAGTTCTCTATGGGGACTGACAGTTGTACTTTGAAAATAACAGGCTACCACATCCCCATATTTAAACCCCGCCTAGTGTAGAAGCCGCTATTTTTTTTCATACTGCAATAACCTCTTCATACTAATTCAGAATCCGATGAGACTTCGCCAATTAACTCCCACCTAAATTACGGACAATATGGAACACTCGGATACTTCATCTTGTGAGCGCATACTGTAGTTCTCCATGGGCACTGATAGTTGTAGTTAAAAATAACAAGATACCACATCCCCATATTTCAACTCCGCCTAGTGCAGAAGCCACTATTTTTTTTCCAGACTACAATAACTTCTTCATACTAATTCAGAATCCGTTGAGACTTCGACCAATTAACTCCCACCTAAATTACGGACAATATGGAACACTCGGATACTTCATCTTGTGAACGTATACTGTAGTTCTCCATGGGCACTGACAGTTGTATTTAAACATAACAGGATACCACATCCCCATATTTCAACTCCGCCTAGTGCAGAAGCCACTATTTTTTTTGTTCAGACTACAATAACTACTTCATACTAATTCAAAATCCGGTGAGACTTCGACCAATTAACTCCCTCCTAAATTACGGACAATACGGAACACTCGGATACTTCATCTTGTTAACGCATACAGTAGTTCTCCATGGGCACTGACAGTTGTACTTAGAAAATAACAGGATACCACATCCCCATATTTGAACTCCGCCTAGTGAAGAAGCCGCTATTTTTTTGTTCAGACTACAATTTTTTCTTCATACTAACTCGGAATCCGGCGATACTTCGATCGATTAACTCCCACCTAAATTACGGACAATATGAAACACTCGGATACTGTAGTTCTCCATGAGGACTAACATTTGTACTTAGAAAATAACAGGCTACCACATCCCCATATTTGAACTCCGCATAGTGCAGAAGCCGCTATTTTTTTGTTCAGACTGCAATAACTTCTTCATACTAATTCATAATCCGGTGAGACTTCGACCAATTAACTCCCACCTAAATTACGGACAATATGGAACACTCGGATTCTTCATCTTGTGAACGCATATTGTAGTTCTCTATGGGCACTGACAGTTGTACTTAGAAAATAACAGGATACCACGTCCCTATATTTGAACTTCGCCTAGTGCAGAAGTCGCTATTTTTTTGTTCAGACTGCAATAACTTCTTCACACTAATTCAGAATTCGGTGAGACTTCGACCAATTAACTCCCACCTAAATTACGGACAATATGGAACACTCGGACACTTCATCTTGTGAACGCATACTGTAGTTCTCCAGGGGCACTGACAGTTGTACATAGAAAATAACAGGATACCACATTCCCATATTTGAACTCCGCCTAGTGCAGAAGCCGCTATTTTTTTTCAGACTGCAATAACTTCTTCATACTAATTCAGAATCCGATGAGACTTCGATCGATTAACTCCCACCTAAATTATGGACAATATGGAATACTCGGATACTTCATCTTGTGAACGCATACTGTAGTTCTCCATGGGGACTAACAGTTGTACTTAGAAAATAACAGGAAACCACATCCCCTTATTTGAACTCCACCTAGTACAGAAGCCGCTATTTTTTTTTCAAACTGCAATATTTTCTTCATACTAACTCGGAATCCGACGAGACTTCGACCGATTAACTCCCACCTAAATTACGGACAATATGAAACACTCGGATACTTCATCTTGTGAACGTACACTATAGTTCTCTATGGGGACTGGCAGTTGTACTTTGAAAATAACAGGCTACCACATCCCAATATTTAAACCCCGCCTAGTGCAGAAGCCGCTATTTTTTTTTCATACTGCAATAACCTCTTCATAATAATTCAGAATCCGATGAGACTTCGACTAATTAACTCCCACCTAAATTACGGACAATATGGAACACTCAGATACTTCATCTTGTGAATGCATACTGTAGTTCTCCATGGGCACTGACAGTTGTACTTAAAAATAACAGGATACCACATCCCCATATTTCAACTCCGCCTAGTGCAGAAGCCACTATTTTTTTTCCAGACTGCAATAACTTCTTCATATTAATTCAGAATCCGTTGAGACTTCGACCAATTAACTCCCACCTAAATTACGGACAATATGGAACACTCGGATACTTCATCTTGTGAACGCATATTGTAGTTCTCCATGGGCACTGACAGTTGTATTTAAAAATAACAGGATACCACATTCCCTTATTTCAACTCCGCCTAATGCAGAAGCCACTATTTTTTTTGTTCAGACTACAATAACTACTTCATACTAATTCCGAATCCGGTGAGACTTCGACCAATTATCTCCCTCCTAAATTACGGACAATACGGAACACTCGGATACTTCATCTTGTTAACGCATACAGTAGTTCTCCATGGGCACTGACAGTTGTACTTAGAAAATAACAGGATACCACATCCCCATATTTGAACTCCGCCTAGTGCAGAAGCCGCTATTTTTTTGTTCAGACTACAATTTTTTCTTCATACTAACTCGGAATTCGGCGATACTTCGATAGATTAACTCCCACTTAAATTACGTACAATATGAAACACTAGGATACTTCATCTTGCGAACATACACTGTAGTTCTCCATGGGGACTGATAGTTGTACTTAGAAAATAACAGGCTACCACATCCCCGTATTTGAACTCCGCCTTGTGCAGAAGCAGTTATTTTTTTTGTTTAGACTGCAATAACTTCTTCATACTAATTCAGAATCTGGTGAGACTTCGACCAATTAAATCCCACCTAAATTACGGACAATATGGAACACTCGGATAATTCTTGTTGTGAACGCATACTGTAGTTCTCCATTGGCACTGACAGTTGTACTTAGAAAATAACAGGATACCACATCCCCATATTTGAACTCCGCCTAGTGCAGAAGACGCTATTTTTTTGTTCAAACAGCAATAACTTCTTCATACTGATTCAGAATCCGGTGAAACTTTGACCAATTAACTCCCACCTAAATTACGGACAATATGGAACACTCAGATACTTCATCTTGTGAACGCATACTGTAGTTCTCCATGGACACTGAAAGTTGTACTTAGAAAATAACAGGACACTACATCCCAATATTTGAACTCCACCTAGTGCAGAAGCCGCTATTATTTTCGTTTAGACTGCAATAACTTCTTCATACTAATTCAGAATCCGGTGAGACTTCGACCAATTAACTCCCACCTAAATTACGGACAATATGGAACACTCGGATACTTCATCTTGTGAACGCATACTATAGTTCACCATGGGCACTGACAGTTGTACATAGAAAATAACAGGATACCACATCCCCATATTTGAACTCCGCCTAGTGCAGAAGCCGCTATTTTTTTTTCAGACTGCAATAACTTCTTCATACTAATTCAGAATCCGGTGAGACTTCGACCAATTAACTCCCACCTAAATTATGGACAATATGGAACACTCGGATACTTTATCTTGTGAACGCATACTGTAGTTCTCCATGGGCACTGACAGTTGTACTTAGAAAATAACAGGATACCACATCCCCTTATTTGAACTCCGCCTAGTACAGAAGCCACTATTTTTTTTCAAACTGCAATATTTTCTTCATACTAACTCGGAATCCGGTGAGACTTCGACCGATTAACTCCCACCTAAATTACGGACAATATGAAACACTCGGATACTTCATCTTGTGAACGTACACTATAGTTCTCTATGGGGACTGACAGTTGTACTTTGAAAATAACAGGCTACCACATCCCCATATTTAAACCCCGCCTAGTGCAGAAGCCGCTATTTTTTTTCATACTGCAATAACCTCTTCATACTAATTCAGAATCCGATGAGACTTCGACCAATTAACTCCCACCTAAATTACGAACAATATGGAACACTCGGATACTTCATCTTGTGAATGCATACTGTAGTTCTCCATGGGCACTGACAGTTGTACTTAAAAATAACAGGATACCACATCCCCATATTTCAACTCCGCCTAGTGCAGAAGCCACTATTTTTTTTCCAGACTGCAATAACTACTTCATACTAATTCAGAATCCGGTGAGACTTCGACCAATTAACTCCCTCCTAAATTACGGACAATACGGAACACTCGGATACTTCATCTTGTGAACGCATACAGTAGTTCTCCATGGGCACTGACAGTTGTACTTTATAGTGACTGACAGTTGTACTTTGAAAATAACAGGTACCACATCCCCATATTTGAACTCCGCCTAGTGCAGAAGCCGCTATTTTTTTTGTTCAGACTACAATAACTTCTTTATACTAATTCAGAATCCGGTGAGACTTCGACCAATTAACTCCCACCTAAATTACGGACACTACGGAACACTCAGATACTTCATTTTGTGAACGCATACTGTAGTTCTCCATGGGCACTGACAGTTGTACTTAGAAAATAACAAGGTACCACATCCTTATATTTGAACTCCGCCTAGTGCAGAAGCCGCTATTTTTTTGTTCAGACTGCAATATTTTCTTCATACTAACTCGGAATCCGGCGAGACTTCGACCGATTTACTTCCACCTAAATTACGGACAATATGAAACACTCGGATACTTCAACTTGTGAACGTACACTGTAGTTCTCCATGGGAACTGACAGTTGTACTTAGAAAATAATAGGCTACCACATCCCCATATTTGAACTCCGCCTAGTGCAGAAGCCGCTATTTTTTTGTTCAGACTGCAATAACTTCTTCATACTAATTCAGAATCCAGGGAGACTTCGAACAATTAACTCCCACCTAAATTACGGACAATATGGAACACTCAGATACTTCATCTTGTGAACGCATACTGTAATTCTCTATAGTTTTTGAAAGTTGTACTTAGAATATAACAGGATACCACATCCCCATATTTGAACTCCACCTAGTGCAAAAGGTGCTATTTTTTTGTTCAGACTGCAATAATTTCTTCATACTAATTCAGTGAGACTTCGACCAATTAACTCCCACCTAAATTACGAACAATATGGAACACTCGGATACTTCATCTTGTGAACGCATACTGTAATTCTCCATGGGCACTGACAGTCGTACTTAAAAATAACAGGATACCACATCCGCATATTTCAACTCCGCCTAGTGCAGAAGCCGCTATATTTTTTCAGACTGCATTAACTTCTTCATACTAATTCAGAATCTAGTGAGACTTCGACCAATTAACTCCCACCTAAATTACGGACAATATGTAACACTCAGATACTTCATCTTGTGAACATATATTGTAGTTCTCCATGAGCAGTGACAGTTGTACTTTGAAAATAACAGGCTACCACATCGCCTTATTTGAACTCCGCCTAGTACAGAAGCCGCTATTTTTTTTTGTTCAGACAGCAATATTTTCTTCATACTAACACGGAATCCGGCGAGACTTTGACCGATTAACTCCCACCTACATTACGGACAATATGAAACACTCGAATACTTCATCTTGTGAACGCATACTGTAGTTCTCCATGGGGACTGACAGTTGTACTTTGAAAATAACAGGCTACCACATCTCCTAATTTGAACTCCGCCTAGTGCAGAAGCCGCTATTATTTTTGTTCAGACTGCAATAACTTCTTCATACTAATTCATAATACAGTGAGACTTTGACCAATTAAATACCACCTAAATTACGGACAATATGGAACACTCGAATACTTCATCTTGTGAACGGATACTGTAGTTCTCCATGGGCACTGACAGTTGTACTTAGAAAATAATAGGATACCACATCCCCTTATTTGAACTCCGCCTAGTGTAGAAGCCGTTGTTTTTTTGTTAAGACTGCAATATTTTCTTCATACTAACTCGGAATCCGGCGAGACTTCGACCGATTAACTCCCACCTAAATTACGGACAATATGGAACACTCGGATACTTCATCTTGTGAATGAATATTGTAGTTCTCCATGGGGACTGACAGTTGTACTTTGAAAATAACAGGCTACCACATCCCCTTATTTGAACTCCACCTAGTGCAGAAGCCGCTATTTTTTTGTTCAGGCTGCAATAACCTCTTCATACTAATTCATAATACGGTGAGACTTCGACCAATTAACTCCCACCTAAATTACGGACAATATGGAACACTCTAATACTTCATCTTGTGAACGCAAACTTTAGTTCTCCATGGGCACTGACAGTTGTTTTTAGAAAATAACAGGCTACCACATCCCCGTATTTGAACTCCGCCTAGTGTAGAAGCCGTTATTTTATTGTTCAGACTGCAATAACTTCTTCATACTATTTCAGAATCTGGTGAGACTTCGACCAATTAGCTCCCTCCTAAATTACGGACAAATGGAACAGTCGGATACTTCATCCTCTGAACGCATACTGTAGTTCTCCATGGGCACTGATAGTTGTACTTAAAAATAACAGGATACGACATCCCCATATTTGAACTCCGCCTAGTGCAGAAGCCGCTATTTTTTTGTTCAGACTGCAATAACTTCTTTATACTAATTCAGAATCCGGTGAGACTTCGACCAATTAACTGCCACCTAAATTACGGATAATACAGAACACTCGGATACATCATCTTGTGAAAGCATATTGTAGTTCTCCATGGGCACTGACAGTTGTACTTAGAAAAAAAAAGTATACCACATTCCCATATTTGAACTCCGCCTAGTACTGAAGCCGCTATTTTTTTTGTTCAGACTGCAATAATTTCTTCATACTAACTCGGAATACGGCGAGACTTCGACCGATTAACTCCCACCTAAATTACGAACAATATGAAACACTCGGATACTTCATCTTGTGAACGTACATTGTAGTTCTCTATGGGGACTGACAATTGTACTTTGAAAATAACAGGCTACCACATCCCCATATTTGAACTCCGCCTAGTGCAGAAGCCGCTATTTTTTTGTTCAGACTACTATAACTTCTTCATACTAATTCAGAATCTGGTAAGACTTCGACCAATTAACTCCCACCTAAATTACAGACAATATGGAACACTCGGATACCTCATCTTGTGAACGCATACTGTAATTCTCCATGGGCACTAACAGTTGTACTTAGAAAATAACAGGATACAACATCTCCATATTTGAACTCCGCCTAGTGCAGAAGCCGCTATTTTTTTTTGTTCAGACTGCAATAACTACTTCATACTAATTCAGAATCCGGTGAGACTTCGACCGATTAACTCCCTCCTAAATTACGGACAATATGGAACACTCGGATACTTCATCTTGTGAACGCATACAGTAGTTTTCCATGGGCACTGACAGTTGTACTTAAAAATAACAGGATACGACATCCCCATATTTGAACTCCGCCTAGCGCAGAAGCCGCTATTTTTTTGTTCAGACTGCAATATTTTTTTCATACTAACTCGGAATCTGGCGAGACTTCGACCGATTAACTCCCACCTAAATTACAGACAATATGAAACACTCGGATACTTCAACTTGTGAACGTACACTGTAGATCTCCATGGGGACTGACAGTTGTACTTAGAAAATAACAGGCTACCACATCCCCATATTTGAACTCCGCCTAGTGCAGAAGCCGCTATTTTGTTCAAACTGCAATAACTTCTTCATACTATTCAGAATCCGGGGAGACTTTGAACAATTAACTCCCACCTAAATTACGGACAATATGGAACACTCGGATACTTCATCTTGTGAACGTATACTGTAGTTCTCCATGGGCACTGGCAGTTGTACTTAAAAATAACAGGATATGACATCCCCATATTTGAACTCCGCCTAGTGCAGAAGCCACTATTTTTTTGTTCAGACTGCAATAACTTCTTCATACTAATTCAGAATCCGATGAGACTTCGATCGATTAACTCCCACCTAAATTACGGACAATATGGAACACTCGGATACTTCATCTTGTGAACGCATATTGTAGTTCTCCATGGGGATTGACAGTTGTTCTTAGAAAATAACTGGCTACCACATCCCCATATTTGAACTCCGCCTAGTGCAGAAGCCGTTATGTTTTTCGTTCAGACTGTAATAACTTCTTCACAATAATTCAGAATCTGGTGAGACTTCGACCAATTAACTCACACCTAAATTACGGACAATATGGAACACTCGGATACTTCATCTTGTGAACGCATATTGTAGTTCTCCATGGGCATTGACAGTTTTACTAAGAAAATAATAGGATACCACATCCCCATATTTTAACTCTGCCTAGTGCAGAAGCCGCTATTTTTTTGTCACACTGCAATAACTTCTTCATACTAATTCAAAATCCGGTGAGACTTCGACCAATTAACTCCGACCTAAATTACCGACAATATGGAACACTCGAATACTTCATCTTGTGAACACATACTGTAGTTCTCTATGGGCACGGACAGTTGTACTTAGAAAATAATAGGATACCACATCCCCTTATTTGAACTCTGCCTAGTACAGAAGCCGCTATTTTTTTTGTTCAGACTGCAATATTTTCTTCATACTAACTCGAAATCCGGCGAGACTTCGACCGATTAACTTCCACCTAAATTACGGACAATATGAAACACTCGGATACTTCAACTTGTGAACGTACACTGTAGTTCTCCTTGGGGACTGACAGTTGTACTTAGAAAATAACTGGCTACCACATCCCCATATTCGAACTCCGCCTTATGCAGAAGCCGCTATTTTTTTGTTCAGACTGCAATAACTTCTTCATACTAATTCAGAATCTGGTGAGACTTTGACCAATTAACTCCCACCTAAATTACAGACAATATGGAACACTCGGATACTTCATCTTGTGAACGCATACTGTAATTCTCTATGGGCACTGATAGTTGTACTTAGAAAATAACAAGATACCACATCCCCGTATTTGAACTCCGCCTAGTGTAGAAGCCGCTATTTTTTTTGTTCAGACTGCAATAACTTCTTCATACTAATTCAGAATCCGGTGAGACTTCGACCAATTAACTCCCATCTAAATTACGGACAATATGGAACACTCGGATACTTCATCTTGTGAACGTATACTGTAGTTCTCCATGGGCACTGACAGTTGTACTTAAAAATAACAGGATACGACATCCCCATATTTGAACTCCGCCTAGTGCAGAAGCCGCTATTTTTTTTGTTCAGACTGCAATAACTTCTTCATACTAATTCAAAATCCGGTGAGACTTCGACCAATTAACTCCCACCTAAATTACGGACAATATGGAACACTCGTATACTTCATCTTGTGAACGCATACAGTAGTTCTCCATGGGCACTGACAGTTGTACTTAAAAATAATAGGATACGACATCCCCATATTTGAACTCCGCCTAGCGTAGAAGCCGCTATTTTTTTGTTCAGCGTGCAATATTTTTTTCATACTCACTCGGAATCTGGCGAGACTTCGACCGATTAACTCCCACCTAAATTACGGACAATATGAAACACTCGGATACTTCAACTTGTGAACGTACACTGTAGTTCTCCATGGGGACTGACAGTTGTACTTAGAAAATAACAGGCTACCACATCCCCATATTTGAACTCCGCCTAGTGCAGAAGCTGCTATTTTGTTCAAACTGCAATAACTTCTTCATACTATTCAGAATCCGGGGAGACTTTGAACAATTAACTCCCACCTCAATTACGGACAATATGGAACACTCAGATACTTCATCTTGTGAACGCATACTGTAATTCTCTATGGGCACTGACAGTTGTACTTAGAAAATAACAGGATACCACATTCCCATATTTTAACTCCGCCTAGTGCAGAAGACGCTATTTTTTTGTTCAGACTGCCATAACTTCTTCATACTAATTCAGAATCCGGTGAGACTTCGACCAATTAACTCCCACCTAAATTACGGACAATATGGAACACTCGGATACTTCATCTTGTGAACGTATACTGTAGTTCTCCATGGGCACTGGCAGTTGTACTTAAAAATAACAGGATACGACATCCCTATATTTGAACTCCGCCTGGTGCAGAGCCGCTATTTTTTTGTTCAGACTACAATAACTTCTTCATACTAATTCAAAATCCGGTGAGAATTCGACCGATTAACTCCCACCTAAATTACGGACAATATGGAACACTCGGATACTTCATCTTGTGAACGCATACTGTAATTCTCTATGGGCACTGATAGTTGTACTTAGAAAATAACAAGATACCACATCCCCGTATTTGAACTCCGCCTAGTGCAGAAGACGCTATTTTTTTGTTCAGACTGCCATAACTTCTTCATACTAATTCAGAATCCGGTGAGACTTCGACCAATTAACTCCCACCTAAATTACGGACAATATGGAACACTCGGATACTTCATCTTGTGAACGCATACTGTAGTTCTCCATGGGCACTGACAGTTTTACTAAGAAAATAATAGGATACCACATCCCCATATTTGAACTCTGCCTAGTGCAGAAGCCGCTATTTTTTTGTTTAGACTGCAATAACTTCTTCATACTAATTCAGAATCCGGCGAGACTTCGACCGATTAACTTCCACCTAAATTACGGACAATATGGAACACTCGGATACTTCATCTTGTGAACGCACACTGTAGTTCTCCATGGGGACTGACAGTTGTACTTAGAAAATAACAGGCTACCACATCCCCATATTTGAAATCCGCCTAGTGCAGAAGCCGCTATTTTTTGTTCAGACTGCAATAATTTCTTCATACTAATTCAGAATTCGGTGAGACTTCGACCAATTAACTCCCACCTAAATTACGGACAATATGGAACACTTGGATACTTCATCTTGTGAACGCATACTGTTATTCTCTATGGGCATTGATAGTTGTACTTAGAAAATAATAAGATACCACATCCCCATATTTGAACTCCGCCTAGTGTAGAAGCCGCTATTTTTTTTGTTCAGACTGCAATAACTTCTTCATACTAATTCAGAATCCGGTGAGACTTCGACCAATTAACTCCCATCTAAATTACGGACAATATGGAACACTCGGATACTTCATCTTGTGAACGTATACTGTAGTTCTCCATAGGCACTGGCAGTTGTACTTAAAAATAACAGGATACGACATCCCCATATTTGAACTCCGCCTGGTGCAGAAGCCGCTATTTTTTTGTTCAGACTGCAATAACTTCTTCATACTAATTCAAAATCCGGTGAGACTTCGACCGATTAACTCCCACCTAAATTACGGACAATATGGAACACTCGGATACTTCATCTTGTGAACGCATACTGTAGTTCTCCATGGGGACTGACAGTTGTACTTAGAAAATAACTGGCTACCACATCCCCATATTTGAACTCCGCCTAGTGTAGAAGCCGTTATTTTTTTCTTTCAGACTGCAATAACTTCTTCACAATAATTCAAAATCCGGTGAGACTTCGACCAATTAACTCCCACCTAAATTACGGACAATATGGAACACTCGGATACTTCATCTTGTGAACGCATACTGTAGTTCTCCATGGGCACTAACAGTTTTACTAAGAAAATAATAGGATACCTCATCCCCATATTTGAACTCCGCCTAGTGCGGAACCGCTATTTTTTGTTCAGACTGCAATAACTTCTTCATACTAATTCAGAATCTGGCGAGACTTCGACCGATTAACTTCCACCTAAATTACGGACAATATGGAACACTCGGATACTTCATCTTGTGAACGCACACTGTAGTTCTCCATGGGGACTGACAGTTGTACTTAGAAAATAACAGGCTACCACATCCCCATATTTGAACTCCGCCTAGTGCAGAAGCCGCTATTATTTTTGTTCAGACTGCAATAACTTCTTCATACTAATTCAGAATCCGGTGAGACTTCGACCAATTAACTCCCATCTAAATTACGGACAATATGGAACACTCGGATACTTCATCTTGTGAACGTATACTGTAGTTCTCCATGGGCACTGACAGTTCTACTTAAAAATAACAGGATACAACATCCCCATATTTGAACTCCGCCTAGTGCAGAAGCCGCTATTTTTTTTGTTCAGACTTCAATAACTTCTTTATACTAATTCAGAATCCGGTGAGACTTCGACCAATTAACTCCCATCTAAATTACGGACAATATGGAACACTCGGATACTTCATCTTGTGAACGTATACTGTAGTTCTCCATGGGCACTGACAGTTCTACTTAAAAATAACAGGATACGACATCCCCATATTTGAACTCCGCCTAGTGCAGAAGCCGCTATTTTTTTTGTTCAGACTATAATAACTTCTTCATACTAATTCAGAATCCGGTGAGACTTCGACCAATTAACTCCCACCTAAATTACGGACAATATGGAACACTCGGATACTTCATCTTGTGAACGTATACTATAGTTCTCCATGGGCACTGGCAGTTGTACTTAAAAATAACAGGATACGACATCCCCATATTTGAACTCCACCTGGTGCAGAAGCCGCTATTTTTTTGTTCAGACTGCAATAACTTCTTCATACTAATTCAAAATCCGGTGAGACTTTGACCGATTAACTCCCACCTAAATTACGGACAATATGGAACACTCGGATACTTCATCTTGTGAATGCATACTGTAGTTCTCCATGGGGACTGACCGTTGTACTTAGAAAATAACTGGCTACCACATCCCCATATTTGAACTCCGCCTAGTGCAGAAGCCGTTATTTTTTTCATTCAGACTGCAATAACTTCTTCACAATAATTCAGAATCCGGTGAGACTTCGACCAATTAACTCCCACCTAAATTACGGACAATATGGAACACTCGGATACTTCATCTTGTGAACGCATACTGTAGTTCTCCATAGGCACTGACAGTTTTACTAAGAAAATAATAGGATACCACATCCCCATATTTGAACTCCGCCTAGTGCAGAAGCCGCTATTTTTTTGTTCAGACTGCAATAACTTCTTCATACTAATTCAGAATCCGGCGAGACTTCGACCGATTAACTTCCACCTAAATTACGGACAATATGGAACACTCGGATACTTCATCTTGTGAACGCACACTGTAGTTCTCCATGGGGACTGACAGTTGTGCTTAGAAAATAACAGGATACCACATCCCCTTATTTGAACTCCGCCTAGTGCAGAAGCCGCTATTATTTTTGTTCAGACTGCAATAACTTCTTCATACTAATTCAGAATCCGGTGAGACTTCGACCAATTAACTCCCATCTAAATTACGGACAATATGAAACACTCGGATACTTCATCTTGTGAACGTATACTGTAGTTCTCCATGGGCACTGACAGTTCTACTTAAAAATAACAGGATACGACATCCCCATATTTGAACTCCGCCTAGTGCAGAAGCCGCTATTTTTTTTGTTCAGACTGCAATAACTTCTTTATACTAATTCAGAATCCGGTGAGACTTCGACCAATTAACTCCCATCTAAATTACGGACAATATGGAACACTCGGATACTTCATCTTGTGAACGTATACTGTAGTTCTCCATGGGCACTGACAGTTCTACTTAAAAATAACAGGATACGACATCCCCATATTTGAACTCCGCCTAGTGCAGAAGCCGCTATTTTTTTTGTTCATACTACAATAACTTCTTCATACTAATTCAAAATCCGGTCAGACTTCGACCAATTAACTTCGACCTAAATTACGGACAATATGGAACACTCAGATACTTCATCTTTTGAACGAATACTATAGTTCTCCATGGGAACTGACAGTTTTAGAAAATAACAGGATACCACATTCCCATATTTGAACTCCGCCTAGTGCAGAAGCCGCTATTTTTTTATTCATACTGCAATAACTTCTTCATACTAATTCATAATCCGGTGAGACTTCGACCAATTAACTCCCACATAAATTACGGACAATATGGAACACTCGGATACTTCATCTTGTGAACGCATACTGTAGTTCTCTTTGGGCACTAATAGTTGTACTTAGAAAATAACAGGATACCACATCCCCTTATTTGAACTTTGCCTAGTACAGAAGCCGCTATTCTTTTTGTTCAGACTGCAATATTTTCTTCATACTAACTACGAATCCGGCGATACCTCGACCGATTAACTTCCACCTAAATTACGGACAATATGAAACACTCGGATACTTCAACTTGTGAACGTACACTGTAGTTCTCCATGGGGACTGACGGTTGTACTTAGAAAATAATACGATACCACATCCCCATATTTGAACTCCGCTTTGTGCAGAAGCCGCTATTTTTTTTGTTCAGACTGCAATAACTTCTTAATACTAATTCAGAATCTGGCGAGACTTCGACCGATTAACTTCCACCTAAATTACGGACAATATGGAACACTCGGATACTTCATCTTGTGAACGCACACTGTAGTTCTCCATGGGGACTGACAGTTGTACTTAGAAAATAACAGGCTACCACATCCCCATATTTGAACTCCGCCTAGTGCAGAAGCCGCTATTATTTTTGTTCAGACTGCAATAACTTCTTCATACTAATTCAGAATCCGGTGAGACTTCGACCAATTAACTCCCATCTAAATTACGGACAATATGGAACACTCGGATACTTCATCTTGTGAACGTATACTGTAGTTCTCCATGGGCACTGACAGTTCTACTTAAAAATAACAGGATACGACATCCCCATATTTGAACTCCGCCTAGTGCAGAAGCCGCTATTATTTTTGTTCAGACTGCAATAACTTCTTAATACTAATTCAGAATCTGGCGAGACTTCGACCGATTAACTCCCACCTAAATTACGGACAATATGGAACACTCGGATACTTCATCTTGTGAACGTATACTGTAGTTCTCCATTGTGCACTGACAGTTGTACTTAAAAATAAAAGGATATGACATCCCCATATTTGAACTCCGCATAGTGCAGTAGCCGCTATTTTTTGTTCAGAGTGCAATAACTTCTTCATACTAATTCAGAATCCGAGGAGACTTCGAACAATTAACTCCCACCTAAATTACGGACAATATGGAACACTCGGATACTTCATCTTGTGAACGCATACTGATACCACATCCCCGTATTTGAACTCCACCTAGTGCATAAGCCGCTATTTTTTTTGTTCAGACTGCAATAACTTTTTCATACTAATTCAGAATCCGATGAGACTTCGACCAATTAACTCCCACCTAAATTACGGACAATATGGAAGACTTAGATACTTCATCTTGTGAACGCATACTGTTATTCTTTATTGGTACTGACAGTTGTACTTAGAAAATAATAGGACACCCCATCCCCATATTTGAACTCCGCCTAATGCAGATGCCACTATTTTTTTTGTTCAGACTGCAATAACTTCTTCATACTAATAAAGAATCCGGTGAGACTTCGACCAATTAACTCCCATCTAAATTACGGACAATATGGAACACTCGGATACTTCATCTTGTGAACGTACACTGTAGTTCTCCATGGGCACTGACAGTTGTAGTTAGAAAATAGCAGGATACTACATCCCCATATTTAACTCCTCCTAGTGCAGAAGCCGCTAGTTTTTTGTTTAGACTGTAATAACTTCTTCATACTAATTCAGAATCCGGTGAGACTTCGACCGATTAACTTCCACCTAAATTACGGATAATATGGAACACTCGGATACTTCATCTTGTGAACGCATACTGTAGTTCTCTATGGGCACTAACAGTTGTACTTAGAAAATAACAGAATACCACATCCCCTTATTTGAACTCTTCGTAATACAGAAGCCGCTATATTTTTGTTCAGACTGCAATATTTTCTTCATACTAACTCGGAATCCGGCGAGACTTCGACCGATTAACTCCCACCTAAATTACGGACAATATGGAACACTTGGATACTTCATCTTGTGAACGCATACTGTAGTTCTCCATGGGCACTGACAGTTACACTTAGAAAATAACAGGATACCACATCCACATATTTGAACTCCGCCTAGTGCAGAAGCCGCTATTTTTTTTGTTTAGACTGCAATAACTTCTTCATACTAATTCAGAATCCGGTGAGACATCGACCAATTAACTCCCACATAATTTACGGACAATATGGAACACTCGAATACTTCATCTTGTGAACGCATACTGTAGTTCTCTATGGGCACTGACAGTTGTACTTAGAAAATAACAGGATACCACATCCCCTTATTTGAACTCTGCCTAGTACAGAAGCCGCTATTCTTTTTGTTCAGACTACAATATTTTCTTCATACTAACTCGGAATCCGACGAGACTTCGACCGATTAACTTCCACCTAAATTATGGACAATATGAAACACTCGGATACTTCGACTTGTGAACGTACACTGTAGTTGTCCATGGGGACTGACAGTTGTACTTAGAAAATAACAGGCTACCACATCCCCGTATTTGAACTCCGCCTAGTGCAGAAGCCGCTATTTTTTTGTTCAGACTGCAATAACTTCTTCATACTAATTCAGAATCCGGTGAGACTTCAACCAATTAACTCCCACCTAAATTACGGACAATATGGAACACTCGGATAGTTCATCTTGTGAACGCATACTATAGTTCTCCATGGGCACTAACAGTTGTACTTAGAAAATAACAGGATACCACATCCCCTTATTTGAACTCCGCCTAGCACAGAAGCCGCCAGTTTTTTGTACAGACTGCAATATTTTCTTCATACTAACTCGAAATCCGGCGAGACTTCGACCGATTAACTCCCACCAAAATTACGTACAATATGAAACACTCGGATACTTCATCTTGTGAACGTACACTGTAGTTGTCCATGGGGACTGACAGTTGTACTTAGAAAATAACAGGCTACCATATCCCCATATTTGAACTCTGCCTAGTGCAGAAGTCGTTATTTTTTTTGTTTAGACTGCAATAACTTCTTCATTATAATTCAGAATCCGGTGAGACTTCGATCAATTAACTCCCACCTAAATTACGGACAATATGGAACACTCGGATACTTCTTCTTGTGAACGCATATTGTAGTTCTCCATGGGCACTGACAGTTGTACTTAGAAAATAACAGGATACCACATCCCCATATTTGAACTCCGCCTAGTGCAGAAGCCGCTATTTTTTTGTTCAGACTGCAATAACTTCTTCATACTGATTCAGAATCCGGCGAGACCAATTAACTAACACCTAAATTACGGACAATATGGAACACTCGGATACTTAATCTTGTGAACGCATACTGTAGTTCTCCATGGACACTGAAAGTTGTACTTAGAAAATAACAGGATACCACATCCCCATATTTGAACTCCACCTAGTGCAGAAGCCGTAATTATTTTTGTTCAGACTGCAATAACTTCTTCATACTAATTCAGAATCCGGTGAGACTTCGACCAATTAACTCCCACCTAAATTACGGACAATATGGAACACTCGGATACTTCATCTTGTGAACGCATACTGTAGTTCTCCATGGGCACTGACAGTTGTACATAGAAAATAACAGGATACCACATCCCCATATTTGAACTCCGCCTAGTGCAGAAGCCGTTATTCTTTTGTTCAGACTGCAATAACTTCTTCATACTAACTCGGAATCCGACGAGACTTCGACCGATTAACTTCCACCTAAATTATGGACAATATGAAACACTCAGATACTTCGACTTGTGAACGTACACTGTAGTTGTCCATGGGGACTGACAGTTGTACTTATAAAATAACAGGCTACCACATCCCCGTATTTGAACTCCGCCTAGTGTAGAAGCCACTATTTTTTTGTTCATACTGCAATAACTTCTTCATAATAATTCAGAATCCGGTGAGACTTCGACCAATTAACTCCCACATAAATTACAGACAATATGGAACACTCGGATACTTCATCTTGTGAACGCATACTGTAGTTATCTATGGGCACTGACAGTTGCACTTAGAAAATAACAGGATACCACATCCCCTTATTTGAACTCCGCCTAGTACAGAAGCCGCCAGTTTTTTGTATAGACTACAATATTTTCTTCATACTAACTCGGAATCCGGCGAGACTTCGACCGATTAACTCCCACCAAAATTACGTACAATATGAAACACTTGGATACTTCATCTTGTGAACGTACACTGTAGTTCTCCATGGGGACTCACAGTTGTACTTAGAAAATAACAGGCTACCATATCCCCATATTTGAACTCCGCCTAGTGCAGAAGTCGTTATTTTTTTTGTTTAGACTGCAATAACTTCTTCATAATAATTCAGAATCCGGTGAGACTTCGATCATTTAACTCCCACCTAAATTACGGACAATATGGAACACTCGGATACTTCTTCTTGTGAACGCATATTGTAGTTCTCCATGGGCACTGACAGTTGTACTTAGAAAATAACAGGATACCACATCCCCATATTTGAACTCCGCCTAGTGCAGAAGCCGCTATTTTTTGTTCAGACTGCAATAACTTCTTCATACTGCTTCAGAATCCGGCGAGACCAATTAACTAACACCTAAATTACGGACAATATGGAACACTCGGATACTTAATCTTGTGAACGCATACTGTAGTTCTCCATGGACACTGAAAGTTGTACTTAGAAAATAACAGGATACCACATCCCCATATTTGAACTCCACCTAGTGCAGAAGCCGCTATTATTTTTGTTCAGACTACAATAACTTCTTCATACTAATTCAGAATCCGGTGAGACTTCGACCATTTAACTCCCACCTAAATTACGGACAATATGGAACACTCGGATACTTCATCTTGTGAATGCATACTGTAGTTCTCCATGGACACTGAAAGTTGTACTTAGAATATAACAAGATACCACATCCCCATATTTGAACTCCACCTAGTGCAGAAGCCGCTATTATTTTTGTTCAGACTGCAATAACTTCTTCATACTAACTCGGAATCCGACGAGACTTCGACCGATTATCTTCCACCTAAATTATGGACAATATGAAACACTCGGATACTTCGACTTGTGAACGTACACTGTAGTTGTCCATGGGGTCTGACAGTTGTACTTATAAAATAACAGGCTACCACATCCCCGTATTTGAACTCCGCCTAGTGTAGAAGCCACTATTTTTTTGTTCATACTGCAATAACTTCTTCATACTAATTCAGAATCCGGTGAGACTTCGACCAATTAACTCCCACATAAATTACGGACAATATGGAACACTCGGATACTTCATCTTGTGAACGCATACTGTAGTTATCTATGGGCACTGACAGTTGCACTTAGAAAATAACAGGATACCACATCCCCTTATTTGAACTCTGCTTAGTACAGAAGCCGCTATTCTTTTTGTTTAGACTGCAATATTTTCTTCATACTAACTCGGAATCCGGCGAGACTTCGACCGATTAACTTCCACCTAAATTAAGGACAATATGAAACACTCAGATACTTCGACTTGTGAACGTACACTGTAGTTGTCCATGGGGACTGACAGTTGTACTTAAAAAATAACATGCTACCACATCCCCATATTTGAACTCCGCCTAGTGCAGAAGCCGCTATTTTTTTGTTCAGACTACAATAACTTCTTCATACTAATTCAGAATCCAGTGAGACTTCAACCAATTAACTCCCACCTAAATTACGGACAATATGGAACACTCGGATATTTCATCTTGTGAACGCATACTGTAGTTCTCCATGGGCACTGACAGTTGTACTTAGAAAATAACAGGATACCACATCCCCTTATTTGAACTCCGCCTAGTACAGAAGCCGCCAGTTTTTTGTTCAAACTGCAATATTTTCTTCATACTAACTCGGAATCCGGCGAGAGTTCGACCGATTAACTCCCACCAAAATTACGTACAATACGAAACACTCGGATACTTCATCTTGTGAACGTATACTGTAGTTCTCCTTGGGGACTGACAGTTTTACTTGGGAAATAACAGGCTACCACATCCCCATATTTGAACTCCGCCTAGTGCAGAAGCCGTTATTTTTTTTGTTCAGACTGCAATAACTTCTTCATACTAATTCAGAATCCGGTGAGACATCGACCAATTAACTCCCACCTAAATTACGGACAATATGGAACACTCGGATACTTCTTCTTGTGAACGCATAATGTAGTTCTCCATGGGCACTGACAGTTGTACTTAGAAAATAACAGGATACCACATCCCCATATTTGAACTCCGCCTAGTGCAGAAGCCGCTATTTTTTTGTTCAGACTGCAATAACTTCTTCATACTGATTCAGAATCCGGTGAGACTTCGACCAATTAACTAACACCTAAATTACGGACAATATGGAACACTCGGATACTTAAACTTGTGAACGCATACTGTAGTTCTCCATGGACACTGAAAGTTGTACTTAGAATATAACAAGATACCACATCCCCATATTTGAACTCCACCTAGTGCAGAAGCCGCTATTATTTTTGTTCAGACTGCAATAACTTCTTCATTCTAATTCAGAATCCGGTGAGACTTCGACCAATTAACTCCCACCTAAATTACGGACAATATGGAACACTCGGATACTACATCTTGTGAACGCATACTGTAGTTCTCCATGGGCACTGACAGTTGTACATAGAAAATAACAGGATACCACATCCCCATATTTGAACTCCGCCTAGTGCAGAAGCCGCTATTTTTTTGTTCATACTGCAATAACTTCTTCATACTAATTCAGAATCCGGTGAGACTTCGACCGATTAACTCCCACCTAAATTATGGACAATATGGAACACTCGGATACTTCATCTTGTGAACGCATATTGTAGTTCTCCATGGGCACTGATAGTTGTACTTATAATAGGATATCACATCCCCTTATTTGAACTCCGCCTAGTACAGAAGCCGCTATTTTTTTTTCAAACTGCAATATTTTATTCATACTAACTCGGAATCCGGCGAGACTTCGACCGATTAACAACCACCTAAATTACGGACAATATGGAACACTTGGAAACTTCATCTTGTGAACGCATATTGTAGTTCTCCATAGGCACTGACAGTTGTACTTAGAAAATAACAGGATACCACATCCCCTTATTTGAACTCCGCCTAGTACAGAAGCCGCTATTTTTTTTCAAACTTCAATATTTTCTTCATACAAACTCGGAATCCGGCGAGACTTCGACCGATTAACTCCCACCTAAATTACGGACAATATGGGACACTTGGATACTTTATCTTGTGAACGCATACTGTAGTTCTCCATGGGCACTGACAGTTGTACTTAGAAAATAATATGATACCACATCCCCTTATTTGAACTCTGCCTAGTACAGAAGCCGCTATTCTTTTTGTTCAGATTGCAATATTTTCTTCATACTAACTCGGAATCCAGCGAGACTTCGACCGATTAACTCCACCTAAATTATGGACAATATGAAACACTCGGATACTTCGACTTGTGAACGTACACTGTAGTTGTCCATGGGGACTGATAGTTGTACTTAGAAAATAACAGGCTACCACATCCCCGTATTTGAACTCCGCCTAGTGCAGAAGCCGCTATTTTTTTGTTCATACTGCAATAACTTCTTCATACTAATTCAAAATCCGATGGGACTTCGACCAATTAACTCCCACATAAATTACGGACAATATGGAACACTCGGATACTTCATCTTGTGAACGCATACTGTAGTTCTCCATGGGCACTGACAGTTGTACTTAGAAAATAACAGGATACCACATCCCCTTATTTGAACTCCGCCTAGTACAGAAGCCGCTATTTTTTTTTCAAACTGCAATATTTTCTTCATACTAACTCGGAATCCGACGAGACTTCGACCGATTAACTACCACCTAATTTACGGACAATATGGAACAATTGGATACTTCATCTTGTGAACGCATACTGTAGTTCTCCATGGGCCCTGATAGTTGTACTTAGAAAATAACAGGATACCACATCCCCTTATTTGAACTCCGCCTAGTATAGAAGCCGCTATTTTTTTTCAAACTGCAATATTTTCTTCATACTAACTCGGAATCCGGCGAGACTTCGATCGATTAACTCCCACCTAAATTACGGACAATATGGAACACTTGGATACTTCATCATTGTGAACACATACTGTAGTTCTCCATGGGCACTAATAGTTGTACTTAGAAAATAACAGTATACCATATCCCCTTATTTGAACTCTGCCTAGTACAGAAGCCGCTATTCTTTTTGTTCAGACTGCAATATTTTTTTCATACTAACTCGGAATCCGACGAGACTTCGACCGATTTACTTCCACCTAAATTATGGACAATATGAAACACTCGGATACTTCGACTTGTGAACTTACACTGTAGTTGTCCATGGGGACTGACAGTTGTACTTAGAAAATAACAGGCTACCACATCCCCGTATTTGAACTCCGCCTAGTGCAGAAACCGCTATTTTTTTGTTCATACTGCAATAACTTCTTCATGCTAATTCAGAATCCGGTGAGACTTCGAACAATTAACTACCACATAAATTACGGACAATATGGAACACTCGGATACTTCATCTTGTGAACGCATACTGTATTCCTCTATGGGCACTGACAGTTGTACTTAGAAAATAATAGGATACCACATCCCCTTATTTGAACTCTGCCTAGTACAGAAGCCGCAATTCTTTTTGTTCAAACTGCAATATTTTCTTCATACTAACTCGAAATCCGACGAAACTTCGACCGATTAACTTCCACCTAAATTACGGACAATATGGAACACTCGGATACTTCATCTTGTGAACGCATACTGTAGTTCTCCATGGGCACTGACAGTTGTACTTAGAAAATAACAGGATACCACATCCCCTTATTTGAACTCTACCTAGTACAGAAGCCGCTATTCTTTTTGTTCAGACTGCAATATTTTCTTCATGCTAACTCGTAATCCGGCGAGACTTCGACCGATTAACGCCCACCTAAATTACGGACGATATGGAACAATTGGATACTTCATCTTCTGAATGCATACTATAGTTCTCCATGGGCACTAACAGTTGTACTTAAAAAATAACAGGATACCACATCCCCTTATTTGAACTCCGCCTAGTACTGAAGCCGCTATTTTTTTTTCAAACTGCAATATTTTCTTCATACTAACTCGGAATCCGGCGAGACTTCGATCGATTAACTCCTACCTAAATTACGGACAATATGGAAGACTTGGATACTTCATCTTGTGAACGCATACTATAGTTCTCCATGGGCACTGACAGTTGTACTTAGAAAATAACAGGATACCACATCCCCTTATTTGAACTCTGCCTAGTAATGAAGCCGCTATTCTTTTTGTTTAGACTGCAATATTTTCTTCATACTAACTCGGAATCCGGCGAGACTTCGACCGATTAACATCCACCTAAATTATGGACAATATGAAACACTCGGATACTTCGACTTGTGAACGTACACTGTAGTTGTCCATGGGGACTGACAGTTGTACTTAGAAAATAACAGGCTACCACATCCCCGTATTTGAACTCCGTCTAGTGCAGAAGCCGCTATTTTTTTGTTCAGACTGCAATAACTTCTTCATACTAATTCAGAATCCAGTGAGACTTCGACCAATTAACTCCCACCTAAATTACGGACAATATGGAACACTCGGATACTTCATCTTGGGAACGCATACTGTAGTTCTCCATGGGCACTGACAGTTGTACTTAGAAAATAACAGGATACCACATCCCCTTATTTGAACTCCGCCTAGTACAGAAGCCGCTATTTTTTTTTCAAATAGCAATATTTTCTTCATACTAACTCAGAATCTGGCGAGACTTCGATCGATTAACTCCCACCTAAATTACGGACAATATGAAACACTCGGATACTTCATCTTGTGAACGCATACTGTAGTTCTCTATGGGCACTGACAGTTGTACTTAGAAAATAACAGGATACCACATCCCCTTATTTGAACTCTGCCTAGGACAGAAGCCGCTTTTCTTTTTGTTCAGATTGCAATATTTTCTTCATACTAATTCGAAATCCGACGAAACTTCGACCGATTAACTTCCACCTAAATTATGGACAATATGAAACACTCGGATACTTCGACTTGTGAACGTACACTGTAGTTGTCCATGGGGACTGACAGTTGTACTTAGAAAATAACAGGCTACCACATCCCCGTATTTGAACTCCGCCTAGTGCAGAAGCCGCTATTTTTTTTGTTCAGACTGCAATAACTTCTTCACACTAATTCAGAATTCGGTGAGACTTCAACCAATTTAACTCCCACCTAAATTACGGACAATATGGAACACTCGGATACTTCATCTTGTGAACGCAAACTGTAGTTCTCCATGGGCACTGACAGTTGTACTTAGAAAATAATAGGATACCACATCCCCTTATTTGAACTCTGCCTAGTACAGAAGCCGCTATTCTTTTTGTTCAGACTGCAATATTTTCTTCATACTAACTCGGAATCCGGCGAGACTTCGACCGATTAACTCCTACCTAAATTACGGACAATATGGAACAATTGGATACTTCATCTTGTGAACGCATACTGTAGTTCTCCATGGGCACTGACAGTTGTACTTAGAAAATAACAGGATACCACATCCCCTTATTTGAACTCCGCCTAGTACAGAAGCCGCTATTTTTTTTTTCAAACTGCAATATTTTCTTCATACTAACTCGGAATCCAGCGAGACTTCGATCGATTAACTCCCACCTAAATTACGGACAATATGGAACACTCGGATACTTCATCTTGTGAACGCATACTGTAGTTCTCCATGGGCACTGACAGTTGTACTTAGAAAATAACAGGATACCACATCCCCTTATTTGAACTCTGCCTAGTAAAAAAGCCGCTATTCTTTTTGTTCAGACTGCAATATTTTCTTCATACTAACTCGGAATCCGGCGAGACTTCGACCGATTAACATCCACCTAAATTATGGACAATATGAAACACTCGGATACTTCGACTTGTGAACGTATACTGTAGTTGTCCATGGGGACTGACAGCTGTACTTAAAAAATAACAGGCTACCACATCCCCGTATTTGAACTCCGCCTAGTGCAGAGGCCGCTATTTTTTTGTTCAGACTGCAATAACTTCTTCATACTAATTCAGAATCTGGTGAGACTTCGACCAATTAACTCCCACCTAAATTACGGACAATATGGAAGACTCGGATACTTCATCTTGTGAACGCATACTGTAGTTCTCCATGGGCACTGACAGTAGTACTTAGAAAATAACAGGATACCACATCCCCTTATTTGAACTCGGCCTAGTACAGAAACCGCTATTCTTTTTGTTCAGACTGCAATATTTTCTTCATACTAACTCGGAATCCGGCGAGACTTCGACCGATTAACTACCACCTAAATTACGGACAATATGGAACACTCGGATACTTCATCTTGTGAACGCATACTGTAGTTCTCTATGGGCACTGACAGTTGTACTTAGAAAATAACAGGATACCACATCCCCTTATTTGAACTCTGCCTAGTACAGAAGCCGCTATTCTTTTTGTTCAGACTGCAATATTTTCTTCATACTAACTCGGAATCCGACGAGACTTCGACCGATTAACTTCCACCTAAATTATGGACAATATGAAACACTCGGATACTTCGACAGTGAACGTACACTGTAGTTGTCCATGGGGACTGACAGTTGTACTTAGAAAATAACAGGCTACCACATCCCCGTATTTGAACTCCGCCTAGTGCGGAAGCCGCTATTTTTTTGTTCAGACTGCAATAACTTCTTCACACTAATTCAGAATTCGGTGAGACTTCGAACAATTTAACTCCCACCTAAATTACGGACAATATGGAACACTCGGATACTTCATCTTGTGAACGCAAATTGTAGTTCTCCATGGGCACTGACAGTTGTACTTATAAAATAATAGGATACCACATCCCCTTATTTGAACTCTGCCTAGTACAGAAGCCGCTATTCTTTTTGTTCAGACTGCAATATTTTCTTCATACTAACTCGGAATCCGGCGAGACTTCGACCGATTAAATCCTACCTAAATTACGGACAATATGGAACAATTGGATACTTCATCTTGTGAACGCATACTGTAGTTCTCCATGGGCACTGACAGTTGTACTTAGAAAATAACAGGATACCACATCCCCTTATTTGAACTCCGCCTAGTACAGAAGCCGCTATTTTTTTTTCAAACTGCAATATTTTCTTCATACTAACTCGGAATCCAGCGAGACTTCGATCGATTAACTCCCACCTAAATTACGGACAATATGGAACACTCGGATACTTCATCTTGTGAACGCATACTGTAGTTCTCCATGGGCACTGACAGTTGTACTTAGAAAATAACAGGATACCACATCCCCTTATTTGAACTCTGCTTAGTAAAGAAGCCGCTATTCTTTTTGTTCAGACTGCAATATTTTCTTCATACTAACTTAGAATCCGGCGAGAGTCCGACCGATTAACATCCACCTAAATTATGGACAATATGAAACACTCGGATACTTCGACTTGTGAACGTACACTGTAGTTGTCCATGGGGACTGACAGTTGTACTTAGAAAATAACAGGCTACCACATCCCCTTATTTGAACTCTGCCTAGTACAGAAACCGCTATTCTTTTTGTTCAGACTGCAATATTTTCTTCATACTAACTCGGAATCCGGCGAGACTTCGACCGATTCACTCCCACCTAAATTACGGACAATATGGAATAATTGGATACTTCATCTTGCGAACGCATATTGTAGTTCTCTATGGGCACTGACAGTAGTACTTAGAAAATAACAGGATACCACATCCCCTTATTTGAACTACGCCTAGTACAGAAGCCGCTATTTTTTTTTCAAACAGCAATATTTTCTTCATACTAACTCAGAATCCGGCGAGACTTCGATCGATTAACTCCCACCTAAATTACGGACAATATGGAACACTCGGATACTTCATCTTGTGAAAGCATACTGTAGTTCTCTATGGGCACTGACAGTTGTACTTAGAAAATAACAGGATACCACATCCCCTTATTTGAACTCTGCCTAGTACAGAAGCCGCTATTCTTTTTGTTCAGACTGCAATATTTTCTTCATACTAACTCGGAATCCGACGAGACTTCGACCGATTAACTTCCACCTAAATTATGGACAATATGAAACACTCGGATACTTCGACTTGTGAACGTACACTGTAGTTGTCCATGGGGACTGACAGTTGTACTTAGAAAATAACAGGCTACCACATCCCCGTATTTGAACTCCGCCTAGTGCAGAAGCCGCTATTTTTTTTGTTCAGACTGCAATAACTTATTCACACTAATTCAGAATTCGGTGAGACTTCTACCAATTTAACTCCCACCTAAATTACGGACAATATGGAACACTCGGATACTTCATCTTGTGAACGCAAACTGTAGTTCTCCATGGGCACTGACAGTTGTACTTAGAAAATAATAGGATACCATATCCCCTTATTTGAACTCTGCCTAGTACAGAAGCCGCTATTCTTTTTGTTCAGACTGCAATATTTTCTTCATACTAACTCGGAATCCGGCGAGACTTCGACCGATTAACTCCTACCTAAATTACGGACAATATGGAACAATTGGATACTTCATCTTGTGAACGCATACTGTAGTTCTCCATGGGCACTGACAGTTGTACTTAGAAAATAACAGGATACCACATCCCCTTATTTGAACTCCGCCTAGTACAGAAGCCGCTATTTTTTTTTCAAACTGCTATATTTTCTTCATACTAACTCGGAAATCCAGCGAGACTTCGATCGATTAACTCCCACCTAAATTACGGACAATATGGAACACTCGGATACTTCATCTTGTGAACGCATACTGTAGTTCTCCATGGGCACTGACAGTTGTACTTAGAAAATAACAGGATACCACATCCCCTAATTTGAACTCCGCCTAGTAAAGAAGCCGCTATTCTTTTTGTTCAGACTGCAATATTTTCTTCATACTAACTCGGAATCCGGCGAGACTTCGACCGATTAACATCCACCTAAATTATGGACAATATGAAACACTCGGATACTTCGACTTGTGAACGTACACTGTAGTTGTCCATGGGGACTGACAGTTGTACTTAGAAAATAACAGGCTACCACATCCCCGTATTTGAACTCCGCCTAGTGCAGAAGCCGCTATTCTTTTTGTTCAGACTGCAATATTTTCTTCATACTAACTTGGAATCCGGCGAGACTTCGACCGATTCACTCCCACCTAAATTACGGACAATATGGAATAATTGGATACTTCATCTTGTGAACGCATATTGTAGTTCTCCATGGGCACTGACAGTAGTACTTAGAAAATAACAGGATACCACATCCCCTTATTTGAACTCCGCCTAGTACAGAAGCCGCTATTTTTTTTTCAAACAGCAATATTTTCTTCATACTAACTCGGAATCCGGCGAGACTTCGATCGATTAACTCCCACCTAAAATACGGACAATATGGAACACTCGGATACTTCATCTTGTGAACGCATACTGTAGTTCTCTATGGGCACTGACAGTTGTACTTAGAAAATAACAGGATACCACATCCCCTTATTTGAACTCTGCCTAGTACAGAAGCCGCTATTCTTTTTGTTCAGACTGCAATATTTTCTTCAAACTAACTCGGAATCCGACGAGACTTCGACCGATTAACTTCCACCTAAATTATGGACAATATGAAACACTCGGATACTTCGACTTGTGAACGTACACTGTAGTTGTCCATGGGGACTGACAGTTGTACTTAGAAAATAACAGGCTACCACATCCCCGTATTTGAACTCCGCCTAGTGCAGAAGCCGCTATTTTTTTTGTTCAGACTGCAATAACTTTTTCACACTAATTCAGAATTCGGTGAGACTTCGACCAATTTAACTCCCACCTAAATTACGGACAATATGGAACACTCGGATACTTCATCTTGTGAACGCATACTGTAGTTCTCCATGGGCACTGACAGTTGTACTTAGAAAATAACAGGATACCACATCCCCTTATTTGAACTCTGCCTAGTAAAGAAGCCGCTATTCTTTTTGTTCAGACTGCAATATTTTCTTCATACTAACTTGGAATCCGGCGAGACTTCGACCGATTAACATCCACCTAAATTATGGACAATATGAAACACTCGGATACTTCGACTTGTGAACGTACACTGTAGTTGTCCATGGGGACTGACAGTTGTACTTAGAAAATAACAGGCTACCACATCCCCTTATTTGAACTCTGCCTAGTACAGAAACCGCTATTCTTTTTGTTCAGACTGCAATATTTTCTTCATACTAACTCGGAATCCGGCGAGACTTCGACCGATTCACTCCCACCTAAATTACGGACAATATGGAATAATTGGATACTTCATCTTGTGAACGCATATTGTAGTTCTCCATGGGCACTGACAGTAGTACTTAGAAAATAACAGGATACCACATCCCCTTATTTGAACTCCGCCTAGTACAGAAGCCGCTATTTTTTTTTCAAACAGCAATATTTTCTTCATACTAACTCAGAATCCGGCGAGACTTCGATCGATTAACTCCCACCTAAATTACGGACAATATGGAACACTCGGATACTTCATCTTGTGAACGCATACTGTAGTTCTCTATGGGCACTGACAGTTGTACTTAGAAAATAACAGGATACCACATCCCCTTATTTGAACTCTGCCTAGTACAGAAGCCGCTATTCTTTTTGTTCAGATTGCAATATTTTCTTCATACTAATTCGAAATCCGACGAAACTTCGACCGATTAACTTCCACCTAAATTATGGACAATATGAAACACTCGGATACTTCGACTTGTGAACGTACACTGTAGTTGTCCATGGGGACTGACAGTTGTACTTAGAAAATAACAGGCTACCACATCCCCGTATTTGAACTCCGCCTAGTGCAGAAGCCGCTATTTTTTTTTGTTCAGACTGCAATAACTTCTTCACACTAATTCAGAATTCGGTGAGACTTCAACCAATTTAACTCCCACCTAAATTACGGACAATATGGAACACTCGGATACTTCATCTTGTGAACGCAAACTGTAGTTCTCCATGGGCACTGACAGTTGTACTTAGAAAATAATAGGATACCATATCCCCTTATTTGAACTCTGGCTAGTACAGAAGCCGCTATTCTTTTTGTTCAGACTGCAATATTTTCTTCATACTAACTCGGAATCCGGCGAGACTTCGACCGATTAACTCCTACCTAAATTACGGACAATATGGAACAATTGGATACTTCATCTTGTGAACGCATACTGTAGTTCTCCATGGGCACTGACAGTTGTACTTAGAAAATAACAGGATACCACATCCCCTTATTTGAACTCCGCCTAGTACAGAAGCCGCTATTTTTTTTTCAAACTGCAATATTTTCTTCATACTAATTCGGAATCCAGCGAGACTTCGATCGATTAACTCCCACCTAAATTACGGACAATATGGAACACTCGGATACTTCATCTTGTGAACGCATACTGTAGTTCTCCATGGGCACTGACAGTTGTACTTAGAAAATAACAGGATACCACATCCCCTTATTTGAACTCCGCCTAGTAAAGAAGCCGCTATTCTTTTTGTTCAGACTGCAATATTTTCTTCATACTAACTCGGAATCCGGCGAGACTTCGACCGATTAACATCCACCTAAATTATGGACAATATGAAACACTCGGATACTTCGACTTGTGAACGTACACTGTAGTTGTCCATGGGGACTGACAGTTGTACTTAGAAAATAACAGGCTACCACATCCCCGTATTTGAACTCCGCCTAGTGCAGAAGCCGCTATTCTTTTTGTTCAGACTGCAATATTTTCTTCATACTAACTTGGAATCCGGCGAGACTTCGACCGATTCACTCCCACCTAAATTACGGACAATATGGAATAATTGGATACTTCATCTTGTGAACGCATACTGTAGTTCTCCATGGGCACTGACAGTTGTACTTAGAAAATAACAGGATACCACATCCCCTTATTTGAACTCCGCCTAGTACAGAAGCCGCTATTTTTTTTTCAAACAGCAATATTTTCTTCATACTAACTCGGAATCCGGCGAGACTTCGATCGATTAACTCCCACCTAAATTACGGACAATATGGAACACTCGGATACTTCATCTTGTGAACGCATACTGTAGTTCTCTATGGGCACTGACAGTTGTACTTAGAAAATAACAGGATACCACATCCCCTTATTTGAACTCTGCCTAGTACAGAAGCCGCTATTCTTTTTGTTCAGACTGCAATATTTTCTTCAAACTAACTCGGAATCCGACGAGACTTCGACCGATTAACTTCCACCTAAATTATGGACAATATGAAACACTCGGATACTTCGACTTGTGAACGTACACTGTAGTTGTCCATGGGGACTGACAGTTGTACTTAGAAAATAACAGGCTACCACATCCCCGTATTTGAACTCCGCCTAGTGTAGAAGCCGCTATTTTTTTTGTTCAGACTGCAATAACTTTTTCACACTAATTCAGAATTCGGTGAGACTTCGACCAATTTAACTCCCACCTAAATTACGGACAATATGGAACACTCGGATACTTCATCTTGTGAACGCATACTGTAGTTCTCCATGGGCACTGACAGTTGTACTTAGAAAATAACAGGATACCACATCCCCTTATTTGAACTCCGCCTAGTAAAGAAGCCGCTATTCTTTTTGTTCAGACTGCAATATTTTCTTCATACTAACTCGGAATCCGGCGAGACTTCGACCGATTAACATCCACCTAAATTATGGACAATATGAAACACTCGGATACTTCGACTTGTGAACGTACACTGTAGTTGTCCATGGGGACTGACAGTTGTACTTAGAAAATAACAGGCTACCACATCCCCTTATTTGAACTCTGCCTAGTACAGAAACCGCTATTCTTTTTGTTCAGACTGCAATATTTTCTTCATACTAACTCGGAATCCGGCGAGACTTCGACCGATTCACTCCCACCTAAATTACGGACAATATGGAATAATTGGATACTTCATCTTGTGAACGCATATTGTAGTTCTCCATGGGCACTGACAGTAGTACTTAGAAAATAACAGGATACCACATCCCCTTATTTGAACTCCGCCTAGTACAGAAGCCGCTATTTTTTTTTCAAACAGCAATATTTTCTTCATACTAACTCAGAATCCGGCGAGACTTCGATCGATTAACTCCCACCTAAATTACGGACAATATGGAACACTCGGATACTTCATCTTGTGAACGCATACTGTAGTTCTCTATGGGCACTGACAGTTGTACTTAGAAAATAACAGGATACCACATCCCCTTATTTGAACTCTGCCTAGTACAGAAGCCGCTATTCTTTTTGTTCAGATTGCAATATTTTCTTCATACTAATTCGAAATCCGACGAAACTTCGACCGATTAACTTCCACCTAAATTATGGACAATATGAAACACTCGGATACTTCGACTTGTGAACGTACACTGTAGTTGTCCATGGGGACTGACAGTTGTACTTAGAAAATAACAGGCTACCACATCCCCGTATTTGAACTCCGCCTAGTGCAGAAGCCGCTATTTTTTTTTGTTCAGACTGCAATAACTTCTTCACACTAATTCAGAATTCGGTGAGACTTCAACCAATTTAACTCCCACCTAAATTACGGACAATATGGAACACTCGGATACTTCATCTTGTGAACGCAAACTGTAGTTCTCCATGGGCACTGACAGTTGTACTTAGAAAATAATAGGATACCATATCCCCTTATTTGAACTCTGGCTAGTACAGAAGCCGCTATTCTTTTTGTTCAGACTGCAATATTTTCTTCATACTAACTCGGAATCCGGCGAGACTTCGACCGATTAACTCCTACCTAAATTACGGACAATATGGAACAATTGGATACTTCATCTTGTGAACGCATACTGTAGTTCTCCATGGGCACTGACAGTTGTACTTAGAAAATAACAGGATACCACATCCCCTTATTTGAACTCCGCCTAGTACAGAAGCCGCTATTTTTTTTTCAAACTGCAATATTTTCTTCATACTAATTCGGAATCCAGCGAGACTTCGATCGATTAACTCCCACCTAAATTACGGACAATATGGAACACTCGGATACTTCATCTTGTGAACGCATACTGTAGTTCTCCATGGGCACTGACAGTTGTACTTAGAAAATAACAGGATACCACATCCCCTTATTTGAACTCCGCCTAGTAAAGAAGCCGCTATTCTTTTTGTTCAGACTGCAATATTTTCTTCATACTAACTCGGAATCCGGCGAGACTTCGACCGATTAACATCCACCTAAATTATGGACAATATGAAACACTCGGATACTTCGACTTGTGAACGTACACTGTAGTTGTCCATGGGGACTGACAGTTGTACTTAGAAAATAACAGGCTACCACATCCCCGTATTTGAACTCCGCCTAGTGCAGAAGCCGCTATTCTTTTTGTTCAGACTGCAATATTTTCTTCATACTAACTTGGAATCCGGCGAGACTTCGACCGATTCACTCCCACCTAAATTACGGACAATATGGAATAATTGGATACTTCATCTTGTGAACGCATATTGTAGTTCTCCATGGGCACTGACAGTAGTACTTAGAAAATAACAGGATACCACATCCCCTTATTTGAACTCCGCCTAGTACAGAAGCCGCTATTTTTTTTTCAAACAGCAATATTTTCTTCATACTAACTCGGAATCCGGCGAGACTTCGATCGATTAACTCCCACCTAAATTACGGACAATATGGAACACTCGGATACTTCATCTTGTGAACGCATACTGTAGTTCTCTATGGGCACTGACAGTTGTACTTAGAAAATAACAGGATACCACATCCCCTTATTTGAACTCTGCCTAGTACAGAAGCCGCTATTCTTTTTGTTCAGACTGCAATATTTTCTTCAAACTAACTCGGAATCCGACGAGACTTCGACCGATTAACTTCCACCTAAATTATGGACAATATGAAACACTCGGATACTTCGACTTGTGAACGTACACTGTAGTTGTCCATGGGGACTGACAGTTGTACTTAGAAAATAACAGGCTACCACATCCCCGTATTTGAACTCCGCCTAGTGTAGAAGCCGCTATTTTTTTTGTTCAGACTGCAATAACTTTTTCACACTAATTCAGAATTCGGTGAGACTTCGACCAATTTAACTCCCACCTAAATTACGGACAATATGGAACACTCGGATACTTCATCTTGTGAACGCAAACTGTAGTTCTCCATGGGCACTAACAGTTGTACTTAGAAAATAATAGGATACCACATCCCCTTATTTGAACTCTGCCTAGTACAGAAGCCGCTATTCTTTTTGTTCAGACTGCAATATTTTCTTCATACTAACTCGGAATCCGGCGAGACTTCGACCGATTAACTCCTACCTAAATTATGAACAATATGAAACACTCGGATACTTCGACATGTGAACGTACACTGTAGTTGTCCATGGGGACTGACAGTTGTACTTAGAAAATAACAGGATACCACATCCCCTTATTTGAACTCCGCCTAGTACAGAAGCCGCTATTTTTTTTTCAAACTGCAATATTTTCTTCATACTAACTCGGAATCCAGCGAGACTTCGATCGATTAACTCCCACCTAAATTACGGACAATATGGAACACTCGGATACTTCATCTTGTGAACGCATACTGTAGTTCTCCATGGGCACTGACAGTTGTACTTAGAAAATAACAGGATACCACATCCCCTTATTTGAACTCTGCCTAGTAAAGAAGCCGCTATTCTTTTTGTTCAGACTGCAATATTTTCTTCATACTAACTCGGAATCCGGCAAGACTTCGACCGATTAACATCCACCTAAATTATGGACAATTTGAAACACTCGGATACTTCGACTTGTGAACGTACACTGTAGTTGTCCATGGGGACTGACAGTTGTACTTAGAAAATAACAGGCTACCACATCCCCGTATTTGAACTCCGCCTAGTGCAGAAGCAGCTATTTTTTTGTTCATACTGCAATAACTTCTTCATACTAATTCAGAATCCGGTGAGACTTCGACCAATTAACTCCCACATAAATTACGGACAATATGGAACACTCGGATACTTCATCTTGTGAATGCATACTGTAGTTCTCCATGGGCACTGACAGTTGTACTTAGAAAATAACGGGATACCACATCCCCTTATTTGAACTCTGCCTAGTACAGAAGCCGCTATTCTTTTTGTTCAAACTGCAATATTTTCTTCATACTAACTCGGAATCCGGCGAGACTTCGACCGATTAACTTCCACCTAAATTATGGAAAATATGAAACACTCGGATACTTCGACTTGTGAACGTACACTGTAGTTGTCCATGGGGACTGACAGCTGTACTTAAAAAATAACAGGCTACCACATCCCCGTATTTGAACTCCGCCTAGTGCAGAAGCCGCTATTTTTTTGTTCAGACTGCAATAACTTCTTCATACTAATTCAGAATCCGGTGAGACTTCGACCAATTAACTCCCACCTAAATTACGGACAATATGGAACACTCGGATACTTCATCTTGTGAACGCATACTGTAGTTCTCCATGGGCACTGACAGTAGTACTTAGAAAATAACAGGATACCACATCCCCTTATTTGAACTCTGCCTAGTACAGAAACCGCTATTCTTTTTGTTCAGACTGCAATATTTTCTTCATACTAACTCGGAATCCGGCGAGACTTCGACCGATTAACTCCCACCTAAATTACGGACAATATGGAACACTCGGATACTTCATCTTGTGAACGCATACTGTAGTTCTCTATGGGCACTGACAGTTGTACTTAGAAAATAACAGGATACCACATCCCCTTATTTGAACTCTGCCTAGTACAGAAGCCGCTATTCTTTTTGTTCAGACTGCAATATTTTCTTCATACTAACTCGGAATCCGACGAGACTTCGACCGATTAACTTCCACCTAAATTATGGACAATATGAAACACTTGGATACTTCGACAGTGAACGTACACTGTAGTTGTCCATGAGGACTGACAGTTGTACTTAGAAAATAACAGGCTACCACATCCCCGTATTTGAACTCCGCCTAGTGCAGAAGCCGCTATTTTTTTTGTTCAGACTGCAATAACTTCTTCACACTAATTCAGAATTCGGTGAGACTTCGAACAATTTAACTCCCACCTAAATTACGGACAATATGGAACACTCGGATACTTCATCTTGTGAACGCAAACTGTAGTTCTCCATGGGCACTGACAGTTGTACTTAGAAAATAATAGGATACCACATCCCCTTATTTGAACTCTGCCTAGTACAGAAGCCGCTATTCTTTTTGTTCAGACTGCAATATTTTCTTCATACTAACTCGGAATCCGGCGAGACTTCGACCGATTAACTCCTACCTAAATTACGGACAATATGGAACAATTGGATACTTCATCTTGTGAACGCATACTGTAGTTCTCCATGGGCACTGACAGTTGTACTTAGAAAATAACAGGATACCACATCCCCTTATTTGAACTCCGCCTAGTACAGAAGCCGCTATTTTTTTTTCAAACTGCAATATTTTCTTCATACTAACTCGGAATCCAGCGAGACTTCGATCGATTAACTCCCACCTAAATTACGGACAATATGGAACACTCGGATACTTCATCTTGTGAACGCATACTGTAGTTCTCCATGGGCACTGACAGTTGTACTTAGAAAATAACAGGATACCACATCCCCTTATTTGAACTCTGCCTAGTAAAGAAGCCGCTATTCTTTTTGTTCAGACTGCAATATTTTCTTCATACTAACTCGGAATCCGGCGAGACTTCGACCGATTAACATCCACCTAAATTATGGACAATATGAAACACTCGGATACTTCGACTTGTGAACGTACACTGTAGTTGTCCATGGGGACTGACAGTTGTACTTAGAAAATAACAGGCTACCACATCCCCGTATTTGAACTCCGCCTAGTGCAGAAGCCGCTATTTTTTTTGTTCAGACTGCAATAACTTCTTCACACTAATTCAGAATTCGGTGAGACTTCGACCAATTTAACTCCCACCTAAATTACGGACAATATGGAACACTCGGATACTTCATCTTGTGAACGCAAACTGTAGTTCTCCATGGGCACTGACAGTTGTACTTAGAAAATAATAGGATACCACATCCCCTTATTTGAACTCCGCCTAGTACAGAAGCCGCTATTTTTTTTTCAAACAGCAATATTTTCTTCATACTAACTCGGAATCCGGCGAGACTTCGATCGATTAACTCCCACCTAAATTACGGACAATATGGAACACTCGGATACTTCATCTTGTGAACGCATACTGTAGTTCTCTATGGGCACTGACAGTTGTACTTAGAAAATAACAGGATACCACATCCCCTTATTTGAACTCTGCCTAGTACAGAAGCCGCTATTCTTTTTGTTCAGACTGCAATATTTTCTTCATACTAACTCGGAATCCGACGAGACTTCGACCGATTAACTTCCACCTAAATTATGGACAATATGAAACACTCGGATACTTCGACTTGTGAACGTACACTGTAGTTGTCCATGGGGACTGACAGTTGTACTTAGAAAATAACAGGCTACCACATCCCCGTATTTGAACTCCGCCTAGTGCAGAAGCCGCTATTTTTTTTGTTCAGACTGCAATAACTTCTTCACACTAATTCAGAATTCGGTGAGTCGACCAATTTAACTCCCACCTAAATTACGGACAATATGGAACACTCGGATACTTCATCTTGTGAACGCAAACTGTAGTTCTCCATGGGCACTGACAGTTGTACTTAGAAAATAATAGGATACCACATCCCCTTATTTGAACTCTGCCTAGTACAGAAGCCGCTATTCTTTTTGTTCAGACTGCAATATTTTCTTCATACTAACTCGGAATCCGGCGAGACTTCGACCGATTAACTCCTACCTAAATTACGGACAATATGGAACAATTGGATACTTCATCTTGTGAACGCATACTGTAGTTCTCCATGGGCACTGACAATTGTACTTAGAAAATAACAGGATACCACATCCCCTTATTTGAACTCCGCCTAGTACAGAAGCCGCTATTTTTTTTTCAAACTGCAATATTTTCTTCATACTAACTCGGAATCCAGCGAGACTTCGATCGATTAACTCCAACCTAAATTACGGACAATATGGAACACTCGGATACTTCATCTTGTGAACGCATACTTTAGTTCTCCATGGGCACTGACAGTTGTACTTAGAAAATAACAGGATACCACATCCCCTTATTTGAACTCTGCCTAGTAAAGAAGCCGCTATTCTTTTTGTTCAGACTGCAATATTTTCTTCATACTAACTCGGAATCCAGCGAGACTTCGACCGATTAACATCCACCTAAATTATGGACAATATGAAACACTCGGATACTTCGACTTGTGAACGTACACTGTAGTTGTCCATGGGGACTGACAGTTGTACTTAGAAAATAACAGGCTACCACATCCCCGTATTTAAACTCCACCTAGTGCAGAAGCAGCTATTTTTTTGTTCATACTGCAATAACTTCTTCATACTAATTCAGAATCCGGTGAGACTTCGACCAATTAACTCCCACATAAATTACGGACAATATGGAACACTCGGATACTTCATCTTGTGAATGCATACTGTAGTTCTCCATGGGCACTGACAGTTGTACTTAGAAAATAACAGGATACCACATCCCCTTATTTGAACTCTGCCTAGTACAGAAGCCGCTATTCTTTTTGTTCAAACTGCAATATTTTCTTCATACTAACTCAGAATCCGGCGAGACTTCGACCGATTAACTTCCACCTAAATTATGGAAAATATGAAACACTCGGATACTTCGACTTGTGAACGTACACTGTAGTTGTCCATGGGGACTAACAGTTGTACTTAGAAAATAACAGGCTACCACATCCCCGTATTTGAACTCCGCCTAGTGCAGAAGCCGCTATTTTTTTGTTCAGACTGCAATAACTTCTTCATACTAATTCAGAATCCGGTGAGACTTCGACCAATTAACTCCCACCTAAATTACGGACAATATGGAACACTCGGATACTTCATCTTGTGAACGCATACTGTAGTTCTCCATGGGCACTGACAGTTGTACTTAGAAAATAACAGGATACCACATCCCCTTATTTGAACTCTGCCTAGTACATAAACCGCTATTCTTTTTGTTCAGACTGCAATATTTTCTTCATACTAACTCGGAATCCGGCGAGACTTCGACCGATTAACTCCCACCTAAATTACGGACAATATGGAAGAATTGGATACTTCATCTTGTGAACGCATACTGTAGTTCTGCATGGGCACTGACAGTAGTACTTAGAAAATAACAGGATACCACATCCCCTTATTTGAACTCCGCCTAGTACAGAAGCCTCTATTTTTTTTTCAAACAGCAATATTTTCTTCATACTAACTCCGAATCCGGCGAGACTTCGATCGATTAACTCCCACCCAAATTACGGACAATATGGAAAACTCGGATACTTCATCTTGTGAACGCATACTGTAGTTCTCTATGGGCACTGACAATTGTACTTAGAAAATAACAGGATACCACATCCCCTTATTTGAACTCTGCCTAGTACAGAAGCCGCTATTCTTTTTGTTCAGACTGCAATATTTTCTTCATACTAACTCTGAATCCGGCGAGACTTCGACCAATTAACTTCCACCTAAATTACAGACAATATGAAACACTCAGATACGTCGACTTGTGAATGTACACTATAGTTGTCCATGGGGACTGACAGTTGTACTTAGAAAATTACAGGCTACCACATCCCCGTATTTGAACCCCGCCTAGTGTAGAAGCCGCTATTTTTTTGTTCATACTGCAATAACTTCTTCATATTAATTCAGAATCCGGTGAGACTTCGACCAATTAACTCCCACATAAATTACGGACAATATGGAATACTCGGATACTTCATCTTGTGAACGCATATTGTAGTTCTCTATGGGCACTGACAGTTGTACTTAAAAATAACAGGAAACCACATCCCCTTATTTGAACTCTGCCTAGTACAGAAGCCGATATTCTTTTTGTTCAGACTGCAATATTTTCTTCATACTAACTCGGAATCCGACGAGACTTCGACCGATTAACTTCCACCTAAATTATGGACAATATGAAACACTCGGATACTTCGACTTGTGAACGTACACTGTAGTTGTCCATGGGGACTGACGGTTGTACTTAGAAAATAACAGGCTACCACATCCCCGTATTTGAACTCCGCCTAGTGCAGAAGCCGCTATTTTTTTTGTTCAGACTGCAATAACTTCTTCACACTAATTCAGAATTCGGTGAGACTTCGACCAATTTAACTCCCACCTAAATTACGGACAATATGGAACACTCGGATACTTCATCTTGTGAACGCAAACTGTAGTTCTCCATGGGAACTGACAGTTGTACTTAGAAAATAATAGGATACCACATCCCCTTATTTGAACTCTGCCTAGTACAGAAGCCGCTATTCTTTTTGTTCAGACTGCAATATTTTCTTCATACTAACTCTGAATCCGGCGAGACTTCGACCGATTAACTCCTACCTAAATTACGGACAATATGGAACAATTGGATACTTCATCTTGTGAACGCATACTGTAGTTCTCCATGGGCACTGACAGTTGTACTTAGAAAATAACAGGATACCACATCCCCTTATTTGAACTCCGCCTAGTACAGAAGCCGCTATTTTTTTTCAGACTGCAATATTTTCTTCATACTAACTCGGAATCCAGCGAGACTTCGATCGATTAACTCCCACCTAAATTACGGACAATATGGAACACTCGGATACTTCATCTTGTGAACGCATACTGTAGTTCTCTATGGGCACTGACAGTTGTACTTAGAAAATAACAGGATACCACATCCCCTTATTTGAACTCTGCCTAGTACAGAAACCGCTATTCTTTTTGTTCAGACTGTAATATTTTCTTCATACTAACTCGGAATCCGACGAGACTTCGACCGATTAATTTCCACCTAAATTATGGACAATATGAAACACTCGGATACTTCGACTTGTGAACGTACACTGTAGTTGTCCATGGGGACTGACAGTTGTACTTAGAAAATTACAGGCTACCACATCCCCGTATTTGAACTCCGCCTAGTGCAGAAGCCGCTATTTTTTTGTTCATACTGCAATAACTTCTTCATACTAATTCAGAATCCGGTGAGACTTCGACCAATTAACTCCCACATAAATTACGGACAATATGGAACACTCGGATACTTCATCTTGTGAACGCATATTGTAGTTCTCTATGGGCACTGACAGTTGTACTTAGAAAATAACAGGATACCACATCCCCTTATTTGAACTCTGCCTAGTATAGAAGCCGCTATTCTTTTTTTTCAGACTGCAATATTTTCTTCATACTAACTCGGAATCCGGCGGGACTTCGACCGATTAACTTCCACCTAAATTATGGACAATATGAAACACTCGGATACTTCGACTTGTGAACGTACACTGTAGTTGTCCATGGGGACTGACAGTTGTACTTAGAAAATAACAGGCTACCACATCCCCGTATATGAACTCCGCCTAGTGCAAAAGCCGCTATTTTTTTGTTCAAACTGCAATAACTTCTTCACACTAATTCAGAATTCGGTGAGACTTCGACCAATTAACTACCACCTAAATTACGGACAATATGGAACACTCGGATACTTCATCTTGTGAACGCAAATTGTAGTTCTCCATGGGCACTGACAATTGTACTTAGAAAATAACAGGATACCACATCCCCTTATTTGAACTCTGCCTAGTACAGAAGCCGCTATTTTTTTTTCAGACCGCAATAACTTATTCATACTAATTCAGAATCCGGTGAGACTTCGACTGATTATCTCCCACCTAAATTACGGACAATATGGAACAATTGGATACTTCATCTTGTGAACGCATATTGTAGTTCTCCATGGGCACTAAGAGTTGTACTTAGAAAATAACAGGATACCACATCCCCTTATTTGAACTCCGCCTAGTACAGAAGCTGCTATTTATTATTCAAACTGCAATATTTTCTTCATACTAACTCGGAATCCGGCGAGACTTCGATCGATTAACTCCCACCTAAATTACGGACAATATGGAACACTCGGATACTTCATCTTGTGAATGCATACTATAGTTCTCTAAGGGCACTGACAGTTGTACTTAGAAAATAACAGGATACCACATCGCCTTATTTGAAGTCTGCCTAGTACAGAAACCACTATTTTTTTTGTTCAGACTGCAATATTTTCTTCATACTAACTCGGAATCCGGCGAGACTTCGACCGATTAACTTCCACCTAAATTATGGACAATATGAAACACTCGGATACTTCGAATTGTGAACGTACACTGTAGTTTCCATGGGGACTGACAGTTGTACTTAAAAAATAACAGGCTACCACATCCCCGTATTTGAACTCCGCCTAGTGCAGAAGCCGCTATTTTTTTGTTCAGACTGCAATAACTTCTTCATACTAATTCAGAATCCGGTGAGACTTCGACCAATTAACTCCCACCTACATTACGGACAATATGGAACACTCGGATACTTCATCTTGTGAACACATACTGTAGTTCTCCATGGGCATTGACAGTTGTACTTAGAAAATAACAGGATACCACATCCCCTTATTTGAACTCTGCCTAGTACAGAAGCCGCTATTCTTTTTGTTCAGATTGCAATATTTTGTTCACACTAACTCGGACTCCGGCGAGACTTCGACCGATTAACTCCACCTAAATTATGGACAATATGAAACACTCGAATACTTCGACTTGTGAACGTACACTGTACTTGTCCATGGGGTCTGACAGTTGTACTTAGAAAATAACAGGCTACCACATCCCCGTATTTGAACTCCGCCTAGTGCAGAAGCCGCTATTTTTTTGTTCATACTGCAATAACTTCTTCATACTAATTCAAAATCCGGTGAGAGTTCGACCAATTAACTCCCACATAAATTACGGACAATATGGAACACTCGGATACTTCATCTTGTGAACGCATACTATAGTTCTCCATGGGCACTGACATTTGTACTTAGAAAATAACAAGATACCACATCCCCTTATTTGAACTCCGCTTAGTACAGAAGCCGCTATTTTTTTTCAAACTGCAATATTTTCTTCATACTAACTCGGAATCCGGCGAGACTTCGACCGATTAACTCCCACCAAATTTACGGACAATATTGAACAATTGGATACTTCATCTTGTGAACGCATACTGTAGTTCTCCATGGGCACTAACAGTTGTACTTAGAAAATAACAGGATACCACATCCCCTTATTTGAACTCTGCCTAGTACAGAAGCCGCTATTCTTTTTATTCAGACTGCAATATTTTTTTCATACTAATTCGGAATCCGGCGAGACTTCGACCGATTTACTTCCACCTACATTATGGACAATATGAAACACTCGGATACTTCGACTTATGAACGTACACTATAGTTATCCATGGGGACTAACAGTTGTACTTAGAAAATAACAGGCTACCACATCCCCGTATTTGAACTCCGCCTAGTGCATAAGCCGCTATTTTTTTGTTCATACTGCAATAACTTCTTTATACTAATTCAGAATCTCATACTAATTCAAAATCCGGTGAGACTTCGACCAATTAACTCCCACATAAATTACGGACAATATGGAACACTCGGATACTTCATCTTGTGAACGCATACTGTATTTCTCTATGGCACTGACAGTTGTACTTAGAAAATAATAGGATACCACATCCCCTTATTTGAACTCTGCCTAGTACTGAAGCCGCAATTCTTTTTGTTCAGACTGCAATATTTTCTTCATACTAACTCGAAATCCGACGAGACTTCGACCGATTAACTTCCACCTAAATTATGGACAATATGAAACACTCGGATACTTCGACTTGTGAACGTACACTGTAGTTGTCCAAGGGGACTAACAGTTGTACTTAGAAAATAACAGGCTACCACATCCCCGTATTTGAACTTCGCCTAGTGTAGAAGCCGCTATTTTTTTGTTCAGACTGCAATAACTTCTTCATACTAATTCAGAATCCGGTGAGACTTCGACCAATTAACTCCCACCTAAATTACGGACAATATGGAACACTCGGATACTTCATCTTATGAACGCATACTGTAGTTCTCCATGGGCACTTATAGTTGTACTTATAAAATAACAGGATACCACATCCCCTTATTTGAACTCTTCCTAGTTTAGAAGCCGCTATTCTTTTTTTTCAGACTGCAATATTTTCTTCATACTAACTCGGAATCCGGCGAGACTTCGACCCATTAACTTCCACCTAAATTATGAACAATATGAAACACTCGGATACTTCGACATGTGAACGTACACTGTAGTTGTCCATGGGGACTGACAGTTGTACTTAGAAAATAACAGGCTACCACATCCCCGTATTTGAACTCCGCCTAGTGCAGAAGCCGCTATTTTTTTTGTTCAGACTGCAATAACTTCTTCACACTAATTCAGAATTCGACGAGACTTCGACCAATTAACTCCCACCTAAATTACGGACAATATGGAACACTCGGATACTTCATCTTGTGAACGCATACTGTAGTTCTCCATGGGCACTGACAGTTGTACTTAGAAAATAATAGGATACCACATCCCCTTATTTGAACTCTACCTAGTACAGAAGCCGCTATTCTTTTTGTTCAGACTGCAATATAATCTTCATACTAACTCGGAATCCGGCGAGACTTCGACCGATTAACGCCCACCTAAATTACGGACAATATGGAACAATTGGATACTTCATCTTGTGAACGCATACTGTAGTTCTCCATGGGCAATGACAGTTGTACTTAAAAAATAACAGGATACCACATCCCCTTATTTGAACTCCGCCTACTACAGAAGCCGCTATTTTTTTTCAAACTGCAATATTTTCTTCATACTAACTCGGAATCCGGTGAGACTTCGATCGATTAACTCCCACCTAAATTACAGACAATATGGAACACTTGGATACTTCATCTTGTGAACGCATACTGTAGTTCTCCATGGGCACTGACAGTTGTACTTAGAAAATAACAGGATACCACATCCCCTTATTTGAACTCTGCCTAGTACAGAAGCCGCTATTCTTTTTGTTCAGACTGCAATATTTTCTTCATACTAACTCGGAATCCGGCGAGACTTCGACCGATTAACATCCACCTAAATTATGGACAATATGAAACACTCGGATACTTCGACTTGTGAACGTATACTGTAGTTGTCCATGGGGACTGACAGTTGTACTTAGAAAATAACAACCTACCACATCCCCGTATTTGAACTCCGCCTCGTGCAGAAGCCGCTATTTTTTTGTTCACACTGCAATAACTTCTTCATACTAATTCAGAATCCGGTGAGACTTCGACCAATTAACTCCCACATAAATTACGGACAATATGGAACACTCAGATACTTCATCTTGTGAATGCATACTGTAGTTCTCCATAGTCACTGACAGTTGTACTAAGAAAATAACAGGATACCACATCCCCTTATTTGAACTCTGCCTAGTACAGAAGCCGCTATTCTTTTTGTTCAAACTGCAATATTTTCTTCATACTAACTCGGAATCCGGCGAGACTTCGACAGATTAACTTCCACCTAAATTATGGAAAATATGAAACACTCGGATACTTCGACTTGTGAACGTACACTGTAGTTGTTCATGGGGACTGACAGTTGTACTTAAAAAATAACAGCCTACCACATCCCCGTATTTGAACTCCGCCTAGTGCAGAAGTCGCTATTTTTTTGTTCAGACTGCAATAACTTCTTCACACTAATTTAGAATTCGGTGAGACTTCGACCAATTAACTCCCACCTAAATTACGGACAATATGGAACACTCGGATACTTCATCTTGTGAACGCATACTGTAGTTCTCCATGGGCACTGACAGTTGTACTTAGAAAATAACAGGATACCACATCCCCTTATTTGAACTCTGCCTAGTACAGAAACCGCTATTCTTTTTGTTCAGACTGCAATATTTTCTTCATACTAACTCGGAATCTGGTGAGACTTCGATCGATTAACTCCCACCTAAATTGAGGACAATATGAAACACTCAGATACTTCGACTTGTGAACGTACACTGTAGTTGTCCATGGGGACTGACAGTTGTACTTAGAAAATAACAGGCTACCACATCCCCGTATTTGAACTCCGCCTAGTGCAGAAGCCGCTATTTTTTTTGTCCAGACTGTAATATTTTCTTCATACGAACTCAGAAACCGGCGAGACTTCGATCGATTAACTCCCACCTAAATTAAGGACAATATGGAACACTCGGATACTTCATCTTGTGAACGCATACAGTAGTTCTCTATTTGCACTGACAGTTGTACTTAGAAAATAACAGGATACCACATCCCCTTATTTGAACTCTGCCTAGTATAGAAGCTGCTATTCTTTTTGTCCAGACTGTAATATTTTCTTCATACTAACTCGGAATCCGGCGAGACTTCGACCAATTAACTTCCACCTAAATTACGGACAATATGAAACACTCGGATACTTCGACTTGTGAATGTACACTGTATTTGTCCATGGGGACTGATAGTTGTACTTAGAAAATTACAGGCTACCACATCCCCGTATTTGAACTCCGCCTAGTGTAGAAGCCGCTATTTTTTTGTTCATACTGCAATAACTTCTTCATACTAATTCAGAATCCGGTGAGACTTCGACCAATTAACTCCCACATAAATTACGGACAATATGGAACACTCGGATACTTCATCTTGTGAACGCATACTGTAGTTCTCTATGGGCACTGACAGTTGTACTTAGAAAATAACAGGATACCACATCCCCTTATTTGAACTCTGCCTAGTACAAAAGCCGCTATTCTTTTTGTTCATACTGCAATATTTTCTTCATACTAACTCGGAATCCGTTGAGACTTCGATCGATTAACTCCCACCTAAATTACGGACAATATGAAACACTCGGATACTTCGACTTGTGAACGTACACTGTAGTTGTCCATGGGGACTGACAGTTGTACTTAGAAAATAACAGGCTACCACATCCCCGTATTTGAACTCCGCCTAGTGTAGAAGCCGCTATTTTTTTTGTTCAGACTGCAATATTTTCTTCATACTAACTCGGAATCCGGCGAGACTTCGACCAATTAACTCCCACCTAAATTACGGACAATATGGAACACTCGGATACTTCATCTTGTGAACGCAAACTGTAGTTCTCCATGGGCACTGACAGTTGTACTTAGAAAATAATAGGATACCACATCCCCTTATTTGAACTCTGCCTAGTACAGAAGCCGCTATTCTTTTTGTTCAGACTGCAATATTTTCTTCATACTAACTCGGAATCCGGCGAGACTTCGACCGATTAACTCCCACCTAAATTACGGACAATATGGAACAATCGGATACTTCATCTTGTGAATGCATAGTGTAGTTCTCCATGGGCACTGATAGTTGTACTTAGAAAATAACAGGATACCACATCCCCTTATTTGACCTCCGCCTAGTACAGAAGCCGCTATTCTTTTTGTTCAAACTGCAATATTTTCTTCATACTAACTCGGAATCCGGCGAGACTTCGACAGATTAACTTCCACCTAAATTAGGGAAAATATGAAACACTCGGATACTTCGACTTGTGAACGTACATTGTAGTTGTCCATGGGGACTGACAGTTGTACTTAAAAAATAACAGGCTACCACATCCCCGTATTTGAACTCCGCCTAGTGCAGAAGTTGCTATTTTTTTGTTCAGACTGCAATAACTGCTTCACACTAATTTAGAATTCGGTTAGACTTCGACCAATTAACTCCCACCTAAATTACGGACAATATGGAACACTCGGATACTTCATCTTGTGAACGCATACTGTAGTTCTCCATGGGCACTGACAGTTGTACTTAGAAAATAACAGGATACCACATCCCCTTATTTGAACTCTGCCTAGTACAGAAACCGCTATTCTTTTTGTTCAGACTGCAATATTTTCTTCATACTAACTCGGAATCCGGTGAGACTTTGATCGATTAACTCCCACCTAAATTGAGGACAATATGAAACACTCGGATACTTCGACTTGTGAACGTACACTGTAGTTGTCCATGGGGACTGACAGTTGTACTTAGAAAATAACAGGCTACCACATCCCCGTATTTGAACTCCGCCTAGTGCAGAAGCCGCTATTTTTTTTGTCCAGACTACAATATTTTCTTCATACGAACTCAGAAACCGGCGAGACTTCGATCGATTAACTCCCACCTAAATTACGGACAATATGGAACACTCGGATACTTCATCTTGTGAACGCATACTGTAGTTCTCTATTTGCACTGACAGTTGTACTTAGAAAATAACAGGATACCACATCCCCTTATTTGAACTCTGCCTAGTACAGAAGCCGCTATTCTTTTTGTCCAGACTGTAATATTTTCTTCATACTAACTCGGAATCCGGCGAGACTTCGACCAATTAACTTCCACCTAAATTACGGACAATATGAAACACTCGGATACTTCGACTTGTGAATGTACACTGTAGTTGTCCATGGGGACTGATAGTTGTACTTAGAAAATTACAGGCTACCACATCCCCGTATTTGAACTCCGCCTAGTGTAGAAGCCGCTATTTTTTTGTTCATACTGCGATAACTTCTTCATACTAATTCAGAATCCGGCGAGACTTCGACCAATTAACTCCCACATAAATTACGGACAATATGGAACACTCGGATACTTCATCTTGTGAACGCATACTGTAGTTCTCTATGGGCACTGACAGTTGTACTTAGAAAATAACAGGATACCACATCCCCTTATTTGAACTCTGCCTAGTACAAAAGCCGCTATTCTTTTTGTTCAGACTGCAATATTTTCTTCATACTAACTCGGAATCCGGCGAGACTTCGACCGATTAACTTCCACCTAAATTATGGACAATATGAAACACTCGGATACTTCGACTTATGAACGTACACTGTAGTTGTCCATGGGGACTGACAGTTGTACTTAGAAAATAACAGGCTACCACATCCCCGTATTTGAACTCCGCCTAGTGCAGAAGCCGCTATTTTTTTTGTTCAGACTGCAATAACTTCTTCACACTAATTCAGAATTCGGTGAGACTTCGACCAATTAACTCCCACCTAAATTACGGACAATATGGAACACTCGGATACTTCTTCTTGTGAACGCAAACTGTAGTTCTCCATGGGCACTGACAGTTGTACTTAGAAAATAACAGGATACCACATCCCCTTATTTGAACTCTGCCTTGTACAGAAGCCGCTATTCTTTTTGTTCAGACTGCAATATTTTCTTCATACTAACTCGGAATCCGGCGAGACTTCGACCGATTAACTTCCACCTAAATTACGGACAATATGGAACAATTGGATACTTCATCTTGTGAACGCATACTGTAGTTCTCCATGGGCACTGACAGTTGTACTTAGAAAATAACAGGATACCACCTCCCCTTATTTAAACTCCGCCTAGTACAGAAGCCGCAATTTTTTTTTCAGACTGCAATAACTTCTTCATACTAACTCGGAATCCGGTGAGACTTCGACCGATTAACTCCCACCTAAATTACGGACAATATGGAACACTCGGATACTTTATCTTGTGAACGTATATTGTAGTTCTCCATGGGCACTGACAGTTGTACTTAGAAAATAACAGGATACCACATCCCCTTATTTGAACTCTGCCTAGTACAGAAACCGCTATTCTTTTTGTTCAGACTGCAATATTTTCTTCATACTAACTCGGAATCCGGCGAGACTTTGACCGATTAACTTCCACCTAAATTATGGACAATATGAAACACTCGGATACTTCGACTTGTGAACGTACACTGTAGTTGTCCATGGGGACTAACATTTGTACTTAGAAAATTACAGGCTACCACATCCCCGTATTTGAACTCCGCCTAGTGTAGAAGCCGCAATTTTTTTGTTCATACTGCAATAACTTCTTCATACTAATTCAGAATCCAGTGAGACTTCGACCAATTAACTCCCACCTAAATTACGGACAATATGGAACACTCAGATACTTCATCTTGTGAACGTATACTGTAGTTCTCCATGGGCACTGACAGTTGTACTTAGAAAATAACAGGATACCACATCCCCATATTTGAACTCCGCCTAGTGCAGAAGCCGCTATTTTTTTTGTTCAGACTGCTATAATTTCTTCATACTAATTCAGAATCCAGTGAGACTTCGACCAATTAACTCCTACATAAATTACGGACAATATGGAACAATCGGATACTTCATCTTGTGAACGCATAGTGTAGTTCTCTATAGGCACTAACAGTTGTACTTAGAAAATAACAGTATACCACATCCCCTTATTTGAACTCTGCCTAGTACAGAAGCCGCTATTCTTTTTGCTCAGACTGCAATATTTTCTTCATACTAACTCGGAATCCGGCGAGACTTCGACCGATTAACTTCCACCTAAATTATGGACAATATGAAACACTCGGATACTTCGACTTGTGAACGTACACTGTAGTTGTCATGGGGACTGACGGTTGTACTTAGAAAATAACAAGCTACCACATCCCCGTATTTGAACTCTGCCTAGTGTAGTAGCCGCTATTTTTTTTGTTCAGACTGCAATAACTTCTTCACACTAATTCAGAATTCGGTGAGACATCGACCAATTAACTCCCACCTAAATTACGGACAATATGGAACACTCGGATACTTCATCTTGTGAATGCAAACTGTAGTTCTCCATAGGCACTGACAGTTGTACTTAGAAAATAACAGGATACCACATCCCCTTATTTGAACTCCGCCTAGTACAGAAACCGCCAGTTTTTTTGTGCAGACTGCAATATTTTCTCCATACTAACTCGGAATCCGGCGAGACTTCGACCGATTAACTCCCACCTAAATTACGTACAATATGAAACAGTCGGATACTTCATCTAGTGAACTTACACTGTAGTTCTCCATGGAGACTGACAGTTGTACTTAGAAAATAACAGGCTACCACATCCCCATATTTGAACTCCGCCTAGTGCATAAGCCGTTATTTTTTTGTTCAGACTGCAATAACTTCTTCATACTAATTCAGAATCCGGTGAGACTTCGACCAATTAACTCCCACCCAAATTACGGACAATATGGAACACTCGGATACTTCTTCTTTTGAACGCATACTGTAGTTCTCCATGGGCACTTACAGTTGTACATAGAAAATAACAGGATACCACATCCCTATATTTGAACTCCGCCTAGTGTAGAAGCCGCTATTTTTTTGTTCAGACTGCAATAACTTCTTCATACTGATTCAGAATCCGGTGAGACTTCGACCAATTAACTCCCACCTAAATTACGGACAATATGGAACACTCGGATACTTCATCTTGTGAACGCTTACTGTAGTTCTCCTTGGACACTGAAAGTTGTACTTAGAAAATAACAGGATACCACATCCTCATATTTGAACTCCACCTAGTGCAGAAGCCGCTATTATTTTTGTTCAGACTGCAATAACTTCTTCATACTAATTCAGAATCCGGTGAGACTTCGACCAATTAACTCCCACCTAAATTACAGACAATATGGAACACTCGGATACTTCATCTTGTGAACGCATACAGTAGTTCTCCATGGACACTGAAAGTTGTACTTAGAAAATAACAGGATAGCACATCCCCATATTTGAACTCCACCTAGTGTAGAAGCCGCTATTATTTTTGTTCAGACTGCAATAACTTCTTCATACTAATTCAGAATCCGGTGAGACTTCGACCAATTAACTCCCACCTAAATTACGGACAATATGGAACACTCGGATACTTCATCTTGTGAACGCATACTGTAGTTCTCAATGGGCACTGACAGTTGTACATAGAAAATAACAGGATACCACATCCCCATATTTGAACTCCGCCAAGTGCCGAAGCCGCTATTTTTTTGTTCAGACTGCAATAACTTCTTCATACTAATTCAGAATCCGGTGAGACTTCGACCGATTAACTCCCACCTAAATTACGGACAATATGGAACACTCGGATACTTTATCTTGTGAACGTATATTGTAGTTCTCCATGGGCACTAACAGTTGTACTTAGAAAATAACAGGATACCACATCCCCTTATTTGAACTCTGCCTAGTACAGAAGCCGCTATTCTTTTTGTTCAGAATGCAATATTTTCTTCATACCAACTCGGAATCCGACGAGACTTCGACCGATTAACTTCCACCTAAATTATGGACAATATGAAACACTCGGATACTTCGACAGTGAACGTACACTGTAGTTGTCCATGGGGACTGACAGTTGTACTTAGAAAATAACAGGCTACCACATCCCCGTATTTGAACTCCGCCTAGTGCAGAAGCCGCTATTTTTTTGTTCATACTACAATAACTTCTTCATACTAATTCAGAATCCGGTGAGACTTCGACCAATTAACTCCCACATAAATTACGGACAATATGGAACACTCGGATACTTCATCTTGTGAACACATACTGTAGTTCTCTATTGGCACTGACAGTTGTCCTTAGAAAATAACAGGATACCAGATCCCCTTATTTGAACTCTGCCTGGTACAGAAGCCGCTATTCTTTTTGTTCAGACTACAATATTTTCTTCATACTAACTCGGAATCCGGCGAGACTTCGACCGATTAACTTCCAACTAAATTATGGACAATATGAAACACTCGGATACTTCGACTTGTGAACGTACACTGTAGTTGTCCATGGGGACTGACAGTTGTACTTAGAAAATAACAGGCTACCACATCCCCGTATTTGAACTCCGCCTAGTGCAGAAGCTGCTATTTTTTTTCAGACTGCAATAACTTCTTCATACTAATTCAGAATCCGGTTAGACTTCGACCAATTAACTCCCACCTAAATTACGGACAATATGGAACACTCGGATACTTCATCTTGTGAACGCATACTGTAGTTCTCCATGGACACTGAAAGTTGTACTTAGAAAATAACAGGATACCACATCCCCATATTTGAACTCCACCTAGTGCAGAAGCCGCTATTATTTTTGTTCAGACTGCAATAACTTCTTCATACTAATTCAGAATCTGGTGAGGCTTCGACCAATTATCTCCCACCTAAATTACGGACAATATGGAACACTCGGATACTTCATCTTGTGAACGCATACTGTAGTTCTCCATGGGCACTGACAGTTGTACTTAGAAAATAATAGGATACCACATCCCCTTATTTGAACTCCGCCTAGTGCAGAAGCCGCTATTTTTTTGTTCAGACTGCAATAATTTCTTCATAATAATTCAGAATCCGGTGAGAATTCGACCAATTAACTCCCACATAAATTACGGACAATATGGAACACTCGGATACTTCATCTTGTGAATGCATACTGTAGTTCTCTATGGGCACTAACAGTTGTACTTAGAAAATAACAGGATACCACATCCCCTTATTTGAACTCTGCCTAGTACAGAAGCCGCTATTCTTTTTGTTCAGACTGTAATATTTTCTTCATACTAACTCGAAATCCGGCGAGACTTCGACCGATTAACTTCCACCTAAATTATGGCAATATGAAACACTCGGATACTTCGACTTGTGAAATTACACTGTAGTTGTCCATGGGGACTGACAATTGTACTTAGAAAATAACAGGCTACCACATCCCCGTATTTGAACTCCGCCTAGTGCAGAAGCCGCTATTTTTTTGTTCATACTGCAATAACTTCTTCATACTAATTCAGAATCCGGTGAGACTTCGACCAATTAACTCCCACATAAATTACGGACAATATGGAACACTCGGATACTTCATCTTGTGAACGCATACTGTAGTTCTCTATGGGCACTGACAGTTGTACTTAGAAAATAACAGGATACCACATCCCCTTATTTGAACTCTGCCTGGTACAGAAGCCGCTATTCTTTTTGTTCAGACTACAATATTTTCTTCATACTAACTCGAAATCCGGCGAGACTTCGACTGATTAACTTCCACCTAAATTATAGACAATATGAAACAGTCGGATACTTCGACTTGTGAACGTACACTGTAGTTGTCCATGGGGACTGACAGTTGTACTTAGAAAATAACAGGCTACCACATCCCCGTATTTGAACTCCGCCTAGTGCAGAAGCCGCTATTTTTTTTTCAGACTGCAATAACTTCTTCATACTAATGCAGAATCCGGTGAGACTTCGACCAATTAACTCCCACATAAATTACGAACAATATGGAACACTCGGATACTTCATCTTGTGAACGCATACTGTAGTTCTCCATGGACACTGAAAGTTGTACTTAGAAAATAACAGGATACCACATCCCCATATTTGAACTCCACCTAGTGCAGAAGCCGCTATTATTTTTGTTCAGACTGCAATAACTTCTTCATACTAATTCAGAATCCGGTGAGACTTCGTCCAATTATCTCCCACCTAAATTACGGACAATATGGAACACTCGGATACTTCATCTTGTGAACGCATACTGTAGTTCTCCATGGGCACTGACAGTTGTACATAAAAAATAATAGGATACCACATCCCCATATTTGAACTCCGCCTAGTGCAGAAGCCGCTATTTTTTTGTTCAGACTGCAATAAATTTTGCATACTGATCCAGAATCCGGTGAGACTTCAACCAATTAACTCCCACCTAAATTACGGACAATATGGAACACTCGGATACTTCATCTTGTGAACGCATATTGTAGTTCTCCATGGACACTGAAAGTTGTACTTAGAAAATAACAGGATACCACATCCCCATATTTGAACTCCACCTACTGCAGAAGCCACTATTATTTTTGTTCAGACTACAATAACTTCTTCATACTAATTAAGAATCCGGTGAGACTTCGACCAATTAACTCCCACCTAAATTACGGACAATATGGAACACTCGGATACTTCATCTTGTGAACGCATACTGTAGTTCTCCATGGGCACTGACAGTTGTACATAGAAAATAACAGGATACCACATCCCTATATTTGAACTCCGCCTAGTGCCGAAGCCGAAATTTTTTTATTCAGACTGCTATAACTTCTTCATACAAATTCAGAATCCGGTGAGACTTCGACCGATTAACTCCCACCTAAATTACGGACAATATGGAACACTCGGTGATGCAGCTCAAGGTGAAGGTCTAAGTCGTACACGACTTAAGGGGCTAAGTCGCACACGACTTAAAGTAACTATAGGTCGTCTACGGCCTAAGGAGGCATGTGAGCAGGAGCTACGACTTAACTGGAAACCAGGGGAAGGAGGTAACTCGAGTTTACGACCTAAGGAGAAGGTTCTGGGTCGTCTACGACCTAACGGATTAGGAGGAAAAGGGCTACGACTTAACAAAGGTTTAAATCGCTCGGAGTTGATAAGTCGTCCACGACTTACGGAGAAGGCCACGAAAGGAGCGGTTCGAATTGTGAATGAAGTGTTAAGTTGGCTACGACTTAAGGAAGGAGTTAAGTCAGAAGCGAGTTACGACTTAGTTAAGTCGCACAAGTTAAAAGCGAACCCTCTTAAGTCGCAGAAGCTTGACACCGAAGATCCTGATGCCGCATCAATCTGGGCCGTTGATATCTTAAGTCGTGAACTGGGTTGTAATTTGTTAAGTCGTCACCGACTTATGTTAAGTCGTGAGTCGTAAGTCCTGTACGACTTAAGTGTTGAGTCGCTATGTTGTAATATGTAGGTTATTTCCTAAGTCGTGCACTTTGTTATAAGTCGTAAGTCGTCTGTTTTCATATGTCGTCTGTTGTAAATCGTATGGTGTCTGTATTCTGTTGAGTCGTAAGTCGTGTACGACTTATGTTGAGTCGGAGACTTTGTTGAGTCGGAAACGACTTAGGAGTTAGTGAAATTTCTGTTGTAAAGTTGTTCGCCTATAAATAGGCCGTGAGTCTCATTTGTAAATGTTGTTGATTTTTGAATAAAATTCTCTTTTGATTGCTGTGTGCTTTCATCTAAATTGGTAGTTGAGTGTAATCTCCTATCTCCTCTTTCGGATAATCGAGTGCGCTCGATTCAACGATTGTAGAAGCCGATTCGCGGAATCTAGTGCGCTAGATCAACGCTCGAAGAATTGAAGATCTTTGAACTCGGTATCGCGCGCGATCAACGAGTTCGGGATAGCTAGAGTTCGGTATCTTCGGATCAACGAATTCGGGCAATTCAGTATCTTCCAATCCATCGATTACTACTTTCACCGGTTGAAGATTGTTTTGTTTAATCCGCTGCGTCAGTTTTGGTATCGGAGCTTGTTTTAGCCAATCATAGCTAAATCGAGACTTGGAGCCTATTCATTTTGAAGTTGAAGTGATAGCCGAGAGCTTGAGGTGTTGAGCCGAAATCAAGTTGAAGTGTTCGACTTTGTATTGAAGTTGTTTGATCGGATTTGAGTGGGAGGCCGAAACTTTGTCCATCGTGTTCATCGCGATTTGCAACAAAGTGGAAGTTTTCGATCCGTTTCATTTTGGATCAAAGTCCGAAAAGTGTTTGAATTTTGAAGTATTGAAGAGATTGTGAAGATTTCAAGTATGCCGCCAAGAAGAGCTAATCGTCATCAAAACGTAGAAGCTTTGTATCGAAGAGAAGAGGCTGATGAGATGGAGCAAAGAATTAATGAAAACTTTAGTGAAAAGCTTAACGAAGGAATTGGCCGGTTAGAGAAGCTTATGACGGAGATGAATCAAAATCGGAGAAGGGTTTCACCTGAATCTAACCATGGGGGTAGTAGAGTCTCGCCACATTCCAATCGAGACAAAAGTGTTGAAAATGATCAAGGGCGTGGGAGGAACGTGAATGATCGTGAACGGAGGAATGTAGATAGAAGGGATGATGGTGGTAGACGAGAAGGTAGTAGAGTTGTGGGTGGACGAGATAGACAACGATATACATCTGATTTTGAAGAGGAGTACGATGGTGGTAGTGTTCGAGGACAAGGACGAGGACAAGGGAGAAATTACTCTGAGTATGATCACAAGTGGGAGTCGGGGATGAAGACTGAAATTCCTGAATTCAAAGGTGGTATGCAAGCGGAGGAGTTTCTAGATTGGGTGGCTAATGTTGAGGAGATTTTTGACTTCAAAGAAGTTCCAGAACATCGTAGAGTGAAGTTGGTTGCTACAAGGTTAAGGGGTAGAGCTTTGGCGTGGTGTCAGCAAACCAAACTTACACGTGAACGAATGGGAAAGTCAAAAGTTGAATCTTGGGAGAAGATGAAGAAATTGATGAAAGCGACATTCTTACCTTATAATTATCAATCGCTTATGTATCAGAGGTTGCAGAACTTGAGACAAGGAACGAAATCTGTGAATGACTATGCTGATGAATTTTATCAACTGATTGCAAGGAACGATATTATGGAGACAGAAGAACAGTTAACAGCCAGATTTGTTGGAGGATTGCGAATGCAGATTCAGGATATGGTTAACATGTTTGATCCTAGATCTGTAGCGGAAGCACATCAGAAAGCGTTGGCTTAGGAGAAGCAGGGTAGACGAGGAGGAGGTGTGTTTACTAATTCCAACAATCAAGTGAAGGGTGTTGGTGGGAGTTCTAATGTTTCTAAACCTATCAGTAGACCAGTAGTGAAGGAGGCTGAGAAGACAAAGGTTAACAACTGTTTCAAATGTTACAATTGTCAGGAATTTGGTCACAAAAGTAGCGAATGTCCAACGCCGAAGAAGAGAGCTATGATAGCAGAGGTTGAGGATGAGGATGAAGAAGCTGAATGTTCCAATTCACCACCTGATGAGGAGGAAGAAGAAGTGTCTGGAGACGAAGGTTATAATCTCATGATGAAGAGGTCTTGTTTAACACCAAAGCAAGAGGAGGATTGTAGTTGGTTGAGGAGCAATATTTTTCAGTCAACATGTACTATTCTGGGGAAAGTTTGCAAATTTGTTATTGATGCTGGAAGCTGTGATAATATAATTTCTTCTGAAGCTGTGAGGAAGTTGGCATTGAAGACCGAGAAACATCCGAAACCGTACAAGCTAGCTTGGTTGAGGAAAGGCTGGGAGGTGAAGGTTGGACGAAGGGCTTGTGTGAAGTTTTCAATTGGGAAGAAATATAAGGATGAAATCTGGTGCGATGTGGTAGATATGGACGTTTGTCATTTGTTGCTGGGGAGACCGTGGCAGTATGATAGAGCAGTACAACATGATGGGCGTACCAACAGTTACAGTTTCATGTTTGAAGGCACAAAGATTACTCTAGTTCCAAAGAAGCGACAACAGGAGGAAAGCAAGTTGGAGGAGATTGAAGAGCTCAAAACTTTGTTATCTTTGAAGGAGTTTGTAAAGGAAGTAGAAGAGGAGCCTGAAGTGTTTTTGTTGATCGGACGTGAGAGCAATGAAGAAGTTGAAATTCCAGAAGAAGCTAAACTAGTTTTGAAAGAATTTGACGATGTATTTCCAGAGGAGTTACCAACGGAGTTGCCACCGTTGAGGGATATACAACATCAGATAGATCTTGTACCAGGTGCTGTGTTGCCACACAGACCACATTATCGAATGAGTCCGAAGGAACATGAAGAGTTGCGGAGGCAAGTGGAAGAATTGCTTGAACAAGGGCGAGTGCAGGAGAGTTTGAGTCCTTGTGCTGTACCAGCTTTATTGGTACCCAAGAAGGATGGGACGTGGAGGATGTGCACAGATAGTAGAGCATTGAATAAGATTACTGCGAGATATAGATTTCCGATGCCGAGGCTTGATGATTTGTTGGATCAGTTGAGCGGAGCTACTATATTTTCAAAGATTGATTTGAAGAGCGGGTATCATCAAATTCGTATCAGACCGGGTGATGAGTGGAAGACTGCTTTTAAAACCAGGGAGGGTCTATACGAATGGTTGGTTATGCCATTTGGCTTATCAAATGCACCGAGTACTTTCATGAGGGTGATGAATCAGATTTTTCGACCATTCATTGGGAAGTTTGTAGTGGTATATTTCGATGATATTTTGATTTACAGTGGGAGTCCAGAGGAACATTTGAATCATCTTAGAGAAGTGCTGATGGTATTGCGACAAGAACAATTTTATGCTGCAACAAAGAAATGCGTGTTCATGACGCATAGCGTTTTATTTCTGGGGTATGTTGTGTCGGAAAAGGGAATACAGGTTGACCAAAGTAAAGTTGAAGCTATCAAAGATTGGCCGCAGCCCAAGACGATAACGGAAGTTCGTAGTTTCCATGGGTTGGCTTCATTTTATCGAAGGTTTATTCCACACTTTAGTAGTGTGATGGCGCCTGTGACTGATTGTATGAAGGGTAAACAGTTTACATGGACGGAGGAAGCATGAGTTGCTTTTGAACGAATCAAGGAGTTATTGACAACAGCACCAATCCTAGCATTACCTGATTTTCAGTTGTTGTTTGAATTACATACTGATGCGTCAAAGGTTAGGATTGGAGGAGTGTTGAGTCAAAGGGGTCGTCCTATTTCCTATTTCAGTGAGAAGTTGTCAGAAGCAAAGATGCGATACAGTACATATGATGTGGAGTTTTATGCTGTTGTGCAAGCTATTAAACACTGGAGACATTATCTATTTCAGAAGGAGTTTGTTCTTAACACTGATCATGAGGCGTTGAAGCATTTGCAAGGGCAAGACAAGATTTCAGCGAGACATGCATCGTGGATTGCATATCTGCAACAGTTTACTTTCGTTGTTAAACACAAGTCAGGGGTGACAAATCGAGTGGCTGATGCTTTGAGTAGGAAGAATCATTTGTTGACGACAATGAAAGTTGAGGTGACTGGTTTTGAATTATTGCCGGAGCAGATTGCAGAAGACTCTAATTTTAAGAAATTTGTTGAAAGGGACAATGAAGGGAAGACTGATGAGTTTATGATGGTTGATGGTTTTCTTTTTAAAGGAAATCGATTGTGCATACCGGAGGGTAGTCTGAGAATGAAGATTATCAAGGAGTTACACGAAGAGGGACATGTTGGGAGAGACCGTACCTTACAGTTGATTTCACAGTCTTACTTTTGGCCATCAATGAGGAAAGAGGTAGAGAAGTTTGTGGAGCGTTGTCATATTTGTCAGGTTTCGAAAGGAACTGCGACTAATGCTGGGTTATATATGCCGTTACCCGTGCCTGGAAAACCATGGGTGGATATCAGTATGGATTTGTTTTGGGTTTGCCTAGAACTCAAAGGGGAAATGATTCTATATTCGTTGTGGTGGACAGATTTTCGAAGATGGCACATTTTATTGCTTGTAAGAAGACGGCAGATGCTGTCCATGTTGCTCAGTTGTTTTTCAAGGAGATCTATCGACTTCATGGATTGCCAGAATCTATTGTGTCGGATAGAGATACTCGGTTTCTGAGTCACTTTTGGTTGAGTTTGTGGAAAATGGTGGGAACGAAGCTGAAATTTAGTAGTGCTTATCATCCGCAAACTGATGGACAAACGGAGGTGGTTAATCGATCGTTGGGAAACTTGTTGAGATGTCTTGTGCAGGACAATCTGAAAAGTTGGGACATGAAGTTATGCCAGGCAGAATTTGCTCATAATCATGCGGTAAATCGTAGTACGGGTTTCAGTCCATTTCAGATAGTATATTCAAGCTTACCAAAGGGACCGTTGGACTTGACGGTAATGCCACAATCAAAGAAGACAGTTAAGAAAGCTGCTGATTTTGTTGATGGATTAGTGGAATGTCATAAAATCGTTCAAGAACGATTGAAGAAAGCAAACGAGAAGTATAAACGATCTGCAGATTTGAAGCGAAGGAGTGTTAAATTTAATGAAGGTGATTTGGTTTATGCAGTGTTAACGAAAGATCGTTTTCAAGTGGGTGCTTACAATAAGTTGAAAGCCAGAAAAATTGGTCCTGTAGAAATCGTGAAACGAATTAATGAAAATGCTTATAAGTTGAAGTTGCCGGAGGACGTGTACACTTCTGATGTATTCAATGTTAAGCATCTCATACCGTATCATGAAGATGATTGTGTCGCGGGGGAGGAAGGTGCAAATTCGAGGACGAATTTCTCTCAACCAGGGGAGGATGATGCAGCTCAAGGTGAAGGTCTAAGTCGTACACGACTTAAGGGGATAAGTCGCACACGACTTAAAGTAACTATAGGTCGTCTACGGCCTAAGGAGGCATGTGAGCAGGAGCTACGACTTAACTGGAAACCAGGGGAAGGAGCTAACTCGAGTTTACGACCTAAGGAGAAGGTTCTGGGTCGTCTACGACCTAACGGATTAGGAGGAAAAGGGCTACGACTTAACAAAGGTTTAAATCGCTCGGAGTTGATAAGTCGTCCACGACTTACGGAGAAGGCCACGGAAGGAGCGGTTCGAATTGAGAATGAAGTGTTAAGTCGGCTACGACTTAAGGAAGGAGTTAAGTCGGAAGCGAGTTACGACTTAGTTAAGTCGCACAAGTTAAAAGAGAACCCTCTTAAGTCGCAGAAGCTTGACACCGAAGATCCTGATGCTGCATCAATCTGGGCCGTTGATATCTTAAGTCGTGAACTGGGTTGTAATTTGTTAAGTCGTCACCGACTTATGTTAAGTCGTGAGTCGTAAGTCCTGTACGACTTAAGTGTTGAGTCGCTATGTTGTAATATGTATGTTATTTCCTAAGTCGTGCACTTTGTTATAAGTCGTAAGTCGTCTGTTTTCATATGTCGTCTGTTGTAAGTCGTATGGTGTCTGTATTCTGTTGAGTCGTAAGTCGTGTACGACTTATGTTGAGTCGGAGACTTTGTTGAGTCGGAAACGACTTAGTAGTTAGTGAAATTTCTGTTGTAAAGTTGTTCGCCTATAAATAGGCCGTGAGTCTCATTTGTAAAGGTTGTTGATTTTTGAATAAAATTCTCTTCTGATTGCTGTGTGCTTTCATCTAAATTGGTAGTTGAGTGTAATCTCCTATCTCCTCTTTCAGATAATCGAGTGCGCTCGATTCAACGATTGTAGAAGCCGATTCGCGGAATCTAGTGCGCTAGATCAACGCTCGAAGAATTGAAGATCTTTGAACCCGGTATCGTGCGCGATCAACGAGTTCGGGATAGCTAGAGTTCAGTATCTTCGGATCAACGAATTCGGGCAATTCAATATCTTCCAATCCATCGATTACTACTTTCACCAGTTGAAGATTGTTTTGTTTAAACCGCTGCGTCACTCGGATACTTCATCTTGTGAACGCATACTGTAGTTCCATATGGGCACTGACAGTTGTACTTAGAAAATAACAGGATACCACATCCCCTTATTTGAACTCTGCCTAGTACAGAAGCCGCTATTCTTTTTGTTCAGACTGCAATATTTTCTTCATACTAACTCGGAATGCGGCGAGACTTCGGTCCGATTAACTTCCACCTAAATTATGGACAATATGAAACACTCGGATACTTCGACTTGTGAACGTACACTGTAGTTGTCCATGGGAACTGACAGTTGTACTTAGAAAATAACAGGCTACCACATCCCTGTATTTGAACTCCGCCTAGTGCAGAAGCCGCTATTATTTTTGTTCATACTGCAATAACTTCTTCATACTAATTCAGAATCCGGTGAGACTTCGACCAATTAACTCCCACATAAATTACGGACAATATGGAATACTCGGATACTTTATCTTGTGAACGCATATTGTAGTTCTCTATGGGCACTGACAGTTGTACTTAGAAAATAACAGGATACCACATCCCCTTATCTGAACTCTGCCAAGTACAGAAGCCGCTATTCTTTTTGTTCGGACTGCAATATTTTCTTCATACTAACTCAAAATCCGGCGAGACTTCGATCGATTAACTTCCACCTAAATTATAGACAATATGAAACACTTGGATACTTCGACTTGTGAACGTACACGGTAGTTGTCCATGGGGACTGACAGTTGTACTTAGAAAATAACAGGCTACCACATCCCCGTATTTGAACTCCGCCTAGTGCAGAAGCCGCTATTTTTTTTTTAGACTGCAATAACTTCTTCATACTAATTAAGAATCCTGTGAGACTTCGACCAATTAACTCCCACCTAAATTACGGACAATATGGAACACTCGGATACTTCATCTTGTGAACGCATACTGTAGTTCTCCATGGGCACTGACAGTTGTACATAGAAAATAACAAGATACCACATCCCCATATTTGAACTCCGCCTAGTGCAGAAGCCGCTATTTTTTTTGTTCAGACTGCAATAACTTCTTCATACTGATTCAGAATCCGGTGAGACTTCGACCAATTAACTCCCACCTAAATTACGGACAATATGGAACACTCGGATACTTCATCTTGTGAACGCATACTGCAGTTCTCCATGGACACTGAAAGTTGTACTTAGAAAATAACAGGATACCACATCCCCATATTTGAACTCCACCTAGTGCAGAAGCCGCTATTATTTTTGTTCAGACTGCAATAACTTCTTCATACTGATTCAGAATCCGGTGAGACTTCGACCAATTAACTCCCACCTAAATTACGGACAATATGGAACACTCGGATACTTCCTCTTGTGAACGCATACTGTAGTTCTTCATGGACACTGAAAGTTGTACTTAGAAAATAACAGGATACCACATCCCCATATTTGAACTCCACCTAGTGCTGAAGCCGCTATTATTTTTGTTCAGACTGCAATAACTTCTTCATACTAATTCGGAATCCGGTGAGACTTCGACCAATTAACTCCCACCTAAATTACGGACAATATGGAACACTCGGATACTTCATCTTGTGAACGCATACTGTAGTTCTCCATGGACACTGAAAGTTGTACTTAGAAAATAACAGGATACCACATCCCTATATTTGAACTCCACCTAGTGCAGAAGCCGCTATTATTTTTGTTCAGACTACAATAACTTCTTCATACTAATTTAGAATCCGGTGAGACTTCGACCAATTAACTCCACCTAAATTACGGACAATATGGAACACTCAGATACTTCATCTTGTGAACGCATACTGTAGTTCTCCATGGGCACTGAAAGTTGTACATAGAAAATAACAGGATACCACATCCCCATATTTGAACTCCGCCTAGTGCCGAAGCAGCTATTTTTTTGTTCAGACTGCAATAACTTTTTCATACTAATTCAGAATCCGGTGAGACTTCGACCGATTAACTCCCACCTATATTACGGACAATATGGAACACTCGGATACTTTATCTTGTGAATGTATACTGTAGTTCTCCATGGGCACTGACAGTTGTACTTAGAAAATAACAGGATACCACATCCCCTTATTTGAACTCCGCCTAGTATAGAAGCTGCTATTTTTTTTTCAAACTGCAATATTTTCTTCATACTAACTCAGAATCCGGCGAGACTTCGACCGATTAACTCCTACCTAAATTACGGACAATATGGAACATTTGGATACTTCATCTTGTGAACGCATACTGTAGTTCTCCATGGGAACTGACAGTTGTACTTAGAAAATAACAGGATACCACATCCCTATATTTGAACTCCGCCTAGTGTAGAAGCCGCTATTTTTTTGTTCAGACCGCAATAATTTCTTCATAATAATTCAGAATCCGGTGAGACTTCGACCAATTAACTCCCACATAAATTACGGACAATATGGAACACTCGGATACTTCATCTTGTGAACGCATACTGTAGTTTTCTATGGGTACTAACAGTTGTACTTAGAAAATAACAGGATACCACATCCCCTTATTTGAACTCTGCCTAGTACAGAAACCGCTATTCTTTTTGTTCAGACTGCAATATTTTCTTCATACTAACTCGGAATCCGGCGAGACTTCGACCGATTAACTTCCACCTAAATTATGGACAATATGAAACACTCGGATACTTCGACTTGTAAACGTACACTGTAGTTGTCCATGGGGACTGACAGTTGTACTTAGAAAATAACAGGCTACCACATCCCCGTATTTGAACTCCGCCTAGTGTAGAAGCCTCTATTTTTTTGCTCATACTGCAATAACTTCTTCATACTAATTCAGAATCCGGTGAGACTTCGACCAATTAACTCCCACATAAATTACGGACAATATGGAACACTCAGATACTTCATCTTGTGAACGCATACTGTAGTTCTCTATGGGCACTGACAGTTGTACTTAGAAAATAACAGGATACCACATCCCCTTATCTGAACTCTGCCTAGTACAGAACCCGCTATTCTTTTTGTTCAGACTGCAATATTTTCTTCATACTAACTCGAAATCCGGCGAGACTTCGACCGATTAACTTCCACCTAAATTATAGACAATATGAAACACTTGGATACTTCGACTTGTGAACGTACATTGTAGTTGTCCATGGGAACCGATAGTTGTACTTAGAAAATAACAGGATACCACATCCCCTTATCTGAACTCTGCCTAGTACAGAAGCCGCTAATCTTTTTGTTCAGACTGCAATATTTTCTTCATACTAACTCGAAATCCGAAGAGACTTCGACCGATTAACTTCCACCTAAATTATCGACAATATGAAACACTTGGATACTTCGACTTGTGAACGTACATTGTAGTTGTCCATGGGGACTGATAGTTGTACTTAGAAAATAACAGGCTACCACATCCCCGTATTTGAACTCCGCCTAGTGCAGAAGCCGCTATTTTTTGTCAGACTGCAATAACTTCTTCATACTAATTCAGAATCCAGTGAGACTTCGACCAATTAACTCCCACCTAAATTACGGACAATATGGAACACTCGGATACTTCATCTTGTGAACGCATACTGTAGTTCTCCATGGACACTGAAAGTTGTACTTAGAAAATAACAGGATACCACATCCCCATATTTGAACTCCACCTAGTGCAGAAGCCGCTATTATTTTTGTTCAGACTGCAATAACTTCTTCATACTAATTCAGAATCTGGTGAGACTTCGACCAATTATCTTCCACCTAAATTACGGACAATATGGAACACTCGGATACTTCATCTTGTGAACGCATACTGTAGTTCTCCATGGGCACTGACAGTTGTACATAGAAAATAACAGGATACCACATCCCCATATTTGAACTCCGCCTAGTGCAGAAGCCGCTATTTTTTTGTTCAGACTGCAATAAATTCTTCATACTGATTCAGAATCCGGTGAGACTTCGACCAATTAACTCCCACCTAAATTACGGACAATATGGAACACTCAGATACTTCATCTTGTGAACACATACTGTAGTTCTCCATGGACATTGAAAGTTGTACTTAGAAAATAACAGGATACCACATCCCCATATTTGAACTCCACCTAGTGCAGAAGCCGCTATTATTTTTGTTCAGACTGCAATAACTTCTTCATACTGATTCAGAATCCGGTGAGACTTCGACCAATTAACTCCCACCTAAATTACGGACAATATGGAACACTCGGATACTTCCTCTTGTGAACGCATACTGTAGTTCTTCATGGACACTGAAAGTTGTACTTAGAAAATAACAGGATACCACATCCCCATATTTGAACTCCACCTAGTGCAGAAGCCGCTATTATTTTTGTTCAAACTGCAATAACTTCTTCATACTAATTCAGAATCCGGTGAGACTTCGACCAATTAACTCCTACCTAAATTACGGACAATATGGAACACTCGGATACTTCATCTTGTGAACGCATACTGTAGTTCTCCATGGACACTGAAAGTTGTACTTAGAAAATAACAGGATACCACATCCCTATATTTGAACTACACCTAGTGCAGAAGCCGCTATTATTTTTGTTCAGACTACAATAACTTCTTCATACTAATTCAGAATCCGGTGAGACTTCGACCAATTAACTCCACCTAAATTACGGACAATATGGAACACTCAGATACTTCATCTTGTGAACGCATACTGTAGTTCTCCATGGGCACTGAAAGTTGTACATAGAAAATAACAGGATACCACATCCCCATATTTGAACTCCGCCTAGTGCCGAAGCCGCTATTTTTTTGTTCAGACTGCAATAACTTCTTCATACTAACTTCTTCATACTAATTCAGAATCCGGTGAGACTTCGACCGATTAACTCCCACCTATATTACGGACAATATGGAACACTCGGATACTTTATCTTGTGAATGTATACTGTAGTTCTCCATGGGCACTGACAGTTGTACTTAGAAAATAACAGGATACCACATCCCCTTATTTGAACTCCGCCTAGTATAGAAGCTGCTATTTTTTTTTCAAACTGCAATATTTTCTTCATACTAACTCGGATTCCGGCGAGACTTCGACCGATTAACTCCCAACTAAATTACGGACAATATGGAACATTTGGATACTTCATCTTGTGAACGCATACTGTAGTTCTCCATGGGAACTGACAGTTGTACTTAGAAAATAACAGGATACCACATCCCCATATTTGAACTCCGCCTAGTGTAGAAGCCGCTATTTTTTTGTTCAGACCGCAATAATTTCTTCATAATAATTCAGAATCCGGTGAGACTTCGACCAATTAACTCCCACACAAATTACGGACAATATGGAACACTCGGATACTTCATCTTGTGAACGCATACTGTAGTTCTCTATGGGAACTAACAGTTGTACTTAGAAAATAACAGGATACCACATCCCCTTATTTGAACTCTGCCTAGTACAGAAGCCGCTATTCTTTTTGTTCAGACTGCAATATTTTCTTCATACTAACTCGGAATCCGGCGAGACTTCGACCGATTAACTTCCACCTAACTTATGGACAATATGAAACACTCGAATACTTCGACTTGTAAACGTACATTGTAGTTGTCCATGGGGACTGATAGTTGTACTTAAAAAATAACAGGCTACCACATCCCCTTATCTGAACTCTGCCTAGTACAGAAGCCGCTATTCTTTTTGTTCAGACTGCAATATTTTCTTCATACTAACTCGAAATCCGGCGAGACTTCGACCGATTAACTTCCACCTAAATTATAGACAATATGAAACACTTGGATACTTCGACTTGTGAACGTACATTGTAGTTGTCCATGGGGACTGATAGTTGTACTTAGAAAATAACAGGCTACCACATCCCCGTATTTGAACTCCGCCTAGTGCAGAAGCCGCTATTTTTTTTCAGACTGCAATAACTTCTTCATACTAATTCAGAATCCAGTGAGACTTCGACCAATTAACTCCCACCTAAATTACGGACAATATGGAACACTCGGATACTTCATCTTGTGAACGCATACTGTAGTTCTCCATGGACACTGAAAGTTGTACTTAGAAAATAACAGGATACCACATCCCCATATTTGAACTCCACCTAGTGCAGAAGCCGCTATTATTTTTGTTCAGACTGCAATAACTTCTTCATACTAATTCATAATCTGGTGAGACTTCGACCAATTATCTCCCACCTAAATTACGGACAATATGGAACACTCGGATACTTCATCTTGTGAACGCATACTGTAGTTCTCCATGGGCACTGACAGTTGTACATAGAAAATAACAGGATACCACATCCCCATATTTGAACTCCGCCTTGTGCAGAAGCCACTATTTTTTTGTTCAGACTGCAATAAATTCTTCATACTGATTCAGAATTCGGTGAGACTTCGACCAATTAACTCCCACCTAAATTACGGACAATATGGAACACTCGGATACTTCATCTTGTGAACGCATACTGTAGTTCCCCATGGACACTGAAAGTTGTACTTAGAAAATAACAGGATACCACATCCCCATATTTGAACTCCACCTAGTGCAGAAGCCGCTATTATTTTTGTTCAGACTGCAATAACTTCTTCATACTGATTCAGAATCCGGTGAGACTTCGACCAATTAACTCCCACCTAAATTACGGACAATATGGAACACTCGGATACTTCCTCTTGTGAACGCATACTGTAGTTCTTCATGGACACTGAAAGTTGAACTTAGAAAATAATAGGATACCACATCCCCATATTTGAACTCCACCTAGTGCAGAAGCCGCTATTATTTTTGTTCAGACTGCAATAACTTCTTCATACTAATTCAGAATCCGGTGAGACTTCGACCAATTAACTCCCACCTAAATTACGGACAATATGGAACACTCGGATACTTCATCTTGTGAACGCATACTGTAGTTCTCCATGGACACTGAAAGTTGTACTTAGAAAATAACAGGATACCACATCCCTATATTTGAACTCCACCTAGTGCAGAAGCCGCTATTATTTTTGTTCAGACTACAATAACTTCTTCATACTAATTCAGAATCCGGTGAGACTTCGACCAATTAACTCCACCTAAATTACGGACAATATGGAACACTCAGATACTTCATCTTGTGAACGCATACTGTAGTTCTCAATGGGCACTGAAAGTTGTACATAGAAAATAACAGGATACCACATCCCCATATTTGAACTCCGCCTAGTGCCGAAGCCGCTATTTTTTTGTTCAGACTGCAATAACTTCTTCATACTAATTCAGAATCCGGTGAGACTTCGACCGATTAACTCCCACCTATATTACGGACAATATGGAACACTCGGATACTTTATCTTGTGAATGTATACTGTAGTTCTCCATGGGCACTGACAGTTGTATTTAGAAAATAACAGGATACCAGATCCCCTTATTTGAACTCCGCCTAGTATAGAAGCTGCTATTTTTTTTTCAAACTACAATATTTTCTTCATAATAACACGGAATCCAGCGAGACTTCGACCGATTAACTCCCACCTAAATTACGGACAATATGGAACATTTGGATACTTCATCTTATGAACACATACTGTAGTTCTCCATGGGAACTGACAGTTGTACTTAGAAAATAACAGGATACAACATCCCCATATTTGAACTCCGCCTAGTGTAGAAGCCGCTATTTTTTGTTCAGACCGCAATAATTTCTTCACAATAATTCAGAATCCGGTGAGACTTCGACCAATTAACTCCCACATAAATTACGGACAATATGGAACACTCGGATACTTCATCTTGTGAACGCATACTGTAGTTCTCTATGGGCACTAACAGTTGTACTTAGAAAATAACAGGATACCACATCCCCTTATTTGAACTCTGCCTAGTACAGAAGCCGCTATTCTTTTTGTTCAGACTGCAATATTTTCTTCATACTAACTCGGAATCCGGCGAGACTTCGACCGATTAACTTCCACCTAAATTATGGACAATATGAAACACTCGGATACTTCGAATTGTAAACGTACACTGTAGTTGTCCATGGGGACTGACAGTTGTACTTAGAAAATAACAGGCTACCACATCCCCGTATTTGAACTCCGCCTAGTGTAGAAGCCTCTATTTTTTTGCTCACACTGCAATAACTTCTTCATACTAATTCAGAATCCGGTGAGACTTCGACCAATTAACTCCCACATAAATTACGGACAATATGGAACACTCAGATACATCATCTTGTGAACGCATACTGTAGTTCTCTATGGGCACTGACAGTTGTACTTAGAAAATAATAGGATACCACATCCCCTTATCTGAACTCTGCCTAGTACAGAAGCCGCTATTCTTTTTGTTCAGACTGCAATATTTTCTTCATACTAACTCGAAATCCGGCGAGACTTCGACCGATTAACTTCCACCTAAATTATAGACAATATGAAACACTTGGATACTTCGACTTGTGAACGTACATTGTAGTTGTCCATGGGGACTGATAGTTGTACTTAGAAAATAACAGGTTACCACATCCCCTTATCTGAACTCTGCCTAGTACAGAAGCCGCTAATCTTTTTGTTCAGACTGCAATATTTTCTTCATACTAACTCGAAATCCGGCGAGACTTCGACCGATTAACTTCCACCTAAATTATAGACAATATGAAACACTTGGATACTTCGACTTGTGAACGTACATTGTAGTTGTCCATGGGGACTGATAGTTGTACTTAGAAAATAACAGGCTACCACATCCCCGTATTTGAACTCCGCCTAGTGCAGAAGCCGCTATTTTTTTTCAGACTTCAATAACTTCTTCATACTAAATAAGAATCCGGTGAAACTTCGACCAATTATCTCCCACCTAAATTACGGACAATATGGAACACTCGGATACTTCATCTTGTGAACGCATACTGTAGTTCTCCATGGACACTGAAAGTTGTACTTAGAAAATAATAGGATACCACATCCCCATATTTGAACTCCGCCTAGTGCAGAAGCCGCTATTTTTTTGTTTAGACTGCAATAACTTCTTCATACTGATTCAGAGTCCGGTGAGACTTCGACCAATTATCTCCCACCTAAATTACGGACAATATGGAACATTCGGATACTTCATCTTGTGAACGCATACTATAGTTCTCCATGGGCACTGACAGTTGTACATAGAAAATAACAGGATACCACATCCCTATATTTGAACTCCGCCTAGTGCAGAAGCCGCTATTATTTTTGTTCAGACTGCAATAACTTCTTCATACTGATTCAGAATCCGGTGAGACTTCGACCAATTAACTCCCACCTAAATTACGGACAATATGGAACACTCGGATACTTCCTCTTGTGAACGCATACTGTAGTTCTTCATGGACACTGAAAGTTGTACTTAGAAAATAACAGGATACCACATCCCCATATTTGAACTCCACCTAGTGCAGAAGCCGCTATTATTTTTGTTCAAACTGCAATAACTTCTTCATACTAATTCAGAATTCGGTGAGACTTCGACCAATTAACTCCCACCTATATTACGGACAATATGGAACACTCGGATACTTCATCTTGTGAACGCATACTGTAGTTCTCCATGGACACTGAAAGTTGTACTTAGAAAATAACAGGATACCACATCCCTATATTTGAACTCCACTTAGTGTAGAAGCCGCTATTATTTTTGTTCAGACTACAATAACTTCTTCATACTAATTCAGAATCCGGTGAGACTTCGACCAATTAACTCCACCTAAATTACGGACAATATGGAACACTCAGATACTTCATCTTGTGAACGCATACTATAGTTCTCCATGGGCACTGAAAGTTGTACATAGAAAATAACAGGATACCACATCCCCATATTTGAACTCCGCCTAGTGCCGAAGCCGCTATTTTTTTGTTCAGACTGCAATAACTTCTTCATACTAATTCAGAATCCGGTGAGACTTCGACCGATTAACTCCCACCTATATTACGGACAATATGGAACACTCGGATACTTTATCTTGTGAATGTATACTGTAGTTCTCCATGGGCACTGACAGTTGTATTTAGAAAATAACAGGATACTAGATCCCCTTATTTGAACTCCGCCTAGTATAGAAGCTGCTATTTTTTTTTCAAACTGCAATATTTTTTTCACACTAACTCGGAATCCGGCGAGACTTCGACCGATTAACTCCCACCTAAATTACGGACAATATGGAACATTTGGATACTTCATCTTGTGAACGCATACTGTAGTTCTCCATGGGAACTGACAGTTGTACTTAGAAAATAACAGGATACCACATCCCCATATTTGAACTCCGCCTAGTGTAGAAGCCGCTATTTTTTTGTTCAGATCGCAATAATTTCTTCATAATAATTCAGAATCCGGTGAGACTTCGACCAATTAACTCCCACATAAATTACGGACAATATGGAACACTCGGATACTTCATCTTGTGAACGCATACTGTAGTTCTCTATGGGAACTAACAGTTGTACTTAGAAAATAACAGGATACCACATCCCCTTATTTGAACTCTGCCTAGTATAGAAGCCGCTATTCTTTTTGTTCAGACTGCAATATTTTCTTCATACTAACTCGGAATCCGGCGAGACTTCGACCGATTAACTTCCACCTAAATTATGGACAATATGAAACACTCGGATACTTCGACTTGTAAACGTACACTGTAGTTGTCCATGGGGACTTACAGTTGTACTTAGAAAATAACAGGCTACCACATCCCCGTATTTGAACTCCGCTTAGTGTAGAAGCCTCTATTTTTTTGCTCATACTGCAATAACTTCTTCATACTAATTCAGAATCCGGTGAGACTTCGACCAATTAACTCCCACATAAATTACGGACAATATGGAACACTCAGATACTTCATCTTGTGAACGCATACTGTAGTTCTCTATGGGCACTGACAGTTGTACTTAGAAAATAACAGGATACCACATCCCCTTATCTGAACTCTGCCTAGTACAGAAGCCGCTATTCTTTTTGTTTAGACTGCAATATTTTCTTCATACTAACTCGAAATCCGGCGAGACTTCGACCGATTAACTTCCACCTAAATTATAGACAATATGAAACACTTGGATACTTCGACTTGTGAACGTACATTGTAGTTGTCCATGGGGACTGATAGTTATACTTAGAAAATAACAGGCTACCACATCACCGTATTTGAACTCCGCCTAGTGCAGAAGCCGCTATTTTTTTTCAGACTGCAATAACTTCTTCATACTAATTCAGAATCCAGTGAGACTTCGACCAATTAACTCCCACCTAAATTACGGACAATATGGAACACTCGGATACTTCATCTTGTGAACGCATACTGTAGTTCTCCATGGACACTGAAAGTTGTTCTTAGAAAATAACAGGATACCACATCCCCATATTTGAACTCCACCCAGTGCAGAAGCCGCTATTATTTTTGTTCAGACTGCAATAATTTCTTCATACTAATTCAGAATCTGGTGAGACTTCGACCAATTATCTCCCACCTAAATTACGGACAATATGGAACACTCGGATACTTCATCTTGTGAACGCATACTGTAGTTCTCCATGGGCACTGACAGTTGTACATAGAAAATAACAGGATACCACATCCCCATATTTGAACTCCGCCTAGTGTAGAAGCCGCTATTTTTTTGTTCAGACTTCAATAAATTCTTCATACTGATTCAGAATCCGGTGAGACTTCGACCAATTAACTCCCACCTAAATTACGGACAATATAAAACACTCGGATACTTCATCTTATGAACGCATACTGTAGTTCTCCATGGACACTGAAAGTTGTACTTAGAAAAAAACAGGATACCACATCCCCATATTTGAACTCCACCTAGTGCAGAAGCCGCTATTATTTTTGTTCAGACTGCAATAACTTCTTCATACTAATTCAGAATCCGGTGAGACTTCGACCAATTAACTCCCACCTAAATTACGGACAATATGGAACACTCGGATACTTCATCTTGTGAACGCATATTGTAGTTCTCCATGGGCAATGACAGTTGTACATAGAAAATAACAGGATACCACATCCCCATATTTGAACTCCGCCTAGTGCCGAAGCCGCTATTTTTTTATTCAGACTGCAATAACTTCTTCATACTAATTAAGAATCCGGTGAGACTTCGACCGATTAACTCCCACCTAAATTACGGACAATATGGAACACTCAGATACTTCATCTTGTGAACACATACTGTAGTTCTCTATGGGCACTGACAGTTGTACTTAGAAAATAACAAGATACCACATCCCCTTATCTGAACTCTGCCTAGTACAGAAGCCGCTATTCTTTTTGTTCAGACTGCAATATTTTCCTCATACTAACTCGAAATCTGGCGAGACTTCGACCGATTAACTTCCACCTAAATTATAGACAATATGAAACACTTGGATACTTCGACTTGTGAACGTACACTGTAGTTGTCCATGGGGACTGACAGTTGTACTTAGAAAATAACAGGCTACCACATCCCCGTATTTGAACTCCGCCTAGTGCAGAAGCCGCTATTTTTTTTTCAGACTGCAAAACTTCTTCATACTAATTCAGAATCCGGTGAGACTTCGACCAATTAACTCCCACCTAAATTACGGACAATATGGAACACTCGGATACTTCATCTTGTGAACGCATACCGTAGTTCTCCATGGACACTGAAAGTTGTACGTAGAAAATAACAGGATACCACATCCCCATATTTGAACTCCGCCTAGTGCAGAAGCCGCTATTTTTTTGTTCAGACTGCAATTACTTCTTCATACTGATTCAGAATCCGGTGATACTTCGACCAATTAACTTCCACCTAAATTACGGACAATATGGAACACTCGGATACTTCATCTTGTGAACGCATACTGTAGTTCTCCATGGACACTGAAAGTTGTACTTAGAAAATAACAGGATACCACATCCCCATATTTGAACTTCACCTAGTGTAGAAGCCGCTATTATTTTTGTTCAGACTGCAATAACTTCTTCATACTAATTCAGAATCCGGTGAGACTTCGACCAATTATCTCCCACCTAAATTACGGACAATATGGAACACTCGGATACTTCATCTTGTGAACGCATACTGTAGTTCTCCATGGGCATTAATAGTTGTACATAGAAAATAACAGGATACCACATCCCCATATTTAAACTCCGCCTAGTGTAGAAGCCGCTATTTTTTGTTCAGGCTGCAATAACTTCTGCATACTGATTCAGAATCCGGTGAGACTTCGACCAATTAACTCCCACCTAAATTACGGACAATATGAAACACTCGGATACTTCATCTTGTGAACGCATACTGTAGTTCTCCATGGACACTGAAAGTTGTACTTAGAAAATAACAGGATACCACATCCCTATATTTGAACTCCACATAGTGCAGAAGCCGCTATTATTTTTGTTCAGACTGCAATAACTTCTTCATACTAATTCAGAATCCGGTGAGACTTCGACCAATTAACTCCCACCTAAATTACGGACAATATGGAACGCTCGGATACTTCATCTTGTGAACGCATATTGTAGTTCTCCATGGGCACTGACAGTTGTACATAAAAAATAACAGGACCACATCCCCAAATTTGAACTCCGCCTAGTGCCGAAACCGCTATTTTTTTATTCAGACTGCAATAACTTCTTCATACGAATTCAGAATCCGGTGAGACTTCGACCGATTAACTCCCACCTAAATTACGAACAATATGGAACACTTGGATACTTCATCTTGTGAACGCATGCTGTAGTTCTCTATGGGCACTGACAGTTGTACTTAGAAAATAACAGGATACCACATCCCCTTATTTGAACTCTGCCTAGTACAAAAGCCGCTATTCTTTTTGTTCAAACTGCAATATTTTCTTCATACTAACTCGAAATCCGACGAGACTTCGACCGATTAACTTCCACCTAAATTATGGACAATATGAAACACTCGGATACTTCGACTTGTGAACGTACACTGTAGTTGTCCATGGGGACTGACAGTTGTACTTAGAAAATAACAGGCTACCACATCCCCGTATTTGAACTCCGCCTAGTGCAGAAGCCGACTAACTTCTTCATACTAATTCAGAATCCGGTGAGACTTCGACTAATTAACTCCCACCTAAATTACGGAATATAGGGAACACTCGGATACTTCATCTTGTGAACGCATACTGTAGTTCTCCATGGGCACTGACAGTTGTACTTAGAAAATAACAGGCTACCACATCCCCGTATTTGAACTCCGCCTAGTGCAGAAGCCGCTATTTTTTTATTCATACTGCAATAACTTCTTCATACTAATTCAGAATCCGGTGAGACTTCGACCAATTAACTCCCACATAAATTACAAACAATATGGAACACTCGGATACTTCATCTTTTGAACGCATACTGTAGTTCTCTTTGGGCACTTACAGTTGTACTTAGAAAATAACAGGATACCACATCCACTTATCTGAACTCTGCCTAGTACAGAAGCCGCTATTCTTTTTGTTCAGACAGTAATATTTTCTTCATACTAACTCGAAATCCGGCGTGACTTCGACCGATTAACTTCCACCTAAATTATAGACAATATGAAACACTTGGATATTTCGACTTGTGAACGTACACTGTAGTTGTCCATGGGGACTGACAGTTGTACTTAGAAAATAACAGGCTACCACATCCCCTTATTTGAACTCCGCCTAGTGCAGAAGCCGCTATTTTTTTTTCAGACTGCAATAACTTCTTCATACTAATTCAGAATCCGGTGAGACTTCGACCAATTAACTCCCACCTAAATTACGGACAATATGGAACACTCGGATACTTCATCTTGTGAACGCATACTGTAGTTCTCCATGGGCACTGACAGTTGTACATAGAAAATAACAGGATACCACATCCCCATATTTGAACTCCGCCTAGTGCAAAAGCCGCTATTTTTTTTTCCAGACTGCAATAACTTCTTCATACTGATTCAGAATCCGGTGAGACTTCGACCAATTAACTCCCACCTAAATTACGGACAATATGGAACACTCGGATACTTCATCTTGTGAACGCATACTGTAGTTCTCCATGGACACTGAAAGTAGTACTTAGAAAATAACAGGATACCACATCACCATATTTGAACTCCACCTAGTGCAGAAGCCGCTATTATTTTTATTCAGACTGCATTAACTTCTTCATACTAATTCAGAATCCGGTGAGATTTCGACCAATTAACTCCCACCTAAATTACGGACAATATGGAACACTCGGATACTTCATCTTGTGAACGCATACTGTAGTTCTCCATGGACACTGAAAGTTGTACTTAAAAAATAACAGGATACCACATCCTCATATTTGAACTCCACCTAGTGTAGAAGCCGCTATTATTTTTGTTCAGACTACAATAACTTCTTCATACTAATTCAGAATCCGGTGAGACTTCTACCAATTAACTCCCACATAAATTACGGACAATATGGAACACTCGGATACTTCATCTTGTGAACGCATACTGTAGTTCTCCATGGGCACTGACAGTTGTACATAGAAAATAACAGGATACCACATCCCCTTATTTGAACTCTGCCTAGTATAGAAGCCGCTATTCTTTTTGTTCAGACTGCAATATTTTCTTCATACTAACTCGGAATCCGGCGAGACTTCGACCGATTAACTTCCACCTAAATTATGGACAATATGAAACACTCGGATACTTCGACTTGTAAACGTACACTGTAGTTGTCCATGGGGACTTACAGTTGTACTTAGAAAATAACAGGCTACCACATCCCCGTATTTGAACTCCGCTTAGTGTAGAAGCCTCTATTTTTTTGCTCATACTGCAATAACTTCTTCATACTAATTCAGAATCCGGTGAGACTTCGACCAATTAACTCCCACATAAATTACGGACAATATGGAACACTCAGATACTTCATCTTGTGAACGCATACTGTAGTTCTCTATGGGCACTGACAGTTGTACTTAGAAAATAACAGGATACCACATCCCCTTATCTGAACTCTGCCTAGTACAGAAGCCGCTATTCTTTTTGTTTAGACTGCAATATTTTCTTCATACTAACTCGAAATCCGGCGAGACTTCGACCGATTAACTTCCACCTAAATTATAGACAATATGAAACACTTGGATACTTCGACTTGTGAACGTACATTGTAGTTGTCCATGGGGACTGATAGTTATACTTAGAAAATAACAGGCTACCACATCACCGTATTTGAACTCCGCCTAGTGCAGAAGCCGCTATTTTTTTTCAGACTGCAATAACTTCTTCATACTAATTCAGAATCCAGTGAGACTTCGACCAATTAACTCCCACCTAAATTACGGACAATATGGAACACTCGGATACTTCATCTTGTGAACGCATACTGTAGTTCTCCATGGACACTGAAAGTTGTTCTTAGAAAATAACAGGATACCACATCCCCATATTTGAACTCCACCCAGTGCAGAAGCCGCTATTATTTTTGTTCAGACTGCAATAATTTCTTCATACTAATTCAGAATCTGGTGAGACTTCGACCAATTATCTCCCACCTAAATTACGGACAATATGGAACACTCGGATACTTCATCTTGTGAACGCATACTGTAGTTCTCCATGGGCACTGACAGTTGTACATAGAAAATAACAGGATACCACATCCCCATATTTGAACTCCGCCTAGTGTAGAAGCCGCTATTTTTTTGTTCAGACTTCAATAAATTCTTCATACTGATTCAGAATCCGGTGAGACTTCGACCAATTAACTCCCACCTAAATTACGGACAATATAAAACACTCGGATACTTCATCTTATGAACGCATACTGTAGTTCTCCATGGACACTGAAAGTTGTACTTAGAAAAAAACAGGATACCACATCCCCATATTTGAACTCCACCTAGTGCAGAAGCCGCTATTATTTTTGTTCAGACTGCAATAACTTCTTCATACTAATTCAGAATCCGGTGAGACTTCGACCAATTAACTCCCACCTAAATTACGGACAATATGGAACACTCGGATACTTCATCTTGTGAACGCATATTGTAGTTCTCCATGGGCAATGACAGTTGTACATAGAAAATAACAGGATACCACATCCCCATATTTGAACTCCGCCTAGTGCCGAAGCCGCTATTTTTTTATTCAGACTGCAATAACTTCTTCATACTAATTAAGAATCCGGTGAGACTTCGACCGATTAACTCCCACCTAAATTACGGACAATATGGAACACTCAGATACTTCATCTTGTGAACACATACTGTAGTTCTCTATGGGCACTGACAGTTGTACTTAGAAAATAACAAGATACCACATCCCCTTATCTGAACTCTGCCTAGTACAGAAGCCGCTATTCTTTTTGTTCAGACTGCAATATTTTCCTCATACTAACTCGAAATCTGGCGAGACTTCGACCGATTAACTTCCACCTAAATTATAGACAATATGAAACACTTGGATACTTCGACTTGTGAACGTACACTGTAGTTGTCCATGGGGACTGACAGTTGTACTTAGAAAATAACAGGCTACCACATCCCCGTATTTGAACTCCGCCTAGTGCAGAAGCCGCTATTTTTTTTTCAGACTGCAAAACTTCTTCATACTAATTCAGAATCCGGTGAGACTTCGACCAATTAACTCCCACCTAAATTACGGACAATATGGAACACTCGGATACTTCATCTTGTGAACGCATACCGTAGTTCTCCATGGACACTGAAAGTTGTACGTAGAAAATAACAGGATACCACATCCCCATATTTGAACTCCGCCTAGTGCAGAAGCCGCTATTTTTTTGTTCAGACTGCAATTACTTCTTCATACTGATTCAGAATCCGGTGATACTTCGACCAATTAACTTCCACCTAAATTACGGACAATATGGAACACTCGGATACTTCATCTTGTGAACGCATACTGTAGTTCTCCATGGACACTGAAAGTTGTACTTAGAAAATAACAGGATACCACATCCCCATATTTGAACTTCACCTAGTGTAGAAGCCGCTATTATTTTTGTTCAGACTGCAATAACTTCTTCATACTAATTCAGAATCCGGTGAGACTTCGACCAATTATCTCCCACCTAAATTACGGACAATATGGAACACTCGGATACTTCATCTTGTGAACGCATACTGTAGTTCTCCATGGGCATTAATAGTTGTACATAGAAAATAACAGGATACCACATCCCCATATTTAAACTCCGCCTAGTGTAGAAGCCGCTATTTTTTGTTCAGGCTGCAATAACTTCTGCATACTGATTCAGAATCCGGTGAGACTTCGACCAATTAACTCCCACCTAAATTACGGACAATATGAAACACTCGGATACTTCATCTTGTGAACGCATACTGTAGTTCTCCATGGACACTGAAAGTTGTACTTAGAAAATAACAGGATACCACATCCCTATATTTGAACTCCACATAGTGCAGAAGCCGCTATTATTTTTGTTCAGACTGCAATAACTTCTTCATACTAATTCAGAATCCGGTGAGACTTCGACCAATTAACTCCCACCTAAATTACGGACAATATGGAACACTCGGATACTTCATCTTGTGAACGCATACCGTAGTTCTCCATGGACACTGAAAGTTGTACATAAAAAATAACAGGACCACATCCCCAAATTTGAACTCCGCCTAGTGCCGAAACCGCTATTTTTTTATTCAGACTGCAATAACTTCTTCATACGAATTCAGAATCCGGTGAGACTTCGACCGATTAACTCCCACCTAAATTACGAACAATATGGAACACTTGGATACTTCATCTTGTGAACGCATGCTGTAGTTCTCTATGGGCACTGACAGTTGTACTTAGAAAATAACAGGATACCACATCCCCTTATTTGAACTCTGCCTAGTACAAAAGCCGCTATTCTTTTTGTTCAAACTGCAATATTTTCTTCATACTAACTCGAAATCCGACGAGACTTCGACCGATTAACTTCCACCTAAATTATGGACAATATGAAACACTCGGATACTTCGACTTGTGAACGTACACTGTAGTTGTCCATGGGGACTGACAGTTGTACTTAGAAAATAACAGGCTACCACATCCCCGTATTTGAACTCCGCCTAGTGCAGAAGCCGACTAACTTCTTCATACTAATTCAGAATCCGGTGAGACTTCGACTAATTAACTCCCACCTAAATTACGGAATATAGGGAACACTCGGATACTTCATCTTGTGAACGCATACTGTAGTTCTCCATGGGCACTGACAGTTGTACTTAGAAAATAACAGGCTACCACATCCCCGTATTTGAACTCCGCCTAGTGCAGAAGCCGCTATTTTTTTATTCATACTGCAATAACTTCTTCATACTAATTCAGAATCCGGTGAGACTTCGACCAATTAACTCCCACATAAATTACGAACAATATGGAACACTCGGATACTTCATCTTTTGAACGCATACTGTAGTTCTCTTTGGGCACTTACAGTTGTACTTAGAAAATAACAGGATACCACATCCACTTATCTGAACTCTGCCTAGTACAGAAGCCGCTATTCTTTTTGTTCAGACAGTAATATTTTCTTCATACTAACTCGAAATCCGGCGTGACTTCGACCGATTAACTTCCACCTAAATTATAGACAATATGAAACACTTGGATATTTCGACTTGTGAACGTACACTGTAGTTGTCCATGGGGACTGACAGTTGTACTTAGAAAATAACAGGCTACCACATCCCCTTATTTGAACTCCGCCTAGTGCAGAAGCCGCTATTTTTTTTTCAGACTGCAATAACTTCTTCATACTAATTCAGAATCCGGTGAGACTTCGACCAATTAACTCCCACCTAAATTACGGACAATATGGAACACTCGGATACTTCATCTTGTGAACGCATACTGTAGTTCTCCATGGGCACTGACAGTTGTACATAGAAAATAACAGGATACCACATCCCCATATTTGAACTCCGCCTAGTGCAAAAGCCGCTATTTTTTTTTCCAGACTGCAATAACTTCTTCATACTGATTCAGAATCCGGTGAGACTTCGACCAATTAACTCCCACCTAAATTACGGACAATATGGAACACTCGGATACTTCATCTTGTGAACGCATACTGTAGTTCTCCATGGACACTGAAAGTAGTACTTAGAAAATAACAGGATACCACATCACCATATTTGAACTCCACCTAGTGCAGAAGCCGCTATTATTTTTATTCAGACTGCATTAACTTCTTCATACTAATTCAGAATCCGGTGAGATTTCGACCAATTAACTCCCACCTAAATTACGGACAATATGGAACACTCGGATACTTCATCTTGTGAACGCATACTGTAGTTCTCCATGGACACTGAAAGTTGTACTTAAAAAATAACAGGATACCACATCCTCATATTTGAACTCCACCTAGTGTAGAAGCCGCTATTATTTTTGTTCAGACTACAATAACTTCTTCATACTAATTCAGAATCCGGTGAGACTTCTACCAATTAACTCCCACATAAATTACGGACAATATGGAACACTCGGATACTTCATCTTGTGAACGCATACTGTAGTTCTCCATGGGCACTGACAGTTGTACATAGAAAATAACAGGATACCACATCCCCTTATTTGAACTCTGCCTAGTATAGAAGCCGCTATTCTTTTTGTTCAGACTGCAATATTTTCTTCATACTAACTCGGAATCCGGCGAGACTTCGACCGATTAACTTCCACCTAAATTATGGACAATATGAAACACTCGGATACTTCGACTTGTAAACGTACACTGTAGTTGTCCATGGGGACTTACAGTTGTACTTAGAAAATAACAGGCTACCACATCCCCGTATTTGAACTCCGCTTAGTGTAGAAGCCTCTATTTTTTTGCTCATACTGCAATAACTTCTTCATACTAATTCAGAATCCGGTGAGACTTCGACCAATTAACTCCCACATAAATTACGGACAATATGGAACACTCAGATACTTCATCTTGTGAACGCATACTGTAGTTCTCTATGGGCACTGACAGTTGTACTTAGAAAATAACAGGATACCACATCCCCTTATCTGAACTCTGCCTAGTACAGAAGCCGCTATTCTTTTTGTTTAGACTGCAATATTTTCTTCATACTAACTCGAAATCCGGCGAGACTTCGACCGATTAACTTCCACCTAAATTATAGACAATATGAAACACTTGGATACTTCGACTTGTGAACGTACATTGTAGTTGTCCATGGGGACTGATAGTTATACTTAGAAAATAACAGGCTACCACATCACCGTATTTGAACTCCGCCTAGTGCAGAAGCCGCTATTTTTTTTCAGACTGCAATAACTTCTTCATACTAATTCAGAATCCAGTGAGACTTCGACCAATTAACTCCCACCTAAATTACGGACAATATGGAACACTCGGATACTTCATCTTGTGAACGCATACTGTAGTTCTCCATGGACACTGAAAGTTGTTCTTAGAAAATAACAGGATACCACATCCCCATATTTGAACTCCACCCAGTGCAGAAGCCGCTATTATTTTTGTTCAGACTGCAATAATTTCTTCATACTAATTCAGAATCTGGTGAGACTTCGACCAATTATCTCCCACCTAAATTACGGACAATATGGAACACTCGGATACTTCATCTTGTGAACGCATACTGTAGTTCTCCATGGGCACTGACAGTTGTACATAGAAAATAACAGGATACCACATCCCCATATTTGAACTCCGCCTAGTGTAGAAGCCGCTATTTTTTTGTTCAGACTTCAATAAATTCTTCATACTGATTCAGAATCCGGTGAGACTTCGACCAATTAACTCCCACCTAAATTACGGACAATATAAAACACTCGGATACTTCATCTTATGAACGCATACTGTAGTTCTCCATGGACACTGAAAGTTGTACTTAGAAAAAAACAGGATACCACATCCCCATATTTGAACTCCACCTAGTGCAGAAGCCGCTATTATTTTTGTTCAGACTGCAATAACTTCTTCATACTAATTCAGAATCCGGTGAGACTTCGACCAATTAACTCCCACCTAAATTACGGACAATATGGAACACTCGGATACTTCATCTTGTGAACGCATATTGTAGTTCTCCATGGGCAATAACAGTTGTACATAGAAAATAACAGGATACCACATCCCCATATTTGAACTCCGCCTAGTGCCGAAGCCGCTATTTTTTTATTCAGACTGCAATAACTTCTTCATACTAATTAAGAATCCGGTGAGACTTCGACCGATTAACTCCCACCTAAATTACGGACAATATGGAACACTCAGATACTTCATCTTGTGAACACATACTGTAGTTCTCTATGGGCACTGACAGTTGTACTTAGAAAATAACAAGATACCACATCCCCTTATCTGAACTCTGCCTAGTACAGAAGCCGCTATTCTTTTTGTTCAGACTGCAATATTTTCCTCATACTAACTCGAAATCTGGCGAGACTTCGACCGATTAACTTCCACCTAAATTATAGACAATATGAAACACTTGGATACTTCGACTTGTGAACGTACACTGTAGTTGTCCATGGGGACTGACAGTTGTACTTAGAAAATAACAGGCTACCACATCCCCGTATTTGAACTCCGCCTAGTGCAGAAGCCGCTATTTTTTTTTCAGACTGCAAAACTTCTTCATACTAATTCAGAATCCGGTGAGACTTCGACCAATTAACTCCCACCTAAATTACGGACAATATGGAACACTCGGATACTTCATCTTGTGAACGCATACCGTAGTTCTCCATGGACACTGAAAGTTGTACGTAGAAAATAACAGGATACCACATCCCCATATTTGAACTCCGCCTAGTGCAGAAGCCGCTATTTTTTTGTTCAGACTGCAATTACTTCTTCATACTGATTCAGAATCCGGTGATACTTCGACCAATTAACTTCCACCTAAATTACGGACAATATGGAACACTCGGATACTTCATCTTGTGAACGCATACTGTAGTTCTCCATGGACACTGAAAGTTGTACTTAGAAAATAACAGGATACCACATCCCCATATTTGAACTTCACCTAGTGTAGAAGCCGCTATTATTTTTGTTCAGACTGCAATAACTTCTTCATACTAATTCAGAATCCGGTGAGACTTCGACCAATTATCTCCCACCTAAATTACGGACAATATGGAACACTCGGATACTTCATCTTGTGAACGCATACTGTAGTTCTCCATGGGCATTAATAGTTGTACATAGAAAATAACAGGATACCACATCCCCATATTTAAACTCCGCCTAGTGTAGAAGCCGCTATTTTTTGTTCAGGCTGCAATAACTTCTGCATACTGATTCAGAATCCGGTGAGACTTCGACCAATTAACTCCCACCTAAATTACGGACAATATGAAACACTCGGATACTTCATCTTGTGAACGCATACTGTAGTTCTCCATGGACACTGAAAGTTGTACTTAGAAAATAACAGGATACCACATCCCTATATTTGAACTCCACATAGTGCAGAAGCCGCTATTATTTTTGTTCAGACTGCAATAACTTCTTCATACTAATTCAGAATCCGGTGAGACTTCGACCAATTAACTCCCACCTAAATTACGGACAATATGGAACGCTCGGATACTTCATCTTGTGAACGCATATTGTAGTTCTCCATGGGCACTGACAGTTGTACATAAAAAATAACAGGACCACATCCCCAAATTTGAACTCCGCCTAGTGCCGAAACCGCTATTTTTTTATTCAGACTGCAATAACTTCTTCATACGAATTCAGAATCCGGTGAGACTTCGACCGATTAACTCCCACCTAAATTACGAACAATATGGAACACTTGGATACTTCATCTTGTGAACGCATGCTGTAGTTCTCTATGGGCACTGACAGTTGTACTTAGAAAATAACAGGATACCACATCCCCTTATTTGAACTCTGCCTAGTACAAAAGCCGCTATTCTTTTTGTTCAAACTGCAATATTTTCTTCATACTAACTCGAAATCCGACGAGACTTCGACCGATTAACTTCCACCTAAATTATGGACAATATGAAACACTCGGATACTTCGACTTGTGAACGTACACTGTAGTTGTCCATGGGGACTGACAGTTGTACTTAGAAAATAACAGGCTACCACATCCCCGTATTTGAACTCCGCCTAGTGCAGAAGCCGACTAACTTCTTCATACTAATTCAGAATCCGGTGAGACTTCGACTAATTAACTCCCACCTAAATTACGGAATATAGGGAACACTCGGATACTTCATCTTGTGAACGCATACTGTAGTTCTCCATGGGCACTGACAGTTGTACTTAGAAAATAACAGGCTACCACATCCCCGTATTTGAACTCCGCCTAGTGCAGAAGCCGCTATTTTTTTATTCATACTGCAATAACTTCTTCATACTAATTCAGAATCCGGTGAGACTTCGACCAATTAACTCCCACATAAATTACGAACAATATGGAACACTCGGATACTTCATCTTTTTAACGCATACTGTAGTTCTCTATGGGCACTTACAGTTGTACTTAGAAAATAACAGGATACCACATCCACTTATCTGAACTCTGCCTAGTACAGAAGCCGCTATTCTTTTTGTTCAGACAGTAATATTTTCTTCATACTAACTCGAAATCCGGCGTGACTTCGACCGATTAACTTCCACCTAAATTATAGACAATATGAAACACTTGGATATTTCGACTTGTGAACGTACACTGTAGTTGTCCATGGGGACTGACAGTTGTACTTAGAAAATAACAGGCTACCACATCCCCTTATTTGAACTCCGCCTAGTGCAGAAGCCGCTATTTTTTTTTCAGACTGCAATAACTTCTTCATACTAATTCAGAATCCGGTGAGACTTCGACCAATTAACTCCCACCTAAATTACGGACAATATGGAACACTCGGATACTTCATCTTGTGAACGCATACTGTAGTTCTCCATGGGCACTGACAGTTGTACATAGAAAATAACAGGATACCACATCCCCATATTTGAACTCCGCCTAGTGCAAAAGCCGCTATTTTTTTTTCCAGACTGCAATAACTTCTTCATACTGATTCAGAATCCGGTGAGACTTCGACCAATTAACTCCCACCTAAATTACGGACAATATGGAACACTCGGATACTTCATCTTGTGAACGCATACTGTAGTTCTCCATGGACACTGAAAGTAGTACTTAGAAAATAACAGGATACCACATCACCATATTTGAACTCCACCTAGTGCAGAAGCCGCTATTATTTTTATTCAGACTGCATTAACTTCTTCATACTAATTCAGAATCCGGTGAGATTTCGACCAATTAACTCCCACCTAAATTACGGACAATATGGAACACTCGGATACTTCATCTTGTGAAGGCATACTGTAGTTCTCCATGGACACTGAAAGTTGTACTTAAAAAATAACAGGATACCACATCCTCATATTTGAACTCCACCTAGTGTAGAAGCCGCTATTATTTTTGTTCAGACTACAATAACTTCTTCATACTAATTCAGAATCCGGTGAGACTTCTACCAATTAACTCCCACCTAAATTACGGACAATATGAAACACTCGGATACTTCATCTTGTGAACGCATACTGTAGTTCTCCATGGGCACTGACAGTTGTACATAGAAAATAACAGGATACTACATCCCCATATTTGAACTCCGCCTAGTGCCGAAGCCGCTATTTTTTTGTTCAGACTGCAATAACTTCTTCATACTAATTCAGAATCCGGTGAGACTTCGACCGATTAACTCCCACCTAAATTACGGACAATATGGAACACTCAGATACTTCATCTTGTGAACGTATACTGTACTTCTCCATGGGCACTGACAGTTTTACTTAGAAAATAACAGGATACCACATCCCCTTATTTGAACTCCGCCTAGTACAGAAGCTGCTATTTTTTTTTCAAACTGCAATATTTTCTTCATACTAACTCGAAATCCGGCGAGACCTCGACCGATTAACTCCCACCTAAATTACGGACAATATGGAACATTTGGATACTTCATCTTGTGAACGCATACTGTAGTTCTCCATGGGAACTGACAGTTGTACTTAGAAAATAACTGGATACCACATTCCCATATTTGAACTCCACCTAGTGTAGAAGCCGCTATTTTTTTGTTCAGACTGCAATAATTTCTTCATAATAATTCAGAATCCGGTGAGACTTCGACCAATTAACTCCCACATAAATTACGGACAATATGGAACACTCGCATACTTCATCTTGTGAACGCATACTGTAGTTCTCTATGGGCACTGACTGTTGTTCTTAGAAAATAACAGGATACCACATCCCCTTATTTGAACTCTGCCTAGTACAGAAGTCGCTATTCTTTTTGTTCAGGCTGCAATAACTTCTGCGTACTAACTCGGAATCCGGCGAGACTTCGACCGATTAACTTCCACCTAAATTATGGACAATATGAAACACTCGGATACTTCGACTTGTGAACGTACACTGTAGTTGTCCATGGGGACTGACAGTTGTACTTAGAAAATAACAGGCTACCACATCCCCGTATTTGAACTCCGCCTAGTGCAGAAGCCGCTATTTTTTTGTTCAGACTGCAATATTTTCTTCATACTAACTCGGAATCCGGCGAGACTTCGACCGATTAACTTCCACCTAAATTATGACAATATGAAACACTCGGATACTTTGACTTGTGAACGTACACTGTAGTTGTCCATGGGGACTGACAGTTGTACTTAGAAAATAACAGGCTACCACATCCCCATATTTGAACTCCGCCTGGTGCAGAAGCCGCTATTTTTTTGTTCATACTGCAATAACTTCTTCATACTAATTCAGAATCCGGTGAGACTTCGACCAATTAACTCCCACATAAATTATGGACAATATGGAACACTCGAATACTTCATCTTGTGAACGCATACTGTAGTTCTCTATGGGCACTAACAGTTGTACTTAGAAAATAACAGGATACCACATCCCCTTATCTGAACTCTGCCTAGTACTGAAGCCGCTATTCTTTTTGTTCAGACTGCAATATTTTCTTCATACTAACTCGAAATCCGGCGAGACTTCGACCGATTAACTTCCATCTAAATTATGGACAATATGAAACACTTGGATACTTCGACTTGTGAACGTACACTGTAGTTGTCCATGGGGACTGACAGTTGTACTTAGAAAATAACAGGCTACCACATCCCCGTATTTGAACTCCGCCTAGTGCAGAAGCCGCTATTTTTTTTTCAGACTGCAATAACTTCTTCATACTAATTCAGAATCCGATGAGACTTCGACCAATTTACTCCCACCTAAATTACGGACAATATGGAACACTCGGATACTTCATCTTGTGAACGCATACTGTAGTTCTCCATGGACACTGAAAGTTGTACTTAGAAAATAACAGGATACCACATCCCCATATTTGAACTCCACCTAGTGCAGAAGCCGCTATTATTTTTGTTCAGACTGCAATAACTTCTTCATACTAATTCAGAATCCGGTGAGACTTCGACCAATTATCTCCCACCTAAATTACGGACAACATGGAACACTCGGATACTTCATCTTGTGAACGCATACTGTAGTTCTCCATGGGCACTGACAGTTGTACATAGAAAATAACAAGATACCACATCACAATATTTGAACTCCGCCTAGTGAAGAAGCCGCTATTTTTTTGTTCAGACTGCAATAACTTCTTCATACTGATCAGAATCCGGTGAGACTTCGACCAATTAACTCCCACCTAAATTACGGACAATATGGAACACTCGGATACTTCATCTTGTGAACGCATACTATAGTTCTCCATGGACACTGAAAGTTGTACTTAGAAAATAACAGGATACCACATCCCCATATTTGAACTCCCCCTAGTGCAGAAGCCGCTATTATTTTTGTTCAGACTGCAATAACTTCTTCATACTAATTCAGAATCCGGTGAGACTACGACCAATTATCTCCCACCTAAATTACGTACAATATGGAACACTCGGATACTTCATCTTGTGAACGCATACTGTAGTTCTCCATGGGCACTGACAGTTGTACATAGAAAAAAATAGGATACCACATCCCCATATTTGAACTCCGCCTAGTGCAGAAGCCGCTATTTTTTTATTCAGACTGCAATAACTTCTACATACTGATTCAGAATCCGGTGAGACTTCGACCAATTAACTCCCACCTAAATTACGGACAATATGGAACACTCGGATACTTCATCTTGTGAACGCATACTGTAGTTCTCCATGGACACTGAAAGTTGTACTTAGAAAATAACAGGATACCACATCCCCATATTTGAACTCCACCTAGTGCAGAAGCCGCTATTATTTTTGTTCAGACTGCAATAACTTCTTCATACTAATTCAGAATCCTGTGAGACTTCGACCAATTAACTCCCACCTAAATTACGGACAATATGGAACACTCGGATACTTCATCTTGTGAACGCATACTGTAGTTCTAAATGGACACTGAATGTTGTACTTAGAAAATAACAGGATACCACATCCCCATATTTGAACTCCACCTAGTGCAGAAGCCGCTATTATTTTTGTTCAGACTGCAATAACTTCTTCATACTAATTCAGAATCCGGTGAGACTTCGACCAATTATCTCCCACCTAAATTACGTACAACATGGAACACTCGGATACTTCATTTTGTGAACGCATACTGTAGTTCTCCATGGGCACTGACAGTTGTACATAGAAAATAACAGGATACCACATCACTATATTTGAACTCCGCCTAGTGAAGAAGCCGCTATTTTTTTGTTCAGACTGCAATATCTTCTTCATACTGATCAAAATCCGATGAGACTTCGACCAATTAACTCCCACCTAAATTACGGACAATATGGAACACTCGGATACTTCATCTTGTGAACGCATACTGTAGTTCTCCATGGACACTGAAAGTTGTACTTAGAAAATAACAGGATACCACATCCCCATTTTTGAACTCCACCTAGTGCAGAAGCCGCTATTATTTTTTTTCAGACTGCAATAACTTCTTCATACTAATTCAGAATCCGGTGAGACTTTGACCAATTAACTCCCACCTAAATTACGGACAATATGGAACACTCGGATACTTCATCTTGTGAACGCATACTGTAGTTCTCCATGGGCACTGACAGTTGTACATAGAAAATAACAGGATACCACATCCCCATATTTGAACTCCGCCTTGTGCCGAAGCCGCTATTTTTTTATTCAGACTGCAATAACTTCTTCATACTAATTCAGAATCCGGTGAGACTTCGACCGATTAACTCCCACCTAAATTACGGACAATATGGAACACTCAGATACTTCATCTTGTGAACGCATACTGTAGTTCTCTATGTGCACTAATAGTTGTACTTAGAAAATAACAGGATACCACATCCCCTTATTTGAACTCTGCCTAGTACAGAAGCCGCTATTCTTTTTGTTCAAGCTGCAATATTTTCTTCATACTAACTCGGAATCCGGCAAGACTTCGACCGATTAACTTCCACCTAAATTATGGACAATATGAAACACTTGGATACTTCGACTTGTGAACGTACATTGTAGTTGTCCATGGGGACTGACAGTTGTACTTAGAAAATAACAGGCTACCACATCCCCGTATTTGAACTCCGCCTAGTGCAGAAGCCGCTATTTTTTTGTTCATACTGCAATAACTTCTTCATACTAATTCAGAATCCGGTGAGACTTCGACCAATTAACTCCCACATAAATTACGGACAATATGGAACACTCGGATACTTCATCTTGTGAACACATACTGTAGTTCTCTATGGGCACTGACAGTTGTACTTAGAAAATAACAGGATACCACATCCCCTTATCTGAACTCTGCCTAGTACAGAAGCCGCTATTCTTTTTGTTCAGACTGCAATATTTTGTTCATACTAACTCGAAATCCGGCGAGACTTCGACCGATTAACTTCCACCTAAATTATAGACAATATGAAACACTTGGATACTTCGACTTGTGAACGTACACTGTAGTTGTCCATGGGGACTGACAGTTGTACTTAGAAAATAACAGGCTACCACATATAACTTCTTCATACTAATTCAGAATCCGGTGAGACTTCGACCAATTTACTCCCACCTAAATTACGGACAATATGGAACACTCGGATACTTAATCTTGTGAACACATACTGTAGTTCTCCATGGACACTGAAAGTTGTACTTAGAAAATAACAGGATACCGCATCCCCATATTTGAACTCCACCTAGTGCAGAAGCCGCTACTATTTTTGTTCGGACTGCAATAACTTCTTCATACTAATTAAGAATCCGGTGAGACTTCGACCAATTAACTCCCACCTAAATTACGGACAATATGGAACACTCGGATACTTCATCTTGTGAACGCATACTGGAGTTCTCCATGGACACTGAAAGTTGTACTTAGAAAATAACAGGATACCACATCCCCATATTTGAACTCCACCGAGTGCAGAAGCCGCTACTTTTTTGTTCAAACTGCAATAACTTCTTCATACTGATTCAGAATCCGGTGAGACTTCGACCAATTATCTCCCACCTAAATTACGGACAATATGGAACACTCGGATACTTCATCTTGTGAACGCATACTGTAGTTCTCCATGGGCACTGACAGTTGTACATAGAAAATAACAGGATACCACATCCCTATATTTAAACTCCGCCTAGTGCAGAAGCCGCTATTTTTTTGTTCAAACTGCAATAACTTCTTCATACTGATCAGAATCCGGTGAGACTTCGACCAATTAACTCCCACCTAAATTACGGACAATATGGAACACTCGGATACTTCATCTTGTGAACGCATACTGTAGTTCTCCATGGACACTGAAAGTTGTACTTAGAAAATAACAGGATACCACATCCCCATATTTGAACTCCACCTAGTGCAGAAGCCGCTATTATTTTTGTTCAGACTGCAATAACTTCTTCATACTAATTCAGAATCCGGTGAGACTTTGACCAATTAACTCCCACCTAAATTACGGACAATATGGAACACTCGGATACTTCATCTTGTGAACGCATACTGTAGTTCTCCATGGGCACTGATAGTTGTACATAGAAAATAACAAGATACCACATCCCCATATTTGAACTCCGCCTAGTGCCGAAGCCGCTATTTTTTTATTCAGATTGCAATAACTTCTTCATACTAATTCAGAATCCGGTGAGACTTCGACCGATTAACTCCCACCTAAATTACGAACAATATGGAACACTCGGATGCTTCATCTTGTGAACGCATACTGTAGTTCTCCATGGGCACTGACAGTTGTACATAGAAAAAAACAGGATACCACATCCCCATATTTGTACTCCGCCTAGTGCAGAAGCCGCTATTTTTTTATTCAAACTGCAATATTTTCTTCATACTAACTCGGAATCCGGCGAGACTTCGACCGATTAACTTCCACCTAAATTATGGACAATATGAAACACTCAGATACTTCGACTTGTGAACGTACACTGTAGTTGTCCATGGGGACTGACAGTTGTACTTATAAAATAACAGGCTACCACATCCCCGTATTTGAACTCCGCCTAGTGAAGAAGCCGCTATTTTTTTGTTCATACTGCAATAACTTCTTCATACTAATTCAGAATCCGGTGGGACTTCGACCAATTAACTCCCACATAAATTACGGACAATATGGAACACTCGGATACTTCATCTTGTGAACGCATACTGTAGTTCTCTATGGGCACTGACAGTTGTACTTAGAAAATAACAGGATACCACATCCCCTTATCTGAACTCTGCCTAGTACAGAAGCCGCTATTCTTTTTGTTCAGACTGCAATATTTTCTTCATACTAACTAGAAATCCGGCGAGACTTCGACCGATTAACTTCCACCTAAATTATAGACAATATGAAACACTTGGATACTTCGACTTGTGAACGTACACTGTAGTTGTCCATGGGGACTGACAGTTGTACTTAGAAAATAACAGGCTACCACATCCCCGTATTTGAACTCCGCCTAGTGCAGAAGCCGCTATTTTTTTTTCAGACTGCAATAACTTCTTCATACTAATTCAGAATCCGGTGAGACTTCGACCAATTAACTCCTACCTAAATTACGGACAATATGGAACACTCAGATACTTAATCTTGTGAACACATACTGTAGTTCTCCATGGACACTGAAAGTTGTACTTAGAAAATAACAGGATACCACATCCCCATATTTGAACTCCACCTAGTGCAGAAGCCGCTATTATTTTTGTTCGGACTGCAATAACTTCTTCATACTAATTAAGAATCCGGTGAGACTTCGACCAATTAACTCCCACCTAAATTACGGACAATATGGAACACTCGGATACTTCATCTTGTGAACGCATACTGTAGTTCTCCATGGACACTGAAAGTTGTACTTAGAAAATAACAGGATACCACATCCCCATATTTGAACTCCACCTAGTGCAGAAGCCGCTATTTTTTTGTTCAGACTGCAATAACTTCTTCATACTGATTCAGAATCCGGTGAGACTTCGACCAATTATCTCCCACCTAAATTACGGACAATATGGAACACTCGGATACTTCATCTTGTGAACGCATACTGTAGTTCTCCATGGGCACTGACAGTTGTACATAGAAAATAACAGGATACCACATCCCTATATTTGAACTCCGCCTAGTGCAGAAGCCGCTATTTTTTTGTTCAGACTGCAATAACTTCTTCATACTGATCAGAATCCGGTGAGACTTCGACCAATTAACTCCCACCTAAATTACGGACAATATGGAACACTCGGATACTTCATCTTGTGAACGCATACTGTAGTTCTCCATGGACACTGAAAGTTGTACTTAGAAAATAACAGGATACCACATCCCCATATTTGAACTCCACCTAGTGCAGAAGCCGCTATTATTTTTGTTCAGACTGCAATAACTTCTTCATACTAATTCAGAATCCGGTGAGACTTTGACCAATTAACTCCCACCTAAATTACGGACAAAATGGAACACTCGGATACTTCATCTTGTGAACGCATACTGTAGTTCTCCATGGGCACTGATAGTTGTACATAGAAAATAACAGGATACCACATCCCCATATTTGAACTCCGCCTAGTGCCGAAGCCGCCATTTTTTTATTCAGATTGCAATAACTTCTTTATACTAATTCAGAATCCGGTGAGACTTCGACCGATTAACTCCCACCTAAATTACGAACAATATGGAACACTCGGATACTTCATCTTGTGAACGCATACTGTAGTTCTCCATGGGCACTGACAGTTGTACATAGAAAAAAACAGGATACCACATCCCCATATTTGTACTCCGCCTAGTGCAGAAGCCGCTATTTTTTTATTCAAACTGCAATATTTTCTTCATACTAACTCGAAATCCGGCGAGACTTCGACCGGTTAACTTCCACCTAAATTATGGACAATATGAAACACTCGGATACTTCGACTTGTGAACGTACACTGTAGTTGTCCATGGGGACTGACAGTTGTACTTATAAAATAACAGGCTACCACATCCCCGTATTTGAACTCCGCCTAGTGAAGAAGCCGCTATTTTTTTGTTCATACTGCAATAACTTCTTCATACTAATTCAGAATCCGGTGAGACTTCGACCAATTAACTCCCACATAAATTACGGACAATATGGAACACTCGGATACTTCATCTTGTGAACGCATACTGTAGTTCTCTATGGGCACTGACAGTTGTACTTAGAAAATAACAGGATACCACATCCCCTTATCTGAACTCTGCCTAGTACAGAAGCCGCTATTCTTTTTGTTCAGACTGCAATATTTTCTTCATACTAACTAGAAATCCGGCGAGACTTCGACCGATTAACTTCCACCTAAATTATAGACAATATGAAACACTTGGATACTTCGACTTGTGAACGTACACTGTAGTTGTCCATGGGGACTGACAGTTGTACTTAGAAAATAACAGGCTACCACATCCCCGTATTTGAACTCCGCCTAGTGCAGAAGCCGCTATTTTTTTTTCAGACTGCAATAACTTCTTCATACTAATTCAGAATCCGGTGAGACTTCGACCAATTAACTCCCACCTAAATTACGGAAAATATGGAACACTCGGATACTTAATCTTGTGAACACATACTGTAGTTCTCCATGGACACTGAAAGTTGTACTTAGAAAATAACAGGATACCACATCCCCATATTTGAACTCCACCTAGTGCAGAAGCCGCTATTATTTTTGTTCGGACTGCAATAACTTCTTCATACTAATTAAGAATCCGGTGAGACTTCGACCAATTAACTCCCACCTAAATTACGGACAATATGGAACACTCGGATACTTCATCTTGTGAACACATACTGTAGTTCTCCATGGACACTGAAAGTTGTACTTAGAAAATAACAGGATACCACATCCCCATATTTGAACTCCACCTAGTGCAGAAGCCGCTATTTTTTTGTTCAGACTGCAATAACTTCTTCATACTGATTCAGAATCCGGTGAGACTTCGACCAATTATCTCCCACCTAAATTACGGACAATATGGAACACTCGGATACTTCATCTTGTGAACGCATACTGTAGTTCTCCATGGGCACTGACAGTTGTACATAGAAAATAACAGGATACCACATCCCTATATTTGAACTCCGCCTAGTGCAGAAGCCGCTATTTTTTTGTTCAGACTGCAATAACTTCTTCATACTGATCAGAATCCGGTGAGACTTCGACCAATTAACTCCCACCTAAATTACGGACAATATGGAACACTCGGATACTTCATCTTGTGAACGCATACTGTAGTTCTCCATGGACACTGAAAGTTGTACTTAGAAAATAACAGGATACCACATCCCCATATTTGAACTCCACCTAGTGCAGAAGCCGCTATTATTTTTGTTCAGACTGCAATAACTTCTTCATACTAATTTAGAATCCGGTGAGACTTTGACCAATTAACTCCAACCTAAATTACGGACAATATGGAACACTCGGATACTTCATCTTGTGAACGCATACTGTATTTCTCCATGGGCACTGACAGTTGTACATAGAAAATAACAGGATACCACATCCCCATATTTGAACTCCGCCTAGTGCCGAAGCCGCTATTTTTTTATTCAGACTGCAATAACTTCTTCATACTAATTCAGAATCCGGTGAGACTTCGACCGATTAACTCCCACCTAAATTACGGACAATATGGAACACTCGGATACTTCATCTTGTGAACGCATACTGTAGTTCTCCATGGGCACTGACAGTTGTACATAGAAAAAAACAGGATACCACATCCCTATATTTGTACTCCGCCTAGTGCAGAAGCCGCTATTTTTTTATTCAGACTGCAATATTTTCTTCATACTAACTCGGAATCCGGCGAGACTTCGACTGATTAACTTCCACCTAAATTATGGACAATATGAAACACTCGGATACTTCGACTTGTGAACGTACACTGTAGTTGTCCATGGGGACTGACAGTTGTACTTATAAAATAACAGGCTACCACATCCCCGTATTTGAACTCCGCCTAGTGCAGAAGCCGCTATTTTTTTGTTCATACTGCAATAACTTCTTCATACTAATTCCGAATCTGGTGCGACTTCGACCAATTAACTCCCACATAAATTACGGACAATATGGAACACTCAGATACTTCATCTTGTGAACGCATACTGTAGTTCTCTATGGGCACTGACAGTTGTACTTAGAAAATAACAGGATACCACATCCCCTTATCTGAACTCTGCCTAGTACAGAAGCCGCTATTCATTTTGTTCAGACTGCAATATTTTCTTCATACTAACTCGAAATCCGGTGAGACTTCGACCGATTAACTTCCACCTAAATTATAGACAATATGAAACACTTGGATACTTCGACTTGTGAACGTACATTGTAGTTGTCCATGGGGACTGACAGTTGTACTTAGAAAATAACAGGCTACCACATCCCCGTATTTGAACTCCGCCTAGTGCAGAAGCCGGTATTTTTTTTTCAGACTGCAAAACTTCTTCATACTAATTCAGAATCCGGTGAGACTTCGACCAATTAACTCCCACCTAAATTACGGACAATATGGAACACTCGGATACTTCATCTTGTGAACGCATACTGTAGTTCTCCATGGACACTGAAAGTTGTACTTAGAAAATAACAGGATACCACATCCCCATATTTGAACTCCACCTAGTGTAGAAGCCGCTATTATTTTTGTTCGGACTGCAATAACTTCTTCATACTAATTAAGAATCCGGTGAGACTTCGACCAATTATCTCCCACCTAAATTACGGACAATATGGAACACTCGGATACTTCATCTTGTGAACGCATACTGTAGTTCTCCATGGACACTGAAAGTTGTACTTAGAAAATAATAGGATACCACATCCCCATATTAGAACTCCACCTAGTGCAGAAGCCGCTATTTTTTTGTTTAGACTGCAATAACTTCTTCATACCGATTCAGAATCCGGTGAGACTTCGACCAATTATCTCCCACCTAAATTACGGACAATATGGAACACTCGGATACTTCATCTTGTGAACGCATACTGTAGTTCTCCATGAGCACTGACAGTTGTACATAGAAAATAACAGGATACCACATCCCTATATTTGAACTCCGCCTAGTGCAGAAGCCGCTATTTTTTTATTCAGACTGCAATAACTTCTTCATACTGATTCAGAATCCGGTGAGACTTCGACCAATTAACTCCCACCTAAATTACGGACAATATGGAACACTCGGATACTTCATCTTGTGAACGCATACTGTAGTTCTCTATGGGCACTGACAGTTGTACTTAGAAAATAACAGGATACCACATCCCCTTATCTGAACTCTGCCTAGTACAGAAGCCGCTATTCCTTTTGTTCAGACTGCAATATTTTCTTCATACTAACTCGAAATCCGGCGAGACTTCGACCGATTAACTTCCACCTAAATTATAGACAATATGAAACACTTGGATACTTCGACTTGTGAACGTACACTGTAGTTGTCCATGGGGACTGACAGTTGTACTTAGAAAATAACAGGCTACCACATCCCCGTATTTGAACTCCGCCTAGTGCAGAAGCCGCTATTTTTTTTTCAGACTGCAAAACTTCTTCATACTAATTCAGAATCCGGTGAGACTTCGACGAATTAACTCCCACCTAAATTACGGACAATATGGAACACTCGGATACTTCATCTTGTGAACGCATACTGTAGTTCTCCATGGACACTGAAAGTTGTACTTAGAAAATAACAGGATACCACATCCCCATATTTGAACTCCACCTAGTGCAGAAGCCGCTATTATTTTTTTTCGTACTGCAATAACTTCTTCATACTAATTAAGAATCCGGTGAGACTTCGACCAATTATCTCCCACCTAAATTACGGACAATATGGAACACTCGGATACTTCATCTTGTGAACGCATACTGTAGTTCTCCATGGACACTGAAAGTTGTACTTAGAAAATAATAGGATACCACATCCCCATATTTGAACTCCACCTAGTGCAGAAGCCGCTATTTTTTTGTTTAGACTGCAATAACTTCTTCATACTGATTCAGAATCCGGTGAGACTTCGACCAATTATCTCCCACCTAAATTACGGACAATATGGAACACTCGGATACTTCATCTTGTGAACGCATACTGTAGTTCTCCATGGGCACTGATAGTTGTACATAGAAAATAACAGGATACCACATCCCTATATTTGAACTCCGCCTAGTGCAGAAGCCGCTATTTTTTTGTTCAGACTGCAATAACTTCTTCATACTGATTCAGAATCCGGTGAGACTTCGACCAATTAACTCCCACCTAAATTACGGACAATATGGAACACTCGGATACTTCATCTTGTGAACGCATTCTGTAGTTCTCCATGGACACTGAAAGTTGTACTTAGAAAATAACAGGATACCACATCCCCATATTTGAACTCCACCTAGTGCAGAAGCCGCTATTATTTTTGTTCGGACTGTAATAACTTCTTCATACTAATTAAGAATCTGGTGAGACTTCGACTAATTATCTCCCACCTAATTACGGACAATATGGAACACTCGGATACTTCATCTTGTGAACGCATACTGTAGTTCTCCATGGACACTGAAAGTTGTACTTAGAAAATAATAGGATACCACATCCCCATATTTGAACTCCACCTAGTGCAGAAGCCGCTATTTTTTTGTTTAGACTGCAATAACTTCTTCATACTGATTCAGAATCCGGTGAGACTTCGACCAATTATCTCCCACCTAAATTACGGACAATATGGAACACTTGGATACTTCATCTTGTGAACGCATACTGTAGTTCTCCATGGGCACTGACAGTTGTACATAGAAAAAAACAGGATACCACATCCCCATATTTGAACTCCGCCTAGTGCAGAAGCCGCTATTTTTTATTCAGACTGCAATAACTTCTGCATACTGATTCAGAATCCGATGAGACTCCGACCAATTAACTCCCACCTAAATTACGGACAATATGGAACACTCGGATACTTCATCTTGTGAACGCATACTGTAGTTCTCCATGGACACTGAAAGTTGTACTTAGAAAATAACAGGATACCACATCCCCATATTTGAACTCCACCTAGTGTAGAAGCCGCTATTATTTTTGTTCAGACTGCAATAACTTCTTCATACTAATTAAGAATCCTGTGAGACTTCGACCAATTAACTCCCACCTAAATTATGGACAATATGGAACACTCGGATACTTCTTCTTGTGAACGCATAATGTAGTTCTCCATGGGCACTGACAATTGTACATAGAAAATAACAGGATACCACATCCCTATATTTGAACTCGCCTAGTGTAGAAGCCGCTATTTTTTTGTTCAGACTGCAATAACTTCTTCATACTGATTCAGAATCCGGTGAGACTTCGACCAATTAACTCCCACCTAAATTACGGACAATATGGAACTCTCGGATACTTCATCTTGTGAACGCATAATGTAGTTCTCCATGGCCACTGAAAGTTGTACTAAGAAAATAATAGGATACCACATCCCCATATTTGAACTCCACCTAGTGTAGAAGCCGCTATTATTTTTGTTCAGACTGCAATAACTTCTTCATACTAATTCAGAATCCGGTGAGACTTCGACCAATTATCTCCCACCTAAATTACGGACAATATGGAACACTCGGATACTTCATCTTGTGAACGCATACTGTAGTTCTCCATGAGCACTGACAGTTGTACATAGAAAATAACAGGATACCACATCCCTATATTTGAACTCCGCCTAGTGCAGAAGCCGCTATTTTTTTGTTCAGACTGCAATAACTTCTTCATACTGATTCAGAATCCGGTGAGACTTCGACCAATTAACTCCCACCTAAATTACGGACAATATGGAACACTCGGATACTTCATCTTGTGAACGCATACTGTAGTTCTCTATGGGCACTGACAGTTGTACTTAGAAAATAACAGGATACCACATCCCCTTATCTGAACTCTGCCTAGTACAGAAGCCGCTATTCCTTTTGTTCAGACTGCAATATTTTCTTCATACTAACTCGAAATCCGGCGAGACTTCGACCGATTAACTTCCACCTAAATTATAGACAATATGAAACACTTGGATACTTCGACTTGTGAACGTACACTGTAGTTGTCCATGGGGACTGACAGTTGTACTTAGAAAATAACAGGCTACCACATCCCCGTATTTGAACTCCGCCTAGTGCAGAAGCCGCTATTTTTTTTTCAGACTGCAAAACTTCTTCATACTAATTCAGAATCCGGTGAGACTTCGACCAATTAACTCCCACCTAAATTACGGACAATATGGAACACTCGGATACTTCATCTTGTGAACGCATACTGTAGTTCTCCATGGACACTGAAAGTTGTACTTAGAAAATAACAGGATACCACATCCCCATATTTGAACTCCACCTAGTGCAGAAGCCGCTATTATTTTTTTTCGGACTGCAATAACTTCTTCATACTAATTAAGAATCCGGTGAGACTTCGACCAATTATCTCCCACCTAAATTACGGACAATATGGAACACTCGGATACTTCATCTTGTGAACGCATACTGTAGTTCTCCATGGACACTGAAAGTTGTACTTAGAAAATAATAGGATACCACATCCCCATATTTGAACTCCACCTAGTGCAGAAGCCGCTATTTTTTTGTTTAGACTGCAATAACTTCTTCATACTGATTCAGAATCCGGTGAGACTTCGACCAATTATCTCCCACCTAAATTACGGACAATATGGAACACTCGGATACTTCATCTTGTGAACGCATACTGTAGTTCTCCATGGGCACTGATAGTTGTACATAGAAAATAACAGGATACCACATCCCTATATTTGAACTCCGCCTAGTGCAGAAGCCGCTATTTTTTTGTTCAGACTGCAATAACTTCTTCATACTGATTCAGAATCCGGTGAGACTTCGACCAATTAACTCCCACCTAAATTACGGACAATATGGAACACTCGGATACTTCATCTTGTGAACGCATTCTGTAGTTCTCCATGGACACTGAAAGTTGTACTTAGAAAATAACAGGATACCACATCCCCATATTTGAACTCCACCTAGTGCAGAAGCCGCTATTATTTTTGTTCGGACTGTAATAACTTCTTCATACTAATTAAGAATCTGGTGAGACTTCGACTAATTATCTCCCACCTAATTACGGACAATATGGAACACTCGGATACTTCATCTTGTGAACGCATACTGTAGTTCTCCATGGACACTGAAAGTTGTACTTAGAAAATAATAGGATACCACATCCCCATATTTGAACTCCACCTAGTGCAGAAGCCGCTATTTTTTTGTTTAGACTGCAATAACTTCTTCATACTGATTCAGAATCCGGTGAGACTTCGACCAATTATCTCCCACCTAAATTACGGACAATATGGAACACTTGGATACTTCATCTTGTGAACGCATACTGTAGTTCTCCATGGGCACTGACAGTTGTACATAGAAAAAAACAGGATACCACATCCCCATATTTGAACTCCGCCTAGTGCAGAAGCCGCTATTTTTTATTCAGACTGCAATAACTTCTGCATACTGATTCAGAATCCGATGAGACTCCGACCAATTAACTCCCACCTAAATTACGGACAATATGGAACACTCGGATACTTCATCTTGTGAACGCATACTGTAGTTCTCCATGGACACTGAAAGTTGTACTTAGAAAATAACAGGATACCACATCCCCATATTTGAACTCCACCTAGTGTAGAAGCCGCTATTATTTTTGTTCAGACTGCAATAACTTCTTCATACTAATTAAGAATCCTGTGAGACTTCGACCAATTAACTCCCACCTAAATTATGGACAATATGGAACACTCGGATACTTCTTCTTGTGAACGCATAATGTAGTTCTCCATGGGCACTGACAATTGTACATAGAAAATAACAGGATACCACATCCCTATATTTGAACTCGCCTAGTGTAGAAGCCGCTATTTTTTTGTTCAGACTGCAATAACTTCTTCATACTGATTCAGAATCCGGTGAGACTTCGACCAATTAACTCCCACCTAAATTACGGACAATATGGAACTCTCGGATACTTCATCTTGTGAACGCATAATGTAGTTCTCCATGGCCACTGAAAGTTGTACTAAGAAAATAATAGGATACCACATCCCCATATTTGAACTCCACCTAGTGTAGAAGCCGCTATTATTTTTGTTCAGACTGCAATAACTTCTTCATACTAATTCAGAATCCGGTGAGACTTCGACCAATTATCTCCCACCTAAATTACGGACAATATGGAACACTCGGATACTTCATCTTGTGAACGCATACTGTAGTTCTCCATGGGCACTGACAGTTGTACATAGAAAAAAACAGGATACCACATCCCCATATTTGAACTCCGCCTAGTGCAGAAGCCGCTATTTTTTATTCAGACTGCAATAACTTCTGCATACTGATTCAGAATCCGGTGAGACTTCGACCAATTAACTCCCACCTAAATTATGGACAATATGGAACACTCGTATACTTCATCTTGTGAACGCATACTGTAGTTCTCCATGGACACTGAAAGTTGTACTTAGAAAATAACAGGATACCACATCCCCATATTTGAACTTCACCTAGTGTAGAAGCCGCTATTATTTTTGTTCAGACTGCAATAACTTCTTCATACTAATTCAGAATCCGGTGAGACTTCGACCAATTAACTCCCACATAAATTACGGACAATATGGAACACTCGGATACTTCATCTTGTGAATGCATACTATAGTTCTTTATGGGCACTGACAGTTGTACTTAGAAAATAACAGGATACCACATCCCCTTATCTGAACTCTGCCTAGTACAGAAGCCGCTATTCTTTTTGTTCAGACTGCAATATTTTCTTCATACTAACTCGAAATCCGGCGAGACTTCGACCGATTAACTTCCACCTAAATTATAGACAATATGAAACACTTGGATACTTCGACTTGTGAACGTACACCGTAGTTGTCCATGGGGACTGACAGTTGAACTTAGAAAATAACAGGCTACCACATCCCCGTATTTGAACTCCGCCTAGTGCAGAAGCCGCTATTTTTTTTTCAGACTGCAATAACTTCTTCATACTAATTCAGAATCCGGTGAGACTTCGACCAATTAACTCCCACCTAAATTACGGACAATATGGAACACTCGGATACTTCATCTTGTGAACGCATACTGTAGTTCTCCATGGACACTGAAAGTTGTACTTAGAAAATAACAGGATACCACATCCCCATATTTGAACTCCACCTAGTGCAGAAGCCGCTATTATTTTTGTTCGGACTGCAATAACTTCTTCATACTAATTAAGAATCCGGTGAGACTTCGACCAATTATCTTCCACCTAAATTACGGACAATATGGAACACTCGGATACTTCATCTTGTGAACGCATACTGTAGTTCTCCATGGACACTGAAAGTTGTACTTAGAAAATAATAGGATACCACATCCCCATATTTGAACTGCACCTAGTGCAGAAGCCGCTATTTTTTTGTTCAGACTGCAATAACTTCTTCATACTGATTCAGAATCCGGTGAGACTTCGACCAATTATCTCCCACCTAAATTACGGACAATATGGAACACTCGGATACTTCATCTTGTGAACGCATACTGTAGTTCTCCATGGGCACTGACAGTTGTACATAGAAAATAACAGGATACCACATCCCTATATTTGAACTCCGCCTAGTGCAGAAGCCGCTATTTTTTTGTTCAGGCTGCAATAACTTCTTCATACTGATTCAAAATCCGGTGAGACTTCGACCAATTAACTCCCACCTAAATTACGGACAATATGGAACACTCGGACACTTCATCTTGTGAACGTATACTGTAGTTCTCCATGGACACTGAATGTTGTACTAAGAAAATAATAGGATACCACATCCCCATATTTGAACTCCACCTAGTGCAGAAGCCGCTATTATTTTTGTTTAGACTGCAATAACTTCTTCATACTAATTCAAAATCCGGTGAGACTTCGACCAATTATCTCCCACCTAAATTACGGACAATATGGAACACTCGGATACTTCATTTTGTGAACGCATACTGTAGTTCTCCATGGGCACTGACAGTTGTACATAGAAAAAAACAGGATACCACATCCCCATATTTGAACTCCGCCTAGTGCAGAAGCCGCTATTTTTTATTCAGACTGCAATAAATTCTGCATACTGATTCAGAATCCGGTGAGACTTCGACCAATTAACTCCCACCTAAATTACGGACAATATGGAACACTCGGATACTTCATCTTGTGAACGCATACTGTAGTTCCCCATGGACACTGAAAGTTGTACTTAAAAAATAACAGGATACCACATCCCCATATTTGAACTCCACCTAGTGTAGAAGCCGCTATTATTTTTGTTCAGACTGCAATAACTTCTTCATACTAATTCAGAATCCGGTGAGACTTCGACCAATTAACTCCCACCTAAATTACGGACAATATGGAACACTCGGATACTTCATGTTGTGAACGCATACTGTAGTTCTCCATGGGCACTGACAGTTGTACATAGAAAATAACAGGATACCACATCCCCATATTTGAACTCCGCCTAGTGCCGAAGCCGCTATTTTTTTATTCAGACTGCAATAACTTCTTCATACTAATTCAGAATCCGGTGAGACTTCGACCGATTAACTCCCACCTAAATTACGGACAATATGGAACACTCGAATACTTCATCTTGTGAACGCATACTGTAGTTCTCTATTTGCACTGACAGTTGTACTTAGAAAATAACAGGATACCACATCCCCTTATTTGAACTCTTCCTAGTACAGAAGCCGCTATTCTTTTTGTTCAGACTGCAATATTTTCTTCATACTAACTCGGAATCCGGTGAGACTTCGACCAATTAACTCCCACCTAAATTACGGACAATATGGAACACTCGGATACTTCATCTTGTGAACGCATACTGTAGTTCTCCATGGACACTGAAAGTTGTACTTAGAAAATAACAGGATACCACATCCCCATATTTGAACTCCACCTAGTGCAGAAGCCGCTATTATTTTTGTTCGGACTGCAATAACTTCTTCATACTAATTAAGAATCCGGTGAGACTTCGACCAATTATCTCCCACCTAAATTACGGACAATATGGAACACTCGGATACTTCATCTTGTGAACGCATACTGTAGTTCTCCATGGACACTGAAAGTTGTACTTAGAAAATAATAGGATACCACATCCCCATATTTGAACTCCACCTAGAGCATAAGCCGCTATTTTTTTGTTCAGACTGCAATAACTTCTTCATACTGATTCAGAATCCGGTGAGACTTCGACCAATTATCTCCCACCTAAATTACGGACAATATGGAACACTCGGATACTTCATCTTGTGAACGCATACTGTAGTTCTCCATGGGCACTGACAGTTGTACATAGAAAATAACAGGATACCACATCCCTATATTTGAACTCCGCCTAGTGCAGAAGCCGCTATTTTTTTTGTTCAGGCTGCAATAACTTCTTCATACTGATTCAAAATCCGGTGAGACTTCGACCAATTAACTCCCACCTAAATTACGGACAATATGGAACACTCGGACACTTCATCTTGTGAACGTATACTGTAGTTCTCCATGGACACTGAATGTTGTACTAAGAAAATAATAGGATACCACATCCCCATATTTGAACTCCACCTAGTGCAGAAGCCGCTATTATTTTTGTTTAGACTGCAATAACTTCTTCATACTAATTCAGAATCCGGTGAGACTTCGACCAATTATCTCCCACCTAAATTACGGACAATATGGAACACTCGGATACTTCATTTTGTGAACGCATACTGTAGTTCTCCATGGGCACTGACAGTTGTACATAGAAAAAAACAGGATACCACATCCCCATATTTGAACTCCGCCTAGTGCAGAAGCCGCTATTTTTTATTCAGACTTCAATAAATTCTGCATACTGATTCAGAATCCGATGAGACTTCGACCAATTAACTCCCACCTAAATTACAGACAATATGGAACACTCGGATACTTCATCTTGTGAACGCATACTGTAGTTCCCCATGGACACTGAAAGTTGTACTTAAAAAATAACAAGATACCACATCCCCATATTTGAACTCCACCTAGTGTAGAAGCCGCTATTATTTTTGTTCAGACTGCAATAACTTCTTCATACTAATTCAGAATCCGGTGAGACTTCGACCAATTAACTCCCACCTAAATTACGGACAATATGGAACACTCGGATACTTCATGTTGTGAACGCATACTGTAGTTCTCCATGGGCACTGACAGTTGTACATAGAAAATAACAGGATACCACATCCCCATATTTGAACTCCGCCTAGTGCCGAAGCCGCTATTTTTTTATTCAGACTGCAATAACTTCTTCATACTAATTCAGAATCCGGTGAGACTTCGACCGATTAACTCCCACCTAAATTACGGACAATATGGAACACTCGGATACTTCATCTTGTGAACGCATACTGTAGTTCTCTATTTGCACTGACAGTTGTACTTAGAAAATAACAGGATACCACATCCCCTTATTTGAACTCTTCCTAGTACAGAAGCCGCTATTCTTTTTGTTCAGACTGCAATATTTTCTTCATACTAACTCGGAATCCGGCGAGACTTCGACCGATTAACTTCCACCTAAATTATGGACAATATGAAACATTGGGATACTTCGACTTGTGAACGTACACTGTAGTTGTCCATGGGGACTGACAGTTGTACATAGAAATTAACAGGCTACCACATCCCCGTATTTGAACTCCGCATAGTGCAGAAGCCGCTATTTTTTTGTTCATACTACAATAACTTCTTCATACTAATTCAGAATCCGGTGAGACTTCGACCAATTAACTCCCACATAAATTACGGACAATATGGAACACTCGGATACTTTATCTTGTGAACGCATACTGTATTTCTCTATGGGCACTGACAGTTGTACTTAGAAAATAACAGGATACCACATCCCCTTATCTGAACTCTGCCTAGAACAGAAGCCGCTATTCTTTTTGTTCAGACTGCAATATTTTCTTCATACTAACTCGAAATCCGGCGAGACTTCGACCGATTAACTTCCACCTAAATTATAGACAATATGAAACACTTGGATACTTCGACTTGTGAACGTACACTGTAGTTGTCCATGGGGACTGACAGTTGTACTTAGAAAATAACAGGCTACCACATCCCCGTATTTGAACTCCGCCTAGTGCAGAAGCTGCTATTTTTTTTTCGGACTGCAATAACTTCTTCATACTAATTCAGAATCCGGTGAGACTTCGACCAATTAACTCCCACCTAAATTACGGACAATATGGAACACTCGGATACTTCATCTTGTGAACGCATAATGTAGTTCTCCATGGACACTGAAAGTTGTACTTAGAAAATAACAGGATACCACATCCCTATATTTGAACTCCACCTAGTGCAGAAGCCGCTATTATTTTTGTTCGGACTGCAATAACTTCTTCATACTAATTAAGAATCCGGTGAGACTTCGACCAATTATCTCCCACCTAAATTACGGACAATATGGAACACTCGGATACTTCATCTTGTGAACGCATACTGTAGTTCTCCATCGACACTGAAATTTGTACTTAGAAAATAATAGGATACCACATCCCCATATTTGAACTCCACCTAGTGTAGAAGCCGCTATTATTTTTGTTTAGACTGCAATAACTTCTTCATACTGATTCAGAATCCGGTGAGACTTCGACCAATTATCTCCAACCTAAATTACGGACAATATGGAACACTCGGATACTTCATCTTGTGAACGCATACTGTAGTTCTCCATGGGCACTGACAGTTGTACATAGAAAATAACAGGATACCACATCCCTATATTTGAACTCCGCCTAGTGCAGAAGCCGCTATTTTTTATTCAGACTGCAATAACTTCTGCATACTGATTCAGAATCCGGTGAGACTTCGACCAATTAACTCCCACCTAAATTACGGACAATATGGAACACTCGGATACTTCATCTTGTGAACGCATACTGTAGTTCTCCATGGACACTGAAAGTTGTACTTAAAAAATAACAGGATACCACATCCCCATATTTGAACTCCACCTAGTGTAGAAGCCGCTATTATTTTTGTTCAGACTGCAATAACTTCTTCATACTAATTCAGAATCCGGTGAGACTTCGACCAATTAACTCCCACCTAAATTACGGACAATATGGAACACTCGGATACTTCATCTTGTGAACGCATACTGTAGTTCTCCATGGGCACTAACAGTTGTACATAGAAAAAAACAGGATACCACATCCCAATATTTGAACTCCGCCTAGTGCAGAAGCCGCTATTTTTTATTCAGACTGCAATAACTTCTGCATACTGATTCAGAATCCGATGAGACTTCGACCAATTAACTCCCACCTAAATTACGGACAATATGGAACACTCGGATACTTCATCTTGTGAACGCATACTGTAGTTCTCCATGGGCACTGACAGTTGTACATAGAAAATAACAGGATACCACATCCCTATATTTGAACTCCGCCTAGTGCAGAAGCCGCTATTTTTTTGTTCGGACTGCAATAACTTCTTCATACTAATTAAGAATCCGGTGAGACTTCGACCAATTATCTCCCACCTAAATTACGGACAATATGGAACACTCGGATACTTCATCTTGTGAACGCATACTGTAGTTCTCCATGGACACTGACAGTTGTACATAGAAAATAACAGGATACCACATCCCTATATTTGAACTCCGCCTAGTGCAGAAGCCGCTATTTTTTATTCAGACTGCAATAACTTCTGCATACTGATTCAGAATCCGGTGAGACTTCGACCAATTAACTCCCACCTAAATTACGGACAATATGGAACACTCGGATACTTCATCTTGTGAACTCATACTGTAGTTCTCCATGGACAATGAAAGTTGTACTTAAAAAATAACAGGATACCACATCCCCATATTTGAACTCCACCTAGTGTAGAAGCCGCTATTATTTTTGTTCAGACTGCAATAACTTCTTCATACTAATTCAGAATCCGGTGAGACTTCGACCAATTAACTCCCACCTAAATTACGGACAATATGGAACACTCGGATACTTCATCTTGTGAACGCATACTGTAGTTCTCCATGGGCACTAACAGTTGTACATAGAAAAAAACAGGATACCACATCCCAATATTTGAACTCCGCCTAGTGCAGAAGCCGCTATTTTTTATTCAGACTGCAATAACTTCTGCATACTGATTCAGAATCCGATGAGACTTCGACCAATTAACTCCCACCTAAATTACGGACAATATGGAACACTCGGATACTTCATCTTGTGAACGCATACTGTAGTTCTCCATGGGCACTGACAGTTGTACATAGAAAATAACAGGATACCACATCCCCATATTTGAACTCCACCTAGTGCAGAAGCCGCTATTATTTTTGTTCGGACTGCAATAACTTCTTCATACTAATTAAGAATCCGGTGAGACTTCGACCAATTATCTCCCACCTAAATTACGGACAATATGGAACACTCGGATACTTCATCTTGTGAACGCATACTGTAGTTCTCCATGGACACTGAAAGTTGTACTTAGAAAATAACAGGATACCACATCCCCATATTTGAACTCCACCTAGTGTAGAAGCCGCTATTATTTTTGTTTAGACTGCAATAACTTCTTCATACTGATTCAGAATCCGGTGAGACTTCGACCAATTATCTCCAACCTAAATTACGGACAATATGGAACACTCGGATACTTCATCTTGTGAACGCATACTGTAGTTCTCCATGGGCACTGACAGTTGTACATAGAAAATAACAGGATACCACATCCCTATATTTGAACTCCGCCTAGTGCAGAAGCCGCTATTTTTTATTCAGACTGCAATAACTTCTGCATACTGATTCAGAATCCGGTGAGACTTCGACCAATTAACTCCCACCTAAATTACGGACAATATGGAACACTCGGATACTTCATCTTGTGAACGCATACTGTAGTTCTCCATGGACACTGAAAGTTGTACTTAAAAAATAACAGGATACCACATCCCCATATTTGAACTCCACCTAGTGTAGAAGCCGCTATTATTTTTGTTCAGACTGCAATAACTTCTTCATACTAATTCAGAATCCGGTGAGACTTCGACCAATTAACTCCCACCTAAATTACGGACAATATGGAACACTCGGATACTTCATCTTGTGAACGCATACTGTAGTTCTCCATGGGCACTAACAGTTGTACATAGAAAAAAACAGGATACCACATCCCAATATTTGAACTCCGCCTAGTGCAGAAGCCGCTATTTTTTATTCAGACTGCAATAACTTCTGCATACTGATTCAGAATCCGATGAGACTTCGACCAATTAACTCCCACCTAAATTACGGACAATATGGAACACTCGGATACTTCATCTTGTGAACGCATACTGTAGTTCTCCATGGGCACTGACAGTTGTACATAGAAAATAACAGGATACCACATCCCTATATTTGAACTCCGCCTAGTGCAGAAGCCGCTATTTTTTTGTTCGGACTGCAATAACTTCTTCATACTAATTAAGAATCCGGTGAGACTTCGACCAATTATCTCCCACCTAAATTACGGACAATATGGAACACTCGGATACTTCATCTTGTGAACGCATACTGTAGTTCTCCATGGACACTGACAGTTGTACATAGAAAATAACAGGATACCACATCCCTATATTTGAACTCCGCCTAGTGCAGAAGCCGCTATTTTTTATTCAGACTGCAATAACTTCTGCATACTGATTCAGAATCCGGTGAGACTTCGACCAATTAACTCCCACCTAAATTACGGACAATATGGAACACTCGGATACTTCATCTTGTGAACTCATACTGTAGTTCTCCATGGACAATGAAAGTTGTACTTAAAAAATAACAGGATACCACATCCCCATATTTGAACTCCACCTAGTGTAGAAGCCGCTATTATTTTTGTTCAGACTGCAATAACTTCTTCATACTAATTCAGAATCCGGTGAGACTTCGACCAATTAACTCCCACCTAAATTACGGACAATATGGAACACTCGGATACTTCATCTTGTGAACGCATACTGTAGTTCTCCATGGGCACTAACAGTTGTACATAGAAAAAAACAGGATACCACATCCCAATATTTGAACTCCGCCTAGTGCAGAAGCCGCTATTTTTTATTCAGACTGCAATAACTTCTGCATACTGATTCAGAATCCGATGAGACTTCGACCAATTAACTCCCACCTAAATTACGGACAATATGGAACACTCGGATACTTCATCTTGTGAACGCATACTGTAGTTCTCCATGGGCACTGACAGTTGTACATAGAAAATAACAGGATACCACATCCCCATATTTGAACTCCACCTAGTGCAGAAGCCGCTATTATTTTTGTTCGGACTGCAATAACTTCTTCATACTAATTAAGAATCCGGTGAGACTTCGACCAATTATCTCCCACCTAAATTACGGACAATATGGAACACTCGGATACTTCATCTTGTGAACGCATACTGTAGTTCTCCATGGACACTGAAAGTTGTACTTAGAAAATAATAGGATACCACATCCCCATATTTGAACTCCACCTAGAGCAGAAGCCGCTATTTTTTTGTTCAGACTGCAATAACTTCTTCATACTGATTCAGAATCCGGTGAGACTTCGACCAATTATCTCCCACCTAAATTACGGACAATATGGATCACTCGGATACTTCATCTTGTGAACGCATACTGTAGTTCTCCATGGGCACTGACAGTTGTACATAGAAAATAACAGGATACCACATCCCTATATTTGAACTCCGCCTAGTGCAGAAGCCGCTATTTTTTTGTTCAGGCTGCAATAACTTCTTCATACTGATTCAAAATCCGGTGAGACTTCGACCAATTAACTCCCACCTAAATTACGGACAATATGGAACACTCGGACACTTCATCTTGTGAACGTATACTGTAGTTCTCCATGGACACTGAATGTTGTACTAAGAAAATAATAGGATACCACATCCCCATATTTGAACTCCACCTAGTGCAGAAGCCGCTATTATTTTTGTTTAGACTGCAATAACTTCTTCATACTAATTCAGAATCCGGTGAGACTTCGACCAATTATCTCCCACCTAAATTACGGACAATATGGAACACTCGGATACTTCATTTTGTGAACGCATACTGTAGTTCTCCATGGGCACTGACAGTTGTACATAGAAAAAAACAGGATACCACATCCCCATATTTGAACTCCGCCTAGTGCAGAAGCCGCTATTTTTTATTCAGACTTCAATAAATTCTGCATACTGATTCAGAATCCGATGAGACTTCGACCAATTAACTCCCACCTAAATTACGGACAATATGGAACACTCGGATACTTCATCTTGTGAACGCATACTGTAGTTCCCCATGGACACTGAAAGTTGTACTTAAAAAATAACAGGATACCACATCCCCATATTTGAACTCCACCTAGTGTAGAAGCCGCTATTATTTTTGTTCAGACTGCAATAAGTTCTTCATACTAATTCAGAATCCGGTGAGACTTCGACCAATTAACTCCCACCTAAATTACGGACAATATGGAACACTCGGATACTTCATGTTGTGAACGCATACTGTAGTTCTCCATGGGCACTGACAGTTGTACATAGAAAATAACAGGATACCACATCCCCATATTTGAACTCCGCCTAGTGCCGAAGCCGCTATTTTTTTATTCAGACTGCAATAACTTCTTCATACTAATTCAGAATCCGGTGAGACTTCGACCGATTAACTCCCACCTAAATTACGGACAATATGGAACACTCGGATACTTCATCTTGTGAACGCATACTGTAGTTCTCTATTTGCACTGACAGTTGTACTTAGAAAATAACAGGATACCACATCCCCTTATTTGAACTCTTCCTAGTACAGAAGCCGCTATTCTTTTTGTTCAGACTGCAATATTTTCTTCATACTAACTCGGAATCCGGCGAGACTTCAATCGATTAACTTCCACCTAAATTATGGACAATATGAAACATTGGGATACTTCGACTTGTGAACGTACACTGTAGTTGTCCATGGGGACTGACAGTTGTACATAGAAAATAACAGGCTACCACATCCCCGTATTTGAACTCCGCATAGTGCAGAAGCCGCTATTTTTTTGTTCATACTACAATAACTTCTTCATACTAATTCAGAATCCGGTGAGACTTCGACCAATTAACTCCCACATAAATTACGGACAATATGGAACACTCGGATACTTTATCTTGTGAACGCATACTGTAGTTCTCTATGGGCACTGACAGTTGTACTTAGAAAATAACAGGATACCACATCCCCTTATCTGAACTCTGCCTAGAACAGAAGCCGCTATTCTTTTTGTTCAGACTGCAATATTTTCTTCATACTAACTCGAAATCCGGCGAGACTTCGACCGATTAACTTCCACCTAAATTATAGACAATATGAAACACTTGGATACTTCGACTTGTGAACGTACACTGTAGTTGTCCATGGGGACTGACAGTTGTACTTAGAAAATAACAGGCTACCACATCCCCGTATTTGAACTCCGCCTAGTGCAGAAGCTGCTATTTTTTTTTCGGACTGCAATAACTTCTTCATACTAATTCAGAATCCGGTGAGACTTCGACCAATTAACTCCCACCTAAATTACGGACAATATGGAACACTCGGATACTTCATCTTGTGAACGCATAATGTAGTTCTCCATGGACACTGAAAGTTGTACTTAGAAAATAACAGGATACCACATCCCTATATTTGAACTCCACCTAGTGCAGAAGCCGCTATTATTTTTGTTCGGACTGCAATAACTTCTTCATACTAATTAAGAATCCGGTGAGACTTCGACCAATTATCTCCCACCTAAATTACGGACAATATGGAACACTCGGATACTTCATCTTGTGAACGCATACTGTAGTTCTCCATCGACACTGAAATTTGTACTTAGAAAATAATAGGATACCACATCCCCATATTTGAACTCCACCTAGTGTAGAAGCCGCTATTATTTTTGTTTAGACTGCAATAACTTCTTCATACTGATTCAGAATCCGGTGAGACTTCGACCAATTATCTCCCACCTAAATTACGGACAATATGGAACACTCGGATACTTCATCTTGTGAACGCATACTGTAGTTCTCCATGGGCACTGACAGTTGTACATAGAAAATAACAGGATACCACATCCCTATATTTGAACTCCGCCTAGTGCAGAAGCCGCTATTTTTTATTCAGACTGCAATAACTTCTGCATACTGATTCAGAATCCGGTGAGACTTCGACCAATTAACTCCCACCTAAATTACGGACAATATGGAACACTCGGATACTTCATCTTGTGAACGCATACTGTAGTTCTCCATGGACACTGAAAGTTGTACTTAAAAAATAACAGGATACCACATCCCCATATTTGAACTCCACCTAGTGTAGAAGCCGCTATTATTTTTGTTCAGACTGCAATAACTTCTTCATACTAATTCAGAATCCGGTGAGACTTCGACCAATTAACTCCCACCTAAATTACGGACAATATGGAACACTCGGATACTTCATCTTGTGAACGCATACTGTAGTTCTCCATGGGCACTAACAGTTGTACATAGAAAAAAACAGGATACCACATCCCAATATTTGAACTCCGCCTAGTGCAGAAGCCGCTATTTTTTATTCAGACTGCAATAACTTCTGCATACTGATTCAGAATCCGATGAGACTTCGACCAATTAACTCCCACCTAAATTACGGACAATATGGAACACTCGGATACTTCATCTTGTGAACGCATACTATAGTTCTCCATGGACACTGAAAGTTGTACTTAGAAAATAACAGGATACCACATCCCCATATTTGAACTCCACCTAGTGTAGAAGCCGCTATTATTTTTGTTCAGACTGCAATAACTTCTTCATACTAATTAAGAATCCTGTGAGACTTCGACCAATTAACTCCCACCTAAATTACGGACAATATGGAACACTCGAATACTTCATCTTGTGAACGCATACTGTAGTTCTCCATGGGCACTGACAGTTGTACATAGAAAATAACAGGATACCACATCCCTATATTTGAACTCCGCCTAGTGCAGAAGCCGCTATTTTTTTGTTCAGGCTGCAATAACTTCTTCATACTGATTCAGAATCCGGTGAGACTTCGACCAATTAACTCCCACCTAAATTACGGACAATATGGAACACTCGGACACTTCATCTTGTGAACGCATACTGTAGTTCTCCATGGACACTGAAAGTTGTACTTAGAAAATAACAGGATACCACATCCCCATATTTGAACTCCACCTAGTGTAGAAGCCGCTATTATTTTTGTTCAGACTGCAATAACTTCTTCATACTAATTCATAATCCGGTGAGACTTCGACCAATTAACTCCCACCTAAATTACGGACAATATGGAACACTCGGATACTTCATGTTGTGAACGCATATTGTAGTTCTCCATGGGCACTGACAGTTGTACATAGAAAATAACAGGATACCACATCCCCATATTTGAACTCCGCCTAGTGCCGAAGCCGCTATTTTTTTATTCAGACTGCAATAACTTCTTCATACTAATTCAGAATCCGGTGAGACTTCGACCGATTAACTCCCACCTAAATTACGGACAATATGGAACACTCGGATACTTCATCTTGTGAACGCATACTGTAGTTCTCTATTTGCACTGACAGTTGTACTTAGAAAATAACAGGATACCACATCCCCTTATTTGAACTCCACCTAGTGTAGAAGCCGCTATTATTTTTGTTTAGACTGCAATAACTTCTTCATACTGATTCAGAATCCGGTGAGACTTCGACCAATTATCTCCCACCTAAATTACGGACAATATGGAACACTCGGATACTTCATCTTGTGAACGCATACTGTAGTTCTCCATGGGCACTGACAGTTGTACATAGAAAATAACAGGATACCACATCCCTATATTTGAACTCCGCCTAGTGCAGAAGCCGCTATTTTTTATTCAGACTGCAATAACTTCTGCATACTGATTCAGAATCCGGTGAGACTTCGACCAATTAACTCCCACCTAAATTACGGACAATATGGAACACTCGGATACTTCATCTTGTGAACGCATACTGTAGTTCTCCATGGACACTGAAAGTTGTACTTAAAAAATAACAGGATACCACATCCCCATATTTGAACTCCACCCAGTGTAGAAGCCGCTATTATTTTTGTTCAGACTGCAATAACTTCTTCATACTAATTCAGAATCCGGTGAGACTTCGACCAATTAACTCCCACCTAAATTACGGACAATATGGAACACTCGGATACTTCATCTTGTGAACGCATACTGTAGTTCTCCATGGGCACTAACAGTTGTACATAGAAAAAAACAGGATACCACATCCCAATATTTGAACTCCGCCTAGTGCAGAAGCCGCTATTTTTTATTCAGACTGCAATAACTTTTGCATACTGATTCAGAATCCGATGAGACTTCGACCAATTAACTCCCACCTAAATTACGGACAATATGGAACACTCGGATACTTCATCTTGTGAACGCATACTATAGTTCTCCATGGACACTGAAAGTTGTACTTAGAAAATAACAGGATACCACATCCCCATATTTGAACTCCACCTAGTGTAGAAGCCGCTATTATTTTTGTTCAGACTGCAATAACTTCTTCATACTAATTAAGAATCCTGTGAGACTTCGACCAATTAACTCCCACCTAAATTACGGACAATATGGAACACTCGAATACTTCATCTTGTGAACGCATACTGTAGTTCTCCATGGGCACTGACAGTTGTACATAGAAAATAACAGGATACCACATCCCTATATTTGAACTCCGCCTAGTGCAGAAGCCGCTATTTTTTTGTTCAGGCTGCAATAACTTCTTCATACTGATTCAGAATCCGGTGAGACTTCGACCAATTAACTCCCACCTAAATTACGGACAATATGGAACACTCGGACACTTCATCTTGTGAACGCATACTGTAGTTCTCCATGGACACTGAAAGTTGTACTTAGAAAATAACAGGATACCACATCCCCATATTTGAACTCCACCTAGTGTAGAAGCCGCTATTATTTTTGTTCAGACTGCAATAACTTCTTCATACTAATTCATAATCCGGTGAGACTTCGACCAATTAACTCCCACCTAAATTACGGACAATATGGAACACTCGGATACTTCATGTTGTGAACGCATACTGTAGTTCTCCATGGGCACTGACAGTTGTACATAGAAAATAACAGGATACCACATCCCCATATTTGAACTCCGCCTAGTGCCGAAGCCGCTATTTTTTTATTCAGACTGCAATAACTTCTTCATACTAATTCAGAATCCGGTGAGACTTCGACCGATTAACTCCCACCTAAATTACGGACAATATGGAACACTCGGATACTTCATCTTGTGAACGCATACTGTAGTTCTCTATTTGCACTGACAGTTGTACTTAGAAAATAACAGGATACCACATCCCCTTATTTGAACTCTTCCTAGTACAGAAGTCGCTATTCTTTTTGTTCAGACTGCAATATTTTCTTCATACTAACTCGGAATCCGGCGAGACTTCGACCGATTAACTTCCACCTAAATTATGGACAATATGAAACACTCGGATACTTCGACTTGTGAACGTACACTGTAGTTGTCCATGGGGACTGACAGTTGTACATAGAAAATAACAGGCTACCACATCCCCGTATTTGAACTCCGCCTAGTGCAGAAGCCGCTATTTTTTTGTTCATACTACAATAACTTCTTCATACTAATTCAGAATCCGGTGAGACTTCGACCAATTAACTCCCACATAAATTACGGATAATATGGAACACTCGGATAATTTATCTTGTGAACGCATATTGTAGTTCTCTATGGGCACTGACAGTTGTACTTAGAAAATAACAGGATACCACATCCCCTTATCTGAACTCTGCCTAGAACAGAAGCCGCTATTCTTTTTGTTCAGACTGCAATATTTTCTTCATACTAACTCGAAATCCGGCGAGACTTCGACCGATTAACTTCCACCTAAATTATAGACAATATGAAACACTTGGATACTTCAACTTGTGAACGTACACTGTAGTTGTCCATGGGGACTGACAGTTGTACTTAGAAAATAACAGGCTACCACATCCCCGTATTTGAACTCCGCCTAGTGCAGAAGCTGCTATTTTTTTTTCGGACTGCAATAACTTCTTCATACTAATTCAGAATCCGGTGAGACTTCGACCAATTAACTCCCACCTAAATTACGGACAATATGGAACACTCGGATACTTCATCTTGTGAACGCATAATGTAGTTCTCCATGGACACTGAAAGTTGTACTTAGAAAATAACAGGATACCACATCCCTATATTTGAACTCCACCTAGTGCAGAAGCCGCTATTATTTTTGTTCGGACTGCAATAACTTCTTCATACTAATTAAGAATCCGGTGAGACTTCGACCAATTATCTCCCATCTAAATTACGGACAATATGGAACACTCAGATACTTCATCTTGTGAACGCATACTGTAGTTCTCCATGGACACTGAAAGTTATACTTAGAAAATAATAGGATACCACATCCCCATATTTGAACTCCACCTAGTGTAGAAGCCGCTATTATTTTTGTTTAGACTGCAATAACTTCTTCATACTGATTCAGAATCCGATGAGACTTCGACCAATTATCTCCCACCTAAATTACGGACAATATGGAACACTCGGATACTTCATCTTGTGAACGCATACTGTAGTTCTCCATGGGCACTGACAGTTGTACATAGAAAATAACAGGATACCACATCCCTATATTTGAACTCCGCCTAGTGCAGAAGCCGCTATTTTTTATTCAGACTGCAATAACTTCTGCATACTGATTCAGAATCCGGTGAGACTTCGACCAATTAACTCCCACCTAAATTACGGACAATATGGAACACTCGGATACTTCATCTTGTGAACGCATACTGTAGTTCTCCATGGACACTGAAAGTTGTACTTAAAAAATAACAGGATACCACATCCCCATATTTGAACTGCACCTAGTGTAGAAGCCGCTATTATTTTTGTTCAGACTACAATAACTTCTTCATACTAATTCAGAATCCGGTGAGACTTCGACCAATTAACTCCCACCTAAATTATGGACAATATGGAACACTCAGATACTTCATCTTGTGAACGCATACTGTAGTTCTCCATGGGCACTGACAGTTGTACATAGAAAAAAACAGGATACCAAATCCCCATATTTGAACTCCGCCTAGTGCAGAAGCCGCTATTTTTTATTCAGACTGCAATAACTTCTGCATACTGATTCAGAATCCGATGAGACTTCGACCAATTAACTCCCACCTAAATTACGGACAATATGGAACACTCGGATACTTCATCTTGTGAACGCATACTATAGTTCTCCATGGACACTGAAAGTTGTACTTAGAAAATAACAGGATACCACATCCCCATATTTGAACTCCACCTAGTGTAGAAGCCGCTATTATTTTTGTTCAGACTGCAATAACTTCTTCATACTAATTAAGAATCCTGTGAGACTTCGACCAATTAACTCCCACCTAAATTACGGACAATATGGAACACTCGGATACTTCATCTTGTGAATGCATACTGTAGTTCTCCATGGGCACTGACAGTTGTACATAGAAAATAACAGGATACCACATCCCTATATTTGAACTCCGCCAGTGCAGAAGCCGCTATTTTTTTGTTCAGGCTGCAATAACTTCTTCATACTGATTCAGAATCCGGTGAGACTTCGACCAATTAACTCCCACCTAAATTACGGACAATATGGAACACTCGGACACTTCATCTTGTGAACGCATATTGTAGTTCTCCATGGACACTGAATGTTGTACTTAGAAAATAACAGGATACCACATCCCCATATTTGAACTCCACCTAGTGCAGAAGTCGCTATTATTTTTGTTCGGACTGCAATAACTTCTTCATACTAATTCAGAATCCGGTGAGACTTCGACCAATTATCTCCCACCTAAATTACGGACAATATGGAACACTCGGATACTTCATTTTGTGAACGCATACTGTAGTTCTCCATGGGCACTGACAGTTGTACATAGAAAAAAACAGGATACCACATCCCCATATTTGAACTCCGCCTAGTGCAGAAGCCGCTATTTTTTATTCAGACTGCAATAACTTCTGCATACTGATTCAGAATCCGGTGAGACTTCGACCAATTAACTCCCACCTAAATTACGGACAATATGGAACACTCGGATACTTCATCTTGTGAACGCATACTGTAGTTCTCCATGGACAATGAAAGTTGTACTTAAAAAATAACAGGATACCACATCCCCATATTTGAACTCCACCTAGTGTAGAAGCCGCTATTATTTTTCTTCAGACTGCAATAACTTCTTCATACTAATTCAGAATCCGGTGAGACTTCGACCAATTAACTCCCACCTAAATTACGGACAATATGGAACACTCGGATACTTCATCTTGTGAACGCATACTGTAGTTCTCCATGGGCACTGACAGTTGTACAAAGAAAATAACAGGATACCACATCCCCATATTTGAACTCCGCCTAGTGCCGAAGCCGCTATTTTTTTTTCAGACTGCAATAACTTCTTCATACTAATTCAGAATCCGGTGAGACTTCGACCGATTAACTCCCACCTAAATTACGGACAATATGGAACACTCGGGTACTTCATCTTGTGAACGCATACTGTAGTTCTCTATTTGCACTGACAGTTGTACTTAGAAAATAATAGGATACCACATCCCCTTATTTGAACTCTGCCTAGTACAGAAGCCGCTATTCTTTTTGTTCAGACTGCAATATTTTCTTCATACTAACTCGGAATCCGGCGAGACTTCGACCGATTAACTTCCACCTAAATTATGGACAATATGAAACACTCGGATACTTCGACTTGTGAACGTACACTGTAGTTGTCCATGGGGACTGACAGTTGTACTTAGAAAATAACACGATACCACATCCCCATATTTGAACTCCACCTAGTGTAGAAGCCGCTATTATTTTTGTTCAGACTGCAATAACTTCTTCATACTAATTAAGAATCCTGTGAGACTTCGACCAATTAACTCCCACCTAAATTACGGACAATATGGAACACTCGGATACTTCATCTTGTGAATGCATACTGTAGTTCTCCATGGGCACTGACAGTTGTACATAGAAAATAACAGGATACCACATCCCTATATTTGAACTCCGCCTAGTGCAGAAGCCGCTATTTTTTTGTTCAGGCTGCAATAACTTCTTCATACTGATTCAGAATCCGGTGAGACTTCGACCAATTAACTCCCACCTAAATTACGGACAATATGGAACACTCGGACACTTCATCTTGTGAACGCATATTGTAGTTCTCCATGGACACTGAATGTTGTACTTAGAAAATAACAGGATACCACATCCCCATATTTGAACTCCACCTAGTGCAGAAGTCGCTATTATTTTTGTTCGGACTGCAATAACTTCTTCATACTAATTCAGAATCCGGTGAGACTTCGACCAATTATCTCCCACCTAAATTACGGACAATATGGAACACTCGGATACTTCATTTTGTGAACGCATACTGTAGTTCTCCATGGGCACTGACAGTTGTACATAGAAAAAAACAGGATACCACATCCCCATATTTGAACTCCGCCTAGTGCAGAAGCCGCTATTTTTTATTCAGACTGCAATAACTTCTGCATACTGATTCAGAATCCGGTGAGACTTCGACCAATTAACTCCCACCTAAATTACGGACAATATGGAACACTCGGATACTTCATCTTGTGAACGCATACTGTAGTTCTCCATGGACAATGAAAGTGGTACTTAAAAAATAACAGGATACCACATCCCCATATTTGAACTCCACCTAGTGTAGAAGCCGCTATTATTTTTGTTCAGACTGCAATAACTTCTTCATACTAATTCAGAATCCGGTGAGACTTCGACCAATTAACTCCCACCTAAATTACGGACAATATGGAACACTCGGATACTTCATCTTGTGAACGCATACTGTAGTTCTCCATGGGCACTGACAGTTGTACAAAGAAAATAACAGGATACCACATCCCCATATTTGAACTCCGCCTAGTGCCGAAGCCGCTATTTTTTTATTCAGACTGCAATAACTTCTTCATACTAATTCAGAATCGGGTGAGACTTCGACCGATTAACTCCCACCTAAATTACGGACAATATGGAACACTCGGATACTTCATCTTGTGAACGCATACTGTAGTTCTCTATTTGCACTGACAGTTGTACTTAGAAAATAACAGGATACCACATCCCCTTATTTGAACTCTGCCTAGTACGGAAGCCGCTATTCTTTTTGTTCAGACTGCAATATTTTCTTCATACTAACTCGGAATCCGGCGAGACTTCGACCGATTAACTTCCACCTAAATTATGGACAATATGAAACACTCGGATACTTCGACTTGTGAACGTACACTGTAGTTGTCCATGGGGACTGACAGTTGTACTTAGAAAATAACAGGCTACCACATCCCCGTATTTGAACTCCGCCTAGTGCAGAAGCCGCTATTTTTTTGTTCATACTACAATAACTTCTTCATACTAATTCAGAATCCGGTGAGACTTCGACCAATTAACTCCCACATAAATTACGGACAATATGGAACACTCGGATACTTCATCTTGTGAACGCATACTGTAGTTCTCTATGGGCACTGACAGTTGTACTTAGAAAATAACAGGATACCACATCCCCTTATCTGAACTCTGCCTAGTACAGAAGCCGCTATTCTTTTTGTTCAGACTGCAATATTTTCTTCATACTAACTCGAAATCCAGCGAGACTTCGACCGATTAACTTCCACATAAATTATAGACAATATGAAACACTTGGATACTTTGACTTGTGAACGTACACTGTAGTTGTCCATGGGGACTGAAAGTTGTACTTAGAAAATAACAGACTACCACATCCCCGTATTTGAACTCCGCCTAGTGCAGAAGCCGCTATTTTTTTTCAGACTGCAATAACTTCTTCATACTAATTCAGAATCCAGTGAGACTTCGACCAATTAACTCCCACCTAAATTACGGACAATATGGAACACTCGGATACTTCATCTTGTGAACGCATATTGTAGTTCTCAATGGACACTGAAAGTTGTACATAGAAAATAACAGGATACCACATCCCCATATTTGAACTCCACCTAGTGCAGAAGCCGCTATTATTTTTGTTTGGACTGCAATAACTTCTTCATACTAATTCAAAATCCGGTGAGACTTCGACCAATTATCTCCCACCTAAATTACGGACAATATGGAACACTCGGATACTTCATCTTGTGAACGCATACTGTAGTTCTCCATGGACACTGAAAGCTGTACTTAGAAAATAATAGGATACCACATCCCCATATTTGAACTCCACCTAGTGCAGAAGCCGCTATTTTTTTGTTCAGACTGCAATAACTTCTTCATACTGATTAAGAATCCGGTGAGACTTCGACCAATTATCTCCCACCTAAATTACGGACAATATGGAACACTCGGATACTTCATCTTGTGAACGCATACTGTAGTTGTCCATGGGCACTGACAGTTGTACATAGAAAATAACAGGATACCACATCCCCTTATCTGAACTCTGCCAAGTACAGAAGCCGCTATTTTTTTGTTCAGACTACGATAACTTCTTCATACTGATTCAGAATCCGGTGAGACTTCGACCAATTAATTCCCACCTAAATTACGAACAATATGGAACACTCGGATACTTCATCTTGTGAACACATACTGTAGTTCTCCATGGACACTGAAAGTTGTACTAAGAAAATAATAGGATACCACATCCCCATATTTGAACTCCACCTAGTGTAGAAGCCGCTATTATTTTTGTTCAGACTGCAATAACTTCTTCATACTAATTCAGAATCCGGTGAGACTTCGACCAATTATCTCCCACCTAAATTACGGACAATATGGAACACTCGGATACTTTATCTTGTGAACGCATACTGTAGTTCTCCATGGGCACTGACAGTTGTACATAGAAAAAAACAGGATACCACATCCCAATATTTGAACTCCGCCTAGTGCAGAAGCCGCTATTTTTTATTCATACTGCAATAACTTCTGCATACTGATTCAGAATCCGGTGAGACTTCGACCAATTAACTCCCACCTAAATTACGGACAATATGGAACACTCGGATACTTCATCTTGTGAACGCATACTGTAGTTCTCCATGGACACTGAAAGTTGTACTTAGAAAATAACAGGATACCACATCCCCATATTTGAACTCCACCTAGTGTAGAAGCCGCTATTATTTTTGTTCAGACTGCAATAACTTCTTCATACTAATTCAGAATCTGGTGAGACTTCGACCAATTAACTCCCACCTAAATTACGGACAATATGGAACACTCGGATACTTCATCTTGTGAACGCATATTGTAGTTCTCCATGGGCACTGACAGTTGTACATAGAAAATAACAGGATACCGCATCCCAATATTTGAACTCCACCTAGTGCCGAAGCCGCTATTTTTTTATTCAGACTGTAATAACTTCTTCATACTAATTCAGAATCCGGTGAGACTTCGACCGATTAACTCCCACCTAAATTACGGACAATATGGAACACTTGGATACTTCATCTTGTGAATGCATACTGTAGTTCTCCATGGGCACTGACAGTTGTACTTAGAAAATAACAGATTACCACATCCCCTTATTTGAACTCTGCCTAGTACAGAAGCCGCTATTCTTTTTGTTCAGACTGCAATATTTTCTTCATACTAACTCGAAATCCGGCGAGACTTCGACCGATTAAATTCCACCTAAATTATGGACAATATGAAACACTCGGATACTTCGACTTGTGAACGTACACAATAGTTGTCCATGGGGACTGACAGTTGTACTTAGAAAATAACAGGCTACCACATCCCCGAATTTGAACTACGCCTAGTGCAGAAGCCGCTATTTTTTTGTTCATACTGCAATAACTTCTTCGCACTAATTCAGAATCCGGTGAGACTTCGACCAATTAACTCCCACATAAATTACGGACAATATGGAACACTCGGATACTTCATCTTGTGAACGCATACTGTAGTTCTCTATGGGCACTGACAGTTGTACTTAGAAAATAACAGGATACCACATCCCCTTATCTGAACTCTGCCTAGTACAGAAGCCGCTATTCTTTTTGTTCAGACTGCAATATTTTCTTCATACTAACTCGAAATCCGGCGAGACTTCGACCGATTAACTTCCACCTAAATTATAGACAATATGAAACACTTGGATACTTCGACTTGTGAACGTACACTGTAGTTGTCCATGGGGACTGACAGTTGTACTTAGAAAATAACAGGCTACCACATCCCCGTATTTAAACTCCGCCTAGTGCAGAAGCCGCTATTTTTTTCCAGACTGCAATAACTTCTTCATACTAATTCAGAATCCAGTGAGACTTCGACCAATTAACTCCGACCTAAATTACGGACAATATGGAACACTCGGATACTTCATCTTGTGAACGCATATTGTAGTTCTCCATGGACACTGAATGTTGTACTTAGAAAATAACAGGATACCACATCCCCATATTTGAACTCCACCTTGTGCAGAAGTCGCTATTATTTTTGTTCGGACTGCAATAACTTTTTCATACTAATTCAGAATCCGGTGAGACTTCGACCAATTATCTCCCACCTAAATTACGGACAATATGGAACACTCAGATACTTCATCTTGTGAACGCATACTGTAGTTCTCCATGGACACTGAAAGTTGTACTTAGAAAATAATAGGATACCACATCCCCATATTTGAACTCCACCTAGTGCAGAAGCCGCTATTTTTTTGTTCAGACTGCAATAACTTCTTCATACTGATTCAGAATCCGGTGAGACTTCGACCAATTATCTCCCACCTAAATTACGGACAATATGGAACACTCGGATACTTCATCTTGTGAACGCATACTGTAGTTCTCCATGGGCACTGACAGTTGTACATAGAAAATAACAGGATACCTCATCCCCTTATCTGAACTCTGCCTAGTACAGAAGCCGCTATTTTTTTGTTCAGACTACAATAACTTCTTCATACTGATTCAGAATCCGGTGAGACTTCGACCAATTAACTCCCACCTAAATTACGGACAATATGGAACACTCGGATACTTCATCTTGTGAACGCAAACTGTAGTTCTCCATGGACACTGAAAGTTGTACTAAGAAAATAATAGGATACCACATCCCCATATTTGAACTCCACCTAGTGAAGAAGCCGCTATTATTTTTGTTCAGACTGCAATAACTTCTTCATACTAATTCAGAATCCGGTGAGACTTCGACCAATTATCTCCCACCTAAATTACGGACAATATGGAACACTCGGATACTTTATCTTGTGAACGCATACTGTAGTTCTCCATGGGCACTGACAGTTGTACATAGAAAAAAACAGGATACCACATCCCCATATTTGAACTCCGCCTAGTGCAGAAGCCGCTATTTTTTATTCAGACTGCAATAACTTCTGCATACTGATTCAGAATCCGGTGAGACTTCGACCAATAAACTCCCACCTAAATTACGGACAATATGGAACACTCGGATACTTCATCTTGTTAACGCATACTGTAGTTCTCCATGGACACTGAAAGTTGTACTTAGAAAATAACAGGATACCACATCCCCATATTTGAACTCCACCTAGTGTAGAAGCCGCTATTATTTTTGTTCAGACTGCAATAACTTCTTCATACTAATTCAGAATCCGGTGAGACTTCGACCAATTAACTCCCACCTAAATTACGGACAATATGGAACACTCGGATTCTTCATCTTGTGAACGCATACTGTAGTTCTCCATGGGCACTGACAGTTGTACATAGAAAATAACAGGATACCACATCCTAATATTTGAACTCCGCCTAGTGCCGAAGCCGCTATTTTTTTATTCAGACTGCAATAACTTCTTCATACTAATTCAGAATCCGGTGAGACTTCGACCGATTAACTCCCACCTAAATTACGGACAATATGGAACACTTGGATACTTCATCTTGTGAATGCATACTGTAGTTCTCTATGGGCACTGACAGTTGTACTTAGAAAATAACAGATTACCACATCCCCTTATTTGAACTCTGCCTAGTACAGAAGCCGCTATTCTTTTTGTTCAGACTGCAATATTTTCTTCATACTAACTCGAAATCCGGCGAGACTACGACCGATTAACTTCCACCTAAATTATGGACAATATGAAACACTCGGATACTTCGACTTGTGAACGTACACTATAGTTGTCCATGGGGACTGACAGTTGTACTTAGAAAATAACAGGCTACCACATCCCCGTATTTGAACTACGCCTAGTGCAGAAGCCGCTATTTTTTTGTTCATACTGCAATAACTTCTTCATACTAATTCAGAATCCGGTGAGACTTCGACCAATTAACTCCCACATAAATTACGGACAATATGAAACACTCGGATACTTCATCTTGTGAACGCATACTGTAGTTCTCTATGGGCACTGACAGTTGTACTTAGAAAATAATAGGATACCACATCCCCTTATCTGAACTCTGCCTAGTACAGAAGCCGCTATTCTTTTTGTTCAGACTGCAATATTTTCTTCATACTAACTCGAAATCCGGCGAGACTTCGACCGATTAACTTCCAACTAAATTATAGACAATATGAAACACTTGGATACTTCGACTTGTGAACGTACACTGTAGTTGTCCATGGGGACTGAAAGTTGTACTTAGAAAATAACAGGCTACCACATCCCCGTATTTGAACTCCGCCTAGTGCAGAAGCCGTTTTTTTTTCAGACTGCAATAACTTCTTCATACTAATTCAAAATCCGGTGAGACTTCGACCAATTAACTCCCACCTAAATTACGGACAATATGGAACACTCGGATACTTCATCTTGTGAACGCATACTGTAGTTCTCCATGGACACTGAAAGTTGTACTTATAAAATAACAGGATACCACATCCCCATATTTGAACTCCACCTAGTGTAGTAGCCGCTATTATTTTTGTTCAGACTGCAATAACTTCTTCATACTAATTAAGAATCCGATGAGACTTCGACCAATTAACTCCCACCTAAATTACGGACAATATGGAACACTCGGATACTTCATCTTGTGAACGCATACTGTAGTTCTCCATGGGCACTGACAGTTGTACATAGAAAATAACAGGATACCACATCCCCATATTTGAACTCCGCCTAGTGCCGAAGCCGCTATTTTTTTGTTCAGACTGCAATAACTTCTTCATACTAATTCAGAATCCGGTGAGACTTCGACCGATTAACTCCCACCTAAATTACGGACAATATGGAACACTCGGATACTTCATCTTGTGAACGTATACTATAGTTCTCCATGGGCACTGACAGTTGTACTTAGAAAATAACAGGATACCACATCCCCTTATTTGAACTCCGCCTAGTGCAGAAGCTGCTATTTTTTTGTTCATACTGCAATAACTTCTTCATACTGATTCAGAATCCAGTGAGACTTCGACCAATTAACTCCCACCTAAATTACGGACAATATGGAACACTCAGATACTTCATCTTGTGAATGCATACTGTAGTTCTCCATGGGCACTGACAGTTGTACTTAGAAAATAACAAGATACCACATCCCCATATTTGAACTCCGCCTAGTGTAGAAGCTGCTATTTTTTTGTTCAGACTGCAATAATTTCTTCATAATAATTCAGAATCCGGTGAGACTTCGACCAATTATCTCCCACATAAATTACGGACAATATGGAACACTCGGATACTTCATCTTGTGAACGCATATTGTAGTTCTCTATGGGCACTGACAGTTGTACTTAGAAAATAACAGGATACCACGTCCTCTTATTTGAACTCTGCCTAGTACAGAAGCCGCTATTCTTTTTGTTCAGACTACAATATTTTCTTCATACTAACTCGGAATCCGGCGAGACTTCGACCGATTAACTTCCACCTAAATTATGGACAATATGAAACACTCGGATACTTCGACTTATGAACGTACATTGTAGTTGTCCATGGGGACTGACAGTTATACTTAGAAAATAAAATGCTACCACATCCCCGTATTTGAACTCCGCCTAGTGTAGAAGCCGCTATTTTTTTGTTCATACTACATAACTTCTTCATACTAATTCAGAATCCGGTGAGACTTCGACCAATTAACTCCCACATAAATTACGGACAATATGGAACACTCGGATACTTCATCTTGTGAACGCATACAGTAGTTCTCTATGGGCACTGACAGTTGTACTTAGAAAATAATAGGATATCACATCCACTTATTTGAACTCTGCCTAGTACAGAAGCCGCTAACCTTTTTGTTCAGACTGCAATATTTTCTTCATACTAACTCGAAATACGGCGAGACTTCGACCGATTAACTTCCACCTAAATTATAGACAATATGAAACACTCGGATACTTCGACTTGTGAACGTACACTGTAGTTGTCCATGGGGACTGACAGTTGTACTTGGAAAATAACAGGCTACCACATCCCCGTATTTGAACTCCGCCTAGTGTAGAAGCCGCTATTTTTTTCAGACTGCAATAACTTCTTCATACTAATTCAGAATCCGGTGAGACTTCGACCAATTAACTCCCACCTAAATTACGGACAATATGGAACACTCGGATATTTCATCTTGTGAACGTATACTGTAGTACTCCATGGGCACTGACAGTTGTACTTAGAAAAACAGGATACGACATCCCCATATTTGAACTCCGCCTAGTGTAGAAGCCACTATTTTTTTGTTCAGACTACAATAACTTCTTCATACTAATTCAGAATCCGAGGAGACTTCGAACAATTAACTCCTACCTAAATTACGGACAATATGGAACACTCAGATACTTCATCTTGTGAACGCATACTGTAATTCTCTATGGACACTGACAGTTGTACTTAGAAAATAACAGGATACCACATCGCCATATTTGACCCCGTCTAGTGTAGAAGCCGCTATTTTTTTTGTTCAGACTGCAATAACTTCTTCATACTAATTCAGAATCCGATGAGACTTCGACCAATTAACTCCCACCTCAATCACGGACAATATGGAACACTCGGATACTTCATCTTGTGAACGTATACTGTAGTTCTCCATGGGCACTAATAGTTGTACATAAAAATAACAAGATACGACATCCCCATATTTGAACTCTGTCTAGTGCAGAAGCCGCTATTTTTTGTTCAGACTGCAATAACTTCTTCATACTAATTCAGAATCCGGGGAGACTTCGAACAATTAACTCCCACCTAAATTACGGACAATACGGAACACTCGGATACTTCATCTTGTGAACGTATACTGCAGTTCTCCATGGGCACTGACAGTTGTACTTAGAAAATAACAGGATACCACATCCCCATATTTGAACTCCGCCTAGTGCAGAAGCCGCAATTTTTTTTGTTCAGACTGCAATAATTTCTTCATACTAATTCAGAATCCGGTGAGACTTCGACCAATTAATTCCCACGTAAATTACGGACAATTTGGAACACTCGGATACTTCATCTTGTGAACGCATACTGTAGTTCTCTTTGGGCACTAACAGTTGTACTTAGAAAATAACAGGATACCACATCCCCTTATTTGAACACTGCCTAGTACAGAAGCCGCTATTCTTTTTGTTCAGACTGCAATATTTTCTTCATACTAACTCGAAATTCGGCGAGACTTCGACCGATTAACTTCCACCTAAATTACGGACAATATGAAACACTCGCATACTTCATCTTGTGTACGCATACTATAGTTCTCTATGGGCACTGATAGTTGTACTTAGAAAATAACAGGATACCACATCCCCTTATTTGAACTCTGCCTAGTACAGAAGCCGCTATTCTTTTTGTTCAGACTGCAATATTTTCTTCATACTTACTCGGAATCCGGCGAGACTTCGACCGATTAATTTCCACCTAAATTATGGACAATATGAAACACTCGCGTACTTCGACTTGTGAACGTACACTGTAGTTGTCCATGGGGACTGGCAGTTGTACTTAGAAAATAAAAGGCTACCACATCCCCGTATTTGAACTCCACCTAGTGCAGAAGCCGCTATTTTTTTGTTCATACTGCAATAACTTCTTCATACTAATTCAGAATCCGGTGAAACTTCGACCAATTAACTCCCACATAAATTACGGACAATATGGAACACTCGGATACTTCATCTTGTGAACGCTTACTGTAGTTCTCTATGGGCACTGACAGTTGTACTTAGAAAATAACAGGATACCACATCCCCTTATTTGAACTCCGCCTAGTACAGAAACCGCCAGTTTTTTGTTCTGACTGCAATATTTTCTTCATACTAACTCGGAATCCGGCGAGACTTTGACCGATTAACTCCCACCTAAATTACGTACAATATGAAACCCTCGGAGACTTCATCTTGTGAACGTACATTGTAGTTCTCCATGGTGACTGACAGTTGTTCTTAGAAAATATCAGGCTACCACATCCCCATATTGAACTCCGCCTAGTGCAGAAGCCGTTATTTTTTTTGTTCAGACTGTAATAACTTCTTCATACTAATTCAGAATCAGGTGAGACTTCGACCAATTAACTCCCACCTAAATTACGGACAATATTGAACACTCGGATACTTCTTCTTGTGAACGCATACTGTAGTTCTCCATGGGCACTGACAGTTGTACTTAGAAAATAACAAGATACCACATCCCCATATTTGAACTCCGCCTAGTGCAGAAGCCGCTATTTTTTTTCAGACTGCAAAACTTCTTCATACTGATTCAGAATCCGGTGAGACTTCGACCAATTAACTCCCAATTAAATTACGGACAATATGGAACACTCGGATACTTCATCTTGTGAACGCATACTGTAGTTCTCCATGGACACTGAAAGTTGTACTTAGAAAATAACAGGATACCACATCCCCATATTTGAACTCCACCTAGTGCAGAAGACGCTATTATTTTTGTTCAGACTGCAATAACTTCTTCATACTAATTCAGAATCCGGTGAGACTTCGACCAATTAACTCCCACCTAAATTACGGACAATATGGAACACTCGGATACTTCATCTTGTGAACGCATACTGTAGTTATCCATGGGCACTGACAGTTGTACATAGAAAATAACAGGATACCACATCCCCATATTTGAACTCCGCCTAGTGCAGAAGCCGCTATTTTTTTGTTCAGACTGCAATAACTTCTTCATACTAATTCAGAATCCAGTGAGACTTCGATCGATTAACTCTCAACTAAATTATGGACAATATGGAACACTCGGATAGTTCTCCATGGGCACTGACAGTTGTACTTAGAAAATAACAGGATACCACATCCCCTTATTTGAACTCCGCCTAATACAGAAGCTGCTATTTTTTTTTCAATCTGCAATATTTTCTTCATACTAACTCGGAATCCGGCGAGACTTCGACCGATTAACTCCCACCTAAATTACGGACAATATGGAACACTTGGATACTTCATCTTGTTAACGCATACTGTAGTTCTCCATGGGCACTGACAGTTGTACTTAGAAAATAACAGGATACCAAATCCCCATATTTAAACTCCGCCTAGTGAAGAAGCCGGTATTTTTTTTGTTCAGACTGCAATAATTTCTTCATACTAATTCAGAATCCGATGAGACTTCCACCAATTAACTCCCACATAAATTACGGACAATATGGAACACTCGGATACTTCATCTTGTGAACGCATACTGTAGTTCTCTATGGGCACTGACAGTTGTACTTAGAAAATAACAGGATACCACATACCCTTATTTGAACTCTGCCTAGTACAGAAGCCGCTATTCTTTTTGTTCAGACTGCAATATTTTCTTCATACTAACTCGAAATCCGGCGAGACTTCGACCGATTAACTTCCACCTAAATTATGGACAATATGAAACACTCGAATACTTCGACTTGTGAACGTACACTGTAGTTGTCCATGGGGACTGACAGTTGTACTTAGAAAATAACAGGCTACCACATCCCCGTATTTGAACTCCGCCTAGTGCAGAAGCCCCTATTTTTTTGTTCATACTGCAATAACTTCATCATACTAATTCAGAATCCGGTGAGACTTCGACCGATTAACTCCCACCTAAATTATGGAAAATATGCAACACTCGGATACTTCATCTTGTGAACGGATACTGTAGTTCTCCATGGGCACTGACAGTTGTACTTAGAAAATAACAGGATACTACATCCCCTTATTTGAACTCCGCCTAGTACAGAAGCCTCTATTCTTTTTGTTCAGACTGCAATATTTTCTTCATACTAACTCGGAATCCGGCGAGACTTCGACCGATTAACTTCCACCTAAATTATGGACAATATGAAACACTTGGATACTTCGACTTGTGAACGTACACTGTAGTTGTCCATGGGGACTAACAGTTGTACTTAGAAAATAGCAGGCTACCACATCCCCGTTATTGAACTCCGCCTAGTGCAGAAGCCGCTATTTTTTTGTTCATACTGCAATAACTTCTTCATACTAATTCAGAATCCGGTGAGACTTCGACCAATTAACTCCCACATAAATTACGGACAATATGGAACACTCGGATACTTCATCTTGTGAACGCATACTGTAGTTCACTATGGGCACTAACAGTTGTACTTAGAAAATAACAGGATTCCACATCCCCTTATTTGAACTCTGCCTAGTACAGAAGCCGCTATTCTTTTTGTTTAGACTGCAATATTTTCTTCATACTAACTCGAAATCCGGCGAGACTTCGACCGATTAACTTCCACCTAAATTATGGACAATATGAAACACTTGGATACTTCGACTTGTGAACATACACTGTAGTTGTCCATGAGGACTGACAGTTGTACTTAGAAAATAACAGGCTACTACATCCCCGTATTTGAACTCCGCCTAGTGCAGAAGCCGCTATTTTAATGTTCAGACTGCAATAACTTCTTCATACTAATTCAGAATCCGGTGAGACTTCGACCAATTAACTCCCACCTAAATTACGGACAATATGGAACACTCGGATATTTCATCTTGTGAACGCATACTGTAGTTCTCCATGTGCACTGACAGTTTTACTTAGAAAAACAGGATATGACATCCCCATATTTGAACTCCGCCTAGTGTAGAAGCCGCTATTTTTTTGTTCAGACTGCAATATTTTCTTCATACTAACTCGGAATCCGGCGAGACTTCTATCGATTAACTCCCACCTAAATTACGGACAATATGGAACACTCGGATACTTCATCTTGTGAACGCATACTGTACTTCTCCATGGGCACTGACAGTTGTACTTAGAAAATAACAGGATACCACATCGCCCTATTTGAACTCCGTCTAGTGCAGAAGCCGCTATTTTTTTTCCAGACTGCAATAATTTCTTCATACTAATTCAGAATCCGGTGAGACTTCGACCAATTAACTCCCACCTAAATTACGGACAATATGGAACACTCGGATACTTCATCTTGTGAATGTATACGGTAGTTCTCCATGGGCACTGACAGTTGTACTTAAAAATAACAAGATACGACATCCCCATATTTGAACTCCATCTAGTGCAGAAGCCGCTATTTTAATGTTCAGACTGCAATAACTTCTTCATACTAATTCCGAATCCGGTGAGACTTCGACCAATTAACTCCCACCTAAATTACGGACAATATGGAACACTCGGATATTTCATCTTGTGAACGCATACTGTAGTTCTCCATGGGCACTGACAGTTGTACTTAGAAAATAACAGGATACCACATCCCCATATTTGAACTCCGCCTAGTGCAGAAGCCGCTATTTTTTTTGTTCAGACTGCAATAATTTCTTCATACTAATTCAGAATCCGGTGATACTTCGACCAATTAACTCCCACATAAATTACGGACAATATGGAACACTCGGATACTTCATATTGTGAACGCATACTGTAGTTCTCTTTGGGCACTAACAGTTGTACTTAGAAAATAACAGGATACCACATCCCCTTATTTGAACACTGCCTAGTACAGAAGCCGCTATTCTTTTTGTTCAAACTGCAATATTTTCTTCATACTAACTCGAAATCCGGCGAGACTTCGACCGATTAACTTCCACCTAAATTATGGACAATATGAAACACTTGGATACTTCGACTTGTGAACGTACACTATAGTTGTCCATGGGGACTAACAGTTGTACTTAGAATTCGGTATTTGAACTCCGCCTAGTGCAGAAGCCGCTATTTTTTTTTCATACTGCAATAACTTCTTCATACTAATTTAGAATTCGGTGAGACTTCGACCAATTAACTCCCACATAAATTACGGACAATATGGAACACTCGGCTACTTCATCTTGTGTACGCATACTATAGTTCTCTATGGGCACTGATAGTTGTACTTAGAAAATAACAGGATACCACATCCACTTATTTGAACTCCGCCTAGTACAGAAGCCGCTATTCTTTTTGTTCAGACTGCAATATTTTCTTCATACTAACTCGGAATCCGGCGAGACTTCGACCGATTAATTTCCACCTAATTATGGACAATATGAAACACTCGCGTACTTCGACTTGTGAACGTACACTGTAGTTGTCCATGGGGATTGGCAGTTGTACTTAGAAAATAAAAGGCTACCACATCCCCGTATTTGAACTCCGCCTAGTGCAGAAGCCGCTATTTTTTTGTTCATACTGCAATAACTTCTTCATACTAATTCAGAATCCAGTGAAACTTTGACCAATTAACTCCCACATAAATTACGGACAATATGGAACACTCGGATACTTCATCTTGTGAACGCTTACTGTAGTTCTCTATGGGCACTGACAGTTGTACTTAGAAAATAACAGGATACAACATCCCCTTATTTGAACTCCGCCTAGTACAGAAACCACCAGTTTTTTGTTCAGACTGCAATATTTTCTTCATACTAACTCGGAATCCGGCGAGACTTTGACCGATTAACTCCCACCTAAATTACGTACAATATGAAACCCTCGGAGACTTCATCCTATGAACGTACACTGTAGTTCTCCATGGTGATTGACAGTTGTTCTTAGAAAATATCAGGCTACCACATCCCCATATTGAACTCCGCCTAGTGCAGAAGCCGTTATTTTTTTTGTTCAAACTGCAATAACTTCTTCATACTAATTCAGAATCAGGTGAGACTTCGACCAATTAACTCCCACCTAAATTACGGACAATATGGAACACTCGGATACTTCTTCTTGTGAACGCATACTGTAGTTCTCCATGGGCACTGACAGTTGTACTTAGAAAATAACAAGATACCACATCCCCATATTTGAACTCCGCCTAGTGCAGAAGCCGCTAATTTTTTTTCAGACTGCAATAACTTCTTCATACTGATTCAGAATCCGGTGAGACTTCGACCAATTAACTCCCAATTAAATTACGGACAATATGGAACACTCGGATACTTCATCTTGTGAACGCATACTGTAGTTCTCCATGGACACTGAAAGTTGTACTTAGAAAATAACAGGATACCACATCCCCATATTTGAACTCCACCTAGTGCAGAAGACGCTATTATTTTTGTTCAGACTGCAATAACTTCTTCATACTAATTCAGAATCCGGTGAGACTTCGACCAATTAACTCCCACCTAAATTACGGACAATATGGAACACTCGGATACTTCATCTTGTGAACGCATACTATAGTTCTCCATGGGCACTGACAGTTGTACATAGAAAATTACAGGATACCACATCCCCATATTTGAACTCCGCCTAGTGAAGAAGCCGCTATTTTTTTGTTCAGACTGCAATAACTTCTTCATACTAATTCAGAATCCGGTGAGACTTCGATCGATTAACTCTCAACTAAATTATGGACAATATGGAACACTCGGATAGTTCTCCCTGGGCACTGACAGTTGTACTTAGAAAATAACAGGATACCACATCCCCTTATTTGAACTCCGCCTAGTACAGAAGCTGCTATTTTTTTTTCAATCTGCAATATTTTCTTCATACTAACTCGGAATCCGGCGAGACTTCGACCGATTAACTCCCACCTAAATTACGGACAATATGGAACACTTGGATACTTCATCTTGTTAACGCATACTGTAGTTCTCCATGGGCACTGACAGTTGTACTTAGAAAATAACAGGATACCAAATCCCCATATTTAAACTCCGCCTAGTGAAGAAGCCGGTATTTTTTTTGTTCAGACTGCAATAATTTCTTCATACCAATTCAGAATCCGATGAGACTTCCACCAATTAACTGCCACATAAATTACGGACAATATGGAACACTCGGATACTTCATCTTGTGAACGCATACTGTAGTTCTCTATGGGCACTGACAGTTGTACTTAGAAAATAACAGGATACCACATACCCTTATTTGAACTCTACCTAGTACAGAAGCCGCTATTCTTTTTGTTCAGACTGCAATATTTTCTTCATACTAACTCGGAATCCGGCGAGACTTCGACCGATTAACTTCCACCTAAATTATGGACAATATGAAACACTCGAATACTTCGACTTGTGAACGTACACTGTAGTTGTCCATGGGGACTGACAGTTGTACTTAGAAAATAACAGGCTACCACATCCCCGTATTTGAACTCCGCCTAGTGCAGAAGCCCCTATTTTTTTGTTCATACTGCAATAACTTCATCATACTAATTCAGAATCCGGTGAGACTTCGACCGATTAACTCCCACCTAAATTATGGACAATATGCAACACTCGGATACTTCATCTTGTGAACGGATACTGTAGTTCTCCATGGGCACTGACAGTTGTACTTAGAAAATAACAGGATACTACATCCCCTTATTTGAACACCGCCTAGTACAGAAGCCGCTATTCTTTTTGTTCAGACTGCAATATTTTCTTCATACTAACTCGGAATCCGGCGAGACTTCGACCGATTAACTTCCACCTAAATTATGGACAATATGAAACACTTGGATACTTCGACTTGTGAACGTACACTGCAGTTGTCCATGGGGACTAACAGTTGTACTTAGAATATAGCAGGCTACCACATCCCCGTATTTGAACTCCGCCTAGTGCAGAAGCCGCTATTTTTTTGTTCATACTGCAATAACTTCTTCATACTAATTCAGAATCCGGTGAGACTTCGACCAATTAACTCCCACATAAATTACGGACAATATGGAACACTCAGATACTTCATCTTGTGAACGCATACTGTAGTTCACTATGGGCACTAACAGTTGTACTTAGAAAATAACAGGATTCCACATCCCCTTATTTGAACTCTGCCTAGTATAGAAGCCGCTATTCTTTTTGTTTAGACTGCAATATTTTCTTCATACTAACTCGAAATCCGGCGAGACTTCGACCGATTAACTTCCACCTAAATTATGAACAATATGAAACACTTGGATACTTCGACTTGTGAACATACACTGTAGTTGTCCATGGGGACTGACAGTTGTACTTAGAAAATAACAGGCTACCACATCCCCGTATTTGAACTCCGCCTAGTGCAGAAGCCGCTATTTTAATGTTCAGACTGCAATAACTTCTTCATACTAATTCAGAATACGGTGAGACTTCGACCAATTAACTCCCACCTAAATTACGGACAATATGGAACACTCGGATATTTCATCTTGTGAACGCATGCTGTAGTTCTCCATGTGCACTGACAGTTGTACTTAGAAAAACAGGATATGACATCCCCATATTTGAACTCTGCCTAGTGTAGAAGCCGCTATTTTTTTGTTCAGACTGCAATATTTTCTTCATACTAACTCGGAATCCGGCGAGACTTCGACCGATTAACTCCCACCTAAATTACGGACAATATGGAACACTCGGATACTTCATCTTGTGAACGCATACTGTACTTCTCCATGGGCACTGACAGTTGTACTTAGAAAATAACAGGATACCACATCGCCCTATTTGAACTCCGTCTAGTGCAGAAGCCGCTAATTTTTTTTTCAGACTGCAATAATTTCTTCATACTAATTCAGAATCCGGAGAGACTTCGACCAATTAACTCCCACCTAAATTACGGACAATATGGAACACTCGGATACTTCATCTTGTTAATGTATACGGTAGTTCTCCATGGGCACTAACAGTTGTACTTAAAAATAACAAGATACGACATCCCCATATTTGAACTCCGTCTAGTGCAGAAGCCGCTATTTTAATGTTCAGACTGCAATAACTTCTTCATAATAATTCTGAATCCGGTGAGACTTCGACCAATTAACTCCCACCTAAATTACGGACAATATGGAACACTCGGATATTTCATCTTGTGAACGCATACTGTAGTTCTCCATGGGCACTGACAGTTGTACTTAGAAAATAACAGGCTACCACATCCCCATATTTGAACTCCGCCTAATGCAGAAGCCGTTATATTTTTTGTTCAGACTGCAATAACTTCTTCGTACTAATTCAGAATCCGGTGAGACTTCTACCAATTAACTACCAACTAAATTACGGATAATATGGAACACTCGGATACTTCATCTTGTCAACGCATACTGTAGTTCTCCATGGGCACTGACAGTCGTACTTAAAAATAACAGGATACCACATCCCCATATTTCAACTCCGCCTAGTGCAGAAGCCGCTATTTTTTTTCAGACTACAATAACTTCTCCATACTAATTCAGAATCTGGTGAGACTTCGACCAATTAACTCCCACCTAAATTACCGACAATATGGAACACTCGGATACTTCATCTTGTGAACACATATTGTAGTTCTCCATGGGCAGTGATAGTTGTACTTTGAAAATAACAGGCTACCACATCCCCTTATTTGAACTCCGCCTAGTACAGAAGCCGCTATTTTTTTTGTTCAGACAGCAATATTTTCTTCATACTAACTCGGAATCCGGCGAGACTTCGACCGATTAACTCCCACCTAAATTACGGACAATATGAAACACTCGGATACTTCATCTTGTGAACGCATACTGTACTTCTCCATGGGCACTGACAGTTGTACTTAGAAAATAACAGGATACCACATCGCCCTATTTGAACTCCGTCTAGTGCAGAAGCCGCTAATTTTTTTTTCAGACTGCAATAATTTCTTCATACTAATTCAGAATCCGGAGAGACTTCGACCAATTAACTCCCACCTAAATTACGGACAATATGGAACACTCGGATACTTCATCTTGTGAATGTATACGGTAGTTCTCCATGGGCACTAACAGTTGTACTTAAAAATAATAAGATACGACATCCCCATATTTGAACTCCGTCTAGTGCAGAAGCCGCTATTTTAATGTTCAGACTGCAATAACTTCTTCATAATAATTCTGAATCCGGTGAGACCTCGACCAATTAACTCCCACCTAAATTACGGACAATATGGAACACTCGGATATTTCATCTTGTGAACGCATACTGTAGTTCTCCATGGGCACTGACAGTTGTACTTAGAAAATAACAGGCTACCACATCCCCATATTTGAACTCCGCCTAATGCAGAAGCCGTTATATTTTTTGTTCAGACTGCAATAACTTCTTCGTACTAATTCAAAATCCGGTGAGACTTCTACCAATTAACTACCACCTAAATTACGGATAATATGGAACACTCGGATACTTCATCTTGTCAACGCATATTGTAGTTCTCCATGGGCACTAACAGTCGTACTTAAAAATAACAGGATACCACATCCCCATATTTCAACTCCGCCTAGTGCAGAAGCCGCTATTTTTTTTCAGACTACAATAACTTCTCCATACTAATTCAGATGCTGGTGAGACTTCGACCAATTAACTCCCACCTAAATTACCGACAATATGGAACACTCGGATACTTCATCTTGTGAACACATATTGTAGTTCTCCATGGGCAGTGATAGTTGTACTTTGAAAATAACAGGCTACCACATCCCCTTATTTGAACTCCGCCTAGTACAGAAGCCGCTATTTTTTTTGTTCAGACAGCAATATTTTCTTCATACTAACTCGGAATCCGGCGAGACTTCGACCGATTAACTCCCACCTAAATTACGGACAATATGAAACACTCGGATACTTCATCTTGTGAACGCATACTGTAGTTCTCCATAGGGACTGACAGTTGTACTTTGAAAATAACAGGCTACCGCATCCCCTTATTTGAACTCCACCTAGTGCAAAAGCCGCTATTTTTTTTGTTCAGACTGCAATAACTTCTTCATACTAATTCATAATACGGTGAGACTTCGACCAATTAACTCCCACCTAAATTACGGACAATATGGATCACTCGAATACTTCATCTTGTGAACGCGTACTGTAGTTCTCCATGGGCATTGACAGTTGTACTTAGAAAATAACAGGATACCACATCCCCTTATTTGAACTCCGCCTAGTGCAGAAGCCGGCTATTTTTTTGTTCAGACTGCAATATTTTCTTCATACTAACTCGGAATCCGGCGAGACTACGACCGATTAACTCCCACCTAAATTACGGACAATATGAAACACTCGGATACTTCATCTTGTGAACGCATACTGTAGTACTCCATGGGGACTGACAGTTGTACTTTGAAAATAACAGGCTACCACATCCCCTTGTTTGAACTCCGCCTAGTGCAGAAGCCGCTATTTTTTTTGTTCAGACTGCAATAACTTCTTCATACTAATTCATTATACGGTGAGACTTCGACCAATTAACTCCCACCTAATTTACGGACAATATGAAACACTCGAATACTTCATCTTGTGAACGCATACTGTAGTTCTCCATTGGCACTGATAGTTGTTCTTAGAAAATAACAGACTACCACATCCCCGTATTTGAACTCCGCCTAGTGCAGAAGCCGCTATTTTTTTGTTCAAACTGCAATAACTTCTTCATACTAATTCAGAACCCGGTGAGACTTCGACCAATTAACTCTCTCCTAAATTACGGACAAATGGAACACTCGGATACTTCATCTTGTGAACGCATACTATAGTTCTCCATGGGCACTGCTAGTTGTACTTAAAAATAACAGGATACGACATCCCCATATTTGAAATCCGCCTAGTGTAGAAGCCGCTATTTTTTTGTTCAGACTGCAATAACTTCTTCATACTAATTCAGAATTCGGTGAGACTTCGACCAATTAACTCCCTCCTAAATTACGGATAATATGGAACACTCGGATACTTCATCTTGTGAAAGCATACTGTAGTTCTCCATGGGCACTGACAGTTGTACTTAGAAAATAACAGTACACCACAATCCCATATTTGAACTCCGCCTAGTACTGAAGCCGCTATTTTTTTTGTTCAGACTGCAATATTTTCTTCATGCTAACTCGGAATCCGGCGAGACTTCGAACGATTAACTTCCACCTAAATTACGGACAATATGAAACACTCGGATACTTCATCTTGTGAACGTACACTATAGTTCTCCATGGGGACTGACAGTTGTACTTTGAAAATAACGGGCTACCACATCCCCATATTTGAACTCCGCCTAGTGCAGAAGCCGTTATTTTTTTTTATTCAGACTTCAATAACTTCTTCATACTAATTCAGAATCCGGTGAGACTTCGACCAATTAACTCCCACCTAAATTATGGAACATTTGGAACACTCGGATACTTCATCTTGTGAACGAATACTGTAGTTCTCCATGGGCACTGACAGTTGTACTAAGAAAATAATATGATACCACATCCCCATATTTGAACTCCACCAAGTGCAGAAGCCGCTATTTTTCTATTCAGACTGCAATAACTTCTTTATACTAACTCGGAATCCGGCGATACTTCGACCGATTAACTTCCACCTAAATTACGGACAATATGGAACACTCGGATACTTCATATTGTGAATGTACACTGTAGTTCTCCATGGGAACTGATATTTGTACTTAGAAAATAACAGGCTACCGCATCCCCATATTTGAACTCCGCCTAGTGCAGAAGCCGCTATTTTTTTGTTCAGACCGCAATATTTTTTTCATACTAACTCGGAATCCGGCGAGACTTCCACCGATTAACTCCCACCTAAATTACGGACAATATGAAACACTCGGATACTTCAACTTGTGAACGTACACTGTAGTTCTCCATGGGGACTGACAGTTGTACTTAGAAAATAACAGGTTACCACATCCCCATATTTGAACTACGCCTAGTGCAGAAGCCGCTATTTTGTTCAGACTGCAATAACTTCTTCATACTATTCAGAATCCGGGAAGACTTTGAACAATTAACTGCCACCTAAATTACGGACAATATGGAACACTCGGATACTTCATCTTGTGAACGCATACTGTAATTTTCTATGGGCATTGACAGTTGTACTTAGAAAATAACAGGATACCACATCCCCATATTTTAACTCCACCTAGTGCGGAAGCCGCTATATTTTTTGTTCAGACTGCAATAACTTCTTCATACTAATTCAGAATCCGGTGAGACTTCGACCAATTAACTCCCACCTAAATTACGGACAATATGGAACACTCAGATACTTCATCTTGTGAACGTATACTGTAGTTCTCCATGGGCACTGGCAGTTGTACTTAAAAATAACAGGATACGACATCCCCATATTTGAACTCCGCCTAGTGCAGAAGCCGCTATTTTTTTGTTCAGACTGCAATAACTTCTTCATACTAATTCAAAATTCGGTGAGACTTCGACCGATTAACTCCCACCTAAATTACGGACAATATGGAACACTCGGATACTTCATCTTGTGAACGCATACTATAGTTCTCCTTGGGGACTGACAGTTATACTTAGAAAATAACTGGCTACCACATCCCCATATTTGAACTCCGCCTAGTGCAGAAGCCGTTATTTTTTTGTTCAGACTGCAATAACTTCTTCACAATAATTCAGAATCCGGTGAGACTTCGACCAATTAACTCCCAGCTAAATTACGGACAATATGGAACACTCGGATACTTCATCTTGTGAACGCATACTGTAGTTCTCCATGGGCACTGACAGTTTTACTAAGAAAATAATAAGATACCACATCCCCATATTTGAACTCCGCCTAGTGCAGAAGCCGCTATTTTTTTGTTCAGACTGCAATAACTTCTTCATACTAATTCAAAATCCGGTAAGACTTCGACCAATTAACTCCGACCTATATTACGGACAATATGGAACACTCTGATACTTCATCTTGTGAACGCATATTGTAGATCTCTATGGGCACTGACAGTTGTACTTAGAAAATAATAGGATACCACATCCCCGTATTTGAACTCTGCCTAGTACAGAAGCCGCTATTTTTTTTGTTCAGACTACAATATTTTATTCAAACTAACTCGAAATCCGGCGAGACTTCGACCGATTAACTTCCACCTAAATTACGAACAATATGAAACACTCGGATACTTCAACTTGTGAACGTACACTGTAGTTCTCCATGGGGACTGACAGTTGTATGTAGAAAATAACAGGCTACCACATCCCCATATTTGAACTCCGCCTAGTGTAGAAGCCGCTATTTTTTTGGTTCAGACTGCAATAACTTCTTCATACTAATTCAGAATCTGGTGAGACTTCGACCAATTAACTCCCACCTAAATTACGGACAATATGAAACACTCGGATACTTCATCTTGTGAATGTATACTGTAGTTCTCTTTGGGCACTGGCAGTTGTACTTAAAAATAACAGGATACGACATCCCCATATTTGAACTCCGCCTAGTGCAGAAGCCGCTATTTTTTTTTCCAGACTGCAATAACTTCTTCATACTAATTCAAAATTCGGTGAGACTTCGACCGATTAACTCCCACCTAAATTACGGACAATATGGAACACTCGGATACTTCATCTTATGAACGCATACTGTAGTTCTCCTTGGAGACTGACAGTTGTACTTAGAAAATAACTGGCTACCACATCCCCATATTTGAACTCCGCCTAGTGCAGAAGCCGTTATTTTTTTGTTCAGACTACAATAACTTCTTCACAATAATTCAGAATCCGGTGAGACTTCGACCAATTAACTCCCAGCTAAATTACGGACAATATGGAACACTCGGATACTTCATCTTGTGAACGCATACTGTAGTTCTCCATGGGCACTGACAGTTTTACTAAGAAAATAATAAGATACCACATCCCCATATTTGAACTCCGCCTAGTGCAGAAGCCGCTATTTTTTTGTTCAGACTGCAATAACTTCTTCATACTAATTCAAAATCCGGTGAGACTTCGACCAATTAACTCCGACCTATATTACGGACAATATAGAACACTCGGATACTTCATCTTGTGAACGCATATTGTAGATCTCTATGGGCACTGACAGTTGTACTTAGAAAATAATAGGATACCACATCCCCTTATTTGAACTCTGCCTAGTACAGAAGCCGCTATTTTTTTTGTTCAGACTGCAATATTTTCTTCATACTAACTCGAAATCCGGCGAGACTTCGACCGATTAACTTCCACCCAAATTACGAACAATACGAAACACTCGGATACTTCAACTTGTGAATGTACACTGTAGTTCTCCATGGGGACTGACAGTTGTACTTAGAAAATAACAGGCTACCACATCCCCATATTTGAACTCCGGCTAGTGCAGAAGCCGCTATTTTTTGTTCAGACTGCCATAACTTCTTCATACTAATTTAGAATCCGGTGAGACTTCGACCAATTAACTCCCACCTAAATTACGGACAATATGGAACACTCGGATACTTCATCTTGTGAACACATACTGTAATTCTCTATGGGCACTTATAGTTGTACTTAGAAAATAACAAGATACCACATCCCCATATTTGAACTCCACCAGTGCAGAAGCCGCTATTTTTTTTTGTTCAGACTGCAATAACTTCTTCATACTAATTCAGAATCCGGTGAGACTTCGACCAATTAACTCCCACCAAAATTACGGACAATATGGAACACTCGGATACTTCATCTTGTGAACGCATACTTTAGTTCTCCATGGGCACTGACATTTGTACTTAAAAATAACAGGATACGACATCCCCATATTTGAACTCCGCCTAGTGCAGATGCCGCTATTTTTTTTGTTCAGACTGCAATAACTTCTTCATACTAATTCAGAATCCGGTGAGACTTCAACCAATTAACTCCCACCAAAATTAGGGACAATATGGAACACTCGGATACTTCATCTTGTGAACGCATACTGTAGTTCTCCATGGGCACTGACAGTTGTACTTGGAAAATAACAGGATACCACATCCACATATTTGAACTCCGCCTAGTGTAGAAGCCGCTATTATTTTTGTTCAGACTGCAATAACTTCTTCATACTAATTCAAAATCCGGTGAGACTTCGACCAATTAACTCCCACCTAAATTACGGATAATATGGAACACTCGGATACTTCATTTTGTGAACGAATGCTATAGTACTTCATGGGCACTGACAGTTTTACATAGAAAATAACAGGTACCACATCCCCATATTTGAACTCCGCCTAGTGTAGAAGCCGCTATTTTTTTGTTCATACTGCAATAACTTCTTCATACTAATTCAGAATCCGGTGAGACTTCGACCAATTAACTCCCACATAAATTACGGACAATATGGAACACTCCGAAACTTCATCTTGTGAACGCCTACTGTAGTTCTCTATAGGCACTGACAGCTGTACTTAGAAAATAACAGGATACCACATCCCCATATTTGAACTCTGCCTAGTACAAAAGCCGCTATTCTTTTTGTTCAGACTGCAATATTTTCTTCATACTAACTTGGAATCCGGCGAGACTTCGACCGATTAACTTCCACATAAATTATGGACAATATGAAACACTCGGATACTTCGACTTGTGAACGTACACTGTAGTTGTCCATGGGGACTGATAGTTGTACTTAGAAAATAACAGGCTACCACATCCCCATATTTGAACTCCGCCTAGTGCAGAAGCCGTTATTTTTTTGTTCAGACTACAATAACTTCTTCACAATAATTCAGAATCCGGTGAGACTTCGACCAATTAACTCCCAGCTAAATTACGGACAATATGGAACACTCGGATACTTCATCTTGTGAACGCATACTGTAGTTCTCCATGGGCACTGACAGTTTTACTAAGAAAATAATAAGATACCACATCCCCATATTTGAACTCCGCCTAGTGCAGAAGCCGCTATTTTTTTGTTCAGACTGCAATAACTTCTTCATACTAATTCAAAATCCGGTGAGACTTCGACCAATTAACTCCGACCTATATTACGGACAATATAGAACACTCGGATACTTCATCTTGTGAACGCATATTGTAGATCTCTATGGGCACTGACAGTTGTACTTAGAAAATAATAGGATACCACATCCCCTTATTTGAACTCTGCCTAGTACAGAAGCCGCTATTTTTTTTGTTCAGACTGCAATATTTTCTTCATACTAACTCGAAATCCGGCGAGACTTCGACCGATTAACTTCCACCCAAATTACGAACAATACGAAACACTCAGATACTTCAACTTGTGAATGTACACTGTAGTTCTCCATGGGGACTGACAGTTGTACTTAGAAAATAACAGGCTACCACATCCCCATATTTGAACTCCGGCTAGTGCAGAAGCCGCTATTTTTTGTTCAGACTGCCATAACTTCTTCATACTAATTTAGAATCCGGTGAGACTTCGACCAATTAACTCCCACCTAAATTACGGACAATATGGAACACTCGGATACTTCATCTTGTGAACACATACTGTAATTCTCTATGGGCACTTATAGTTGTACTTAGAAAATAACAAGATACCACATCCCCATATTTGAACTCCACCAGTGCAGAAGCCGCTATTTTTTTTTGTTCAGACTGCAATAACTTCTTCATACTAATTCAGAATCCGGTGAGACTTCGACCAATTAACTCCCACCAAAATTACGGACAATATGGAACACTCGGATACTTCATCTTGTGAACGCATACTTTAGTTCTCCATGGGCACTGACATTTGTACTTAAAAATAACAGGATACGACATCCCCATATTTGAACTCCGCCTAGTGCAGATGCCGCTATTTTTTTTGTTCAGACTGCAATAACTTCTTCATACTAATTCAGAATCCGGTGAGACTTCAACCACTTAACTCCCACCAAAATTAGGGACAATATGGAACACTCGGATACTTCATCTTGTGAACGCATACTGTAGTTCTCCATGGGCACTGACAGTTGTACTTGGAAAATAACAGGATACCACATCCACATATTTGAACTCCGCCTAGTGTAGAAGCCGCTATTATTTTTGTTCAGACTGCAATAACTTCTTCATACTAATTCAAAATCCGGTGAGACTTCGACCAATTAACTCCCACCTAAATTACGGATAATATGGAACACTCGGATACTTCATTTTGTGAACGAATGCTATAGTACTTCATGGGCACTGACAGTTTTACATAGAAAATAACAGGTACCACATCCCCATATTTGAACTCCGCCTAGTGTAGAAGCCGCTATTTTTTTGTTCATACTGCAATAACTTCTTCATACTAATTCAGAATCCGGTGAGACTTCGACCAATTAACTCCCACATAAATTACGGACAATATGGAACACTCCGAAACTTCATCTTGTGAACGCCTACTGTAGTTCTCTATAGGCACTGACAGCTGTACTTAGAAAATAACAGGATACCACATCCCCATATTTGAACTCTGCCTAGTACAAAAGCCGCTATTCTTTTTGTTCAGACTGCAATATTTTCTTCATACTAACTTGGAATCCGGCGAGACTTCGACCGATTAACTTCCACATAAATTATGGACAATATGAAACACTCGGATACTTCGACTTGTGAACGTACACTGTAGTTGTCCATGGGGACTGATAGTTGTACTTAGAAAATAACAGGCTACCACATCCCCGTATTTGAACTCCGCCTAGTGTAGAAGCCGCTATTTTTTTGTTCAGACAGCAATAACTTCTTCATACTAATGCAGAATCCGGTGAGACTTCGACCAATTAACTCCCACCTAAATTACGGACAATATGGAACACTCGGATATTTCATCTTGTGAACGCATACTGTAGTTCTCCATGGGCACTGACAGTTGTACTTAGAAAAACAAGATACGACATCCCCATATTAGAACTCCGCCTAGTGCAGAAGCCGCTATTTTTTTGTTCAGACTGCAATAACTTCTTCATACTAATTCAGAATCCGAGGAGACTTCGAACAATTAACTCCCACCTAAATTACGGACAATATGGAACACTCGGATACTTTATCTTGTGAACGCATACTGTAATTCTCTATGGGCACTGACAGTTGTACTTAGAAAATAACAGGATACCACATCGCCATATTTGAACTCCGTCAAGTGCAGTAGCTGCTATTTTTTTTTCTGACTGCAATAACTTCTTCATACTAATTTAGAATCCGGTAAGACTTCGACCAATTAACTCCCACCTAAATTACGGACAATATGGAACACTCGGATACTTCATCTTGTGAACGTATACTATAGTTCTCCATGGGCACTGACAGTTGTACTTAAAAATAACAAGATACGACATCCCCATATTTGAACTCCGTCTAGTGCAAAAGCCGCTATTTTTTTGTTCAGACTGCAATAACTTCTTCATACTAAATCAAAATCCGGGGAGACTTCGAACAATTAACTCCCACCTAAATTACGGACAATATGGAACACTCGGATACTTCATCTTGTGAACGTATACTGTAGTTCTCCATGTGCACTGACAGTTGTACTTAAAAATAACCAGATACGACATCCCTATATTTGAACTCCGTCTAGTGCAGAAGCCGCTATTTTTTTTGTTTAGACTGCAATAACTTCTTCATACTAATTCAGAATCCGGGGAGACTTCGTACAATTAACTCCCACCTAAATTACGGACAATATGGAACACTTGGATACTTCATCTAGTGAACGCATACTGATACCACATCCCCATATTTGAACTCCGCCTAGTGCAGAAGCCGTTATTTTTTGTTCAGACTGCAATAACTTTTTCATACTAATTCAGAATTCGGTGAGACTTCGACCATTTAAATCCCACCTAAATTACGGACAATATGGAACACTCGGATACTTCATCTTGTGAACGCATACTGTAATTCTCTATGGGCACTGACAGTTGTACTTAGAAAATAACAGGATACCACATCGCCATATTTGAACTCCGTCAAGTGCAGTAGCTGCTATTTTTTTTTCAAACTGCAATAACTTCTTCATACTAATTTAGAATCCGGTAAGACTTCGACCAATTAACTCCCACCTAAATTACGGACAATATGGAACACTCGGATACTTCATCTTGTGAACGTATACTATAGTTCTCCATGGGCACTGACAGTTGTACTTAAAAATAACAAGATACGACATCCCCATATTTGAACTCCGTCTAGTGCAAAAGCCGCTATTTTTTTGTTCAGACTGCAATAACTTCTTCATACTAAATCAAAATCCGGGGAGACTTCGAACAATTAACTCCCACCTAAATTACGGACAATATGGAACACTCGGATACTTCATCTTGTGAACGTATACTGTAGTTCTCCATGTGCACTGACAGTTGTACTTAAAAATAACCAGATACGACATCCCTATATTTGAACTCCGTCTAGTGCAGAAGCCGCTATTTTTTTTGTTTAGACTGCAATAACTTCTTCATACTAATTCAGAATCCGGGGAGACTTCGTACAATTAACTCCCACCTAAATTACGGACAATATGGAACACTTGGATACTTCATCTAGTGAACGCATACTGATACCACATCCCCATATTTGAACTCCGCCTAGTGCAGAAGCCGTTATTTTTTGTTCAGACTGCAATAACTTTTTCATACTAATTCAGAATTCGGTGAGACTTCGACCATTTAAATCCCACCTAAATTACGGACAATATGGAACACTCGGATACTTCATCTTGTGAACGCATACTGTAATTCTCTATGGGCACTGACAATTGTACTTAGAAAATAACAGGATACCACATCCCCATATTTGAACTCCGCCTAGTGCAGAAGCCACTATTTTTTTGTTCAGACTGCAATAACTTCTTCATACTAATTCAGAATCCGGTGAGACTTCGACCAATTAACTCACACCAAAATTACGAACAATATGGAACACTCGGATACTTCATCTTGTGAACGTATACTGTAGTTCTCCATGGGCACTGATAGTTGTACTTAGAAAATAGCAGGATACTACATCCCCATATTTGAACTCCGCCTAATGCAGAAGCCACTATTTTTTTGTTCAGACTGCAATCACTTCTTCATACTAATTCAGAATTCGGTCAGACTTCGGCCGATTAACTCCCACCAAAATTACGGACAATATGGAACACTCGGATACTTCATCTTGTGAACGCATACTGTAGTTCTCTATGGGCACTGACAGTTGTACTTAGAAAATAACAGGATACCACATCCCCTTATTTGAACTCTGCCTAATACAGAAGCCGCTACTTTTTTGTTCAGACTGCAATATTTTCTTTATACTAACTCAGAATCCGGCGAGACTTCGACCTATTAACTTCCACCTAAATTAAGGAGAATATGAAACACTTGGATACTTCAACTTGTGAACGTACAATGTAGTTCTCCATAGGGACTAACAGTTGTACTTATAAAATAATAGGCTACCACATCCCCATATTTGAACTTCGTCTAGTGCAGAAGACGCTATTTTTTTATTCAGACTGCAATAACTTCTTCATACTAATTTAGAATCCGGGGATACTTCGAACAATTAACTCCCACCTAAATTACGGACAATATGGAACATTCGGATACTTCATCTTTTGAACGCATACTGTAATTGTCTATGGGCACTGACAGTTGTACTTAGAAAATAATAGGATACCACATCCCCTTATTTGAACTCTGCCTAGTACAGAAGCCGCTATTTTTTTTTCAGACTGCAATAACTTCTTCATACTAATTCAGAATCCGGTGAGACTTCGACCAATTAACTCCCACCTAAATTACAGACAATATGGAACACTCGAATACTTAATCTTGTGAACGCATACTGTAGTTCTTCATGGGCACTGACAGTTATACTTAAAAATAACAGGATATGACATCCCCATATTTGAACTCCGCCTAGTGCAGAAGCCGCTATTTTTTTTTGTTCAGACTGCAATAACTTCTTCATACTAATTCAGAATCCGGTGAGACTTCGACCAATTAACTCCCACCTAAATTACGGACAATATGGAACACTCGGATACTTCATCTTGTGAACGCATACTTTAGTTCTCCATGGGCACTGATAGTTGTACTTAGAAATAACAGTATACCACATCCCCATATTTGAACTCCGCCTAGTACCGAAGCCGCTATTTTTTTTGTTCATACTAACTTGGAATCCGGCGAGACTTCGACCGATTAACTCCCACCAAAATTATTGACAATATGAAACACTCGGATACTTCATCTTGTGAACGTACACTATAGTTCTCCATGGGAACAAACTGTTGTACTTAGAAAATAACAGGCTACCACATCCCCATTTTTGAACTCCGCCTAGTGCAGAAGCCGCTATTTTTTTGTTCAGATTGCAATAACTTCTTCATACTAATTCAGAATCCGGTGAGACTTCGACCAATTAACTCCCACCTAAATTACGGACAATATGGAACATTCGGATACTTCATCTTATGAACGCATACTGTAGTTCACTATGGGCACTGACAGTTGTACTTAGAAAATAACAGGATACCACATCCCCTTATATGAACTCTGCCTAGTACAGAAGCCGCTATTTTTTTTTCAAACTGCAATATTTTCTTCATACTAACTCGGAACCCGGTGAGACTTCGACCGATTAACTTCCACCTAAATTACGGACAATATGAAACACTCGGATACTTCATCTTGTGAACGTACACTTTAGTTCTCCATGGGGACTGACAGTTGTACTTAGAAAATAACAGGCTACCACATCCTCATATTTGTAATCCGCCTAGTGCAGAAGCCGCTATTTTTTTGTTCAGACTGCAATAACTTCTTCATGCTAATTCAGAATCCAGGGAGACTTCGAATAATTAACTCCCACCTAAATTATGGACAATATGGAACACTCGGATACTTCATCTTGTGAACGTACACTATAATTCTCCATGGGGACCGAAAGTTGTACTTAGAAAATAACAGGCTACCACATCTCCATATTTGAACTCCGCCTAGTGTAGAAGACGCTATTTTTTTGTTCAGGCTACAATAACTTTTTCATACTAATTCAGAATCCGGTGAGACTTCGACCAATTAACTCCCACCTAAATTACGAACAATATGGAACACTCGGATAATTCATCTTGTGAACGCATACTATAGTTCTCCATGGACACTGACAGTTGTACTTAAAAATAACGGGATACCACATCCCCTTATTTGAACTCCGCCTAGTGCAGAAGCCGCTATTTTTTTTGTTCGGACCGTAATAACTTCTTCATACTAATTCAGAATCCGGTAAGACTTCGACCAATTAACTCCCACCTAAATTACGGACAATATGGAACACTCGGGTACTTCATCTTGTGAACTCATACTGTAGTTCTCCATGGGCACCGACAGTTGTACTTAGAAAATAATAGGATACCACATCCCCTTATTTGAATTCCACCTAGTACAAAAGCCGCTATTTTTTTGTTCAGACTAGAATATTTTCTTCATACTAACTCGGAATCCGACGACACTTCGACCGATTAAATCATGCCTAAATTACGGACAATATGAAACACTCGGATACTTCATCTTGTGAACGTACACTGTAGTTCTCCATGGGGACTGACAGTTGTACTTTGAAAATAACGGGCTACCACATCCCCATATTTGAACTCCGCCTAGTGCAGAAGCTGTTATTTTTTTTATTCAGACTTCAATAACTTCTTCATACTAATTCAGAATCCGGTGAGACTTCGACCAATTAACTCCCACCTAAATTATGGAACATTTGGAACACTCGGATACTTCATCTTGTGAACGAATACTGTAGTTCTCCATGGGCACTGACAGTTGTACTTAGAAAATAATAGGATACCACATCCCCATATTTGAACTCCACCAAGTGCAGAAGCCGCTATTTTTCTGTTCAGACTGCAATAACTTCTTTATACTAACTCGGAATCCGGCGATACTTCGACCGATTAACTTCCACTTAAATTACGGACAATATGGAACACTCGGATACTTCATATTGTGAATGTACACTGTAGTTCTCCATGGGAACTGATATTTGTACTTAGAAAATAACAGGCTACCGCATCCCCATATTTGAACTCCGCCTAGTGCAGAAGCCGCTATTTTTTTGTTCAGACCGCAATATTTTTTTCATACTAACTCGGAATCCGGCGAGACTTCGACCGATTAACTCCCACCTAAATTACGGACAATATGAAACACTCGGATACTTCAACTTGTGAACGTACACTGTAGTTCTCCATGGGGACTGACAGTTGTACTTAGAAAATAACAGGTTACCACATCCCCATATTTGAACTACGCCTAGTGCAGAAGCCGCTATTTTGTTCAGACTGCAATAACTTCTTCATACTATTCAGAATCCGGGAAGACTTTGAACAATTAACTGCCACCTAAATTACGGACAATATGGAACACTCGTATACTTCATCTTGTGAACGCATACTGTAATTTTCTATGGGCATTGACAGTTGTACTTAGAAAATAACAGGATACCACATCCCCATATTTTAACTCCGCCTAGTGTAGAAGCCGCTATTTTTTTGTTCAGACTGCAATAACTTCTTCATACTAATTCAGAATCCGGTGAGACTTCGACCAATTAACTCCCACCTAAATTATGGACAATATGGAACACTCGGATACTTCATCTTGTGAACGGATACTGTAGTTCTCCATGGGCACTGGCAGTTGTACTTAAAAATAACAGGATACGACATCCCCATATTTGAACTCCACCTAGTGCAGAAGCCGCTATTTTTTTGTGCAGACTGCAATAACTTCTTCATACTAATTCAAAATTCGGTGAGACTTCGACCGATTAACTCCCACCTAAATTACGGACAATATGGAACACTCGGATACTTCATCTTGTGAACGCATACTGTAGTTCTCCTTGGGGACTGACAGTTATACTTAGAAAATAACTGGCTACCACATCCCCATATTTGAACTCCGCCTAGTGCAGAAGCCGTTATTTTTTTGTTCAGACTGCAATAACTTCTTCACAATAATTCAGAATCCGGTGAGACTTCGACCAATTAACTCCCAGCTAAATTACGGACAATATGGAACACTCGGATACTTCATCTTGTGAACGCATACTGTAGTTCTCCATGGGCACTGACAGTTTTACTAAGAAAATAATAAGATACGACATCCCCATATTTGAACTCCGCCTAGTGCAGAAGCCGCTATTTTTTTTTGTTCAGACTGCAATAACTTCTTCATACTAATTCAGAATTCGGTGAGACTTCGACCAATTAACTCCCACCTAAATTACGGACAATATGGAACACTCGGATACTTCATCTTGTGAACGCATACTTTAGTTCTCCATGGGCACTGATAGTTGTACTTAGAAAATAACAGTATACCACATTTCCATATTTGAACTCCGCCTAGTACTGAAGCCGCTATTTTTTTTGTTCATACTAACTTGGAATCCGGCGAGACTTCGACCGATTAACTCCCACCAAAATTATTGACAATATGAAACACTCGGATACTTCATCTTGTGAACGTACACTATAGTTCTCCATGGGAACAAACAGTTGTACTTAGAAAATAACAGGCTACCACATCCCCATTTTTGAACTCCGCCTAGTGCAGAAGCCGCTATTTTTTTGTTCAGATTGCAATAACTTCTTCATACTAATTCAGAATCCGGTGAGACTTCGACCAATTAACTCCCACCTAAATTACGGACAATATGGAACATTCGGATACTTCATCTTATGAACGCATACTGTAGTTCACTATGGGCACTGACAGTTGTACTTAGAAAATAACAGGATACCACATCCCCTTATTTGAACTCTGCCTAGTAAAGAAGCCGCTATTTTTTTTTTAGACTGCAATATTTTCTTCATACTAACTCGGAACCCGGTGAGACTTCGACCGATTAACTTCCACCTAAATTACGGACAATATGAAACACTCGGATACTTCATCTTGTGAACGTACACTTTAGTTCTCCATGGGGACTGACAGTTGTACTTAGAAAATAACAGGCTACCACATCCTCATATTTGTAATCCGCCTAGTGCAGAAGCCGCTATTTTTTTGATCAGACTGCAATAACTTCTTCATGCTAATTCAGAATCCAGGTAGACTTCGAACAATTAACTCCCACCTAAATTATGGACAATATGGAACACTCGGATACTTCATCTTGTGAACGTACACTATAATTCTCCATGGGGACCGACAGTTGTACTTAGAAAATAACAGGCTACCACATCTCCATATTTGAACTCAGCCTAGTGCAGAAGCCGCTATTTTTTTGTTCAGACTGCAATAACTTTTTCATACTAATTCAGAATCCGGTGAGACTACGACCAATTAACTCCCACCTAAATTAGGAACAATATGGAACACTCGGATAATTCATCTTGTGAACGCATACTGTAGTTCTCCATGGACACTAACAGTTGTACTTAAAAATAACGGGATACCACATCCCCTTATTTGAACTCCGCCTAGTGCAGAAGCCGCTATTTTTTTTGTTCGGACTGCAATAACTTCTTCATACTAATTCAGAATCCGGTAAGACTTCGACCAATTAACTCCCACCTAAATTACGGACAATATGGAACACTCGGGTACTTCATCTTGTGAACTCATACTGTAGTTCTCCATGGGCACCGACAGTTGTACTTAGAAAATAATAGGATACCACATCCCCTTATTTGAATTCCACCTAGTACAAAAGCCGCTATTTTTTTGTTCAGACTAGAATATTTTCTTCATACTAACTCGGAATCCGGCGACACTTCGACCGATTAAATCCCGCCTAAATTACGGACAATATGAAACACTCGGATACTTCATCTTGTGAACGTACACTGTAGTTCTCGATGGGGACTGACAGTTGTACTTTGAAAATAACGGGCTACCACATCCCCATATTTGAACTCCGCCTAGTGCAGAAGCTGTTATTTTTTTTATTCAGACTTCAATAACTTCTTCATACTAATTCAGAATCCGGTGAGACTTCGACCAATTAACTCCCACCTAAATTATGGAACATTTGGAACACTCGGATACTTCATCTTGTGAACGAATACTGTAGTTCTCCATGGGCACTGACAGTTGTACTTAGAAAATAATAGGATACCACATCCCCATATTTGAACTCCACCAAGTGCAGAAGCCGCTATTTTTCTGTTCAGACTGCAATAACTTCTTTATACTAACTCGGAATCCGGCGATACTTCGACCGATTAACTTCCACCTAAATTACGGACAATATGGAACACTCGGATACTTCATATTGTGAATGTACACTGTAGTTCTCCATGGGAACTGATATTTGTACTTAGAAAATAACAGGCTACCGCATCCCCATATTTGAACTCCGCCTAGTGCAGAAGCCGCTATTTTTTTGTTCAGACCGCAATATTTTTTTCATACTAACTCGGAATCCGGCGAGACTTCGACCGATTAACTCCCACCTAAATTACGGACAATATGAAACACTCGGATACTTCAACTTGTGAACGTACACTGTAGTTCTCCATGGGGACTGACAGTTGTACTTAGAAAATAACAGGTTACCACATCCCCATATTTGAACTACGCCTAGTGCAGAAGCCGCTATTTTGTTCAGACTGCAATAACTTCTTCATACTATTCAGAATCCGGGAAGACTTTGAACAATTAACTGCCACCTAAATTACGGACAATATGGAACACTCGGATACTTCATCTTGTGAACGCATACTGTAATTTTCTATGGGCATTGACAGTTGTACTTAGAAAATAACAGGATACCACATCCCCATATTTTAACTCCGCCTAGTGTAGAAGCCGCTATTTTTTTTGTTCAGACTGCAATAACTTCTTCATACTAATTCAGAATCCGGTGAGACTTCGACCAATTAACTCCCACCTAAATTACGGACAATATGGAACACTCGGATACTTCATCTTGTGAACGGATACTGTAGTTCTCCATGGGCACTGGCAGTTGTACTTAAAAATAACAGGATACGACATCCCCATATTTGAACTCCGCCTAGTGCAGAAGCCGCTATTTTTTTGTGCAGACTGCAATAACTTCTTCATACTAATTCAAAATTCGGTGAGACTTCGACCGATTAACTCCCACCTAAATTACGGACAATATGGAACACTCGGATACTTCATCTTGTGAACGCATACTGTAGTTCTCCTTGGGGACTGACAGTTATACTTAGAAAATAACTGGCTACCACATCCCCATATTTGAACTCCGCCTAGTGCAGAAGCCGTTATTTTTTTGTTCAGACTGCAATAACTTCTTCACAATAATTCAGAATCCGGTGAGACTTCGACCAATTAACTCCCAGCTAAATTACGGACAATATGGAACACTCGGATACTTCATCTTGTGAACGCATACTGTAGTTCTCCATGGGCACTGACAGTTTTACTAAGAAAATAATAAGATACCACATACCCATATTTGAACTCCGCCTAGTGCAGAAGCCGCTATTTTTTTTTGTTCAGACTGCAATAACTTCTTCATACTAATTCAGAATTCGGTGAGACTTCGACCAATTAACTCCCACCTAAATTACGGACAATATGGAACACTCGGATACTTCATCTTGTGAACGCATACTTTAGTTCTCCATGGGCACTGATAGTTGTACTTAGAAAATAACAGTATACCACATCCCCATATTTGAACTCCGCCTAGTACTGAAGCCGCTATTTTTTTTGTTCATACTAACTTGGAATCCGGCGAGACTTCGACCGATTAACTCCCACCAAAATTATTGACAATATGAAACACTCGGATACTTCATCTTGTGAACGTACACTATAGTTCTCCATGGGAACAAACAGTTGTACTTAGAAAATAACAGGCTACCACATCCCCATTTTTGAACTCCGCCTAGTGCAGAAGCCGCTATTTTTTTGTTCAGATTGCAATAACTTCTTCATACTAATTCAGAATCCGGTGAGACTTCGACCAATTAACTGCCACCTAAATTACGGACAATATGGAACATTCGGATACTTCATCTTATGAACGCATACTGTAGTTCACTATGGGCACTGACAGTTGTACTTAGAAAATAACAGGATACCACATCCCCTTATTTGAACTCTGCCTAGTACAAAAGCCGCTATTTTTTTTTCAGACTGCAATATTTTCTTCATACTAACTCGGAACCCGGTGAGACTTCGACCGATTAACTTCCACCTAAATTACGGACAATATGAAACACTCGGATACTTCATCTTGTGAACGTACACTTTAGTTCTCCATGGGGACTGACAGTTGTACTTAAAAAATAACAGGCTACCACATCCTCATATTTGTAATCCGCCTAGTGCAGAAGCCGCTATTTTTTTGTTCAGACTGCAATAACTTCTTCATGCTAATTCAGAATCCAGGGAGACTTCGAACAATTAACTCCCACCTAAATTATGGACAATATGGAACACTCGGATACTTCATCTTGTGAACGTACACTATAATTCTCCATGGGGACCGACAGTTGTACTTAGAAAATAACAGGCTACCACATCTCCATATTTGAACTCCGCCTAGTGCAGAAGCCGCTATTTTTTTGTTCAGGCTGCAATAACTTTTCCATACTAATTCAGAATCCGGTGAGACTTCGACCAATTAACTCCCACCTAAATTACGAACAATATGGAACACTCGGATAATTCATCTTGTGAACGCATACTGTAGTTCTCCATGGACACTGACAGTTGTACTTAAAAATAACGGGATACCACATCCCCTTATTTGAACTCCGCCTAGTGCAGAAGCCGCTATTTTTTTGTTCGGACTGCAATAACTTCTTCATACTAATTCAGAATCCGGTAAGACTTCGACCAATTAACTCCTACCTAAATTACGGACAATATGGAACACTCGGGTACTTCATCTTGTGAACTCATACTATAGTTCTCCATGGGCACCGACAGTTGTACTTAGAAAATAATAGGATACCACATCCCCTTATTTGAATTCCACCTAGTACAAAAGCCGCTATTTTTTTGTTCAGACTAGAATATTTTCTTCATACTAACTCGGAATCCGGCGACACTTCGACCGATTAAATCCCGCCTAAATTACGGACAATATGAAACACTCGGATACTTCATCTTGTGAACGTACACTGTAGTTCTCCATGGGGACTGACAGTTGTACTTTGAAAATAACGGGCTACCACATCCCCATATTTGAACTCCGCCTAGTGTAGAAGCCGTTATTTTTTTTATTCAGACTTCAATAACTTCTTCATACTAATTCAGAATCCGGTGAGACTTCGACCAATTAACTCCCACCTAAATTATGGAACATTTGGAACACTCGGATACTTCATCTTGTGAACGAATACTGTAGTTCTCCATGGGCACTGACAGTTGTACTTAGAAAATAATAGGATACCACATCCCCATATTTGAACTCCAATAAGTGCAGAAGCCGCTATTTTTCTGTTCAGACTGCAATAACTTCTTTATACTAACTCGGAATCCGGCGATACTTCGACCGATTAACTTCCACCTAAATTACGGACAATATGGAACACTCGGATACTTCATATTGTGAATGTACACTGTAGTTCTCCATGGGAACTGATATTTGTACTTAGAAAATAACAGGCTACCGCATCCCCATATTTGAACTCCTCCTAGTGCAGAAGCCGCTATTTTTTTGTTCAGACCGCAATATTTTTTTCATACTAACTCGGAATCCGGCGAGACTTCGATCGATTAACTCCCACCTAAATTACGGACAATATGAAACACTCGGATACTTCAACTTGTGAACGTACACTGTAGTTCTCCATGGGGACTCACAGTAGTACTTAGAAAATAACAGGTTACCACATCCCCATATTTGAACTACGCCTAGTGCAGAAGCCGCTATTTTGTTCAGACTGCAATAACTTCTTCATAATATTCAGAATCCGGGAAGACTTTGAACAATTAACTGCCACCTAAATTACGGACAATATGGAACACTCGGATACTTCATCTTGTGAACGCATACAATAATTTTCTATGGGCATTGACAGTTGTACTTAGAAAATAACAGGATACCACATCCCCATATTTTAACTCCGCCTAGTGCAGAAGCCGCTATTTTTTTTGTTCAGACTGCAATAACTTCTTCATACTAATTCAGAATCCGGTGAGACTTCGACCAATTAACTCCCACCTAAATTACGGACAATATGGAACACTCGGATACTTCACCTTGTGAACGGATACTGTAGTTCTCCATGGGCACTGGCAGTTGTACATAAAAATAACAGGATACGACATCCCCATATTTGAACTCCGCCTAGTGCAGAAGCCGCTATTTTTTTGTTCAGACTGCAATAACTTCTTCATACTAATTCAAAATTCGGTGAGACTTCGACCGATTAACTCCCACCTAAATTACGGACAATATGGAACACTCGGATACTTCATCTTGTGAACGCATACTGTAGTTCTCCTTGGGGACTGACAGTTATACTTAGAAAATAACTGGTTACCACATCCCCATATTTGAACTCCGCCTAGTGCAGAAGCCGTTATTTTTTTGTTCAGACTGCAATAACTTCTTCACAATAATTCAGAATCCGGTGAGACTTCGACCAATTAACTCCCAGCTAAATTACGGACAATATGGAACACTCGGATACTTCATCTTGTGAACGCATATTATAGTTCTCCATGGGCACTGACAGTTTTACTAAGAAAATAATAAGATACCACATCCCCATATTTGAACTCCGCCTAGTGCAGAAGCCGCTATTTTTTTGTTCAGACTGCAATAACTTCTTCATACTAATTCAAAATCCGGTGAGACTTCGACCAATTAACTCCGACCTATATTACGGACAATATGGAACACTCGGATACTTCATCTTGTGAACGCATATTGTAGATCTCTATGGGCACTGACAGTTGTACTTAGAAAATAATAGGATACCACATCCCCGTATTTGAACTCTGCCTAGTACAGAAGCCGCTATTTTTTTTGTTCAGACTGCAATATTTTATTCATACTAACTCGAAATCCGGCGAGACTTCGACCGATTAATTTCCACCTAAATTACGAACAATATGAAACACTCGGATACTTCAACTTGTGAACGTACACTGTAGTTCTCCATGGGGACTGACAGTTGTACTTTGAAAATAACGGGCTACAACATCCCCATATTTGAACTCCGCCTAGTGCAGAAGCCGTTATTTTTTTATTCAGACTTCAATAACTTCTTCATACTAATTCAGAATCCGGTGAGACTTCGACCAATTAACTCCCACCTAAATTATGGAACATTTGGAACACTCGGATACTTCATCTTGTGAACGAATACTGTAGTTCTCCATGGGCACTGACAGTTGTACTTAGAAAATAATAGGATACCACATCCCCATATTTGAACTCCACCAAGTGCAGAAGCCGCTATTTTTCTGTTCAGACTGCAATAACTTCTTTATACTAACTCGGAATCCGGCGATACTTCGACCGATTAACTTCCACCTAAATTACGGACAATATGGAACACTCGGATACTTCATATTGTGAATGTACACTGTAGTTCTCCATGGGAACTGATATTTGTACTTAGAAAATAACAGGCTACCGCATCCCCATATTTGAACTCCTCCTAGTGCAGAAGCCGCTATTTTTTTGTTCAGACCGCAATATTTTTTTCATACTAACTCGGAATCCGGCGAGACTTCGATCGATTAACTCCCACCTAAATTACGGATAATATGAAACACTCGGATACTTCAACTTGTGAACGTACACTGTAGTTCTCCATGGGGACTCACAGTTGTACTTAGAAAATAACAGGTTACCACATCCCCATATTTGAACTACGCCTAGTGCAGAAGCAGCTATTTTGTTCAGACTGCAATAACTTCTTCATAATATTCAGAATCCGGGAAGACTTTGAACAATTAACTGCCACCTAAATTACGGACAATATGGAACACTCGGATACTTCATCTTGTGAACGCATACAATAATTTTCTATGGGCATTGACAGTTGTACTTAGAAAATAACAGGATACCACATCCCCATATTTTAACTCCGCCTAGTGCAGAAGCCGCTATTTTTTTTGTTCAGACTGCAATAACTTCTTCATACTAATTCAGAATCCGGCGAGACTTCGACCAATTAACTCCCACCTAAATTACGGACAATATGGAACACTCGGATACTTCACCTTGTGAACGGATACTGTAGTTCTCCATGGGCACTGGCAGTTGTACATAAAAATAACAGGATACGACATCCCCATATTTGAACTCCGCCTAGTGCAGAAGCCGCTATTTTTTTGTTCAGACTGCAATAACTTCTTCATACTAATTCAAAATTCGGTGAGACTTCGACCGATTAACTCCCACCTAAATTACGGACAATATGGAACACTCGGATACTTCATCTTGTGAACGCATACTGTAGTTCTCCTTGGGGACTGACAGTTATACTTAGAAAATAACTGGCTACCACATCCCCATATTTGAACTCCGCCTAGTGCAGAAGCCGTTATTTTTTTGTTCAGACTGCAATAACTTCTTCACAATAATTCAGAATCCGGTGAGACTTCGACCAATTAACTCCCAGCTAAATTACGGACAATATGGAACACTCGGATACTTCATCTTGTGAACGCATATTATAGTTCTCCATGGGCACTGACAGTTTTACTAAGAAAATAATAAGATACCACATCCCCATATTTGAACTCCACCTAGTGCAGAAGCCGCTATTTTTTTGTTCAGACTGCAATAACTTCTTCATACTAATTCAAAATCCGGTGAGACTTCGACCAATTAACTCCGACCTATATTACGGACAATATGGAACACTCGGATACTTCATCTTGTGAACGCATATTGTAGATCTCTATGGGCACTGACAGTTGTACTTAGAAAATAATAGGATACCACATCCCCGTATTTGAACTCTGCCTAGTACAGAAGCCGCTATTTTTTTTGTTCAGACTGCAATATTTTATTCATACTAACTCGAAATCCGGCGAGACTTCGACCGATTAATTTCCACCTAAATTACGAACAATATGAAACACTCGGATACTTCAACTTGTGAACGTACACTGTAGTTCTCCATGGGGACTGACAGTTGTACTTTGAAAATAACGGGCTACCACATCCCCATATTTGAACTCTGCCTAGTGCAGAAGCCGTTATTTTTTTATTCAGACTTCAATAACTTCTTCATACTAATTCAGAATCCGGTGAGACTTCGACCAATTAACTCCCACCTAAATTATGGAACATTTGGAACACTCGGATACTTCATCTTGTGAACGAATACTGTAGTTCTCCATGGGCACTGACAGTTGTACTTAGAAAATAATAGGATACCACATCCCCATATTTGAACTCCACCAAGTGCAGAAGCCGCTATTTTTCTGTTCAGACTGCAATAACTTCTTTATACTAACTCGGAATCCGGCGATACTTCGAACGATTAACTTCCACCTAAATTACGGACAATATGGAACACTCGGATACTTCATATTGTGAATGTACACTGTAGTTCTCCATGGGAACTGATATTTGTACTTAGAAAATAACAGGCTACCGCATCCCCATATTTGAACTCCTCCTAGTGCAGAAGCCGCTATTTTTTTGTTCAGACCGCAATATTTTTTTCATACTAACTCGGAATCCGGCGAGACTTCGACCGATTAACTCCCACCTAAATTACGGACAATATGAAACACTCGGATACTTCAACTTGTGAACGTACACTGTAGTTCTCCATGGGGACTGACAGTTGTACTTAGAAAATAACAGGTTACCACATCCCCATATTTGAACTACGCCTAGTGCAGAAGCCGCTATTTTGTTCAGACTGCAATAACTTCTTCATACTATTCAGAATCCGGGAAGACTTTGAACAATTAACTGCCACCTAAATTACGGACAATATGGAACACTCGGATACTTCATCTTGTGAACGCATACTGTAATTTTCTATGGGCATTGACAGTTGTACTTAGAAAATAACAGGATACCACATCCCCATATTTTAACTCCGCCTAGTGTAGAAGCCGCTATTTTTTTTGTTCAGACTGCAATAACTTCTTCAAACTAATTCAGAATCCGGTGAGACTTCGACCAATTAACTCCCACCTAAATTACGGACAATATGGAACACTCGGATACTTCATCTTGTGAACGTATACTGTAGTTCTCCATGTGCACTGGCAGTTGTACTTAAAAATAACAGGATACGACATCCCCATATTTGAACTCCGCATAGTGCAGAAGCCGCTATTTTTTTGTTCAGACTGCAATAACTTCTTCATACTAATTCAAAATTCGGTGAGACTTCGACCGATTAACTCCCACCTAAATTACGGACAATATGGAACACTCGGATACTTCATCTTGTGAACGCATACTGTAGTTCTCCTTGGGGACTGACAGTTATACTTAGAAAATAACTGGCTACCACATCCCCATATTTGAACTCCGCCTAGTGCAGAAGCCGTTATTTTTTTGTTCAGACTGCAATAACTTCTTCACAATAATTCAGAATCCGGTGAGACTTCGACCAATTAACTCCCAGCTAAATTACGGACAATATGGAACACTCGGATACTTCATCTTGTGAACGCATACTGTAGTTCTCCATGGGCACTGACAGTTTTACTAAGAAAATAATAAGATACCACATCCCCATATTTGAACTCCGCCTAGTGCAGAAGCCGCTATTTTTTTGTTCAGACTGCAATAACTTCTTCATACTAATTCAAAATCCGTTGACACTTCGACCAATTAACTCCGACCTATATTACGGACAATATGGAACACTCGGATACTTCATCTTGTGAACGCATATTGTAGATCTCTATGGGCACTGACAGTTGTACTTAGAAAATAATAGGATACCACATCCCCGTATTTGAACTCTGCCTAGTACAGAAGCCGCTATTTTTTTTGTTCAGACTGCAATATTTTATTCATACTAACTCGAAATCCGGCGAGACTTCGACCGATTAACTTCCACCTAAATTACGAACAATATGAAACACTCGGATACTTCAACTTGTGAACGTACACTGTAGTTCTCCATGGGGACTGACAGTTGTACTTAGAAAATAACAGGCTACCACATCCCCATATTTGAACTCCGTCTAGTGCAGAAGCCGCTATTTTTTTTGTTCAGACTGCAATAACTTCTTCATGCTAATTCAGAATCCGGTGAGACTTCGACCGATTAACTCCCACCTAAATTACATACAATATGGAACACTCGGATACTTCATCTTGTGAACGTATACTGTAGTTCTCCATGGGCACTGGCAGTTGTACTTAAAAATAACAGGATACGACATCCCCATATTTGAACTCCGCCTAGTGCAGAAGCCGCTATTTTTTTATTCAGACTGCAATAACTTCTTCATACTAATTCAAAATTCGGTGAGACTTCGACCGATTAACTCCCACCTAAATTACGGACAATATGGAACACTCGGATACTTCATCTTGTGAACGCATACTGTAGTTCTCCTTGGGGACTGACAGTTGTACTTAGAAAATAACTGGCTACCACATCCCCATATTTGAACTCCGCCTAGTGCAGAAGCCGTTATTTTTTTGTTCAGACTGCAATAACTTCTTCACAATAATTCAGAATCCGGTGAGACTTCGACCAATTAACTCCCAGCTAAATTACGGACAATATGGAACACTCGGATACTTCATCTTGTGAACGCATACTGTAGTTCTCCATGGGCACTGACAGTTTTACTAAGAAAATAATAAGTTACCACATCCCCATATTTGAACTCCGCCTAGTGCAGAAGCCGCTATTTTTTTATTCAGACTGCAATAACTTTTTCATACTAATTCAAAATCCGGTGAGACTTCGACCAATTAACTCCGACCTATATTACGGACAATATGGAACACTCGGATACTTCATCTTGTGAACGCATATTGTAGATCTCTATGGGCACTGACAGTTGTACTTAGAAAATAATAGGATACCACATCCCCTTATTTGAACTCTGCCTAGTACAGAAGCCGCTATTTTTTTTGTTCAGACTGCAATATTTTCTTCATACTAACTCGAAATCCGGCGAGACTTCGACCGATTAACTTCCACCCAAATTACGAACAATATGAAACACTCGGATACTTCAACTTGTGAACGTACACTGTAGTTCTCCATGGTGACTGACAGTTGTACTTAGAAAATAACAGGCTACCACATCCCCATATTTGAACTCCGCCTAGTGCAGAAGCCGCTATTTTTTTGTTCAGACTGCCATAACTTCTTCATACTAATTCAGAATCCGGTGAGACTTCGACCAATTAACTCCCACCTAAATTACGGACAATATGGAACACTCGGATACTTCATCTTGTGAACACATACTGTAATTCTCTATGGGCACTTATAGTTGTACTTAGAAAATAACAAGATACCACATCCCCATATTTGAACTCCACCTAGTGCAGAAGCCGCTATTTTTTTTTATTCAGACTGCAATAACTTCTTCATATTAATTCAGAATCCGGTGAGACTTCGACCAATTAACTCCCACCTAAATTACGGACAATATGGAACACTCGGATACTTCATCTTGTGAACGTATACTGTAGTTCTCCATGGGCACTGACAGTTGTACTTAAAAATAACAGGATATGACATCCCCATATTTGAACTCCGCCTAGTGCAGAAGCCGTAATTTTTTTTGTTCAGACTGCAATAACTTCTTCATACTAATTCAAAAGACGGTGAGACTTCGACCAATTAACCCCCACCTAAATTACGGACAATATGGAACACTCGGATACTTCATCTTTTGAACGAATACTGTAGTTCTCCATAGGCACTGACAGTTTTACTTAGAAAATAACATGATACCACATCCCCATATTTGAACTCCGCCTAGTGTAGAAGCCGCTATTTTTTTGTTCATACTGCAATAACTTCTTCATACTAATTCAGAATCCGGTGAGACTTCGACCAATTAACTCCCACATAAATTACGGACAATATGGAACACTCGGATACTTCATCTTGTGAACGCATACTGTAGTTCTCTATGGGCACTGATAGTTGTACTTAGAAAATAACAGGATACCACATCCCCTTATTTGAACTCTGCACAGTACAAAAGCCGCTATTCTTTTCGTTCAGACTGCAATATTTTCTTCATACTAACTTGGAATCCGGCGAGACCTCCACCGATTAACTTCCACCTAAATTACGGACAATATGAAACACTCGGATACTTCAACTTCTGAACGTACACTGTAGTTCTCCAAGGGGATTGACAGTTGTACTTAGAAAATAATAGGCTACCACATCCCCATATTTGAACTCCGCCTAGTGCAGAAGCCGCTATTTTTTTGTTCAGACTGCAATAACTTCTTCATACTAATTCAGAATCCGGGGAGACATCGAACAATTAACTCCCACCTAAATTACGGACAATATGGAACACTCGGATACTTCATCTTGTGAACGCATACTGTAATTCTCTATGGGCACTGACAGTTGTACTTAGAAAATAACAGGATACCACATCCCCATATTTGAACTCCGCCCAGTGCAGAAGCCACTATTTTTTTTGTTCAGACTGCAATAACTTCTTCATACTAATTCAGAATCCGGTGAGACTTCGACCAATTAACTCCCATCTAAATTACGAACAATATGGAACACTCGGATACTTCATCTTGTGAACGTATACTGTAGTTCTCCATGGGCACTGACAGTTGTACTTAAAAATAACAGGATACGACATCCCCATATTTGAACTCCGCCTAGTGCAGAAGCCGCTATTTTTTTGTTCAGAATGCAATAACTTCTTCATACTAATTCAGAATCCGAGGAGACTTCGAACAATTAACTCCCACCTAAATTACGGACAATATGGAACACTCGAATACTTCATCTTGTGAACGCATACTGATACCACATCCCCATATTTGAACTACACCTAGTGCAGAAGCCACTATTTTTTTGTTCACACTGCAATAACTTTTTCATACTAATTCAGAATCCGGTGAGACTTCGACCAATTAACTCCCACCTAAATTATGGACAATATGGAACACTCGAGTACTTCATCTTGTGAACGCATACTGTAATTCTCTATGGGCACTGACAGTTGTACTTAGAAAATAACAGGATACCACATCCCCATATTTGAACTCCGCCTAGTGTGGAAGCCACTATTTTTTTTGTTCAGACTGCAATAACTTTTTCATACTAATTCAGAATCCGGTGAGACTTCTACCAATTAACTCCCACCTAAATTACGGACAATATGAAACACTCAGATACTTCATCTTGTGAAAGTATATTGTAGTTCTCCATGGGAACTGACAGTTGTACTTAGAAAATAGCAGGATACTACATCCCCATATTTGAACTCCCCCTAGTGCAGAAGCCGCTATTTTTTTGTTAGACTGCAATAACTTCTTCATACTAATTCAGAATCCGGTGAGACTTCGACCTATTAACTTCCACCTAAATTACGGACAATATGGAACACTCAGATACTTCATCTTGTGAACGCATATTGTAGTTCTCTATGGGCACTGATAGTTGTACTTAGAAAATATCAGGATACCACATCCCCTTATTTGAACTCTGCGTAATACAGTAGCCGCTATTTTTTTTGTTCAGACTGCAATATTTTCTTCATACTAACTCGGAATCCGGCGAGACTTCGACCGATTAACTTCCACCTAAATTATGGAGAATATGAAACACTCGGATACTTCAACTTGTGAACGTACACTGTAGTTCTCCATAGGGACTAACAGTTGTACTTAGAAAATAACAGGCTACCACATCCCCATATTTGAACTCTGCCTAGTGCAGAAGCCGCTATTTTTTTGTTCAGACTGCAATAACTTCTTCATACTAATTCTGAATTCGGGAGACTTCGAACAATTAACTCCCACCTAATTTATAGACAATATGAAACACTTGGATATTTCATCTTGTGAACGCATACTGTAATTCTCTATGGGCACTGACAGTTGTACTTAGAAAATAACAGGATACCACATCCCTAAATTTGAACTCCGCCTAGTGTAGATGCCGCTATTTTATTTGTTCAGACTGCAATAACTTTTTCATACTAATTCAGAATCCGGTGAGACTTCGACCAATTAACTCACACCTAAATTACGGAAAATATGGAACACTCGGATACTTCATCTTGTGAACGCATACTTTAGTTCTCCATGGGCACTGGCAATTGTACTTAAAAATAACAGGATACGACATCCCCATATTTGAACTCCGCCTAGTGCAGATGCCGCTATTTTATTTTGTTCAGACTGCAATAACTTCTTCATACTAATTCAGAATCCGGTGAGACTTCAACCAATTAACTCCCACCAAAATTAGGGACAATATGGAACACTCGGATACTTCATCTTGTGAACGCATACTGTAGTTCTCCATGGGCACTGACAGTTGTACTTGGAAAATAACAGGATACCACATCCACATATTTGAACTCCGCCTAGTGTAGAAGCCGCTATTATTTTTGTTCAGACTGCAATAACTTCTTCATACTAATTCAAAATCCGGTGAGACTTCGACCAATTAACTCCTACCTAAATTACGGATAATATGGAACACTCGGATACTTCATTCTGTGAACGAATGCTATAGTACTTCATGGGCACTGACAGTTTTACTTAGAAAATAACAGGTACCACATCCCCATATTTGAACTCCGCCTAGTGTAGAAGCCGCTATTTTTTTGTTCATACTGCAATAACTTCTTCATACTAATTCAGAATCCGGTGAGACTTCGACCAATTAACTCCCACATAAATTACGGACAATATGGAACACTCCGAAACTTCATCTTGTGAATGCTTACTGTAGTTCTCTATAGGCACTGACGGCTGTACTTAGAAAATAACAGGATACCACATCCCCATATTTGAACTCTGCCTAGTACAAAAGCCGCTATTCTTTTTGTTCATACTACAATATTTTCTTCACACTAACTTGGAATCCGGCGAGACTTCGACCGATTAACTTCCACATAAATTATGGACAATATGAAACACTCGGATACTTCGACTTGAGAACGTACACTGTAGTTGTCCATGGGGACTGATAGTTGTACTTAGAAAATAACAGGCTACCACATCCCCGTATTTGAACTCCGCCTAGTGTAGAAGCCGCTATTTTTTTGTTCAGACAGCAATAACTTCTTCATACTAATTCAGAATCCGGTGAGACTTCGACCAATTAACTCCCACCTAAATTACGGACAATATGGTACACTCGGATATTTCATCTTGTGAACGCATACTGTAGTTCTCCATGGGCACTGACAGTTGTACTTAGAAAAACAAGATACGACATCCCCATATTTGAACTCCGCCTAGTGCAAAAGCCGCTATTTTTTTGTTCAGACTGCAATAACTTCTTCATACTAATTCAGAATCCGAGGAGACTTCGAACAATTAACTCCCACCTAAATTACGGACAATATTGAACACTCGGATACTTTATCTTGTGAACGCATACTGTAATTCTCTATGGGCACTGACAGTTGTACTTAGAAAATAACAGGATACCACATCGCCATATTTGAACTCCGTCAAGTGCAATAGCCGCTATTTTTTTTTTCAGACTGCAATAACTTCTTCATACTAATTCAGAATCCGGTAAGACTTCGACCAATTAACTCCCACCTAAATTACGGACAATATGGAACACTCGGATACTTCATCTTGTGAACGTATACTATAGTTCTCCATGGGCACTGACAGTTGTACTTAAAAATAACAAGATACGACATCCCCATATTTGAACTCCGTCTAGTGCAAAAGCCGCTATTTTTTTGTTCAGACTGCAATAACTTCTTCATACTAAATCAAAATCCGGGGAGACTTCGAACAATTAACTCCCACCTAAATTACGGACAATATGGAACACTCGGATACTTCATCTTGTGAACGTATACTGTAGTTCTCCATGTGCACTAACAGTTGTACTTAAAAATAACCAGATACGACATCCCCATATTTGAACTCCGTCTAGTGCAGAAGCCGCTATTTTTTTTTAGACTGCAATAACTTCTTCATACTAATTCAGAATCCGGGTAGACTTCGTACAATTAACTCCCACCTAAATTACGGACAATATGGAACACTCGGATACTTCATCTAGTGAATGCATACTGATACCACATCCCCATATTTGAACTCCGCCTAGTGCAGAAGCCGTTATTTTTTGTTCAGACTGCAATAACTTTTTCATACTAATTCAGAATTCGGTGAGACTTCGACCATTTAAATCCCACCTAAATTACGGACAATATGGAACACTCGGATACTTCATCTTGTGAACGCATACTGTAATTCTCTGTGGGCACTGACAATTGTACTTAGAAAATAACAGGATACCACATCCCCATATTTGAACTCCGCCTAGTGCAGAAGCCACTATTTTTTTGTTCAGACTGCAATAACTTCTTCATACTAATTCAGAATCCGGTGAGACTTCGACCAATTAACTCCCACCAAAATTACGAACAATATGGAACACTCGGATACTTCATCTTGTGAACGTATACTGTAGTTCTCCATGGGCACTGATAGTTGTACTTAGAAAATAGCAGGATACTACATCCCCATATTTGAACTCGCCTAATGCAGAAGCCACTATTTTTTTGTTCAGACTGCAATCACTTCTTCATACTAATTCAGAATTCGGTGAGACTTCGGCCGATTAACTCCCACCAAAATTACGGACAATATGGAACACTCGGATACTTCATCTTGTGAACGCATACTGTAGTTCTCTATGGGCACTGACAGTTGTACTTAGAAAATAACAGGATACCACATCCCCTTATTTGAACTCTGCCTAATACAGAAGCCGCTACTTTTTTGTTCAGACTGCAATATTTTCTTCATACTAACTCAGAATTCGACGAGACTTTGACCTATTAACTTCCACCTAAATTAAGGACAATATGAAACACTCGGATACTTCAACTTGTGAACGTACAATGTAGTTCTCCATAGGGACTGACAGTTGTACTTATAAAATAACAGTCTACCACATCCCCATATTTGAACTTCGTCTAGTGCAGAAGACGCTATTTTTTTATTCAGACTGCAATAACTTCTTCATACTAATTTAGAATCCGGGGAGACTTCGAACAATTAACTCCCACCTAAATTACGGACAATATGGAACATTCAGATACTTCATCTTTTGAACGCATACTGTAATTGTCTATGGGCACTGACAGTTGTACTTAGAAAATAATAGGATACCACATCCCCTTATTTGAACTCTGCCTAGTACAAAAGCCGCTATTTTTTTTTCAGACTGCAATAACTTCTTCATACTAATTCAGAATCCGGTGAGACTTCGACCAATTAACTCCCACCTAAATTACAGACAATATGGAACACTCGAATACTTAATCTTGTGAACACATACTGTAGTTCTTCATGGGCACTGACAGTTGTACTTAAAAATAACAGGATACGACATCCCCATATTTGAACTCCGCCTAGTGCAGAAGCCGCTATTTTTTTTTGTTCAGACTACAATAACTTCTTCATACTAATTCAGAATCCGGTGAGACTTCGACCAATTAACTCCCACCTAAATTACGGACAATATGGAACACTCGGAAACTTCATCTTGTGAACGCATACTTTAGTTCTCCATGGGCACTGATAGTTGTACTTAGAAAATAACAGTATACCACATCCCCATATTTGAACTCCGCCTAGTACTGAAGCCGCTATTTTTTTTGTTCATACTAACTTGGAATCCGCCGAGACTTCGACCGATTAACTCCCACCAAAATTATTGACAATATGAAACACTCGGATACTTCATCTTGTGAACGTACACTATAGTTCTCCATGGGAACAAACAGTTGTACTTAGAAAATAACAGGCTACCACATCCCCATTTTTGAACTCCGCCTAGTGCAGAAGCCGCTATTTTTTTGTTCAGATTGCAATAACTTCTTCATACTAATTCAGAATCCGGTGAGACTTCGACCAATTAACTCCCACCTAAATTACGGACAATATGGAACATTCAGATACTTCATCTTATGAACGCATACTGTAGTTCACTATGGGCACTGACAGTTGTACTTAGAAAATAACAGGATACCACATCCCCTTATTTGAACTCTGCCTAGTACAGAAGCCGCTATTTTTTTTTTCAGACTGCAATATTTTCTTCATACTAACTCGGAACCCGGTGAGACTTCGACCGATTAACTTTCACCTAAATTACGGACAATATGAAACACTCGGATACTTCATCTTGTGAACGTACACTTTAGTTCTCCATGGGGACTGACAGTTGTACTTAGAAAATAACAGGCTACCACTTCCTCATATTTGTAATCCGCCTAGTGCAGAAGCCGCTATTTTTTTGTTCAGACTGCAATAACTTCTTCATGCTAATTCAAAATCCAGGGAGACTTCGAACAATTAACTCCCACCTAAATTATGGACAATATGGAACACTCGGATACTTCATCTTGTGAACGTACACTATAATTCTCCATGGGGACCGACAGTTGTACTTAGAAAATAACAGGCTACCACATCTCCATATTTGAACTCCGCCTAGTGCAGAAGACGCTATTTTTTTGTTCAGGCTGCAATAACTTTTTCATACTAATTCAGAATCCGGTGAGACTTCGACCAATTAACTACCACCTAAATTACGAACAATATGGAACACTCGGATAATTCATCTTGTGAACACATACTGTAGTTCTCCATGGACACTGACAGTTGTACTTAAAAATAACGGGATACCACATCCCCTTATTTGAACTCCGCCTAGTGTAGAAGCCGCTATTTTTTTTGTTCGGACTGCAATAACTTCTTCATACTAATTCAGAATCCGGTGAGACTTCGACCAATTAACTCCCACCTAAATTACGGACAATATGGAACACTCGGGTACTTCATCTTGTGAACTCATACTGTAGTTCTCCATGGGCACCGACAGTTGTACTTAGAAAATAATAGGATACCACATCCCCTTATTTGAATTCCGCCTAGTACAGAAGCCGCTATTTTTTGGTTCAGACTAGAATATTTTCTTCATACTAACTCGGAATCCGGCGACACTCGGATACTTCATCTTGTGAAACTACATTGTAGTTCTCCATTGGGACTTACAGTTGTACTTAGAAAATAACAGGCTACTACATCCCTATTTTTGAACTCCGCCTAGTGAAGAAGCCGCTAACTCCCACCTAAATTACGGACAATATGGAACACTCGGATACTTCATCTTGTGAACGCATACTGTAGTTCTCCATGGGCACTGATAGTTGTACTTAAAAAATAATAGGATACCACATCCCCTTATTTGAACTCCGCCTAGTATAGAAGCCTATTTTTTTTGTTCAAACCGCTATATTTTCTTCATACTAACTCGGAATCCGGCGAGACTTCAACCGATTAACTCCCACCTAAATTACGGACAATATGGAACACTCGGATACTTCATCTTGTGAACGCATACTGTAGTTCTTCATGGGCACTGACAGTTGTACTTAGTAAATAACAGGATAACACATCCCCATATTTGAACTCCGCCTAGTGCAGAAGCTGCTATTTTTTTGTTCAGATTGCAATATTTTCTTCATACTAACTGGGAATCCGGCGAGACTTCGACCGATTAACTCCCACCTAAATTACGGACAATATGAAACACTCGGATACTTCATCTTGTGAACGTACACTGTAGTTCTCCATGGGGACTGACAGTTGTTCTTTGAAAATAACAGGCTACCACATCCCCATATTTGAACTCCGCCTAGTGCAGAAGCCGCAATTTTTTTTGTTCAGACTGCAATAACTTCTTCATACTAATTCAGAATACGGTGAGACTTCGACCAATTAACTCCCACCTAAATTACGAACAATATGGAACACTTGCATACTTCATCTGGTGAAAGCATACTGTAGTTCTCCATGGGCACTAACAGTTGTACTTAGAAAATAACAGGATACCACATCGCCATATTTGAACTCCGCCTAGTGCAGAAACCGCTATTTTTTTTGTTCAGACTTCAATAACTTCTTCAAACTAATTCAAAATCCGGTGAGACTTCGACCAATTAACTCCCACCTAAATTACGGACAATATGGAACACTCGGATACCTCATCTTGTGAACGCATACTGTAGTTCTCCATGGCACTGACAGTTGTACTTAGAAAATAACAGGATACAACATCCCCATATTTGAACTCCGCCTAGTGTAGAAGCTACTATTTTTTTTTGTTGAGACTGCAATATTTTCTTCATACTAACTCGGAATCCGACGACACTTCGACCGATAAAATGCCACCTAAATTACGGACAATATGAAACACTCGGATACTTCATCTTGTGAACGTACATTGTAGTTCTCCATGGGGACTGACAGTTGTACTTAGAAAATAACAGGCTACTACATCCCCCTATTTGAACAATGCCTAGTGCAGAAGCCGCTATTTTTTTATTCAGACTGCAATATTTTCTTCATACTAACTCGGAATCCGGTGAGACTTCGACCGATTAACTTCCACCAAAATTACGGACAATATGAAACACTCGGATACTTCATCTTGTGAACGTACACTGTAGTTCTCCTTGGGGACTGATAGTTGTACTTAGAAAATAAAAGGCTACCACATCCCCATATTTGAACTCCGCCTAGAGCAGAAGCCGCTATTTTTATTGTTCAGACTGCAATAACTTCTTCATACTAATTCAGAATCCGGTGAGATTTCGACCAATTAACTCCCACCTAAATTACGGACAATATGGAACACTCGGATACTTCATCTTGTGAACGCATACTGTAGTTCTCTATGGGCACTGACAGTTGTACTTAGAAAACAACAGGATACCACATCCCCATATTTGAACTCCTCCTAGTGCAGAAGCCGCTATTTTTTTGTTCAGACTGCAATAACTTCTTCATACTAAGTCTGAATCCGGTGACACTTCGACCGATTAACTCCCACCTAAATTACGGACAATATGAAACACTCGGATACTTCATCTTGTGAACGTACACTGTAGTTCTCCATGGGGACTGACAGTTGTTCTTTTAAAATAACAGGCTACCACATCCCCATATTTGAACTCCGCCTAATGCAGAAGCCGCTATTTTTTTTGTTCAGACTGCAATAACTTCTTCATACTAATTCAGAATCTGATGAGACTTCGACCTATTAACTCCGACCTAAATTACGGACAATATGGAACACTCGGATACTTCATCTTGTGAACGGATACTGTAGTTCTCCATGGGCACTGACAGTTGTACATAGAAAATAACAGGATACCACATCCCCATATTTGAACTCCGCCTAGTGCAGAAGCCGCTATTTTTCGGTTCAGACTGCAACAACTTCTTCATACTAATTCAGAATCTGGTGAGACGTCGACCGATTTAACTCCCACCTAAATTACGGACAATATGGAACACTCGGATACTTCGTCTTGTGAACGCATACTGTAGTTCTCCATAGGCATTGACAGTTGTAGTTAGAAAATAATAGGATACCACATCCCCATATTTGAACTCCGCCTAGTGCAGAAACCGCTATTTTTTTTGTTCAAACGGCAATAACTTCTTCATACTAATTCAGAATCTGGTGAGACTTCGACCAATTAACTCCCACCTAAATTACGGACAATATGGAACACTCGGATACCTCATTTTGTGAACGCATACTGTAGTTCTCCATGGTCACTGACAGTTGTACTTAGAAAGTAATAGGATACCATATCCCCATATTTGAACTCCGCCTAGTGCAGAAGCCGCTATTTTTTTGTGCAGATTGCAATATTTTCTTCATACTAACTCAGAATCCGGCGAGACTTCGACCGATTAACTCCCACCTAAATTACGGATAATATGAAACACTCGGATACTTCATCCTGTGAACGTACACTGTAGTTCTCCATGGGGACTAACAGTTGCTCTTTGAAAATAACAGGCTACCACATCCCCATATTTGAACTCCGCCTAGTGCAAAAGCCGCAATTTTTTTTGTTCAGACTGCAATAACTTCTTCGTACTAATTCAAAATACGATTATACTTCGACCAATTAACTCCGACCATAATTACGGACAATATGGAACGCTCGGATACTTCATCGTGTGTATGAATACTGTAGTTCTCCATGGGCACTGGCAGTTGTACTTAAAAATAACAGGATACGCCATCCCCTTAATTGAATTCCGCCTAGTGCAGAAGCCGCTAATTTTTTTTTCAGACTGCAATAACTTCTTCATACTAATTCAGAATCCGGTGAGACTTCGACCGATTAACTCCCACCTAAATTACAGACGATATGAAACACTCGGATACTTCAACTTGTGAACGTACATTGTATTTCTCCATGGGGACTAACAGTTGTACTTAGAAAATAATAGGCTACCACATCCCCATATTTGAACTCCTCCTAGTGCAGAAGCCGCTATTTTTTTTGTTCAGACTGCAATAACTTCTTCATAATAATTCAGAATCCGGTGAGACCTCGACCAATTAACTCGCACCTAAATTACGGACAATATGGAAGAACACTCGGATACTTCATCTTGTGAACGCAGACTGTAGTTCTCCATGGGCACTAACAGTTGTACTTAGAAAATAACAGGATACCACATCCCCGTATTTGAACTACGCCTAGTGCAGAAGCCGCTATTTTTTTTGTTCAGACTGCAATAACTTATTCATACTAATTCAGAATCCGATGAGACTTCGACCAATTAACTCCCTCCTAAATTACGGACAATATGGAACACTTGGATACTTCATCGTGTGAACGCATACTGTAGTTCTTTATGGGAACTGACAATTGTACTTTGAAAATAACAGGATACCACATCCCCTTATTTGAACTCCGCCTAGTGCAGAAGCCGCTATTTTTTTGTTCAGACTCCTATATTTTCTTCATACTAACTCGGAATCCGGGGAGACTTCGACCGATTAACTCCCACCTAAATTACGGACAATATGAAACACTCGGATACATCATTTTGTGAACGTACACTGTAGTTCTCCATGGGGACTGACAGTTGTACTTTGAAAATAACAGGCTACCACATCCCTATATTTGAACTCCGCCTAGTGCAGAAGCCGCTATTTATTTAGTTCAGATTGCAATAACTTCTTCATACTAATTCAGAATCCGGTGAGAATTCGACCAATTAACTACCATCTAAATTACGGACAATATGGAACACTCGGATACTTCATCTTGTGAACGCATACTGTAGTTCTCCATTGGCACTGACATCTGTACTTAGAAAATAACAGGATACCACATCCCCATATTTGAACTCCGCCTAGTGCAGAAGCCGCTATTTTTTTTGTTCAGACTGCAATAACTTCTTCATACTAATACAGAATCCGGTTAGACTTCGACCAATTAACTCCCACCTAAATTACGGACAATATGGAACACTCGGATACTTCATCTTGTGAACGCATACTGTAGTTCTCCTTGGGCACTGACAGTGTACTTAAAAATAACAGGATATGACATCCCCATATTTGAACTCCACCTAGTGTTGAAGCCGTTATTTTTTTTGTTCAGACCGCAATAACTTCTACATACTAATTCAGAATCCGGTGAGACTTCGACCAAATAACTCCCACCTAAATTACGGACAATATGGAACACTCGGATACTTCATCCTGTGAACGCATACTGTAGTTCTCCATGGGCACTTGTAGTTGTACTTAGAAAATAACAGGATACCACATCCCCTTATTTGAACTCCGTCTAGTCCAGAAGCCGCTATTTTTTTGTTCGGACTGCAATATTTTCTTCGTACTAACTAGTAATCCAGCGATACTTCGACCGATTAACTCCCACCTAAATGACGGACAATATGAAACACTCAGATACTTCATCTTGTGAACGTACACTGTAGTTCTCCATGGGAACAGACAATTGTACTTGGAAAATAACAGGCTACCACATCCCCATTTTTGAACTCCGCCTAGTGCAGAAGCCGCTATTTTTTTTGTTCAGACTGCAATAACATCTTCATAATAATTCAGAGTCCGGTGAGACTTCGACCACTCCCACCAAGATTACGGACAATATGGAACACTCGGATACTTCATCTTGTGAACGCATACTGTAGTTCTTCATGGGCACTGACAGTTGCACTTAGTAAATAACATGATAACACATCCCCATATTTGAACTCCGCCTAGTGCAGAAGCAGCTATTTTTTTGTTTAGACTACAATAACTTCTTCATACTAATTCAGAATCCGGTGAGACTTCGACCAATTAACTCCCACCTAAATTACGGACAATATGGAACATTCGGATACTTCATCTTGTGAACGCATACTGTAGTTCACTATGGGCACTGACAATTGTACTTAGAAAATAACAGGATACCACATCCCCTTATTTGAACTCTGCCTAGTATAGAAGCCGCTATTTTTTTTGTTCAGACTGAATATTTTCTTCATACTAACTCGGAATCCTTCGAGACTTCGACTGATTAACTCCCACCAAAATTACGGACAATATGAAACACTCGGATACTTCAACTTGTGAACGTACACTGTAGTTCTCCATGGGGACTAACAGTTGTACTTATAAAATAACAGGCTACCACATCCCCGTATTTGAACTCCGCCTAGTGTAGAAGCCGCTATTTTTTTGTTCAGACTGCAATAACTTCTTCATACTAATTCAGAATCCGGTGAGACTTCGACCAATTAACTCCCACCTAAATTACGGACAATATGGAACACTCGGATGCTTTATCTTGTGAACGCATACTGTAGTTCTCTATGGGCACTGACAGCTGTACTTAGAAAATAACAGGATACCACATCCCCTTATTTGACCTCTGCCTAGTACAGAAGCCGCTATTTTTTTGTTCAGACTGCAATAATTTCTTCATACTAACTCGAAATCCGGTGATACTTCGACCGATTAACTCCCACCTAAATTACGAACAATATGAAACACTCGGATACTTCATCTTGTGAAAGTACACTATAGTTCTCCATGGGAACAGACAGTTGTACTTGGAAAATAACAGGCTACCACATCCCCATTTTTGAACTCCGCCTAGTGCAGAAGGCGCTATTTTTTTTGTTCAGACTGCAATAACATCTTCATAATAATTCAGAGTCCGGTGAGACTTCAACCACTCCCACCAAGATTACGGACAATATGGAACACTCGGATACTTCATCTTGTGAACGCATACTGTAGTTTTCCATGGGCACTGACAGTTGTACTTAGTAAATAACAGGATAACACATCCCCATATTTGAACTCCGCCTAGTGCAGAAACCGCCATTTTTTTGTTCAGACTGCAATAACTTCTTCATACTAATTCAGAATCCGGTGAGACTTCGACCAATTAACTCCCACCTAAATTACGGACAATATGGAACATTCGGATACTTCATCTTGTGAACGCATACTGTAGTTCACTATGGGCACTGACAGTTGTACTTAGAAAATAACAGGATACCACATCCTCTTATTTGAACTCTGCCTAGTACAGAAGCCGCTATTTTTTTTGTTCAGACTGCAATATTTTCTTCATACTAACTCGGAATCCTCCGATACTTCGACTGATTAACTCCCACCAAAATTATGGACAATATGAAACACTCGGATACTTCATCTTGTGAACGTACACTGTAGTTCTCCATGGGGACTAACAGTTGTACTAAGAAAATAACAGGCTACCACATCCCCGTATTTGAACTCCGCCTATTGCAGAAACCGCTATTTTTTTTGTTCAGACTGCAATAACTTCTTCATATTAATTCAGAATCCGATGAGACTTCGACCAATTAACTCCCACCTAAATTACGGACAATATGGAACTCGGATATTTCATCTTGTGAACGCATAGTGTAGTTCTCCATGGGCACTGACAGTTGTACTTAGAAAAACAGGATACGACATCCCCATATTTGAACTCCGCCTAGTGCAGAAGTCGCTATTTTATTTTGTTCAAACTGCAATATTTTCTTCATTCTAACTCGGAATCCGGCGAGACTTCGACCGATTAACTCCCACCTAAATTACGGACAATATGAAACACTAGGATACTTCATCTTGTGAACGTACACTGTAGTTCTCCATGGGGACTGACAGTTGTACTTAGAAATTAATGGGCTACCACATCCCCATATTTGAACTCCGCCTAGTGTAGAAGCCGCTATTTTTTTTGTTCAGACTGCAATAATTTTTTCATACTAACTCGGAATCTGGCGAGACTTCCACCGGTTAACTCCCACCTAAATTACGGACAATATGAAACACTCGGATACTTCATCTTGTGAACGTACACTGTAGTTCTCCATGGGGACTGACAGTTGTACTTAGATAATAACAGGCTAACACATCCCCATATTTGAACTCCGCCTAGTGCAAAAGCCGCTATTTTTTTGTTCAGACTGCAATAACTTCTTCATAATAATTCAGAATCCGGTGAGAATTCGACCAATTAACTCCCACCTAAATTACGGACAATGTGGAACACTCGGATACTTTATCTTGTGAACGCATACTGTAGTTCTCTATGGGCACTGACAGTTGTACTTAGAAAATAACAGGATACCACATCCACTTATTTGAACTCTGCCTAGTACAGAAGCCGCTATTTTTTTGTTCAGACTGCAATAATTTCTTCATACTAACTCGGAATCCGGTGAGACTACGATCGATTAACTCCCACCTAAATTTCGGACAATATGAAACACTCGGATACTTCATCTTGTGAACGTTCACTGGAGTTCTCCATGGGAACAGACAGTTGTACTTAGAAAATAACAGGCTACCACATCCCCATTTTTGAACTCCGCCTAGTGTAGAAGCCGCTATTTTTTTTGTTCAGACTGCAATAACATCTTCATAATAATTCAGAGTCCGGTGAGACTTCGACCAATTAACTACCACCAAAATTACATACAATATGGAACACTTGGATACTTCATCTTGTGAACGCATATTGTAGTTCTCCATGGTTATTGACAGTTGTACTTAGAAAATAACAGGATACTACATCCCCATATTTGAACTCCGTATAGTGCAGAAGCCGCTATTTTTTTGTTCAGACTGCAATAACTTCTTCATACTAATTCAGAATCCGGTGAGACTTCGACCAATTAACTCCCACCTAAATTACGGACAATATGGAACACTCGGATACTTCATCTTGTGAACGCATACTGTAGTTCACTATGGGCACTGACAGTTGTACTTAGAAAATAACAGGATACCACATCCCCTTATTTGAACTCTTCCTAGTATAGAAGCCGCTATTTTTTTGTTCAGACTGCAATATTTTCTTCATACTAACTCGGAATCCGTCGAGACTTCGACCGATTAAGTCCCACCTAAATTACGGACAATATGAAACACTCGGATACTTCATCTTGTGAACGTACACTGTATTTCTCCATGGGGACTTAGAGTTGTATTTAGAAAATAACAGGCTACCACATCCCCGTATTTGAACTCCGCCTAGTGTAGATGCCACTATTTTTTTGTTCAGACTGCAATAACTTATTCATACTAATTCAGAATCCGATGAGACTTCGACCAATTAACTCCCACCTAAATTACGGACAATATGGAACACTCGGATATTTCATCTTGTGAACGCATACTGTAGTTCTTCATGTGCACTGACAGTTGTACTTAGAAAAACAGGATACGACATCCCCATATTTGAACTCCGCCTAGTGCAGAAGCCGCTATTTTATTTTGTTCAGACTGCAATATTTTCTTCATTCTAACTCGGAATCCGGCGAGACTTCGACCGATTAACTCCCACCTAAATTACGGACAATATGAAACACTCGGATACTTCATCTTGTGAACGTACACTGTAGTTCTCCATGGGGACTGACAGTTGTACTAGAAAGTAACAAGCTACCACATCCCCATATTTGAACTCCGCCTAGTGTAGAAGCCGCTATTTTGTTTGTTCAGACTGCAATAACTTCTTCATAATAATTCTGAATCCGGTGAGACTTCGACCAATTAACTCCCACCTAAATTACGTACAATATGGAACACTCGGATACTTCATCTTGTGAATGCATACTGTAGTTCTCCATGGGCACTGACAGTTGTACTTAGGAAAACAGGATACCTCATCCCCTTATTTGAACTCCGCTAGGTACAAAAGCCGCTATTTTTTTGTTCATACTGCAATATTTTCTTCATACTAACTCAGAATCCGCCGAGACTTCGACCGATTAACTCCCACAAAAATTACGGACAATATGAAACACTCGGATACTTCGTCTTGTGAACATACACTATAGTTCTCCATGGGGACTGACAGTTGTACTAAGAAACTAACAAGCTACCACATCCCCATATTTGAACTCCGCCTAGTGCAGAAGCCGCTATTTTTTGTTCAGACTGCAATAACCTCTTCATACTAGTTCAGAATCCGGTGAGACTTCGACCAAATAACTCCCACCTAAATTACGGACAATATGGAACACTCGGATATTTCATCTTGTGAACGCATACTGTAGTTCTCCATGGGCACTGACAGTTGTACTTAGAAAAACAGGATACCTCATCCCCTTATTTGAACTCCGCCAGGTAAAGAAGCCGCTATTTTTTTTGTTCAGACTGCAATATTTTCTTCATACTAACTCGGAATCCGGTGGGACTTCTACCGATTAACTCCCACCTAAATTACGGACAATATGAAACACTGGGATACTTCATCTTGTGAACGTACACTGTAGTTCTCCATGGGGACTGACAGTTGTACTTAGAAAATAACAGGCTACCACATCCTCATATTTGAACTCCGCCTAGTGCAGAAACTGCAAATTTTTTTGTTCAGACTGCAATAACTTCTTCATACTAATTCAGCATCCGATGAGACTTCGACCAATTAACTCCCACCTAAATTACGGACAATATGGAACACTCGGATACTTCATCTTGTGAATGCATACTGTAGTTCTCCATGGGCACTGACAGTTGTACTTAGAAAAACAGGATACCACATCCCCTTATTTGAACTCCGCCAGGTAAAGAAGCCGCTATTTTTTTTGTTCAGACTGCAATATTTTCTTCATACTAACTCGGAATAAGGTGAGACTTCGACCGATTAACTCCCACCTAAATTACGGACAATATGAAACACTGGGATACTTCATCTTGTGAACGTACACTGTAGTTCTCCATGGGGACTAACAGTTGTACTAAGAAACTAACAAGCTACCACATCCCCATATTTGAACTCCGCCTAGTGGAGAAGCCGCTATTTTTTTGTTCAGACTGCAATAACCTCTTCATACTAGTTCAGAATCCGGTGAGACTTCGACCAATTAACTCCCACCTAAATTACGAAAAATATGGAACAGTCAGATATTTCATCTTGTGAACGCATACTGTAGTTCTCCATGGGCACTGACAGTTGTACTTAGAAAAACAGGATACCACATCCCCTTATTTGAACTCCGCCAGGTAAAGAAGCCGCTATTTTTTTTGTTCAGACTGTAATATTTTCTTCATACTAACTCGGAATCCGGTGAGACTTCGACCGATTAACTCCCACCTAATTTACGGACAATATGAAACACTGGGATATTTCATCTTGTGAACGTACACTGTAGTTCTCCATGGGGACTGACAGTTGTACTTAGAAAATAACAGGCTACCACATCCTCATATTTGAACTCCGCCTAGTGCAGAAACTGCTAATTTTTTTTGTTCAGACTGCAATAACTTCTTCATACTAATTCAGCATCCGGTGAGACTTCGACCAATTAACTCCCAACTTAATTACAAACAATATGGAACACTCGGGTACTTCATCTTGGGAACGCATACTGTAGTTCTCTATGGGCATTGACAGTTGTACTTAGAAAACGACAGGATACAACATCGCCATATTTGAACTCGCTTAGTGTAGAAGCCGCTAATTTTTTGTTATGATTGCAATATTTTCTTCATACTAACTCGTAATACGGCGAAACATCGACCGATTAACTCCCACCTAAATTACGGACAATATGAAACACTCGGATACTTCATCTTGTGAACGTACACTGTAGTTCTCCATGGGGACTGATAGTTGTACGTTGAAAATAACAGGCTATCACATCCCCATATTTGAACACCGCCTAGTGCAGAAGCCACAATTTTTTTTGTTCAGACTGCAATAACTTCTTCATACTAATTCAGAATACAGTGAGACTTCGTCCAATTTACTCCCTCCTAAATTACGGACAATATGGAACACTCGCATACTTCATCGTGTGAACGCATAATGTAGTTCTCCATGGGCACTGACAGTTGTACTTAAAAATAACAGGATACCACATCCCCATATTTGAACTCCGCCTAGTGCAAAAGCCGCTATTTTTTTTGTTCAAACTGCGATATTTTCTTCATACTAACTCGGAATCCGCCGATACTTCGACCGATTAACCCCCACCAAAATTACGGACAATATGAAACACTCGGATACTTCATCTTGTGAACGTACACTGTAGTTCTCCATGTGGACTGACAGTTGTACTAAGAAAATAACAGGCTACCACATCCCCATATTTGAACTCCGCCTAGTACAAAAGCCGCTATTTTTTTGTTCAGACTGCAATAACTTCTTCATACTAGTTCAGAATCTGGTGAGACTTCGACCAATTAACTCCCACCTAAATTACGGACAATATGGAACACTCGGATATTTCATCTTGTGAACGCATACTATAGTTCTCCATGGGCACTGACAGTTGTACTTAGAAAAACAGGATACCACATCCCCTTATTTGAACTCCGCCAGGTACAGAAGCCGCTATTTTTTTTGTTCAGACTGCAATATTTTCTTCATACTAACTCGGAATCCAGTGAGACTTCGACCGATTAACTCCCACATAAATTACGGACAATATGAAACACTGGGATACTTCATCTTGTAAACGTACACTGTAGTTCTCTATGGGGACTGACAGTTGAACTTAGAAAATAACAGGCTACCACATCCTCATATTTGAACTCCACCTAGTGGAGAAACCGCTAATTTTTTTGTTCAAACTGCAATAACTTCTTCATACTAATTCAGCATCCGGTGAGACTTCGACCAATTAACTCCCACCTTAATTATGAACAATATGGAACACTCGGATACTTCATCTTGGGAACGAATACTGTAGTTCTCTATGGGCACTGAGAGTTGTACTTAGAAAACACACAGGATACAACATCGCCATATTTGAACTCCGCTTAGTGCAGATGCCGCTAATTTTTTTGTTATGATTGCAATATTTTCTTCATACTAACTCGGAATCCGACGAAAGTTCGACTGATTAACTCCCACCTAAATTACGGACAATATGAAACACTCGGATACTTCATCTTGTGAACGTACACTGTAGTTCTCCATGGGGACTGATAGTTGTACTTTGAAAATAACAGGCTACCAAATCCCCATATTTGAACACCGCCTAGTGCAGAAGCCACAATTTTTTTTGTTCAGACTGCAATAACTTCTTCATACTAATTTAGAATACAGTGAAACTTCGACCAATTAACTCCCTCCTAAATTACGGACAATATGGAACACTCGCATACTTCATCGTGTGAACGCATACTGTAGTTCTCCATGGGCACTGACAGTTGTACTTAAAAATAACAGGATACCACATCCCCATATTTGAACTCCGCCTAGTGCAAAAGCCGCTATTTTTTTTGTTCAGACTGCGATAACTTCTTCATACTAATTCAGAATCCGGTGAGACTTCGACTGATTAACTCCCACCAAAATTATGGACAATATGAAACACTCAGATACTTCATCTTGTGAGCGTACACTGTAGTTCTCCATGGGGACTGACAGTTGTACTTAGAAAATAACAGGCCACTACATCACCATATTTGAACTCCGCCTAGTGCAGAAGCCGCTATTTTCTTGTTCAGACTGCAATAACTTCTTCATAATAATTAAGAATCCGGTGAGACTTCGACCAATTAACTCCCACCTATATTACGGACAATATGGAACACTCGGATACTTCATCTTGTGAACGCATACTGTAGTTCTCCATGGGCACTGACAGTTGTACTTAGAAAAACAGGATACCACATCCCCTTATTTGAACTCCGCCAAGTACAGAAGCCGCTATTTTTTTTGTTCAGACTGCAATATTTTCTTCATACTAACTCGAAATCCGGTGAGACTTCGACCGATTAACTCCCACCTAAATTACGGACAATATGAAACACTGGGATACTTCTTGTGAACATACACTGTAGTTCTCCATGGGGACTGACAGTTGAACTTAGAAAATAATAGGCTACCACATCCTTATATTTGAACTTCACCTAGTGCAGAAATAGCTAATTTTTTTGTTCAAACTGCAATAACTTCTTCATACTAATTCAGCATCTGGTGAGACTTCGACCAATTAACTCCCATCTTAATTACGAACAATATGGAACACTCGGATACTTCATCTTGGGAACGCATACTGTAGTTCTCTATGGGCACTGACAGTTGTACTTAGAAAACACACAGGATACAACATCGCCATATTTGAACTCCGCCTAGTGCAGAAGCCGCTAATTTTTTTGTTATGATTGCAATATTTTCTTCATACTAACTCGGAATCCGGCGAAAGTTCGACCGATTAACTCCCACCTAAATTACGGAAAATATGAAACACTCAGATACTTCATCTTGTGAACGTACACTGTAGTTCTCTATGAGGACTGATAGTTGTACTTTGAAAATAACAGGCTAACACATCCCCATATTTGAAGACCGCCTAGTGTAGAAGCCGCAATTTTTTTTGTTCAGACTGCAATAGCTTCTTCATACTAATTTAGAATACAGTGAAACTTCGACCAATTAACTCCTTCCTAAATTACGGACAATATGGAACACTCGCATACTTCATCGTGTGAACGCATATTGTAGTTCTCCATGGGAACTGACAGTTGTACTTAAAAATAACAGGATACCACATCCCCATATTTGAACTCCGCCTAGTGCAAAAGCCGCTATTTTTTTTGTTCAGACTGCGTTAACTTCTTCATACTAATTCAGAATCCGGAGAGACTACGACTGATAAACTCCCACCTAAATTATGGACAATATGAAACACTCGGATACTTCATCTTGTGAGCGTACACTGTAGTTCTCCATGGGGACTGACAGTTGTACTTAGAAAATAACAGGCTACTACATCACCATATTTGAACTCCGCCTAGTGTAGAAGCCGCTATTTTTTTGTTCAGACTGCAATAACTTCTTCATAATAATTAAGAATCCGGTGAGACTTCGACCAATTAACTCCCACCTATATTACGGACAATATGGAACACTCGGATACTTCATCTTGTGAACGCATACTGTAGGTCTCCATGGGCACTGACAGTTGTACTTAGAAAATAACAGGATACCACATCCCCATATTTGAACTCCGCCTAATGCAGAAACCGCTTTTTTTTTGTTCAGACGGCAATAACTTCTTCATACTAATTCAGAATTTTGTGAGACTTCGACCAATTAACTCCCACCTAAATTACGGACAATAAGGAACACTCGGATACTTCATCTTGTGAACGCATACTGTATTTCTCCATGGTCACTGACCGTTTTACTTAGAAAGTAACAGGATACCACATCCCCATATTTGAACTCCGCCTAGTGCAGAAGCCGCTATTTTTTTCTTCAAATTGCAATATTTTCTTCATACTAACTCGGAATCCGGCGAGACTTCGACCGATTAACTCCCACCTAAATTAAGGACAATATGAAACACTTGGATACTTCATCTTGTGAACGTACACTGTAGTTCTTCATGGGGACTGACAGTTCTTTGAAAATAACAAGCTACCACATCCCTATATTTGAACTCCGCCTAGTGCAGAAGCCACAATTTTTTTTGTTCAGACTGAAATAACTTCTTCATACTAATTCAGAATACGGTGAGACTTCGACCAATTAACTCCTATCTAAATTACGGACAATATGGAACACTTTGATACATCATCGTGTGATCGAATATTGTAGTTCTCCATGGGCACTGACAGTTGTACTTTAATTTACAGGATACGACATCCCCTTATTTGAACTCAGCCTAGTGCAGAAGCTGCTATTTTTTTGTTCAGACTGCAATAACTTCTTCATACTAATTCAGAATCCGGTGAGACTTCGACCGATTAACTCCCACCTAAATTACGGACAATATGGAACACTCGGATACTTCATCATGTGAGCGCATACTGTAGTTCTTTATGGGCACTGACAGTTGTACTTTGAAAATAACAGGATACCACATCCCTTATTTGAACTCCGCCTAGTACAGAAGCTGCTATTTTTTTATTCAGACTCCTATATTTTCTTCATACTAATTCAGAATCCGGTGAGACTTTGACCAATTAACTCCCACCTAAATTACGGACAATATGGAACACTCAGATACTTCATCTTGTGAACGCATAATGTAGTTCTCTTTGGGCACTGACAGTTGTACTTAGAAAATAATAGGATACCACATCCCCATATTTGAACTCAGCCTAGTGTAGAAGCCGCTATTTTTTTTGTTCAAACTGCAATAACTTTTACATACTAATTCAGAATCCGGTGAGAATTCGACCAATTAACTCCCATCTAAATTACGGACAATATGGAACACTCGGATACTTCATCTTGTGAACGCATACTGTAGTTCTCCATTGGCACTGACAGTTGTACGTAGAAAATAACAGGATACCACATCCCCATATTTGAACTCCGCCTAGTGCAGAAGCCGCTATTTTGTTTGTTCAGACTGCAATAACTTCTTCATACTAATTCAAAATCCGGTGAGACTTTGACCAATGAACTACCACCTAAATTACGGACAATATGGAACACTCGGACACTTCATCTTGTGAACGCATAATGTAGTTCTCTTTAGGCACGGACAGTTGTACTTAGAAAATAACAGGATACCACATCCCCATATTTGAACTCCGCCTAGTGCAGAAGCCGCTATGTTTTTGTTCAAACTGTAATAACTTCTTCATACTAATTCAGAATCCGGTGGGACTTCGACCGATTAACTCCCACCTAAATTGCGGACAATATGGAACACTCGGATACTTCATCTTCTGAACGCATACTATAGTTCTCCATGGGCACTGACAGTTGTACTTAAAAATAACAGGATATGACATCCCCATATTTGAACTCCACCTAGTGTAGAAGCCGCTATTTTTTTTGTTCAGACCGAAATAACTTCTTCATACTAATTCAGAATCCGATGAGACTTCGACCAATTAACTCCCACCTAAATTACGGACAATATGGAACACTCGGATATTTCATCTTGTGAACGAATATTGTAGTTCTCCACGGGCACTGACAGTTGTACTTAGAAAATAACAAGATACCACATCCCCTTATTTGAACTCCGCTTAGTCCAGAAGCCGCTATTTTTTTGTTCAGACTGCAATATTTTCTTCATACTGACTCGGAATCCGGCGAGACTTCGATCGATTATCTCTCACCTGAATTACGGACAATATGAAACACTCTGTTACTTTATCTTGTGAACTTACACTGTAGTTCTCCATGGGGACTGACAGTTGTACTTAGAAAATAACAAGCTACCACATAACCATATTTGATCTCCGCCTAGTGCAGAAGCTGCTATTTTTTTTGTTCAGACTGCAAAAACTTCTTCATACTAATTCAGAATCCGATGAGACTTCGACCAATAAACTCCCACCTAAATTACGGACAATATGGAACACTCGGATACTTCATCTTGTGAACGCATACTGTAGTTCTTTATGGGCACTGACAGTTGTACTTTGAAAATAACAGGATACCACATCCCTTATTTGAACTCCGCCTAGTGTAGAAGCTGCTATTTTTTTTGTTCAGACTCCTATATTTTCTTAATACTAATTCAGAATCCGGTGAGACTTTGACCAATTAACTCCCACCTAAATTACGGACAATATGGAACACTCGGATACTTCATCTTGTGAACGCATAATGTAGTTCTCTTTGGGCACTGACAGTTGTACTTAGAAAATAACAGGATACCACATCCCCATATTTGAACTCCGCCTAGTGCAGAAGCCGCTATTTTTTTTGTTCAAACTGCAATAACTTTTTCATACTAATTCAGAATCCGGTGAGAATTCGACCAATTAACTCCCATCTAAATTACGGACAATATGGAACACTCAGATACTTCATCTTGTGAACGCATACTGTAGTTCTCCATTGGCACTGACAGTTGTACATAGAAAATAACAGGATACCACATCCCCATATTTGAACTCCGCCTAGTGTAGAAGCCGCTATTTTGTTTGTTCAGACTACAATAACTTCTTCATACTAATTCAGAATCCGGTGAGACTTTGACCAATTAACTCCCACCTAAATTACGGACAATATGGAACACTCGGATACTTCATCTTGTAAACGCATAATGTAGTTCTCTTTAGGCACGGACAGTTGTACTTAGAAAATAACAGGATACCACATCCCCATATTTGAACTCCGCCTAGTGCAGAAGCCGCTATGTTTTTGTTCAGACGGCAAAAACTTCTTCATACTAATTCAGAATCCGGTGAGACTTCGACCGATTAACTCCCACCTAAATTACGGACAATATGAAACACTCGGATACTTCATCTTGTGAACGTACACTGTAGTTCTCCTTGGAGACTGATAGTTGTACATAGAAACTAACAGGCTAACACATCTCTATATTTGAACTCCGCCTAGTGCAGAAGCCGCTATTTTTTTTGTTCGGACTGGAATATTTTCTTCATACTAACTTAGAATCCGGTGAGACTTCGACCAATTAACTCCCACCTAAATTACGGACAATATGGAACACTCGGATATTTCATCTTGTGAACGCATACTGTAGTTCTCCACGGGAACTGACAGTTGTACTTAGAAAATAACAGGATACCACATCCCCTTATTTGAACTCCGCCTAGTCCAGAAGCCGCTATTTTTTTGTTCAGACTGCAATATTTTCTTCATACTGACTCGGAATCCGGCGAGACTTCGATCGATTAACTCTCACCTGAATTACGGACAATATGAAACACTCTGTTACTTTATCTTGTAAACTTACACTGTAGTTCTCCATTGGGAATGACAGTTGTACTTAGAAAATAACAGGCTACCACATCCCCATATTTGAATTCCCCCTAGTGCAGAAACCGCTATTTTTTTGTTCAGACGGCAATAACTTCTTCATACTAATTCCGAATCCGGTGAGACTTCGACCACTTAACTCCCACCTAAATTACGGACAATATGGAACACTCGATAATTCATCGTGTGAACGCATACAGTAGTTTTTATGGGCACTGACAGTTGTACTTTGAAAATAACAGGATACCACATCCCCTTATTTGAACTCCGCCTAGTGCAGAAGCCGCTATTTTTTTGTTCAAACTCCTATATTTTCTTCATACTAACTCGGAATCCGGCGAGACTTCGACCGATTAACTTCCACCTAAATTACGGACAATATGAAACACTCGGATACTTCATTTTTTTAACGTACACTATAGTTCTCCATGGGGACTGACAGTTGTACTTTAAAAATAACAGGCTATTACATCCCCATATTTGAACTCCGCCTAGTGCAGAAGCCGCTATTTTTTTGTTCAGACTGCAATAACTTCTTCATACTAATTCAGAATCCGGTGAGAATTCGACCAATTAAATCCCATCTAAATTACGGACAATATGGAACACTCGGATACTTCATCTTGTGAACGCATACTGTAGTTCACCATTGGCACTGGCAGTTGTACTTAGAAAATAACAAGATACCACATCCCTATATTTTAACTCCGCCTAGTACAGAAGCTGCTATTTTTTTGTTCAGACTGCAATAACTTCTTCATACTAATTCAGAATTCGGTGAGACTTTGACCAATTAACTCCCACCTAAATTACGGACAATATGGAACACTCGGATACTTTATCTTGTGAATGCATAATGTAGTTCTCTTTGGGCACTGGCAGTTGTACTTAGAAAATAACAGGAGACCACTTCCCCATATTTGAACTCCGCTTAGTGCAGAAGCCGTTATTTTTTTTGTTCAGACTGCAATAACTTCTTCATACTAATTCAGAATCCGGTGAGACTTCGACCAATTAACTCCCACCTAAATTACGGACAATATGGAACACTCGAATTGTTCATCTTGTGAACGCATACTGTAGTTCTCCATGGGCACTGACAGTTGTACTTAAAAATAACAGGATATGACATCCCCATATTTGAACTCCACCTAGTGCAGAAGCCGCTATTTTTTTTGTTCAGACCGCAATAACTTCTTCATACTAATTCAGAATCCGATTAGACTTTGACCAATTAACGCCCACCTAAATTACGGACAATATGGAACACTCGGATACTTCATCTTGTGAACGCATACTGTAGTTCTCCATGGGCACTGACAGTTGTACTTAGAAAATAACAGGATACCACATCCCCTTATTTGAACTCCGCCTTGTCCAGAAGCCGCTATTTTTTTGTTCAGACTGCAATATTTTCTTCATACTAACTCGGTATCCGGCGAGACTTCGACCGATTAACTCTCTCCTGAATTACGGACTATATGAAACACGCAGTTACTTCATTTTGTGAATGTACACTGTAGTTCTCCATGGGGACTGACAGTTGTACTTAGAAAATAACACGCTACCACATCTCCATATTTGAACTCCGCCTAGTGCAGAAGCCGCTATTTTTTTTGTTCAGACTGCAATAACTTTTTCATACTAATTCAGAATCCGGTGAGACTTCGACCAAATAACTCCCACCTAAATTACGGACAATATGGAACACTCGGATACTTCATCTTGTGAACGCATACTGTAGTTCTCCATGAGCACTGACAGTTGTACTTAAAAAATAACAGGATACCACATCCCCATATTTGAACTCCGCCTAATGCAGAAGCCGCTATTTTTTTGTTCGGACTGCAATAACTTCTTCATACTAATTCAGAATCCGGTGAGACTTCGACCAATTAACTCCCACCTAAATTACGGACAGTATGGAACACTCGGATACTTCATCTTGTGAACGCATAATGTAGTTCTCCATGGGCACCGGCAGTTGTACATATAAAATAACAGGATAGCACATCCCCAAATTTGAACTCCGCCTAGTGCAGAAGCCGCTATTTTTTTTGTTCAGACTGCAATATTTTATTCATACTTACTCGGAATCCGGCGAGACTTCGACCAATTAACTCCCACCTAAATTATGGACAATATGGAACACTCGGATACCGCATCTTGTGAACGCATATCGTAGTTCTCCTTGGGCACTGACAGTTGTACTTAGAAAATAACAGGATACAACATCTCCATATTTGAACTCCGTCTAGTGCAGAAGCCGCTATTTTTTTTGTTCACACTGCAATAACTACTTCATACTAATTCAGAATCCGACGAGACTTCGACGGATTAACTCCCACCTAAATTACGGACAACATGGAACACTCGGATACCTCATCTTGTGAACGCATACTGTAGTTCTCCCTGGGCACAGACAGATGTACTTAGAAAATAACCGGATACAACATCCCAATATTTGAACTCCGCCTAGTGCAGAATCCGTTATTTTTTTGTTCGGACTGCAATAACTTCTTCATACTAATTCAGAATCCGGTGAGACTTCGACCAATTAACTCCCACCTAAATTACGGACAATATGGAACACTCGGATACTTCATCTTGTGAACGTATAATGTAGTTCTCCATGGGCACTGACAGTTGTACATAGAAAATAACAGGATACCACATCCCCGTATTTGTACTCCGCCTAGTACAGAAGCAGCTATTTTTTTTGTTCAGACTGCAATATTTTATTCATACTTAGTCGGAATGCGGCGAGACTTCGACGGATTAACTCCCACCTAAATTACGAACAATATGGAACACTCGGATATCTCATCTTGTGAACGCATACTGTAGTTCTCCATGGGCACAAACAGATGTACTTAGAAAATAACAGGATACAACATCTCCATATTTGAACTCCGCCTAGTGCAGAAGCCGCTATTTTTTTTGTTCAGACTGCAATAACTTCTTCATACTAATTCAGAATCCGGTGAGACTTCGACCAATTAACTCCCACCTAAATTACGGACAATATGGAACACTCGGATACGTCATCTTGTGAACGCATATTGTAGTTCTCCATGGGCACTGACAGTTGTACTTAGAAAATAACAGGATACCACATCCCCGTATTTGAACTCCGCCTAGTGTAGAAGCTGCTATTTTTTTTTGTTCAGACTGCAATAACTTCTTCATACTAATTCACAATCCGGTGAGACTTCGACCAATTAACTCCCACCTAAATTACGGACAATATGGAATACTCGGATACCTCATCTTGTGAACGGATACTGTAGTTCTCCATGGACACTAACAGTTGTACTTAGAAAATAACAGGCTACCACATCCCCATATTTGAACTCTGCCTAGTGAAGAAGCCGCTATTTTTTTTTGTTCAGACTGCAATAACTTCTTCATACTAAATCGGAATCCGGGGAGACTTCGACCGATTAAATCCCACCTAAATTACGGACAATATGGAACACTCGGATACATCATCTTGTGAACGCATATTGTAGTTCTCCATGGGCACTGATAGTTGTACTTTGAAAATAACAGGCTACCACATTCCCATATTTGAACTCCGCCTAGTGCAGAAGCCGCTATTTTTTTTGTTCAGACTGAAATATTTTCTTCATACTAACTCGGAATCCGGCGAGACTTCGACCGATTAACTACCACCTAAATTACGGACAATATGGAACACTCGGATACCTCATCGTGTGAACGCACACTATCGTTCTCCATGGGCACTGACAGTTGTACTTAAAATAGCAGGCTACCACATCCCCATATTTGAACTCCGCCTAGTGTAGAAGCCGCTATTTTTTTGGTTCAGACTGCAATAACTTCTTCATACTAATTCAGAATCCGGTGAGACTTCGACCAATTAACTCCCACCTAAATTACGGACAATATGGAACACTCGGATACCTCATCTTGTGAACGTACACTGTATTTCTCCATGGGCACTAACAGTTGTAGTTAGAAAATAACAGGATACAACATCCCCATATTTGAACTCCGCCTAGTGCAGAAGCCGCTATTTTTTTAGACTGCAATATTTTCTTCATACTAACTCGGAATTCGACGAGACTTCAACCGATTAACTCCCACCTAAATTAAGGACAATATGAAACACTCGAATACTTCATCTTGTGAACGCATACTGTAGTTCTCGATGTGCACTGACAGTTGTTCTTAGAAAATAACAGGGTACAACATCCCCATATTTGAACTCCGCCTAGTGCAGAAGCCGCTTTTTTTGTTCAGACTGCAATATTTTCTTCATAATAACTCGTAATCCGGCGAGACTTCGACCGATTAAAACCCATCTAAATTACGAACAATATGGAACACTCTGATACCTCATCTTGTGAACGCATACTGTAGTTCTCCATGGGCACTGACAGTTGTACTTAGAAAATAACAGGCTACCACATCCCCATATTTGAACTCCGCCTAGTGCAGAAGCCGCTATTTTTTTGTTCGGACTGCAATAACTTCTTCATATAATTCAGAATCCGGGGAGACTTCGCCAATTAACTCCCACCTAAATTACGGACAATATGGAACACTCGGATACTTCATCTTGTGAACGCATGTTGTAGTTCTCGATGAGCACTGACAGTTGTACTTAGAAAATAACAGGATACAACATCGCCATATTTGAACTCCGCCTGGTGCAGAAGCCGCTATTTTTTTTGTTCAGACTGCAATAACTTTTTCATACTAATTCAGAATCCGGTGAGACTTCGACCAAATAACTCCTACCTAAATTACGGACAATATGGAACACTCGGATACTTCATCTTGTGAACGCATACTGTAGTTCTCCATGAGCACTGACAGTTGTACTTAGAAAATAACAGGATACCACATCCCCATATTTGAACTCCGCCTAATGCAGAAGCCGCTGTTTTTTTGTTCGAACTGCAATAACTTCTTCATACTAATTCAGAATCCGGTGAGACTTCGACCAATTAACACCCACCTAAATTACGGACAGTATGGAACACTCGGATACTTCATCTTGTGAACGCATAATGTAGTTCTCCATGGGCACTGGCAGTTGTACATAGAAAATAACAGGATAGCACATCCCCATATTTGAACTCCGCCTAGTGCAGAAGCCGCTATTTTTTTTGTTCAGACTGCAATATTTTATTCATACTTACTCGGAATCCGGCGAGACTTCGACCAATTAACTCCCACCTAAATTATGGACAATATGGAACACTCGGATACCGCATCTTGTGAACGCATATTGTAGTTCTCCTTGGGCACTGACAGTTGTACTTAGAAAATAACAGGATACAACATCTCCATATTTGAACTCCGTCTAGTGCAGAAGCCGCTATTTTTTTGTTCACACTGCAATAACTACTTCATACTAATTCAGAATCCGACGAGACTTCGACGGATTAACTCCCACCTAAATTACGGACAATATGGAACACTCGGATACCTCATCTTGTGAACGCATACTGTAGTTCTCCCTGGGCACAGACAGATGTACTTAGAAAATAACCGGATACAACATCCCAATATTTGAACTCCGCCTAGTGCAGAATCCGTTATTTTTTTGTTCGGACTGCAATAACTTCTTCATACTAATTCAGAATCCGTTGAGACTTCGACCAATTAACTCCCACCTAAATTACGGACAATATGGAACACTCGGATACTTCATCTTGTGAACGTATAATGTAGTTCTCCATGGGCACTGACAGTTGTACATAGAAAATAACAGGATACCACATCCCCGTATTTGTACTCCGCCTAGTACAGAAGCAGCTATTTTTTTTGTTCAGACTGCAATATTTTATTCATACTTAGTCGGAATGCGGCGAGACTTCGACGGATTAACTCCCACCTAAATTACGAACAATATGGAACACTCGGATATCTCATCTTGTGAACGCATACTGTAGTTCTCCATGGGCACAGACAGATGTACTTAGAAAATAACAGGATACAACATCTCCATATTTGAACTCCGCCTAGTGCAGAAGCCGCTATTTTTTTTGTTCAGACTGCAATAACTTCTTCATACTAATTCAGAATCCGGTGAGACTTCGACCAATTAACTCCCACCTAAATTACGGACAATATGGAACACTCGGATACGTCATCATGTGAACGCATATTGTAGTTCTCCATGGGCACTGACAGTTGTACTTAGAAAATAACAGGATACCACATCCCCGTATTTGAACTCCGCCGAGTGTAGAAGCTGCTATTTTTTTTGTTCAGACTGCAATAACTTCTTCATACTAATTCACAATCCGGTGAGACTTCGACCAATTAACTCCCACCTAAATTACGGACAATATGGAACACTCGGATACCTCATCTTGTGAACGGATACTGTAGTTCTCCATGGACACTAACAGTTGTACTTAGAAAATAACAGGCTACCACATCCCCATATTTGAACTCTGCCTAGTGAAGAAGCCGCTATTTTTTTTGTTCAGACTGCAATAACTTCTTCATACTAAATCGGAATCCGGGGAGACTTCGACCGATTAACTCCCACCTAAATTACGGACAATATGGAACACTCGGATACATCATCTTGTGAACGCATATTGTAGTTCTCCATGGGCACTGGTAGTTGTACTTTGAAAATAACAGGCTACCACATCCCCATATTTGAACTCCGCCTAGTGCAGAAGCCGCTATTTTTTTTGTTCAGACTGAAATATTTTCTTCATACTAACTCGGAATCCGGCGAGACTTCGACCGATTAACTACCACCTAAATTACGGACAATATGGAACACTCGGATACCTCATCGTGTGAACGCACACTATCGTTCTCCATGGGCACTGACAGTTGTACTTAAAATAGCAGGCTACCACATCCCCATATTTGAACTCCGCCTAGTGTAGAAGCCGCTATTTTTTTGGTTCAGACTGCAATAACTTCTTCATACTAATTCAGAATCCGGTGAGACTTCGACCAATTAACTCCCACCTAAATTACGGACAATATGGAACACTCGGATACCTCATCTTGTGAACGTACACTGTATTTCTCCATGGGCACTAACAGTTGTAGTTAGAAAATAACAGGATACAACATCCCCATATTTGAACTCCGCCTAGTGCAGAAGCCGCTATTTTTTTAGACTGCAATATTTTCTTCATACTAACTCGGAATTCGACGAGACTTCAACCGATTAACTCCCACATAAATTAAGGACAATATGAAACACTCGAATACTTCATCTTGTGAACGCATACTGTAGTTCTCGATGGGCACTGATAGTTGTTCTTAGAAAATAACAGGGTACAACATCCCCATATTTGAACTCCGCCTAGTGCAGAAGCCGCTTTTTTTGTTCAGACTGCAATATTTTCTTCATAATAACTCGTAATCCGGCGAGACTTCGACCGATTAAAACCCATCTAAATTACGAACAATATGGAACACTCTGATACCTCATCTTGTGAACGCATACTGTAGTTCTCCATGGGCACTGACAGTTGTACTTAGAAAATAACAGGCTACCACATCCCCATATTTGAACTCCGCCTAGTGCAGAAGCCGCTATTTTTTTGTTCAGACTGCAATAACTTCTTCATATAATTCAGAATCCGGGGAGACTTCGCCAATTAACTCCCACCTAAATTACGGACAATATGGAACACTCGGATACTTCATCTTGTGAACGCATGTTGTAGTTCTCGATGAGCACTGACAGTTGTACTTAGAAAATAACAGGATACAACATCGCCATATTTGAACTCCGCCTGGTGCAGAAGCCGCTATTTTTTTTGTTCAGACTGCAATAACTTTTTCATACTAATTCAGAATCCGGTGAGACTTCGACCAAATAACTCCCACCTAAATTACGGACAATATGGAACACTCGGATACTTCATCTTGTGAACGCATACTGTAGTTCTCCATGAGCACTGACAGTTGTACTTAGAAAATAACAGGATACCACATCCCCATATTTGAACTCCACCTAATGCAGAAGCCGCTGTTTTTTTGTTCGAACTGCAATAACTTCTTCATACTAATTCAGAATCCGGTGAGACTTCGACCAATTAACTCCCACCTAAATTACGGACAGTATGGAACACTCGGATACTTCATCTTGTGAACGCATAATGTAGTTCTCCATGGGCACTGGCAGTTGTACATAGAAAATAACAGGATAGCACATCCCTATATTTGAACTCCGCCTAGTGCAGAAGCCGCTATTTTTTTTGTTCAGACTGCAATATTTTATTCATACTTACTCGGAATCCGGCGAGACTTCGACCAATTAACTCCCACCTAAATTATGGACAATATGGAACACTCGGATACCGCATCTTGTGAACGCATATTGTAGTTCTCCTTGGGCACTGACAGTTGTACTTAGAAAATAACAGGATACAACATCTCCATATTTGAACTCCGTTTAGTGCAGAAGCCGCTATTTTTTTGTTCATACTGCAATAACTACTTCATACTAATTCAGAATCCGACGAGACTTCGACGGATTAACTCCCACCTAAATTACGGACAATATGGAACACTCGGATACCTCATCTTGTGAATGCATACTATAGTTCTCCCTGGGAACAGACAGATGTACTTAGAAAATAACAGGATACAACATCCCAATATTTGAACTCCGCCTAGTGCAGAATCCGTTATTTTTTTGTTCGGACTGCAATAACTTCTTCATACTAATTCAGAATCCGGTGAGACTTCGACCAATTAACTCCCACCTAAATTACGGACAATATGGAACACTCGGATACTTAATCTTGTGAACGCATAATGTAGTTCTCCATGGGCACTGACAATTGTACATAGAAAATAACAGGATACCACATCCCCGTATTTGTACTCCGCCTAGTACAGAAGCAGCAATTTTTTTTGTTCAGACTGCAATATTTTATTCATACTTAGTCGGAATGCGGCGAGACTTCGACGGATTAACTCCAACCTAAATTACGAACAATATGGAACACTCGGATATCTCATCTTGTGAACGCATACTGTAGTTCTCCATGAGCACAGACAGATGTACTTAGAAAATAACAAAATACAACATCTCCATATTCGAACTCCGCCTAGTGCAGAAGCCGCTATTTTTTTTGTTCAGACTGCAATAACTTCTTCATACTAATTCAGAATCCGGTGAGACTTCGACCAATTAACTCCCACCTAAATTACGGACAATATGGAACACTCGGATACGTTATCTTGTGAACGCATATTGTAGTTCTCCATGGGCACTGACAGTTGTACTTAGAAAATAACAGGATACCACATCCCCGTATTTGAACTCCGCCTAGTGTAGAAGCTGCTATTTTTTTTGTTCAGACTGCAATAACTTCTTCATACTAATTCACAATCCGGTGAGACTTCGACCAATTAACTCCCACTTAATACGGACAATATGGAACACTCGGATACCTCATCTTGTGAACGGATATTGTATTTCTCCATGGACACTAACAGTTGTACTTAGAAAATAACAGGCTACCACATCCCCATATTTGAACTCTGCCTAGTGAAGAAGCCGCTATTTTTTTTTTGTTCAGACTGCAATAACTTCTTCATACTAAATCGGAATCCGGGGAGACTTCGACCGATTAACTCCCACCTAAATTACGGACAATATGGAACACTCGGATACATCATCTTGTGAACGCATATTGTAGTTCTCCATGGGCACTGATAGTTGTACTTTGAAAATAACAGGCTACCACATCCCCATATTTGAAATCCGCCTAGTGCAGAAGCCGCTAGTTTTTTTGTTCAGACTGCAATATTTTCTTCATACTAACTCTAAATCCGGCGAGACTTCGACCGATTAACTACCACCTAAATTACGGACAATATGGAACACTCGGATACCTCATCTTGTGAACGCACACTATCGTTCTCCATGGGCACCGACAGTTGTACTTAAAATAGCAGGCTACCACATCCCCATATTTGAACTCCGCCTAGTGTAGAAGCCGCTATTTTTTTGGTTCAGACTGCAATAACTTCTTCATACTAATTCAGAATCCGGGGAGATTTCGCCCATTAACTCCCACCTAAATTACGGACAATATGGAACACTCGGATAATTCATCTTGTGAACGCATATTGTAGTTCTCGATGAGCACTGACAGTTCTACTTAGGAAATAACAGGATACAACATCGCCATATTTGAACTCCGCCTGGTGCAGAATCCGCTATTTTTTTGTTCATACTGTAATATTTTCTTCAAACTAACTCGGAATCCGTCTAGACTTCGACCGATTAACTCCCACCTAAATTACGGACAATATGGAACACTCGGATTCCTCATCTTGTGAACGCATACTGTAATTCTCCATGGGCACTGACAGTTGTACTTTGAAAATAACAGGCTACCGCATCCCTATGTTTGAACTCTGCCTAGTGCAGAAGCCGCTATTTTTTTTGTTCACACTGCAATATTTTCTTCATACTAACTCGGAATCTGGCGAGACTTCGACCGATTAACTCCCACCTAAATTACAGACAATATGGAACACTCGGATACATCATCTTGTGAACGCATACTGTAGTTCTCCATGGGCACTGACAGTTGTACTTTGAAAATAACAGGCTACCACATCCCCATATTTGAATTCTGGCTAGTGAAGAAGTCGCTTTTTTTTGTTCAGACTGCAATATTTTCTTCATACTAACTCGGAATCCGGCGAGACTTCGACCGATTAACACCCATCTAAATTACGAATAATATGGAACACTCGGATACCTCATCTTGTGAACGCATACAGTGGTTCTCCATGGGCACTAACAGTTGTACTTAGAAAATAACAGCATACAACATCCCCATATTTGAATTCCGCCTAGTGCAGAAGCTGCTATTTTTTTTGTTCAGACTGCAATAACTTCTTCATACTAATTCAGAATCCGGTGAGACTTCGACCAGTTAACTCCCACCTAAATTACGGACAATATGGAACACTCAGATACCTCATCTTGTGAACGCATACTGTAGTTCTCCATGGGCACTGACAGTTGTACTTAGAAAATAACACGATACAACATCCCCATATTTGAACTCCGCCTGGTGTAGAAGCCACTATTTTTTTTATTCAGACTGCAATATTTTCTTCACACTAACTCGGAATCCGGCGAGACTTCGACCGATTAACTCCCACCTTAATTACGGACAATATGAAACACTCGAATACTTCATCTTATGAACGCACACTGTAATTCTCCGTGGGGACTAACAGTTGTAATTAGAAAATAACAGGCTGCCACATCCCCATATTTGAACTCAGCCTAGTGCAGAAGCCGCTATTTTTTTTGTTCAGACAACAATAACTTCTTCATACTAATTCAGAATCCAGTGAGACTTCGACCAATTAACTCCCACCCAAATTACGGACAATATGGAACACTCGGATACCTCATCTTGTGAACGCATATTGTAGTTCTCCATAGGCTCTGACAGTTGTACTTAGAAAATAACTGGATACAACATCCCCATATTTGAACTCTGCCTAGTGCAGAAGCCGTTATTTTTTTTGTTCAGACTGCAATATTTTCTTTATACTAACTCGGATTCCGGCGAGACTGTAACTGATTAACTCCCACCAAAATTACGGGCAATATGAAACACTCGGATACTTCATCTTGTGAACATACACTGTAGTTCTCTATTGGGACGGACAGTTGTAATTAGAAAATAACAGGCTACCACATCCCCATATTTGAACTCCGCCTAGTGCAGAAGCCGCTATTTTTATTGTTCAGACTGCAATATTTTCTTCATACTAACTCGGAATCCGGCGAGACATCGACCGATTAATTTTCGCCTAAATTACAGACAATATGAAACACTCGGATACTTCATCTTGTGAACGTACACTGTAGTTCTCCATGGGGACTGACAGTTATACTTAGAAAATAACAGGTTTCCACATCCCATATTTGAACTCCGCCTAGTGCAAAAGCCGCTAATTTTTTTTGTTCAGACTGCAATAACTTCTTCAAAATAATTCAGAATCCGGTGAGACTTCGACAAATTAACTCCCACCTAAATTACGGACAATATGGAATACTCGGATACTTCATCTTGTGAACACATATTGTAGTTCTCCATTGGCACTGACAACTGTACTTAGAAAATAACAGGATGCCACATCCCCATATTTGAACTACGCCTAGTGCAGAAACCGCTATTTTTTTGTTCAGACTACAATAACTTCTTCATACTAATTCAGAATTCGGCGAGACTTCGACCAATTAACTCCCACCTAAATTACGGACAATATGAAAAACTCGGATACTTCATCTTGTGAACGTACACTATAGTTCTCCATGGGCACTGACAGTTGTACTTAGAAAATAACAGGATACCACATCCCCATATTTGATCTCCGCCTAGTGCAGAAGCCGCTATTTTTTTGTTCAGACTGTAATATTTTCTTCATACTAACTCGGAATCCGGCGAGACTTCGACCGATTAACTCCCACCTAAATTACGGACAATATGAAACACTTGGATACTTCATCTTGTGAACGCACACTGTAGTTCTCCAAGGGGACTAACAGTTGTACTTAGAAAATAACAGGCTACCACATCCCCATATTTGAACTCCACCTAGTGTTGAAGCCGCTATTTTTTTTGTTCAGACTGCAATAACTTCTTCATAATAATTCTAATTCCGGTGAGACTCCGACCAATTAACTCCCACCTAAATTACGGGCAATATGGAACACTCGGATACTTCATCTTCTGAAGGCATACTGTAGTTCTCCATGGGCACTGACAGTTGTACTTAGAAAATAGCAGGATACCACATCCTCATATTTGAACTCCGCCTATTGTAGAAGCCGCTATTTTTTTTGTTCAGACTGCAATAACTTCTTTATACTAATTCAGAATCCGGTGAGACTTCGACCAATTAAATCCCACCTAAATTACGGACAATATGGGACTGACAGTTGTACTTACAAAATAACAGGCTATATCACATCTCCATATTTGAACTCCCCCAAGTGTAGAAGCCGCTATTTTTTTTGTTCAGACTGCAATAACTTCTTCATAATAATTCTGAATTCGGTGAGACTTCGACCAATTAACTCCCATATAAATTACGGACAATATGGAACACTCGGATACTTCATCTTGTGAAGGCATACTGTAGTTCTCCATGGGCACTGACAGTTGTACTTAGAAAATAACAGGATACCACATCCCCATACTTGAACTCCGCTTAGTGCAGAAGCCGCTATTTTTTTGTTCAGACTGCAATAACTTCTTCATACAAATTCAGAATCCGGTGAGACTTCGACCAATTAACTCCTACCTAAATTATGGACAATATGGGACACTCGGATACTTCATCTTGTGAACGCATACTATAGTTCTCCATTAGCACTAACAGTTGTACATAGAAAATAACAAGATATCACATCCCCATATTTGAACTCTGCCTAGTACAGAAGATGATTTTTTTTGTTCAGACTGCAATATTTTCTTCATACTTACTCGGAATCCGGCGAGACTCTGACCGATTAACTTCCAACTAAATTACGGACAATATGGAACACTCGGATACCTCATCTTGTGAACGCATACTATAGTTCTCCATGGGCACAGACAGATGTACTTAGAAAATAACAGGATACAACATCTCCATTTTTGAACTCCGCCTAGTGCAGAATTCGCTATTTTTTTTGTTCAGACTGCAATAACTTCTTCATACTAATTCAGAATCCGGTGAGACTTCGACCAATTAACTCCCACCTAAATTACGGATAATATGGAACACTCGGATACTTCATCTTGTGAACGAATACTGTAGTTCTCGATGGGCGCTGACAGTTGTACTTAGAAAATAATAGGATACCACATCCCCAATTTTGAACTCCGCCTAGTGCAGAAGCCGCTATTTTTTTTGTTCAGACTGCAATAACTTCTTCATACTAATTAAGAATCCGGTGAGACTTCGACCAATTAACTCCCACCTAAATTACGGACAATATGAAAAACTCGGATACTTCATCTTGTGAACGTACACTATAGTTCTCCATGGGCACTGACAGTTGTACTTAGAAAATAACAGGATACCACATCCCCATATTTGATCTCCGCCTAGTGCAGAAGCCGATTTTTTTTTTTTCAGACTGTAATATTTTCTTCATACTAACTCGGAATCCGGCGAGACTTCGACCGATTAACTCCCACCTAAATTACGGACAATATGAAACACTCGGATACTTCATCTTGTGAACGCCCACTGTAGTTCTCCAAGGGGACTGACAGTTGTACTTAGAAAATAACAGGCTACCACATTCCCATATTTGAACTCCACCTAGTGTTGAAGCCGCTATTTTTTTTGTTCAGACTGCAATAACTTCTTCATAATAATTCTAATTTCGGTGAGACTCCGACCAATTAACTCCTACCTAAATTACGGACAATATGGAACACTCGGATACTTCATCTTCTGAAGACATACTGTAGTTCTCCATGGGCACTGACAGTTGTACTTAGAAAATAGCAGGATACCACATCCTCATATTTGAACTCCGCCTATTGTAGAAGCCGCTATTTTTTTGTTCAGACTGCAATAACTTCTTTATACTAATTCAGAATCCGGTGAGACTTCGACCAATTAAATCCCACCTAAATTACGGACAATATGGGACTGACAGTTGTACTTACAAAATAACAGGCTATATCACATCTCCATATTTGAACTCCCCCAAGTGTAGAAGCCGCTATTTTTTTTGTTCAGACTGCAATAACTTCTTCATAATAATTCTGAATTCGGTGAGACTTCGACCAATTAACTCCCATATAAATTACGGACAATATGGAACACTCGGATACTTCATCTTGTGAAGGCATACTGTAGTTCTCCATGGGCACTGACAGTTGTACTTAGAAAATAACAGGATACCACATCCCCATACTTGAACTCCGCCTAGTGTAGAAGCCGCTATTTTTTTGTTCAGACTGCAATAACTTCTTCATACTAATTCAGAATCCGGTGAGACTTCGACCAATTAACTCCCACCTAAATTATGGACAATATGGGACACTCGGATACTTCATCTTGTGAACGCATACTATAGTTCTCCATTAGCACTGACAGTTGTACATAGAAAATAACAAGATATCACATCCCCATATTTGAACTCTGCCTAGTACAGAAGATGATTTTTTTTGTTCAAACTGCAATATTTTCTTCATACTTACTCGGAATCCGGCGAGACTCTGACCGATTAACTTCCAACTAAATTACGGACAATATGGAACACTCGGATACCTCATCTTGTGAACGCATACTATAGTTCTCCATGGGCACAGACAGATGTACTTAGAAAATAACAGGATACAACATCTCCATTTTTGAACTCCGCCTAGTGCAGAAGCCGCTATTTTTTTTGTTCAGACTGCAATAACTTCTTCATACTAATTCAGAATCCGGTGAGACTTCGACCAATTAACTCCCACCTAAATTACGGATAATATGGAACACTCGGATACTTCATCTTGTGAACGAATACTGTAGTTCTCGATGGGCGCTGACAGTTGTACTTAGAAAATAATAGGATACCACATCCCCAATTTTGAACTCCGCCTAGTGCAGAAGCCGCTATAGTTTTTGTTCAGACTGCAATAACTTCTTCATACTAATTAAGAATCCGGTGAGACTTCGACCAATTAACTCCCACCTAAATTACGGACAATATGGAACACTCGGATACCTCATCTTGTGAACGCATACTATAGTACAGAAGCCGCTTTTTTTTGTTCAGACTGCAATATTTTCTTCATACTTACTCGGAATCCGGCGGGATTTCGACCGATTAACTTCCACCTAAATTACGGACAATATGGAACACTCGGATACCTCATCTTGTGAACGCATACTATAGTTCTCCATGGGCACAAACAGATGTACTTAGAAAATAACAGGATACAACATCTCCATATTTGAACTCCGCCTACTGCAGAAGCCGCTATTTTTTTTGTTCAGACTGCAATAACTTCTTCATACTAATTCAGAATCCGATGAGACTTCTACCAATTAACTCCCACTTAAATTACGGACAATATGGAACACTCGGATACTTCATCTTGTGAACGAATACTGTAGTTCTCGATGGGCACTGACAGTTATACTTAGAAAATAACAGGATACCACATCCCCATATTTGAACTCCGCCTTGTGCAGAAGCAGCTTTTTTTTGTCCAGACTGCAATAACTTCTTCATACTAATTCAGAATCTAGTGAGACTTCGACCAATTAACTCCCACCTAAATTACGGACAATATGGAACACTCAGATACCTCATCTTGTGAACGCATACTGTAGTTCTCCATGGGCACTGACAGTTGTACTTAGAAAATAACAGGATACAACATCCCCATATTTGAATTCCGCTTAGTGCAGAAGCCGCTATTTTTTTGTTCAGACTGCAATAACTTCTTCATACTAATTCAGAATCCGGTGAGACTTCGACCATTTAACTCCCACCTAAATTACGGACAATATGGAACACTTGGATACCTCATCTTGTGAACGCATACTGTAGTTCCCCATGGGCACTAAGAGTTGTACTTAGAAAATAACAGGATACAACATCCCCATATTTGAACTCCGCCTAGTGCAGAAGCCGCTATTTTTTTTGTTCAGACTGCAATATTTTCTTCATAATAACTTGGAATCCGGCGAGACTTCGATCGATTAACTCCCACCTAAATTACGGACAATATGAAACACTCGGATACTTCATCTTGTGAACGTACACTGTAGTTCTCCTTGGAGACTGATAGTTGTACATAGAAACTAATAGGCTACCACATCTCTATATTTGAACTCTGCCTAGTGCAGAAGCCACTATTTTTTTTGTTCGGACTGGAATATTTTCTTCATACTAACTTAGAATCCGGCGAGACTTCGACCGATTAACTCCCACCTAAATTACGGACAATAAGAAACAATCGAATACTTCATCTTGTGAACGTACACTGTAGTTTTACATGGGGACTGACAGTTGTACTTTGAAAATAAAAGGCTACCACATCCCCATATTTGAACTCCGCCTAGTGCAGAAGCTATTATTTTTTTTGTTCAGATAGCAATAACTTCTTCATAATAATTCTGAATCCGGTGAGACTTCGACCAATTAACTACCACCTAAACTACGGACAATATGGAATACTCGGATATTTCATCTTGTGAACGCATACTGTAGTTCTCCATGGGCACTGACAGCTGTACTTAGAAAATAACAGGATACAACATCCTCATATTTGAACTCCACCTAGTGCAAAAGCCGCTATTTTTTTGTTCATACTGCAATAACTTCTTCATACTAATTCAGAATCCGGTGAGACTTCGACCAATTAACTCCCACCTAAATTACAGAAAATATGGAACACTCGGATACCTCATCTTGTGAACGCATACTGTAGTTCTCCATGGGCACTGACAGTTGTACTTAGAAAATAACAGGATAACATCGCCATATTTGAACTCCGCCTAGTGCAGAAGCCGCTATTTTTTTTGTTTAGACAACAATATTTTCTTCATACTAACTCGGATTTCGACGAGACTTCGACCGATTAACTGCCACCTAAATTACGGACAATATGGAACACTCGGATACCTCATCTTGTGAACGCATACTGTAGTTCTCCATGGGCACTGACAGTTGTACTTTGAAAATAACAGGCTACCACACCCCATATTTGAACTCCGCCGAGTGCAGAAGCCACTATTTTTTTTGTTCAGACTGCAATATTTTCTTCATACTTACTCGGAATCCGGCGAGACTTCACCGATTAACCCCCATCTAAATTACGGACAATATGGAACACTCGGATACCTCATCTTGTGAACGCAAACTGTAGTTCTCCATGGGCATTGACAGTTGTACTTTGAAAATAACAGGATACAACATCCCCATATTTGAACTCCGCCTAGTGCAGAAGCCGCTATTTTTTTTGTTCAGACAGCAATATTTTCCTCATACTAACTCGGAATCCGACGAGACTTCGACCGATTAACTCCCACCTAAATTACGGACAATATGGAACACTCGGATACCTCATCTTGTGAACGCATACTGTAGTTCTCCATGGGCACTGACAGTTATACTTTGAAAATAACAGGCTACCATATCCCCATATTTGAACTCCGCCTAGTGCAGAAGCCGCTATTTTTTTTGTTCAGAATGCAATAACTTCATCATACTAATTCAGAATCTGGTGAGACTTCGACCAATTAACTCCCACCTAAATTACAGACAATATGGAATACTCGGATACTTCATCTTGTGAACGCATACTGTAGTTATCGATGGGCAGTGACAGTTGTACTTAGAAAATAACAGGATACCACATCCACATATTTCAACTCCGCTTAGTGCAGAGGCCGCTCTTTTTTTTGTTCAGACTGCAATAACATCTTCATACTAATTCAAAATCCGGTGAGACTTCGACCAATTAACTCCCACCTAAATTACGGACAATATGGAACACTCGGATACCTCATCTTGTGAACGCATACTGTAGTTCTCCATGGGCACTGACAGTTGTACTTAGAAAATAACAGGATACAACATCCCCATATTTGAACTCCGCCTAGTGCAGCAGCCGCTATTTTTTTTGTTCAGACTGCAATATTTTCTTTATACTAACTCGGAATCCGGCTAGACTTCGACCGACTAACTCCCACTTAAATTACGGACAATACGAAACACTCAAATACTTCATCTTGTGAACGTACACTATCGTTCTCCTTGGGGACTGACAGTTGTACTTAAAATAACAGGCTACTACATTCCCATATTTGAACTCCGCCTAGTGTAGAAGCCGCTATTTTTTTTGTTCAGACTGCAATAACTTCTTCATACTAATCCAGAATCCGGTGAGACTTCGACCAATTTACTCCCACCTAAATTACGGACAATATGGAACACTCAGATACCTCATCTTGTGAACGTATACTGTAGTTCTCCATGGGCACTAACAGTTGTACTTAGAAAATAATAGGATAAAACATCCCCATATTTGAACTCCGCCTAGTGTAGAAGCCGCTATTTTTTTTGTTCAGACTGCAATATTTTCTTCATACTTACTCGGAATCCGGCGAGACTTGACCGATTAACCCCCATCTAAATTACGGACAATATGGAACACTCGGATACCTCATCTTGTGAACGCATACTGTAGTTCTCCATGGGCACTGACAGTTGTACTTTGAAAATAACAGGATACAACATCCCCATATTTGAACTCCGCCTAGTGCAGAAGCCGCTATTTTTTTTGTTCAGACAGCAATATTTTCCTCATACTAACTCGGAATCCGAACAGACTTCGACCGATTAACTCCCACCTAAATTACGGACAATATGGAACACTCGGATACCTCATCTTGTGAACGCATACTGTAGTTCTCCATGGGCACTGACAGTTGTACTTAGAAAATAACAGGATACAACATCCCCATATTTGAACTCCGCCTAGGGCAGCAGCCGCTATTTTTTTTGTTCAGACTGCAATATTTTCTTTATACTAACTCGGAATCCGGCTAGACTTCGACCGACTAACTCCCACTTAAATTACGGACAATACGAAACACTCAAATACTTCATCTTGTGAACGTACACTATCGTTCTCCTTGGGGACTGACAGTTGTACTTAAAATAACAGGCTATTACATTCCCATATTTGAACTCCGCCTAGTGTAGAAGCCGCTATTTTTTTTGTTCAGACTGCAATAACTTCTTCATACTAATCCAGAATCTGGTGAGACTTCGACCAATTTACTCCCACCTAAATTACGGACAATATGGAACACTCAGATACCTCATCTTGTGAACGTATACTGTAGTTCTCCATGGGCACTAACAGTTGTACTTAGAAAATAATAGGATAAAACATCCCCATATTTGAACTCCGCCTAGTGTAGAAGCCGCTATTTTTTTTGTTCAGACTGCAATATTTTCTTCATACTTACTCGGAATCCGGCGAGACTTCACCGATTAACCCCCATCTAAATTACGGACAATATGGAACACTCGGATACCTCATCTTGTGAACGCATACTGTAGTTCTCCATGGGCACTGACAGTTGTACTTTGAAAATAACAGGATACAACATCCCCATATTTGAACTCCGCCTAGTGCAGAAGCCGCTATTTTTTTTGTTCAGACAGCAATATTTTCCTCATACTAACACGGAATCCGACGAGACTTCGACCGATTAACTCCCACCTAAATTACGGACAATATGGAACACTCGGATACCTCATCTTGTGAACGCATACTGTAGTTCTCCATGGGCACTGACAGTTGTACTTAGAAAATAACAGGATACAACATCCCCATATTTGAACTCCGCCTAGTGCAGCAGCCGCTATTTTTTTTGTTCAGACTGCAATATTTTCTTTATACTAACTCGGAATCCGGCTAGACTTCGACCGACTAACTCCCACTTAAATTACGGACAATACGAAACACTCAAATACTTCATCTTGTGAACGTACACTATCGTTCTCCTTGGGGACTGACAGTTGTACTTAAAATAACAGGCCACTACATTCCCATATTTGAACTCCGCCTAGTGTAGAAGCCGCTAATTTTTTTGTTCAGACTGCAATAACTTCTTCATACTAATCCAGAATCCGGTGAGACTTCGACCAATTTACTCCCACCTAAATTACGGACAATATGGAACACTCAGATACCTCATCTTGTGAACGTATACTGTAGTTCTCCATGGGCACTAACAGTTGTACTTAGAAAATAATAGGATAAAACATCCCCATATTTGAACTCCGCCTAGTGTAGAAGCCGCTATTTTTTTTGTTCAGACTGCAATATTTTCTTCATACTTACTCGGAATCCGGCGAGACTTCACCGATTAACCCCCATCTAAATTACGGACAATATGGAACACTCGGATACCTCATCTTGTGAACGCATACTGTAGTTCTCCATGGGCACTGACAGTTGTACTTTGAAAATAACAGGATACAACATCCCCATATTTGAACTCCGCCTAGTGCAGAAGCCGCTATTTTTTTTGTTCAGACAGCAATATTTTCCTCATACTAACACGGAATCCGACGAGACTTCGACCGATTAACTCCCACCTAAATTACGGACAATATGGAACACTCGGATACCTCATCTTGTGAACGCATACTGTAGTTCTCCATGGGCACTGACAGTTGTACTTAGAAAATAACAGGATACAACATCCCCATATTTGAACTCCGCCTAGTGCAGCAGCCGCTATTTTTTTTGTTCAGACTGCAATATTTTCTTTATACTAACTCGGAATCCGGCTAGACTTCGACCGACTAACTCCCACTTAAATTACGGACAATACGAAACACTCAAATACTTCATCTTGTGAACGTACACTATCGTTCTCCTTGGGGACTGACAGTTGTACTTAAAATAACAGGCTACTACATTCCCATATTTGAACTCCGCCTAGTGTAGAAGCCGCTATTTTTTTTGTTCAGACTGCAATAACTTCTTCATACTAATCCAGAATCTGGTGAGACTTCGACCAATTTACTCCCACCTAAATTACGGACAATATGGAACACTCAGATACCTCATCTTGTGAACGTATACTGTAGTTCTCCATGGGCACTAACAGTTGTACTTAGAAAATAATAGGATAAAACATCCCCATATTTGAACTCCGCCTAGTGTAGAAGCCGCTATTTTTTTTGTTCAGACTGCAATATTTTCTTCATACTTACTCGGAATCCGGCGAGACTTCACCGATTAACCCCCATCTAAATTACGGACAATATGGAACACTCGGATACCTCATCTTGTGAACGCATACTGTAGTTCTCCATGGGCACTGACAGTTGTACTTTGAAAATAACAGGATACAACATCCCCATATTTGAACTCCGCCTAGTGCAGAAGCCGCTATTTTTTTTCTTCAGACAGCAATATTTTCCTCATACTAACTCGGAATCCGACGAGACTTCGACCGATTAACTCCCACCTAAATTACGGACAATATGGAACACTCGGATACATCATCTTGTGAACGCATACTATAGTTCTCCATGGGCACTGACAGTTGTACTTAGAAAATAACAGGATACAACATCCCCATATTTGAACTCCGCCTAGTGCAGCAGCCGCTATTTTTTTTGTTCAGACTGCAATATTTTCTTTATACTAACTCGGAATCCGGCTAGACTTCGACCGACTAACTCCCACTTAAATTACGGACAATACGAAACACTCAAATACTTCATCTTGTGAACGTACACTATCGTTCTCCTTGGGGACTGACAGTTGTACTTAAAATAACAGGCTACTACATTCCCATATTTGAACTCCGCCTAGTGTAGAAGCCGCTATTTTTTTTGTTCAGACTGCAATAACTTCTTCATACTAATCCAGAATCCGGTGAGACTTCGACCAATTTACTCCCACCTAAATTACGGACAATATGGAACACTCAGATACCTCATCTTGTGAACGTATACTGTAGTTCTCCATGGGCACTAACAGTTGTACTTAGAAAATAATAGGATAAAACATCCCCATATTTGAACTCCGCCTAGTGTAGAAGCCGCTATTTTTTTTGTTCAGACTGCAATATTTTCTTCATACTTACTCGGAATCCGGCGAGACTTCACCGATTAACCCCCATCTAAATTACGGACAATATGGAACACTCGGATACCTCATCTTGTGAACGCATACTGTAGTTCTCCATGGGCACTAACAGTTGTACTTTGAAAATAACAGGATACAACATCCCCATATTTGAACTCCGCCTAGTGCAGAAGCCGCTATTTTTTTTGTTCAGACAGCAATATTTTCCTCATACTAACTCGGAATCCGAACAGACTTCGACCGATTAACTCCCACCTAAATTACGGACAATATGGAACACTCGGATACCTCATCTTGTGAACGCATACTGTAGTTCTCCATGGGCACTGACAGTTGTACTTAGAAAATAACAGGATACAACATCCCCATATTTGAACTCCGCCTAGGGCAGCAGCCGCTATTTTTTTTGTTCAGACTGCAATATTTTCTTTATACTAACTCGGAATCCGGCTAGACTTCGACCGACTAACTCCCACTTAAATTACGGACAATACGAAACACTCAAATACTTCATCTTGTGAGCGTACACTATCGTTCTCCTTGGGGACTGACAGTTGTACTTAAAATAACAGGCTACTACATTCCCATATTTGAACTCCGCCTAGTGTAGAAGCCGCTATTTTTTTTGTTCAGACTGCAATAACTTCTTCATACTAATCCAGAATCTGGTGAGACTTTGACCAATTTACTCCCACCTAAATTACGGACAATATGGAACACTCAGATACCTCATCTTGTGAACGTATACTGTAGTTCTCCATGGGCACTAACAGTTGTACTTAGAAAATAATAGGATAAAACATCCCCATATTTGAACTCCGCCTAGTGTAGAAGCCGCTATTTTTTTTGTTCAGACTGCAATATTTTCTTCATACTTACTCGGAATCCGGCGAGACTTCACCGATTAACCCCCATCTAAATTACGGACAATATGGAACACTCGGATACCTCATCTTGTGAACGCATACTGTAGTTCTCCATGGGCACTGACAGTTGTACTTTGAAAATAACAGGATACAACATCCCTATATTTGAACTCCGCCTAGTGCAGAAGCCGCTATTTTTTTTGTTCAGACAGCAATATTTTCCTCATACTAACTCGGAATCCGACGAGACTTCGACCGATTAACTCCCACCTAAATTACGGACAATATGGAACACTCGGATACCTCATCTTGTGAACGCATACTGTAGTTCTCCATGGGCACTGACAGTTGTACTTAGAAAATAACAGGATACAACATCCCCATATTTGAACTCCGCCTAGTGCAGCAGCCGCTATTTTTTTTGTTCAGACTGCAATATTTTCTTTATACTAACTCGGAATCCGGCTAGACTTCAACCGACTAACTCCCACTTAAATTACGGACAATACGAAACACTCAAATACTTCATCTTGTGAACGTACACTATCGTTCTCCTTGGGGACTGACAGTTGTACTTAAAATAACAGGCTACTACATTCCCATATTTGAACTCCGCCTAGTGTAGAAGCCGCTATTTTTTTTGTTCAGACTGCATTAACTTCTTCATACTAAACCAGAATCCGGTGAGACTTCGACCAATTTACTCCCACCTAAATTACGGACAATATGGAACACTCAGATACCTCATCTTGTGAACGTATACTGTAGTTCTCCATGGGCACTAACAGTTGTACTTAGAAAATAATAGGATAAAACATCCCCATATTTGAACTCCGCCTAGTGTAGAAGCCGCTATTTTTTTTGTTCAGACTGCAATATTTTCTTCATACTTACTCGGAATCCGGCGAGACTTCACCGATTAACCCCCATCTAAATTACGGACAATATGGAACACTCGGATACCTCATCTTGTGAACGCATACTGTAGTTCTCCATGGGCACTGACAGTTGTACTTTGAAAATAACAGGATACAACATCCCCATATTTGAACTCCGCCTAGTGCAGAAGCCGCTATTTTTTTTGTTCAGACAGCAATATTTTCCTCATACTAACTCGGAATCCGACGAGACTTCGACCGATTAACTCCCACCTAAATTACGGACAATATGGAACACTCGGATACCTCATCTTGTGAACGCATACTGTAGTTCTCCATGGGCACTGACAGTTGTACTTAGAAAATAACAGGATACAACATCCCCATATTTGAACTCCGCCTAGTGCAGCAGCCGCTATTTTTTTTGTTCAGACTGCAATATTTTCTTTATACTAACTCGGAATCCGGCTAGACTTCGACCGACTAACTCCCACTTAAATTACGGACAATACGAAACACTCAAATACTTCATCTTGTGAACGTACACTATCGTTCTCCTTGGGGACTGACAGTTGTACTTAAAATAACAGGCTACTACATTCCCATATTTGAACTCCGCCTAGTGTAGAAGCCGCTATTTTTTTTGTTCAGACTGCAATAACTTCTTCATACTAATCCAGAATCCGGTGAGACTTCGACCAATTTACTCCCACCTAAATTACGGACAATATGGAACACTCAGATACCTCATCTTGTGAACGTATACTGTAGTTCTCCATGGGCACTAACAGTTGTACTTAGAAAATAATAGGATAAAACATCCCCATATTTGAACTCCGCCTAGTGTAGAAGCCGCTATTTTTTTTGTTCAAACTGCAATATTTTCTTCATACTTACTTGGAATCCGACGAGACTTCACCGATTAACCCCCATCTAAATTACGGACAATATGGAACACTCGGATACCTCATCTTGTGAACGCATACTGTAGTTCTCCATGGGCACTGACAGTTGTACTTTGAAAATAACAGGATACAACATCCCCATATTTGAACTCCGCCTAGTGCAGAAGCCGCTATTTTTTTTGTTCAGACAGCAATATTTTCCTCATACTAACTCGGAATCCGACGAGACTTCGACCGATTAACTCCCACCTAAATTACGGACAATATGGAACACTCGGATACCTCATCTTGTGAACGCATACTGTAGTTCTCCATGGGCACTGACAGTTATACTTTGAAAATAACAGGCTACCATATCCCCATATTTGAACTCCGCCTAGTGCAGAAGCCGCTATTTTTTTTATTCAGAATGCAATAACTTCATCATACTAATTCAGAATCTGGTGAGACTTCGACCAATTAACTCCCACCTAAATTACAGACAATATGGAATACTCGGATACTTCATCTTGTGAACGCATACTGTAGTTATCGATGGGCACTGACAGTTGTACTTAGAAAATAACAAGATACCACATCCACATATTTGAACTCCGCCTAGTGCAGAGGCCGCTCTTTTTTTTGTTCAGACTGCAATAACATGTTCATACTAATTCAAAATCCGGTGAGACTTCGACCAATTAACTCCCACCTAAATTACGGACAATATGGAACACTCGGATACCTCATCTTGTGAACGCATACTGTAGTTCTCCATGGGCACTGACAGTTGTACTGAATCCGGCGACTTCGACCGATTAACTCCTACCTAAATTACGGACAATATGAAACACTGGGATACTTCTTCTTGTGAACGTACACTATAGTTCTTCATGGGGACTGACAGTTATACTTAGAAAATAACAGGCTACCACATCCCATATTTGAACTCCGCCTAGTGCACAAGTCGCTATTTTTTTGTTCGGACTACAATAACTTCTTTATACTAATTCAGAATCCGGGGAGACTTCGACCAATTAACTCTCACCTAAATTACGGACAATATGGAACACTCGGATTCCTCATCTTGTGAACGCATACTGTAATTCTCCATGGGCACTGACAGTTGTACTTTGAAAATTACAGGCTACCACATCCCTATATTTGAACTCTGCCAAGTGCAGAAGCCGCTATTTTTTTGTTCAGACTGCAATATTTTCTTCATACTTACTCGGAATCCGGCGAGACTTCGGCCGATTAACTCCCATCTAAATTACGGACAATATGGAACACTTGGATACTTCATCTTGTGAATGCATACTGTAGTTCTCGATGGGCACTGACAGTTGTACTTAGAAAATAATAGGATACCACATCCACATATTTGAACTCCGCCTAGTGCAGAAGCCGCTATTTTTTTGGTTCAGACTGCAATAACTTCTTCGTACTAATTCAGAATCCGGTGAGACTTCGACTAATTAACTCCCAGCTAAATTACGGACAATATGGAATACTCGGATACTTCATCTTGTGAACGCATACGGTAGTTCTCGATGGGCACTGACAGTTGTACTTAGAAAATAACAGGATACCCCATCCACATATTTGAACTCCGCCTAGTGTAGAAGCCGCTATTTTTTTTTCAGACTGCAATAACTTCTTCGTACTAATTTAGAATCCGGTGAGACTTCGACCAATTAACTCCCACCTAAGCTACGGACAATATGGAATAATCGGATACTTCATCTTGTGAACGCATACTGTAGTTCTCGATGGGCACTGACAGTTGTTCTTAGAAAATAACAGGATACCACATCCACATATTTTAACTCCGCCTAGTGCAGAAGCCGCTATTTTTTTGTTCAGACTGCAATAACTTCTTCGTACTAATTCAGAATCTGGTGAAACTTCGACCAATTAACTCCCACCTAAATTACGGACAATATGGAACACTCGGATACCTCATCTTGTGAACGCATACTGTAGTTCTCCATGGGCAATGACAGTTTTACTTAGAAAATAACAGGATACAACATCCCCATATTTGAACTCCGCCTAGTGCAGAAGCCGCTATTTTTTTGTTCAAACTGCAATATTTTCTTCATACTAACTCGGAATCCGGCGAGACTTCGACCGATTAAATCCCACCTAAATTACGGACAATATGAAACACTCGGATACTTCATCTTGTGAACGTACACTGTCATTCTCCTTGGGGACTGACAGTTGTACTTAGAAAATAACAGGCTACTACATCCCCATATTTGAACACCGCCTAGTGCAGAAGCCGCTATTTTTTTGTTCAGACTGCAATAACTTCTTCATACTAATTCAGAATCCGGTGAGACTTCGACCAATTAACTCCCACCTAAATTACGGACAATATAGAAAACTCGGATACCTCATCTTGTGAACGCATACTGTAGTTCTCCATGGGCACTTACAGTTGTACTTTCAAAATAACAGGCTACCACATCCCCATATTTGAACTCCGCCTAGTGCAGAAGCCGTTATTTTTTTTGTTCAGACTGCAATATTTTCTTCATATTATCTCGGATTCCGGCGAGACTTCGACCAATTAACTCCCACCTAAATTACGGACAATATGGAACACTCGGATACTTCATCTTGTGAACGTACACTATAGTTCTCAATGGGGACTGACAGTTGTACTTAGAAAATTACATGCTACCATATACCCATATTTGAACTCCGCCTAGTGCAGAAGCCGCTATTTTTTTTTCAGACTACAATATTTTCTTCATACTAACTCGGAATCCGGCGAGACTTCGACCGATTAACTCCCACCTAAATTACGGACAATATGAAACACTCGGATACTTCATCTTGTGAACGTACACTGTCGTTCTCCTTGGGGACTGACAGTTGTACTTAGAAAATAACTGGCTACTACATCCCCATATTTGAACTCCGTCTAGTGCAAAAGCCGCTATTTTTTTTTGTTCAGACTACAATAACTTCTTCATACTAATTCAGAATCCGGTGAGACTTCGACCAATTAACTCCCACCAAAATGACGGACAATATGGAACACTCGGATACCTCATCTTGTGAACGTATACTATAGTTCTCCATGGGGACTGACAGTTGTACTTAGAAAATAACAGGCTACCACATCCCCATATTTGAACTCCGCCTAGTGCAGAAGCGCTATTTTTTTTGTTCAGACTACAATATTTTCTTCATACTAACTCGGAATCCGGCGAGACTTCGACCGATTAAATCCCACCTAAATTACGGACAATATGAAATACTCGGATACTTCATCTTGTGAACGTACACTTTAGTTCTACATGGGGACTGACAGTTATACTTAGAAAATAACAGGCTACCACATCCCATATTTGAACTCCGCCTAGTGCAGAAGCCGCTATTTTTTTTGTTCAGACTGCAATAACTTCTTCATACTAATTCAGAATCCGGGGAGACTTCGACCAATTAACTCCCACCTAAATTATGGACAATATGGAACACTCGGATACTTCATCTTGTGAACGCATACTGTAGTTCTCGATGGGCACTGACAGTTGTTCTTAGAAAATAATAGGATACAACATCCCCGTATTTGAACTCCGCATAGTGTAGAAGCCGCTTTTTTTGTTCAGACTGCAATATTTTCTTCATACTAACTCGGAATCCGGCGAGACTTCGACCGATTAACATCCATCTAAATTCTGAACAATATGGAACACTCGGATATCTCATCTTGTGAACGCATACTGTAGTTCTCCATGGGCACTGACAGTTGCACTTAGAAAATAACAGGCTACCACATCCCCATATTTGAACTCCGCCTAGTGTAGAAGCCGCTATTTTTTTGTTCAGACTGCGATAACTTCTTCATACTAATTTAGAATCCGGTGAGACTTCAACTAATTAACTCCCACCTAAATTACGGACAATATGGAACACTCAGATACCTCATCTTGTGAACGCATACTGTAGTTCTCCATAGGCACTGACAGTTGTACTTAGAAAATAACAGGATACAACATCCCCATATTTGAACTCCGCCTGGTGTAGAAGCCGCTATTTTTTTTGTTCAGACTGCAATATTTTTTTCATACTAACTCGGAATCCGGCGAGACTTCGACCGATTAACTCCCACCTAAATTACGGACAATATGAAACACTCGGATACTTCATCTTGTGAACGTACACTGTAGTTCTCCATGGGGACGGACAGTTGTAATTAGAAAATAACTGGCTACCACATCCCCATATTTGAACTCCGTCTAGTGCAAAAGCCGCTTTTTTTTTTGTTCAGACTGCAATATTTTCTTCATACTAACTCGGAATCCGGCGTGACATCGACCGATTAATTTTCGCCTAAATAACAGACAATATGAAACACTCGGATACTTCATCTTGTGAACGTACACTGTAGTTCTACATGGTGACTGACAATTATACTTAGAAAATAACAGGCTACCACATCCCATATTTGAACTCCGCCTAGTGGAGAAGCCGCTATTTTTTTTGTTCAGACTGCAATAACTTCTTCAAAATAATTCAGAATCCGGTGAGACTTCGAAAAATTAACTCCCACCTAAATTACGGACAATATGGAATACTCAGATACTTCATCTTGTGAACGCATATTGTAGTTCTCCATGGGCACTGACAGCTGTACTTAGAAAATAACAGGATGCCACATCCCCATATTTGAACTCCGCCTAGTGTAGAAACTGCTATTTTTTTGTTCAGACTGAAATAACTTCTTCATACTAATTCAGAATCCGGCGAGACTTCGACCAATTAACTCCCACCTAAATTACGGACAATATGAAATACTCGGATACTTCATCTTGTGAACGCACACTGTAGTTCTCCATGGGTACTGACAGTTGTACTTAGAAAATAATAGGATACCACATCCCCATATTTGAACTCCGCTTAGTGCAGAAGCCGCTATTTTTTTGTTCAGACTGCAATAACTTCTTCATACTAATTCAGAATCCGGTGAGACTTCGACCAATTAACTCCCACCTAAATTACGGACAATATGGAACACTCGGATACCTCATCTTGTGAATGCATATTGTAATTCTCCATGGGCATAGACAGATGTACTTAGAAAATAACAGGATACAACATCTCCATATTTGAACTCCGCCTAGTGCAGAAGCCGCTATTATTTTTTTTCAGACTGCAATAACTTCTTCATACTAATTCAGAATCCGATGAGACTTCTACCAATTAACTCCCACCTAAATTACGGACAATATGGAACACTCGGATACTTCATCTTATGAACGAATACTGTAGTTCTCGATGGGCACTGACAGTTGTACTTAGAAAATAACAGGATACCACATCCCCATATTTGAACTCCACCTAGTGCAGAAGCATCTTTTTTTTTGTTCAGACTGCAATAACTTCTTCATACTAATTCAGAATCCGGTGAGACTTCGACCAATTAACTCCCACCTAAAATACGGACAATATGGAACACTCGGATACCTCATCTTATGAATGCATACTGTAGTTCTCCATGGGCACTGACAATTGTACTTAGAAAATAACAGGATACAACATCCCCATATTTGAATTCCGCCTAGCGCAGAAGCCGCTATTTTTTTTGTTCAGACTGCAATAACTTCTTCATACTAATTCAGAATCCGGTGAGACTTCGACCAATTAACTCCCACCTAAATTACGGACAATATGGAACAATCGGATACCTCATCTTGTTAACGCATACTTTAGTTCCTCATGGGCACTGACAGTTGTACTTAGAAAATAACAGGATACAACATCCCCATATTTGAACTCCGCCTAGTGTAGAAGCCGCTATTTGTTTTGTTCAGACTGCAATAATTTCTTCATACTAATTCAGAATCCGGTGATACTTTGACCAATTAACTCCCACCTAAATTACGGACAATATGGAACACTCGGATACCTCATCTTGTGAACGCACACTGTAGTTCTCCAAGGGCACTGACAGTTGTACTTAGAAAATAACAGGCTACCAATCCCCATATTTGAACTCAGCCTAGTGCAGAAGCCGTTATTTTTTTTGTTCAGACTGCAATAACTTCTTCATACTAATTCAGAATCCAGCGAGACTTCGACCAATTAACTCCCACCCAAATTACGGACAATATGAAACACTCGGATACCTCATCTTGTGAACGCATACTGTAGTTCTCCATGGGCACTGACAGTTGTACTTAGAAAATAACTGGATATAACATCCCCATATTTGAACTCCGCCTAGTGGAGAAGCCGCTATTTTTTTGGTTCAGACTGCAATATTTTCTTTATACTAACTCGGAATCCGGCGAGACATCGACCGATTAATTTTCGCCTAAATTACAGACAATATGAAACACTCGGATACTTCATCTTGTGAACGTACACTGTAGTTCTCCATGGGGACTGACAGTTATACTTAGAAAATAACAGGCTACCACATCCATTATTTGAACTCCGCCTAGTGCAAAAGCCGCTAATTTTTTTTTGTTCAAACGGCAATAACTTCTTCAAAATAATTCAGAATCCGGTGAGACTTTGACAAATTAACTCCCACCTAAATTACGGACAATATGGAATACTCGGATACTTCATCTTGTGAACGCATATTGTAGTTCTCCATGGGCACTGACAGCTGTACTTAGAAAATAACAGGATGCCACATCCCCATATTTGAACTCCGCCTAATGCAGAAACCGCTAATTTTTTGTTCAGACTGCAATAACTTCTTCATACTAATTCAGAATCCGACGAGACTTCGACCAATTAACTCCCACCTAAATTACGGACAATATGGAATACTCGGATACTTCATCTTGTGAACGCACACTGTAGTTCTCCATGGGCACTGACAGTTGTACTTAGAAAATAACAGGATACCACATCCCCATATTTGAACTCCGCCTAGTGCAGAAGCCGCTATTTTTTTGTTCAGACTTCAATAACTTCTTCATACTAATTCAGAATCCGGTGAGACTTCGACCAATTAACTCCCTCCTAAATTACGAACAATATGGGACACTCGGATACTTCATCTTGTGAACGCATACTGTAATTCTCCATGGGCACTGACAGTTGTACTTTGAAAATTACAGGCTACCACATCCCTATATTTGAACTCTGCCAAGTGCAGAAGCCGCTATTTTTTTGTTCAGACTGCAATATTTTCTTCATACTTACTCGGAATCCGGCGAGACTTCGGCCGATTAACTCCCATCTAAATTACGGACAATATGGAACACTTGGATACTTCATCTTGTGAATGCATACTGTAGTTCTCGATGGGCACTGACAATTGTACTTAGAAAATAATAGGATACCACATCCACATATTTGACCTCCGCCTAGTGCAGAAGCCGCTATTTTTTTGGTTCAGACTGCAATAACTTCTTCGTACTAATTCAGAATCCGGTGAGACTTCGACTAACTAACTCCCAGCTAAATTATGGACAATATGGAATACTCGGATACTTCATCTTGTGAACGCATACGGTAGTTCTCGATGGGCACTGACAGTTGTACTTAGAAAATAACAGGATGCCACATCCACATATTTGAACTCCGCCTAGTGTAGAAGCCGCTTTTTTTTTCAGACTGCAATAACTTCTTCGTACTAATTTAGAATCCGGTGAGACTTCGACCAATTAACTCCCACCTAAGCTACGGCCAATATGGAATAATCGGATACTTCATCTTGTGAACGCATACTGTAGTTCTCGATGGGCACTGACAGTTGTTCTTAGAAAATAACAGGATACCACATCCACATATTTTAACTCCGCCTAGTGCAGAAGCCGCTATTTTTTTGTTCAGACTGCAATAACTTCTTCGTACTAATTCAGAATCCGGTGAAACTTCGACCAATTAACTCCCACCTAAATTACGGACAATATGGAACACTCGGATACCTCATCTTGTGAACGCACACTGTAGTTCTCCAAGGGCACTGACAGTTGTACTTAGAAAATAACAGGCCACCACATCCCCATATTTGAACTCAGCCTAGTGCAGAAGCCGTTATTTTTTTTTGTTCAGACTGCAATAACTTCTTCATACTAATTCAGAATCCAGTGAGACTTCGACCAATTAACTCCCACCCAAATTACGGACAATATGGAACACTCGGATACCTCATCTTGTGAACGCATACTGTAGTTCTTCATGGGCACTGACAGTTGTACTTAGAAAATAACTGGATATAACATCCCCATATTTGAACTCCGCCTAGTGCAGAAGCCGCTATTTTTTTGGTTCAGACTGCAATATTTTCTTTATACTAACTCGGAATCCGGCGAGACTTCGACCGATTAACTCCCACCTAAATTACGGACAATATGAAACACTCGGATACTTCATCTTGTGAACGTACACTGTAGTTCTCCATGGGGACGGACAATTGTAATTAGAAAATAACAGGCTACCACATCCCCATATTTGAACTCCGCCTAGTGCAGAAGCCGCTATTTTTTTTGTTCAGACTGCAATATTTTCTTCATACTAACTCAGAATCCGGCGAGACATCGACCGATTAATTTTCGCCTAAATTACAGACAATATGAAACACTCGGATACTTCATCTCGTGAACGTACACTGTAGTTCTCCATGGGGACCGACAGTTATACTTAGAAAATAACAGGCTACCACATCCATTATTTGAACTCCGCCTAGTGCAAAAGCCGCTAATTTTTTTTTGTTCAGACTGCAATAACTTCTTCAAAATAATTCAGAATCCGGTGAGACTTTGACAAATTAACTCCCACCTAAATTACGGACAATATGGAATACTCGGATACTTCATCTTGTGAACGCATATTGTAGTTCTCCATGGGCACTGACAGCTGTACTTAGAAAATAACAGGATGCCACATCCCCATATTTGAACTCCGCCTAATGCAGAAACCGCTAATTTTTTGTTCAGACTGCAATAACTTCTTCATACTAATTCAGAATCCGACGAGACTTCGACCAATTAACTCCCACCTAAATTACGGACAATATGGAATACTCGGATACTTCATCTTGTGAACGCACACTGTAGTTCTCCATGGGCACTGACAGTTGTACTTAGAAAATAATAGGATACCACATCCCCATATTTGAACTCCGCCTTGTGCAGAAGCTGCTATTTTTTTGTTCAGACTTCAATAACTTCTTCATACTAATTAAGAATCCGGTGAGACTTCGACCAATTAACTCCCACCTAAATTACGAACAATATGGGACACTCGGATACTTCATCTTGTGAACGCATACTGTAGTCCTCCATTGGCACTGACAGTTGTACATAGAAAATAACAAGATACCACATCTCCATATTTGAACTCTGCCTAGTACAGAAGCCGATTTTTTTTTGTTCAGACTGCAATATTTTCTTCATACTCACTCGGAATCCGGCGAGACTTTGACCGATTAACTTCCACCTAAATTACGGATAATATGGAACACTCGGATACCTCATCTTGTGAACGCATACTGTAGTTCTCCATGGGCACAGACAGACGTACTTAGAAAATAACAGGATAAAACATCTCCATTTTTGAACTCCGCCTAGTGCAGAAGCCGCTATTTTTTTTGTTCAGACTGCAATAACTTCTTCATACTAATTCAGAATCCGGTGAGACTTCGACCAATTAACTCCCACCTAAATTACGGACAATATGGAACACTCGAATACTTCATCTTGTAAACGAATACAGTAGTTCTCGATGGGTACTGACAGTTGTACTTAGAAAATAACAGGATACCACATCCCCATATTTAAACTCCGCCTAGTGTAGTAGCCGCTATTATTTTGTTCAGACTGCAATAACTTCTTCATACTAATTCAGAATCCGGTAAGACTTTGACCAATTAACTCCCACCTAAATTACGGACAATATGGAACACTCGGATACCTCATCTTGTGAACACATATTTTAGTTCTCCATCCGAGGAGACTTAGACCGATTAACTCCCACCTAAATTACGGACAATATGGAACACTCGGATACTTCATCTTGTGAATGCATACTATAGTTCTCGATGGGCACTGACAGTTGTTCTTAGAAAATAACAGGATACAACATCCCCATATTTGAACTCTACATAGTGCAGAAGCCGCTTTTTTGTTCAGACTGCAATATTTTCTTCATACTAACTCGGAATCCGGCGAGACTTCGACCGATTAACACCCATCTAAATTACGAACAATATGGAACACTCGGATACCTCATCTTGTGAACGCATACTGTAGTTCTCCTTGGGCACTGATAGTTGTACTTAGAAAATAACTGGCTACCACATCCCCATATTTGAACTCCGCCTAGTGAAGAAGCCGCTATTTCTTTTGTTCAGATTGCAATAACTTCTTCATACTAATTCAGAATCCAGTGAGACTTCGACGAATTAACTCCCACCCAAATTACGAACAATATGGAACACTCGGATACCTCATCTTGTGAATGCATACTATAGTTCTCCATGGGCACGGACAGTTGTGCTTAGAAAATAACAAGATACAACATCCCCATATTTGAACTCCGCCTAGTGCAGCTATTTTTTTTGTTCAGACTACAATATTTTCTTTATACTAACTCGGAATCCGACGAGACTTCGACTGATTAACTCCCACCTAAATTACGGACAATATGAAACACTCGGATACTTCATCTTGTGAACATACACTGTAGTTCTCCATGGGGACGGACAATTGTAATTAGAAAATAACATGCAACCACATCCCCATATTTGAACTCCGCCTAGTGCAGAAGCTGCTATTTTTTTGTTCAGACTGTAATATTTTCTTCATACTAACTCGGAATCCGGCGAGACATCGACCGATTAATTTCCGCCTAAATTACAGACAATGTGAAACACTTGGATACTTCATCTTGTGAACGTACACTGCAGTTCTCCATGGGGACTGACAGTTATACTTAGAAAATAACAGGACACAACATCCCCATATTTGAACTCCGCCTAATGCAGAAGCCGCTATTTTTTTGTTCAGACTGCAATATTTTCTTCATACTAACTGGGAATCTGGCGATACTTCGACCGATTAACTCCCACCTAAATTACGGACAATATGAAACACTCGGATACTTCATCTTGTGAACGTACACTATAGTTCTCCATGGGGACTAACAGTTGTACTTAGAAAATAACAGGCTACCACATCTCCATATTTGAACTCCGCCTAGTGCAGAAGCCGCTATTTTTTTTATTCAGACTGCAATATTTTCTTCATACTAACTCGGAATCCGGCGAGACTTCGACCTATTAACTCCCACCTAAATTACGGACAATATGAAACACTCGGATACTTCATCTTGTGAACGCACACTGTAGTTCTCCATGGGGACTGACAGTTGTACTTAGAAAATAACAGGCTACCACATCCCCATATTTGAACTCCACCTAGTGTTGAAGCCGCTATTTTTTTGCTCAGACTGTAATAACTTATTCATAATAATTCTGAATCCGGTGAGACTTCGACCAATTAACTCCCACCTAAATTACGGACAATATGGAACACTCGGATACTTCATCTTGTGAAGGCATACTGTAGTTCTCCATCGGCACTGACAGTTGTACTTAGAAAATAACAGGATACCACATCCTCATATTTGAACTCCGCCTAGTGCAGAAGCCGCTATTTTTTTGTTCAGACTGCAATAACTTCTTCATACTAATTCAGAATCCGGCGAGACTTCGACCAATTAACTCCCACCTAAATTATGGACAATATGGGACACTCAGATACTTCATCTTGTGAACGCATACTGTAGTTTTCCATTGGCACTGACAGTTGTACATAGAAAATAACAAGATATCAGATCCCCATATTTGAACTCTGCCTAGTACAAAAGCCGATTTTTTTTGTTCAAACAGCAATATTTCTTCATACTTACTCGGAATCCGACGAGACTTTGACCGATTAACTTCCACCTAAATTACGGACAATATGGAACACTCGGATACCTCATCTTGTGAACGCATACTATAGTTCTCCATGGGCACATACAGATGTACTTAGAAAATATCAGGATACAACATCTCCATTTTGGAACTCCGCCTAGTGCAGAAGCAGCTATTTTTTTGTTCAAACTGCAATAACTTCTTCATACTAATTCAGAATCCGGTGAGACTTCGACCAATTAACTCCAACCTAAATTACGGACAATATGGAACACTCGGATACTTCATCTTGTGAACGAATACTGTAGTTCTCGATGGGCGCTGACAGTTGTACTTAGAAAATAACAGGATACCACATCCCCATTTTTGAACTCCGCCTAGTGCAGAAGCCGCTATTTTTTTTGTTCAGACTGCAATAACTTCTTCATACTAATTCAGAATCCGGTGAGACTTCGACCAATTAACTCCCACCTAAATTACGGATAATATGGAACACTCGGATACCTCATCTTGTGAACGCATACTATAGTACAGAAGCTGCTTTTTTTGTTCAAACTGCAATATTTTCTTCATACTTACTCGGAATCCGGCGAGATTTCGACCGATTAACTTCCACCTAAATTACGGACAATATGGAACACTCGGATACCTCATCTTGTGAATGCATACTATAGTTCTCCATGGCCACAAACAGATGTACTTAGAAAATAACAGGATACAACATTTCCATATTTAAACTCCGCCTACTACAGAAGCCGCTATTTTTTTTGTTCAGACTGCAATAACTTCTTCATACTAATTCAGAATCCGATGAGACTTCTACCAATTAACTCACACCTAAATTACGGACAATATGGAACACTCGGATACTTCATCTTGTGAACGAATACTGTAGTTCTAGATGGGCACTGACAGTTATACTTAAAAAATAACAGGATACCACATCCCCATATTTGAACTCCTCCTAGTGCAGAAGCAGCTTTTTTTTTTGTTCAGACGGCAATAACTTCTTCATACTAATTCAGAATCCGTTGAGACTTCGACCAATTAACTCCCACCTAAATTACGGACAATATGGAACACTCTGATACCTCATCTTGTGAACGCATACTGTAGTTCTCCATGGGCACTGACAGTTGTACTTAGAAAATAACAAGATACAACATCCCCATATTTGAATTCCGCCTAGTGCAGAAGCCGCTATTTTTTTTGTTCAGACTGCAATAACTTTTTCATACTAATTCAGAATCCGATGAGACTTCGACCAATTAACTCCCACCTAAATTACGGACAATATGGAACACTTGGATGCCTCATCTTGTGAACGCATACTGTAGTTCCCCATGGGCACTGACAGTTGTACTTAGAAAATAACAGGATACAACATCCCCATATTTGAACTCCACCTAGTGCAGAAGTCGCTATTTTTTTTGTTCAGACTGCAATATTTTCTTCATAATAACTCGGAATCCGGCGAGACTTCGACCGATTAACTCCCACCTAAATTACGGACAATATGAAACACTCGGATACTTCATCTTGTGAACGTACACTGTAGTTCTCCATGGAGACTGACAGTTGTACTTAGAAACTAATAGGCTACCACATCTCTATATTTGAACTCCGCCTAGTGCAGAAGCCGCTATTTTTTTTGTTCAGACTGGAATATTTTCTTCATACTAACTCAGAATTCGGCTAGACTTCGACCGATTAACACCCACCTAAATTACGGACAATAAGAAACAATCGGATACTTCATCTTGTGAACGTACACTATACTTTTACATGGGGACTAACAGTTGTACTTTGAAAATAACAGGCTACCACATCGCCATATTTGAACTCCTCCTAGTGCAGAAGCCATTATTTTTTTTGTTCAGACAGCAATAACTTCTTCATAATAATTCTGAATCCGGTGAGACTTCGACCAATTAACTACCACCTAAACTACAGACAATATGGAATACTCGGATATTTCATCTTGTGAACGCATACTGTAGTTCTCCATGGGCACTGACAGTTGTACTTAGAAAATAACAGGATACAACATCCTCATATTTGAACTCCGCCTAGTGCAAAAGCCGCTATTTTTTTGTTCAGACTGCAATAAATTCTTCATACTAATTCAGAATCCGGTGAGACTTCGACCAATTAACTCCCACCTAAATTACGGACAATATGGAACACTCGGATACTTCATCTTGTGAATGTACACTGTAGTTCTCCATGGGGACTGACAGTTGTACTTAGAAAATAACAGACTACCACATCTCCATATTTGAACTCCGCCTAGTGCAGAAGCCGCTATTTTTTTTGTTCAGACAACAATAACTTCTTCATAATAATTATGAGTCCGGTGAGACTTCGACCTATTAACTCCTACCTAAATTACGCACAATATGGAACACTCGGATACTTCATCTTGTGAAGGCATACTGTAGTTCTCCCTGGGCACTGACAGTTGTACTTAGAAAATAACAGGATACCACATCCCCATATTTGAACTCCGCCTAGTGCAGAAGCCGCTATTTTTTTGATCAGACTGCAATAACTTCTTCATAATAATTCAGAATCCGGTGAGACTTCGACCAATTAACTATCACCTAAATTACGGACAATATGGGACACTCGGATACTTCATCTTGTGAACGCATACTGTAGTTTCCCGATGGGCACTGACAATTGTACTTAGTAAATAACAGGATACCACATCCACATATTTGAACTCCGAGTAGTGCAGAAGCCGCTATTTTTTTTGTTCAGACTACAATAACCTCTTCATACTAATTCAGAATCCGGTGAGACTTCGACCGATTAACTCCCACCTAAATTACGGACCATATGGAACACTCGGATACCTCATCTTGTGAACGCATACTGTAGTTCTCCATGGGCACAGACAGATGTACTTAGAAAATAACAGGATACAACATCTCCATATTTGAACTCCGCCTAGGGCAGAAGCCACTATTTTTTTTTTGTTCAGACTGCAATAACTTCTTCATACTAATTTAGAATCCGGTGAGACTTCGACCAATTAACTCCCACCTAAATTACGGACAATATGGAACACTCGGATACTTCATTTTGTGAACAAATACTGTAGTTCTTGATGGGCACTGACAGTTGTACTTAGAAAATAACAGGATACCACATCCCCATATTTGAACTCCGCCTAGTGTAGAAGCCGCTATTTTTTTGTTCAGACTGCAATAACTTCTTCATACTAATTCAGAATCCGGTGAGACTTCGACCAATTAACTCCAAACTAAATTACGGACTATATGGAACACTCGGATACCTCATCTTGTCAACACATACTGTAGTTCTCCATGGGCACTGACAATTATACTTAGAAAATAACAGGATACAACATCCCCATATTTGAACTCCGCCTAGTGCAGAAGCTGCTATTTTTTTGTTCAGACTGCAATATTTTCTTCATACGAACTCGAAATCCGGCGAGACTTCGACCGATTAACTTCCACCTAAATTACGGACAATATGAAACACTCGGATACTTCATCTTGTGAACGTATACTGTAGTTCTCCATGGGGACTAATAGTTGTACTTAGAAAATAACAGGCTACCACATCTCCATATTTGAACTCCGCCTAGTGCAGAAGCCGCTATTTTTTTTGTTCAGACTGTAATATTTTCTTCATACTAACTCGTAATCCGGCGAAACTTCGACGGATTAACTCCCACCAAAATTACGGATAATATGAAACACTCGGATACTTCATCTTGTGAACGCACACTGTAGTTCTCCATGGGGACATACAGTTGTACTTAGAAAAAAACAGGCTACGACATCCCCATATTTGAACTCCGCCTAGTGTAGAAGCCGCTATTTTTTTGTTCAGACTGCAATAACTTCTTCATAATAATTCTAAATCTGGTGAGACTTCGACCAATTAACTCCCACCTAAATTACAGACAATATGGAACACTCAGATACTTCATCTTCTGAAGGCATACTGTAGTTCTCCATGGGCACTGACAGTTGTACTTAGAAAATAACAGGATACCACATCCCCATATTTGAACTCCGCCTAGTGCAGAAGCCGCTATTTTTTTTGTTCAGACTGCAATAACTTCTTCATACTAATTTAGAATCCGATGAGACTTCGACCAATTAACTCCCACCTAAATTACGGACAATATGGAACACTCAGATACCTCATCTTGTGAACGCATACTGTAGTTCTCCATGGGCACTGACAATTGTACTTAGAAAATAACAGGATACAACATCCCCATATTTGAATTCCGCCTAGTGCAGAAGCCGCTATTTTTTTTGTTCAGACTGCAATAACTTCTTCATACTAATTCAGAATCCGGTGAGACTTCGACCAATTAACTCCCACCTAAATTATGGACAATATGGAACACTCGGATACCTCATCTTGTTAACGCATACTTTAGTTCCTCATGGGCACTGACAGTTGTACTTAGAAAATAGCAGGATACAACATCCCCATATTTGAACTCCGCCTAGTGTAGAAGCCGCTATTTGTTTTGTTCAGACTGCAATAATTTCTTCATACTAATTCAGAATCCGGTGATACTTTGACCAATTAACTCCCACCTAAATTACGGACAATATGGAACACTCGGATACCTCATCTTGTGAACGCACACTGTAGTTCTCCAAGGGCACTGACAGTTGTACTTAGAAAATAACAGGCTACCACATCCCCATATTTGAACTCAGCCTAGTGCAGAAGCCGCTATTTTTTTTGTTCAGACTGCAATAACTTCTTCATACTAATTCAGAATCCAGTGAGACTTCGACCAATTAACTCCCACCCAAATTACGGACAATATGGAACACTCGGATACCTCATCTTGTGAACGCATACTGTAGTTCTCCATGGGCATTGACAGTTGTACTTATAAAATAACTGGATATAACATCCCCATATTTGAACTCCGCCTAGTGCAGAAGCCGCTATTTTTTTGGTTCAGACTGCAATATTTTCTTTATACTAACTCGGAATACGGCGAGACTTCAACCGATTAACACCCACCTAAATTACGGACAATAAGAAACAATCGGATACTTCATCTTGTGAACGTACACTATAGTTTTACATGGGGACTGACAGTTGTACTTTGAAAATAACAGGCTACCACATCCCCATATTTGAACTCCTCCTAGTGCAGAAGCCATTATTTTTTTTGTTCAGACAGCAATAACTTCTTCATAATAATTCTGAATCCGGTGAGACTTCGACCAATTAACTACCACCTAAACTACAGACAATATGGAATACTCGGATATTTCATCTTGTGAATGCATACTGTAGTTCTCCATGGGCACTGACAGTTGTACTTAGAAAATAACAGGATACAACATCCTCATATTTGAACTCCGCCTAGTGCAAAAGCCGCTATTTTTTTGTTCAGACTGCAATAAATTCTTCATACTAATTCAGAATCCGGTGAGACTTCGACCGATTAACTTCCACCTAAATTACGGACAATATGGAACACTCGGATACTTCATCTTGTGAACGTACACTGTAGTTCTCCATGGGGATGGACAGTTGTAATTAGAAAATAACATGCAACCACATCCCCATATTTGAACTCCGCCTAGTGCAGAAGCCGCTATTTTTTTTGTTCAAACTGTAATATTTTCTTCATACTAACTCGGAATCCGGCGAGACATCGACCGATTAATTTCCGCCTAAATTACAGACAATATGAAACACTTGGATACTTCATCTTGTGAACGTACACTGCAGTTCTCCATGGGGACTGACAGTTATACTTAGAAAATAACAGGATACAACATCCCCATATTTGAACTCCGCCTAATGCTGAAGCCGCTATTTTTTTGATCAGACTACAATATTTTCTTCATACTAACTCGGAATCTGGCGATACTTCGACCGATTAACTCCCACCTAAATTACGGACAATATGAAACACTCAGATACTTCATCTTGTGAACGTACACTATAGTTCTCCATGGGGACTAACAGTTGTACTTAGAAAATAACAGGCTACCACATCTCCATATTTGAACTCCGCCTAGTGTAGAAGCCGCTATTTTTTTATTCAGACTGCAATATTTTCTTCATACTAACTCGGAATCCGGCGAGACTTCGACCGATTAACTCCCACCTAAATTACGGACAATATGAAACACTCGGATACTTCATCTTGTGAACGCACACTGTAGTTCTCCTTGGGGACTGACAGTTGTACTTAGAAAATAACAGACTACCACATCCCCATATTTGAAGTCCACCTAGTGTTGAAGCCGCTATTTTTTTTGTTCAGACTGCAATAACTTATTCATAATAATTCTGAATCCGGTGAGACTTCGACCAATTAACTCCCACCTAAATTACGGACAATATGGAACACTCGGATACTTCATCTTGTGAAGGCATACTGTAGTTCTCCATCGGCACTGACAGTTGTACTTAGAAAATAACAGGATACCACATCCTCATATTTGAACTCCGCCTAGTGCAGAAGCCGCTATTTTTCTGTTCAGACTGCAATAACTTCTTCATACTAATTCAGAATCCGGCGAGACTTCGACCAATTAACTCCCACCTAAATTATGGACAATATGGGACACTCGGATACTTCATCTTGTGAACGCATACTGTAGTTTTCCATTGGCAGTGACAGTTGTACATAGAAAATAACAAGATATCACATCCCCATATTTGAACTCTGCCTAGTACAGAAGCCGATTTTTTTTGTTCAGACAGCAATATTTCTTCATACTTACTCGGAATCCGACGAGGCTTTGACCGATTAACTTCCACCTAAATTACGGACAATATGGAACACTCGGATACCTCATCTTGTGAACGCATACTATAGTTCTCCATGGGCACATACAGATGTACTTAGAAAATATCAGGATACAACATCTCCATTTTTGAACTCCGCCTAGTGCAGAAGCCGCTATTTTTTTTGTTCAGACTGCAATAACTTCTTCATACTAATTCAGAATCCGGTGAGACTTCGACCAATTAACTCCCACCTAAATTACGGACAATATGGAACACTCGGATACTTCATCTTGTGAACGAATACTGTAGTTCTCGATGGGCGCTGACAGTTGTACTTAGAAAATAATAGGATACCACATCCCCATTTTTGAACTCCGCCTAGTGCAGAAGCCGCTATTTTTTTTGTTCAGACTGCAATAACTTCTTCATACTAATTCAGAATTCGGTGAGACTTCGACCAATTAACTCCCACCTAAATTACGGACAATATGGAACACTCGGATACCTCATCTTGTGAACGCATACTATAGTACAGAAGCTGCTTTTTTTGTTCAAACTGCAATATTTTCTTCATCCTTACTCGGAATCCGGCGAGATTTCGACCGATTAACTTCCACCTAAATTACGGACAATATGGAACACTCGGATACCTCATCTTGTGAATGCATACTATAGTTCTCCATGGCCACAAACAGATGTACTTAGAAAATAACAGGATACAACATTTCCATATTTAAACTCCGCCTACTGCAGAAGCCGCTATTTTTTTTGTTCAGACTGCAATAACTTCTTCATACTAATTCAGAATCCGATGAGACTTCTACCAATTAACTCCTACCTAAATTACGGACAATATGGAACACTCGGATACTTCATCTTGTGAACGAATACTGTAGTTCTCGATGGGCACTGACAGTTATACTTAAAAAATAACAGGATACCACATCCCCATATTTGAACTCCTCCTAGTGCAGAAGCAGCTTTTTTTTTGTTCAGACTGCAATAACTTCTTCATACTAATTCAGAATCCGGTGAGACTTCGACCAATTAACTCCCACCTAAATTACGGACAATATGGAACACTCTAATACCTCATCTTGTGAACGCATACTGTAGTTCTCCATGGGCACTTACAATTGTACTTAGAAAATAACAGGATACAGCATCCCCATATTTGAATTCCGCCTAGTGCAGAAGCCGCTATTTTTTTGTTCAGACTGCAATAACTTTTTCATACTAATTCAGAATCCGATGAGACTTCGACCAATTAACTCCCACCTAAATTACGGACAATATGGAACACTTGGATACCTCATCTTGTGAACGCATACTGTAGTTCCCCATGGGCACTGACAGTTGTACTTAGAGAATAACAGGATACAACATCCCCATATTTGAACTCCGCCTAGTGCAGAAGCCGCTATTTTTTTTGTTCAGACTGCAATATTTTCTTCATAATAACTCGGAATCCGGCGAGACTTCGACCGATTAACTCCCACCTAAATTACGGACAATATGAAACACTCGGATACTTCATCTTGTGAACGTACGCTGTAGTTCTCCATGGAGACTGAAAGTTGTACTTAGAAACTAATAGGCTACCACATCTCTATATTTGAACTCCGCCTAGTGCAGAGCCGCTATTTTTTTTTCAGACTGGAATATTTTCTTCATACTAACTCGGAATCCGGCGAGACTTCGACCGATTAACTCCCACCTAAATTACGGACAATAAGAAACAATCGGATACTTCATCTTGTGAACGTACACTATAGTTTTACATGGGGACTGACAGTTGTACTTTGAAAATAACAGGCTACCACATCCCCATATTTGAACTCCTCCTAGTGCAGAAGCCATTATTTTTTTTGTTCAGACAGCAATAACTTCTTCATAATAATTCTGAATCCGGTGAGACTTCGACCAATTAACTACCACCTAAACTACAGACAATATGGAATACTCGGATATTTCATCTTGTGAACGCATACTGTAGTTCTCCATGGACACTGACAGTTGTACTTAGAAATTAACAGGATACAACATCCTCATATTTGAACTCCGCCTAGTGCAAAAGCCGCTATTTTTTTGTTCAGACTGCAATAAATTCTTCATACTAATTCAGAATCCGGTGAGACTTCGACCAATTAACTCCCACCTAAATTACGGACAATATGGAACACTCGGATACTTCATCTTGTGAACGTACACTGTAGTTCTCCATGGGGACTGACAGTTGTACTTAGAAAATAACAGACTACCACATCTCCATATTTGAACTCCGCCTAGTGCAGAAGCCGCTATTTTTTTTGTTCAGACAACAATAACTTCTTCATAATAATTATGAGTCTGGTGAGACTTCGACCTATTAACTCCTACCTAAATTACGCACAATATGGAACACTCGGATACTTCATCTTGTGAAGGCATACTGTAGTTCTCCATGGGCACTAACAGTTGTACTTAGAAAATAACAGGACACCACATCCCCATATTTGAACTCCGCCTAGTGCAGAAGCCGCTATTTTTTTGTTCAGACTGCAATAACTTCTTCATAATTATTCAGAATCCGGTGAGACTTCGACCAATTAACTATCACCTAAATTACGGACAATATGGGACACTCGGATACTTCATCTTGTGAACGCATACTATAGTTTCCTGATGGGCACTGACAATTGTACTTAGTAAATAACAGTATACCACATCCACATATTTGAACTTCGAATAGTGCAGAAGCCGCTATTTTTTTTGTTCAGACTACAATAACCTCTTCATACTAATTCAGAATCCGGTGAGACTTCGACCGATTAACTCCCACCTAAATTACGGACAATATGGAACACTCGGATACCTCATCTTGTGAACGCATACTGTAGTTCTCCATGGGCACAAACAGATGTACTTAGAAAATAACAGGATACAACATCTCCATATTTGAACTCCGCCTAGTGCAGAAGCCGCTTTTTTTTTTGTTCAGACTGCAATAACTTCTTCATACTAATTCAGAATCCGATGAGACTTCTACCAATTAACTCCTACCTAAATTACGGACAATATGGAACACTCGGATACTTCATCTTGTGAACGAATACTGTAGTTCTCGATGGGCACTGACAGTTATACTTAAAAAATAACAGGATACCACATCCCCATATTTGAACTCCTCCTAGTGCAGAAGCAGCTTTTTTTTTGTTCAGACTGCAATAACTTCTTCATACTAATTCAGAATCCGGTGAGACTTCGACCAATTAACTCCCACCTAAATTACGGACAATATGGAACACTCTAATACCTCATCTTGTGAACGCATACTGTAGTTCTCCATGGGCACTGACAGTTGTACTTAGAAAATAACAGGATACAGCATCCCCATATTTGAATTCCGCCTAGTGCAGAAGCCGCTATTTTTTTTGTTCAGACTGCAATAACTTTTTCATACTAATTCAGAATCCGATGAGACTTCGACCAATTAACTCCCACCTAAATTACGGACAATATGGAACACTTGGATACCTCATCTTGTGAACGCATACTGTAGTTCCCCATGGGCACTGACAGTTGTACTTAGAAAATAACAGGATACAACATCCCCATATTTGAACTCCGCCTAGTGCAGAAGCCGCTATTTTTTTTGTTCAGACTGCAATATTTTCTTCATAATAACTCGGAATCCGGCGAGACTTCGACCGATTAACTCCCACCTAAATTACGGACAATATGAAACACTCGGATACTTCATCTTGTGAACGTACACTGTAGTTCTCCATGGAGACTGAAAGTTGTACTTAGAAACTAATAGGCTACCACATCTATATATTTGAACTCCGCCTAGTGCAGAAGCCGCTATTTTTTTTTCAGACTGGAATATTTTCTTCATACTAACTCGGAATCCGGCGAGACTTCGACCGATTAACTCCCACCTAAATTACGGACAATAAGAAACAATCGGATACTTCATCTTGTGAACGTACACTATAGTTTTACATGGGGACTGACAGTGGTACTTTGAAAATAACAGGCTACCACATCCCCATATTTGAACTCCTCCTAGTGCAGAAGCCATTATTTTTTTTGGTTAGACAGCAATAACTTCTTCATAATAATTCTGAATCCGGTGAGACTTCGACCAATTAACTACCACCTAAACTACAGACAATATGGAATACTCGGATATTTCATCTTGTGAACGCATACTGTAGTTCTCCATGGGCACTAACAGTTGTACTTAGAAAATAACAGGATACAACATCCTCATATTTGAACTCCGCCTAGTGCAAAAGCCGCTATTTTTTTTTTCAGACTGCAATAAATTCTTCATACTAATTCAGAATCCGGTGAGACTTCGACCAATTAACTCCCACCTAAATTACGGACAATATGGAACACTCGGATACTTCATCTTGTGAACGTACACTGTAGTTCTCCATGGGCACTGACAGTTGTACTTAGAAAATAACAGACTACCACATCTCCATATTTGAACTCCGCCTAGTGCAGAAGCCGCTATTTTTTTTGTTCAGACAACAATAACTTCTTCATAATAATTATGAGTCTGGTGAGACTTCGACCTATTAACTCCTACCTAAATTACGCACAATATGGAACACTCGGATACTTCATCTTGTGAAGGCATACTGTAGTTCTCCATGGGCACTAACAGTTGTACTTAGAAAATAACTGGACACCACATCCCCATATTTGAACTCCGCCTAGTGCAGAAGCCGCTATTTTTTTGTTCAGACTGCAATAACTTCTTCATAATTATTCAGAATCCGGTGAGACTTCGACCAATTAACTATCACCTAAATTACGGACAATATGGGACACTCGGATACTTCATCTTGTGAACGCATACTATAGTTTCCCGATGGGCACTGACAATTGTACTTAGTAAATAACAGTATACCACATCCACATATTTGAACTCCGAATAGTGCAGAAGCCGCTATTTTTTTTGTTCAGACTACAATAACCTCTTCATACTAATTCAGAATCCGGTGAGACTTCGACCGATTAACTCCCACCTAAATTACGGACAATATGGAACACTCGGATACCTCATCTTGTGAACGCATACTGTAGTTCTCCATGGGCACAAACAGATGTACTTAGAAAATAACAGGATACAACATCTCCATATTTGAACTCCGCCTAGTGCAGAAGCCGCTATTTTTTTTTGTTCAGACTGCAATAACTTCTTCATACTAATTTAGAATCCGGTGAGACTTCGACCAATTAACTCCCACCTAAATTACGGACAATATGGAACATTCAGATACTTCATTTTGTGAACAAATACTGTAGTTCTCGATGGGCACTGACAGTTGTACTTAGAAAATAACAGGATACCACATCCCCATATTTGAACTCCTCCTAGTGCAGAAGCCGCTATTTTTTTGTTCAGACTGCAATAACTTCTTCATACTAATTCAGAATCCGATGAGACTTCGACCAATTAACTCCAAACTAAATTACGGACTATAGGGAACACTCGGATACCTCATCTTGTCAACACATACTGTAGTTCTCCATGGGCACTGACAATTATACTTAGAAAATAACAGGATACAACATCCCCATATTTGAACTCCGCCTAGTGCAGAAGCCGCTATTTTTTTTGTTCAGACTGCAATATTTTCTTCATACGAACTCGGAATCCGGCGAGACTTCGACCGATTAACTTCCACCTAAATTACGGACAATATGAAACACTCGGATACTTCATCTTGTGAACGTATACTGTAGTTATCCATGGGGACTAATAGTTGTACTTAGAAAATAACAGGCTACCACATCTCCATATTTGAACTCCGCCTAGTGCAGAAGCCGCTATTTTTTTTGTTCAGACTGTAATATTTTCTTCATACTAACTCGTAATCCGGCGAAACTTCGACGGATTAACTCCCACAAAAATTACGGATAATATGAAACACTCGGATACTTCATCTTGTGAACGCACACTGTAGTTCTCCATGGGGACATACAGTTGTACTTAGAAAAAAACAGGCTACGACATCCCCATATTTGAACTCCGCCTAGTGTAGAAGCCGCTATTTTTTTTGTTCAGACTGCAATAACTTCTTCATAATAATTCTAAATCCGGTGAGACTTCGACCAATTAACTCCCACCTAAATTACAGACAATATGGAACACTCAGACACTTCATCTTCTGAAGGCATACTGTAGTTCTCCATGGGCACTGACAGTTGTACTTAGAAAATAACAGGATACCACATCCTCATATTTGAACTCCGCCTATTGTAGAAGCCGCTATTTTTTTGTTAAGACTGTAATAACTTCTTTATACTAATTTAGAATCCGGTGAGACTTCGTCCAATTAACTCCCACCTAAATTACGGACAATATGGGACTGACAGTTGTACTTACAAAATAACAGGCTATACCACATCTCCATATTTGAACTCCGCCTAGTGTAGAAGCCGCTATATTTTTTGTTCAGACTGCAATAACTTCTTCATAATAATTCTGAATCCGGTGAGACTTCGACCAATTAACTCCCACCTAAATTACGGACAATATGCAACACTCGGATACTTCATTTTGTGAAGGCATAATGTAGTTCTCCATGGGCACTGACAGTTGTACTTAGAAAATAACAGGATACCACATCCCCATATTTGAACTCCGCCTAGTGCAGAAGCCGCTATTTTTTTGTAAAAACTGCAATAACTTCTTCGTACTAATTCAGAAACCGGTCAGACTTCGACCAATTAACTCCCAACTAAATTACGGACAATATGGGACACTCGGTTACTTCATCTTTGGAACGCATACTTTAGTTCTCCATGGGCACTGACAGTTGTACGTAGAAAATAACTAGATACCACATCCCCATATTTGAACTCTGCCTAGTACAGAAGCCGATTTTTTTTTTGTTCAGACTGCAATATTTTCTTCATACTTACTTGGAATCCGACGAGACTTTGACCGATTAACTTCCACCTAAATTACGAACAATATGGAACACTCGGATACCTCATCTTGTAAACGCATACTATAGTTCTCCATGGGCATGGACAGATGTACTTAGAAAATAACAGGATACAACATCTCCATTTTTGAACTCCGCCTAGTGCAGAAGCCGCTATTTTTTTTATTCAGACTGCAATAACTTCTTCATACCAATTCAGAATCCGATGAGACTTCTACCAATTAACTCCCACCTAAATTACGGACAATATGGAACACTCGGATACTTCATCTTGTGAACCAATACTGTAGTTCTCGATGGGCACTAAAAGTTGTACTTAGAAAATTACATGATACCACATTCCCATTTTTGAACTCCGCCTAGTGCAGAAGCCGCTATTTTTTTTGTTCAGACTGCAATAACTTCTTCGTACTAATTCAGAATCCGGTGAGACTTTGACCAATTAACTCCCACCTAAATTACGGACAATATGGAACACTCGGATACCTCATCTTGTGAACTCATACTTTAGTTCTACATGGGCACTGACAGTTGTACTTAGAAAATAACAGGATACAACATCCCCATATTTGAACTCCGCCTAGTGCACAAGCCGCTATTTTTTTTGTTCAGACTGCAATATTTTCTTCATACTAACTCGGAATCCGGCGAGACTTCGATCGATTAACTCCCACCTAAATTACGACAATATGAAACACTCGGATACTTCATCTTGTGAACGTACACTGTAGTTCTCCATGGGGACTGACAGTTGTACTTAGAAAATAACAGGCTACCACATCCCCATATTTGAACTCCGCCTAGTGCAGAAGCCGCTATTTTTTTTGTTCAGACTGCAATATTTTCTTCATACTAACTCTGAATCCGGCGACACTTTGACCGATTAACTCCCACCTAAATTACGGACAATATGAAACACTCGGATACTTCATCTTGTGAACGTACACTGTAGTTCTCCATGGGGACCGACAGTTGTACTTGAAAATAACAGGCTACCACATCACCATATTTGAACTCCGCCTAGTGCAGAAGCCGCTATTTTTTTGTTCAGACTGCAATAACTTCTTCATACTAAATTAGAATCCGGTGAGACTTCGACCAATTAACTCCCACCTAAATTACGGACAATATGGAACACTCGGAACTTCATCTTGTGAACGCATACTGTAGTTCTCCATGGGCACTGACAGTTGTACTTAGAAAATAACAGGATACCACATCCCCATATTTGAACTCCACCTAGTGCAGAAGCCGCTATTTTTTTTGTTCAGACTGAAATATTTTCTTCATTCTTACTCGAAATCCGGTGAGGCTTCAACCGATTAACTCCCACCTAAATTACGGACAAAATAGAACACTCGGATACCTCATCTTGTGAACGCATACTGTAGTTCTCCATGGGCACTGGCAGTTGAACTTAGAAAATAACAGGATACAACATCTCCATATTTGAACTTCGCCAACTGCAGAAGCCGCTATTTTTTTTGTTCAAACTGCAATAACTTCTTCATACTAATTCAGAATCCGGTGAGATTACGACCAATTAACTCCCACCTAAATTACGGCAACATGGAACACTCGGATACTTCATCTTGTGAACGCGTACTGTAGTTCTCGATGGGCACTAACAGTTGTACTTAGAAAATAACAGGATACCACATCCCCATATTTGAACTCCGCCTAGTGTAGAAGCTGCTATTTTTGTGTTCAGACTCCAATAACTTCTTCATACTAATTCAGAATCCGGTGAGACTTCGACCAATTAACTCCCACTTAAATTACTGACAATATGGAACACTCAGATACCTCATCTTGTGAACGCATACTGTAGTTCTCCATGGAGACTGAAATTTGTACTTAGAAAATAACAGGATACAACATCTCCATATTTGAACTCCGCCTAGTGTAGAAGCCGCATTTTTTTGTTCAGACTATAATATTTTATTCATACTAACTCGGAATCCGGCGAGACTTCGACCGATTAACTCCCACCTAAATTACGGACAATTTGAAACACTTGGATACTTCATCTTGTGAACGTACACTGTAGTTCTCCATGGGGACTGACAGTTGTACTTTGAAAATAACAGGCTACCACATCCCCATATTTGAACTCCGCCTAGTGCAGAAGCCGTTATTTTTTTTGTTCAGACTGCAATAACTTCTTTATAATAATTCTGAATCCGGTGAGACTTCGACCAATTAACTCCCACCTAAATTACGAACAATATGGAACACTCGGATGCTTCATCTTGTGAACGTACACTATAGTTCTCCATGGAGACTGACAGTTGTACTTAGGAAATAACAGGCTACCACATCTCCATATTTGAACTACGCCTAGTGCAGAAGCCGTTATTTTTTTTGTTCAGACTGCAATAACTTCTTCATAATAATTCTAAATCCGGTGAGACTTCGACCAATTAACTCCCACCTAAATTACGGACAATATGGAACACTCGTATACTTCATCTTGTGAAGGCATACTGTAGTTCTCCATGAGCATTGACAGTTGTACTTAGAAAATAACAGGATACCACATCCCTATATTTGAACTCCGCCTAGTGTAGAAGCCGCTTTTTTTTTGTTCAGACTGCAATAACTTCTTCATACTAATTCAGAATCGGTGAGACTTCGACCAATTAACTCCCACCTAAATTACGGACAATATGGGAAACTCGGATACTCCATCTTGTGAACGTATATTGTAGTTCTCCATGGGCACTGACAGTTGTACATAGAAAATAACAAGATACCACATTCCCATATTTGAACTCTGCCTAGTACAGAAGCCGCATTTTTTTTGTTCAGACTGCAATATTTTCTTCATACTTACTCGTAATCCAGCGAGACTTCGACCGATTAACTTCCACCTAAATTACGGACAATATGGAACACTCGGATACCTCATCTTGTGAACGCATACTGTAGTTCTCCATGGGCACAGACAGATGTGCTTAGAAAATAACAGGATACAACATCTCCATATTTGAACTCCGCCTAGTGCAGAAGCCGCTATTTATATTGTTCAGACCGCAATAACTTCTTCATACTAATTCAGAATTCGGTGAGACTTCGACCAATTTACTCCCACCTAAATTATGGACAATATGGAACACTCGGATACTTCATCTTGTGAACGAATAATTTAGTTCTCGATGAGCACTGACAGTTGTACTTAGAAAGTAACAGGATACCACATCCCCATATTTGAACTCCGCCTAGTGCAGAAGCCGCTATTTTTTTTGTTCAGACTGCAATAACTTCTTCATACTAATTCAGAATCCGGTGAGACTTCGACCAATTAACTCCCACCTGAATTACGGACAATATAGAACACTCGGATACCTCATCTTGTGAACGCATATTGTAGTTCTCCATGGGCACTCACAGTTGTACTTAGAAAATAATAGGATACAACATCCCCATATTTGAACTTCGCCTAGTGTAGAAGCCGCTATTTTTTTTGTTCAGACTGCAATATTTTCTTCATACTAACTCGGAATCCGACGAGACTTCAACCAGTTAACTCCCACCAAAATTACGGACAATATGAAACACTCGGATACTTCATCTTGTGAACGTACATTGTAGTTCTCCATGGGGACGGACAGTTGTACTTAGAAAATAACAGGCTACCACATCCCCATATTTGAACTCTGCCTAGTGCAAAAGCCGCTATTTTTTTTGTTCAGACTGCAATATTTTCTTCATAGTAACTTGAAATCCGGTGAGACTTCGACCGATTAACTCCCACCTAAATTACGGAAAATATGAAACACTCGGATACTACATCTTGTGAAAGTACACTGTAGTTCTCCATGGGGACTGACATTTGTACTTAAAAAATAATAGGCCACCACATTTCCATATTTGAACTCCGCCTAGTGCAGAAGCCGCTATTTTTTTGTTTAGACTGCAATAACTTCTTCATACTAATTCAAAATCCGGTGAGACTTCGACCAATTAACTCCCACCTAAATTACGGACAATATGGAACACTCGGATACTTCATCTTGTGAACACAAACTGTAGTACAGAAGCCGCTTTTTTTTGTTCAGACTGCAATATTTTCTTCATACTTACTCGGAATCCGGCGAGACTTCGACCGATTAACTTCCACCTAAATTACGGACAATATGGAACACTCGGATACCTCATCTTGTGAACGCATACTATAGTTCTCCATGGGCACAAACAAATGTACTTAGAAAATAACAGGATACAACATCTCCATATTTGAACTTCGCCTAGTGTAGAAGCCGCTATTTTTTTTGTTCAGACTGCAATAACTTTTTCATACTAATTCAGAATCCGATGAGACTTCGACCAATTAACTCCCACCTAAATTACGGATAATATGGAACACTCGGATACTTCATCTTGTGAACGAATACTGTAGTTCTCGATGGGCACTGACAGTTGTACTTAGAAAATAACAGGATACCACATCCCCATATTTGAACTTCGCCTAGTGTAGAAGCCGCTATTTTTTTTGTTCAGACTGCAATAACTTCTTCATACTAATTCAGAATCCGGTGAGACTTCGACCAATTAACTCCCACCTAAATTACGGACGATATGGAACACTCGGATACCTCATCTTGTGAACGCATACTGCAGTTCTCCATGGGCACTAACAGTTGTACTTAGAAAATAACAGGATACAACATCCACATATATAAACTCCGCCTAGTGCAGAAGCCGCTATTTTTTTGTTCAGACTGCAATATTTTCTTCATACTAACTCGGAATCCGGCGAGACTTCGACCGATTAACTCCCACCTAAATTACGGACAATATGAAACACTCGGATACTTCATCTTGTGAACGTACACTGTAGTTCTCCATGGGAACTGACGATTATACTTAGAAAATAACAGGATACAACATCTCCATATTTGAACTTCGCCAACTGCAGGCCGCTATTTTTTTTGTTCAGACTGCAATAACTTCTTCATACTAATTCAGAATCCGGTGAGATTATGACCAATTAACTCCCACCTAAATTACGGCAACATGGAACACTCGGATACTTCATCTTGTGAACGCATACTGTAGTTCTCGATGGGCACTAACAGTTGTACTTAGAAAATAACAGGATACCACATCCCCATATTTGAACTCCGCCTAGTGTAGAAGCTGCTATTTTTTTGTTCAGACTCCAATAACTTCTTCATACTAATTCAGAATCCGGTGAGACTTCGACCAATTAACTCCCACTTAAATTACTGACAATATGGAACACTCAGATACCTCATCTTGTGAACGCATACTGTAGTTCTCCATGGAGACTGAAATTTGTACTTAGAAAATAACAGGATACAACATCTCCATATTTGAACTCCGCCTAGTGTAGAAGCCGCATTTTTTTGTTCAGACTATAATATTTTATTCATACTAACTCGTAATCCGGCGAGACTTCGACCGATTAACTCCCACCTAAATTACGGACAATTTGAAACACTTGGATACTTCATCTTGTGAACGTACACTGTAGTTCTCCATGGGGACTGACAGTTGTACTTTGAAAATAACAGGCTACCACATCCCCATATTTGAACTCCGCCTAGTGCAGAAGCCGTTATTTTTTTTGTTCAGACTGCAATAACTTCTTTATAATAATTCTGAATCCGGTGAGACTTCGACCAATTAACTCCCACCTAAATTACGAACAATATGGAACACTCGGATGCTTCATCTTGTGAACGTACACTATAGTTCTCCATGGAGACTGACAGTTGTACTTAGGAAATAACAGGCTACCACATCTCCATATTTGAACTACGCCTAGTGCAGAAGCCGTTATTTTTTTTGTTCAGACTGCAATAACTTCTTCATAATAATTCTAAATCCGGTGAGTCTTCGACCAATTAACTCCCACCTAAATTACGGACAATATGGAACACTCGGATACTTCATCTTGTGAAGGCATACTGTAGTTCTCCATGAGCATTGACAGTTGTACTTAGAAAATAACAGGATACCACATCCCTATATTTGAACTCCGCCTAGTGTAGAAGCCGCTTTTTTTTGTTCAGACTGCAATAACTTCTTCATACTAATTCAGAATCGGTGAGACTTCGACCAATTAACTCCCACCTAAATTACGGACAATATGGGAAACTCGGATACTCCATCTTGTGAACGTATATTGTAGTTCTCCATGGGCACTGACAGTTGTACATAGAAAATAACAAGATACCACATTCCCATATTTGAACTCTGCCTAGTACAGAAGCCGCATTTTTTTTGTTCAGACTGCAATATTTTCTTCATACTTACTCGTAATCCAGCGAGACTTCGACCGATTAACTTCCACCTAAATTACGGACAATATGGAACACTCGGATACCTCATCTTGTGAACGCATACTGTAGTTCTCCATGGGCACAGACAGATGTGCTTAGAAAATAACAGGATACAACATCTCCATATTTGAACTCCGCCTAGTGCAGAAGCCGCTATTTATATTGTTCAGACCGCAATAACTTCTTCATACTAATTCAGAATTCGGTGAGACTTCGACCAATTTACTCCCACCTAAATTATGGACAATATGGAACACTCGGATACTTCATCTTGTGAACGAATAATTTAGTTCTCGATGAGCACTGACAGTTGTACTTAGAAAGTAACAGGATACCACATCCCCATATTTGAACTCCTCCTAGTGCAGAAGCCGCTATTTTTTTTGTTCAGACTGCAATAACTTCTTCATACTAATTCATAATCCGGTGAGACTTCGACCAATTAACTCCCACCTGAATTACGGACAATATAGAACACCCGGATACCTCATCTTGTGAACGCATATTGTAGTTCTCCATGGGCACTCACAGTTGTACTTAGAAAATAATAGGATACAACATCCCCATATTCGAACTTCGCCTAGTGTAGAAGCCGCTATTTTTTTTGTTCAGACTGCAATATTTTCTTCATACTAACTCGGAATACGACGAGACTTCAACCAGTTAACTCCCACCTAAATTACAGAAAATATGAAACACTCGGATACTTCATCCTGTGAACGTACACTGTAGTTCTCCATGGGGACGGACAGTTGTACTTAGAAAATAACAGGCTACCACATCCCCATATTTGAACTCTGCCTAGTGCAAAAGCCGCTATTTTTTTTGTTCAGACTGTAATATTTTCTTCATAGTAACTTGAAATCCGGCGAGACTTCGACCGATTAACTCCCACCTAAATTACGGAAAATATGAAACACTCGGATACTACATCTTGTGAACGTACACTGTAGTTCTCCATGGGGACTGACATTTGTACTTAGAAAATAATAGGCCACCACATTTCCATATTTGAACTCCGCCTAGTGCAGAAGCCGCTATTTTTTTGTTTAGACTGCAATAACTTCTTCATACTAATTCAGAATCCGGTGAGACTTCGACCAATTAACTCCCACCTAAATTACGGACAATATGGAACACTCGGATACCTCATCTTGTGAACACAAACTGTAGTACAGAAGCCGCTTTTTTTTGTTCAGACTGCAATATTTTCTTCATACTTACTCGGAATCCGGCGAGACTTCGACCGATTAACTTCCACCTAAATTACGGACAATATGGAACACTCGGATACTACATCTTGTGAACGCACACTGTAGTTCTCCATGGGGACTGACATTTGTACTTAGAAAATAACAGGATACAACATCTCCATATTTGAACTCCGCCTAGTGTAGAAGCCGCTATTTTTTTTGTTCAGACTGCAATAACTTTTTCGTACTAATTCAGAATCCGATGAGACTTCGACCAATTAACTCCCCCCCTAAATTACGGATAATATGGAACACTCGGATACTTCATCTTGTGAACGAATACTGTAGTTCTCGATGGGCACTGACAGTTGTACTTAGAAAATAACAGGATACCACATCCCCATATTTGAACTTCGCCTAGTGTAGAAGCCGCTATTTTTTTTGTTCAGACTGCAATAACTTCTTCATACTAATTCAGAATCCGGTGAGACTTCGACCAATTAACTCCCACCTAAATTACGGACGATATGGAACACTCGGATACCTCATCTTGTGAACGCATACTGTAGTTCTCCATGGGCACTAACAGTTGTACTTAGAAAATAACAGGATACAACATCCACATATATAAACTCCGCCTAGTGCAGAAGCCGCTATTTTTTTGTTCAAACTGCAATATTTTCTTCATACTAACTCGGAATCCGGCGAGACTTCGATCGATTAACTCCCACCTAAATTACGGACAATATGAAACACTCGGATACTTCCTCTTGTGAACGTACACTGTAGTTCTCCATGGGAACTGACGATTATACTTAGAAAATAACAGGCTACCACATCCCCATATTTGAACTCCGCCTAGTGCAGAAGCCGTTATTTTTTTTTGTTCAGACTGCAATATTTTCTTCATACTAACTCAGAATTCGGCGAGACTTCGACCGATTAACTTCCACCTAAATTACGGACAATATGAAACACTCGGATACTTCATCTTGTGAACGTACACTGTAGTTCTCCATGGGACTAACAGTTGTACTTTGAAAATAACAGGCTACCACATCCCCATATTTGAAATCCGCCTAGTGCAGAAGCCGTTATTTTTTTTGTTCAGACTGCAATAACTTATTCATAATAATTCTGAATCTGATGAGACTTCGACCAATTAACTCCCACCTAAATTACGGACAATATGGAACACTCGGATGCTTCAACTTGTGAAGGCATACTGTAGTTCTCCATGGGCACTGACAGTTGTACATAGAAAATAACAAGATACCACCTTCCCATATTTGAACTCTGCCTAGTACAGAAGCCGCTTTTTTTTGTTCAGACTGCAATATTTTCTTCATACTTACTCGGAATCCGGCGAGATTTCGACCGATTAACTTCCACCTTAATTATGGACAATATGGAACACTCGGATACCTCATCTTGTGAACGCATACTGTAGTTCTCCATGGGCAAAGACAGATGTACTTAAAAAATAACATGATACAACATCTCCATATTTGAACTCCGCCTAGTGCAGAAGCCGCTATTTTTTTTGTTCAGACTGCAATAACTTCTTCATACTAATTCAAAATCCGGTGAGACTTCGACCAATTTACTCCCACCTAAATTACGGACAATATGGAACACTCGGATACTTCATCTTATGAACGAATAATGTATTTCTCGATGGGCACTGACAGTGGTACTTAGAAAATAACAGGATACCACATCCCCATATTTGAACTCCGCCTAGTGCAGAAGCCGCTATTTTTTTTGTTCAGACTGCAATAATTTCTTCATACTAATTCAGAATCCGGTGAGACTTCGACCAATTAACTCCCACCTAAATTATGGACAATATGGAACACTCGGATACCTCATCTTGTGAATGCATACTGTAGTTCTCCATGGGCACTCACAGTTGTACTTAGAAAATAACAGGCTACCACATCCCCATATTTGAACTCCGCCTAGTGCAGAAGCCGCTATTTTTTTTTATTCAGACTGAAATATTTTCTTCATTCATACTCGAAATCCGGCGAGGCTTCGACCGATTAACTCCCACCTAAATTACGAACAAAATGGAACACTCGGATACCTCATCTTGTGAACGCATACTGTAGTTCTCCATGGGCACTGACAGTTGACCTTAGAAAATAACAGGATACAACATCTCCATATTTGAACTCCGCCTACAGCAGAAGCCGCTATTTTTTTTGTTCAGACTGCAATAACTTCTTCATACTAATTCAGAATCCGGTGAGATTACGACCAATTAACTCCCACCTAAATTACGGCAACCTGGAACACTCGGATACTTCATCTTGTGAACGCATACTGTAGTTCTCGATGGGCACTAACAGTTGTACTTAGAAAATAACAGGATACCACATCCCCATATTTGAACTTCGCCTAGTGTAGAAGCCGCTATTTTTTTTGTTCAGACTGCAATAACTTCTTCATACTAATTCAGAATCCAGTGAGACTTCGACCAATTAACTCCCACTTAAATTACTGACAATATGGAACACTCGAATACCTCATCTTGTGAACGCATACTTTAGTTCCCCATGGGCACTAACAGTTGTACTTAGAAAAACAGGATACCACATCCCCTTATTTGAACTCTGCCAGGTACATAAGCCGCTATTTTTTTTGTTCAGACTGCAATATTTTCTTCATACTAACTCAGAATCCGACGAGACTTCGACCGATTAACTCCCACCTTAATTACGAACGATATGAAACACTCAGATACTTCATCTTGTGAACGTACACTGTAGTTCTCCATGGGGTCTGACAGTTGTACTTAGAAAATAATAGACTACTACATCCCCATATTTTAACTCCGCCAAGTGTAGAAGCCGCTATTTTTTTGTTCAGACTGCAATAACTTCTTCATACTAATTCAGAATCCGGTGAGACTTCGATCAATTTACTCACACCTAAATTACAGGTAATATAGAACACTCGGATACTTCATCTTGTGAACGCATACTGTAGTTCTCTATGGACACTGACAGTTGTACTTAGAAAATAACAGGCTACCACATCTCCATATTTGAACACCGCCTAGTGCAGAAGCCACTATTTTTTTGTTCAGACTGCAATAACTTCATAATAATTCTGAATCCGGTGAGACTTCAACCAATTAACTCCCATCTAAATTACGGACAATATGGAACACTCGGATACTTCATCTTGTGAAGGCATACTGTAGTTCTCCATGGGCACTGACGGTTGTACATAGAAAATAACAAGATACCACCTTCCCATATTTGAACTCTGCCTAGTACAGAAGCCGCTTTTTTTTGTTCAGACTGCAATATTTTCTTCATACTAACTCGGAATCCGGCGAGACTTCGACCGATTTACTCCCACCTAAATTACGGACAATATGAAACACTCAGATACTTCATCTTGTGAACGTACACTGTAGTTCTCCAAGGGAACTGGTGGTTACACTTTGAAAATAACAGGCTACCACATCTCTATATTTGAACTCTGCCTTGGGCAGAAGCCGCATTTTTTTGTTCAGACTGCAATATTTTATTCATACTAACTCGGAATCCGGCGAGACTTCGACCGATTAACTCCCACCTAAATTACGAACAATTTGAAACACTCGGATACTTCATCTTGTGAACGTACACTGTAGTTCTCCATGGGGACTGACAGTTGTACTTTGAAAATAACAGGCTACTACATCCCCATATTTGTACTCCGCCTAGTGCAGAAGCCGTTATTTTTTTTGTTTAGACTGCAATAACTTCTTCATAATAATTCTGAATCCGGTGAGACTTCGACCAATTAACTCCCACCTAAATTACGAACAATATGGAACACTCGGATGCTTCATCTTGTGAACGTACACTGTAGTTCTCCATGGGGACTAACAGTTCTACTTAGAAAATAATAGGCTACCACATCTCCATATTTGAACTCCGCCTAGTGCAGAAGCCGCTATTTTTTTTGTTCAGACTGCAATAACTTCTTCATAATAATTCTGAATCCGGTGAGACTTCGACCAATTAATTCCCACCTAAATTACGGACAATATGGAACACTCGGATACTTCATCTTGTGAAGGCATACTGTAGTTCTCCATGGGCACTGACAGTTGTACTTAGAAAATAACAGGATACCACATCCCTATATTTGAACTCCGCCTTGTGTAGAAGCCGCTATTTTTTTGTTCAAACTGCAATAACTTCTTCATACTAATTCAGAATCGGTGAGACTTCGACCAATTAACTCCCACCTAAATTACGGACAATAAGGGACACTCGGATACTCCATCTTGTGAACGCATACTGTAGTTCTCCATGGGTACTGGCAGTTGTACATAGAAAATTACAAGATACCACATTCCCATATTTGAACTCTGCCTAGTATAGAAGCCGCATTTTTTTTGTTCAGACTGCAATATTTTCTTCATACTTACTCGGAATCCAGCGAGACTTCGACCGATTAACTCCCACCTAAATTACGGACAATATGGAACACTCGGATACTTCATCTTGTGAAGGCATACTGTAGTTCTTCATGGGCACTGACAGTTGTACATAGAAAATAACAAGATACCACCTTCCCATATTTGAACTCTGCTTAGTACAGAAGCCGCTTTTTTTTGTTCAAACTGCAATATTTTCTTCATACTTACTCGGAATCCGGCGAGACTTCGACCGATTAACTTCCACCTAAATTACGGACAATATGGAACACTCGGATACCTCATCTTGTGAACTCATACTGTAGTTCTCCATGGGCACAGACAGAAGTACTTAGAAAATAACAGGATACAACATCTCCATATTTGAACTCCGCCTAGTGCAGAAGCCGCTATTTTTTTTGTTCAGACTGCAATAACTTCTTCATACTAATTCAGAATCCGATGAGACTTCGACCAATTTACTCCCACCTAAATTACGGACAATATGAAACACTCGGATACTTCATCTTATGAACGAATAATGTAGTTCTCGATAGGAACTGACTGTTGTACTTAGAAAATAACAGGATACCACATCCCCATATTTGAACTCCGCCTAGTGTAGAAGCCGATATTTTTTTTGTTCAGACTGCAATAACTTCTTCATACTAATTCAGAATCCGGTGAGACTTCGACCAATTAACTCCCACCTAAATTATGGACAATATGGAACACTCGGATACCTCATCTTGTGAACGCATACTGTAGTTCTCCATGGGCACTCACAGTTGTACTTAGAAAATAACAGGCTACCACATCCCCATATTTTAACTCCGCCTAGTGCAGAGGCCGCTATTTTTTTTGTTCATACTGAAATATTTTCTTCATTCTTACTCGAAATCCGGCGAGGCTTCGACCGATTAACTCCCACCTAAATTACGGACAAAATGGAACACTCGGATACCTCATCTTGTGAACGCATACTGTAGTTCTCCATGGGCACTGACAGTTGACCTTAGAAAATAACAGGATACAACATCTCCATATTTGAACTCCGCCTACTGCAGAAGCCGCTATTTTTTTTGTTCAGACTGCAATAACTTCTTCATACTAATTCAGAATCCGGTGAGATTACGACCAATTAACTCCCACCTAAATTACGGCAACATGGAACACTCGGATACTTCATCTTGTGAATGCATACTGTAGTTATCGATGGGCACTAACAGTTGTACTTAGAAAATAACAGGATACCACATCCCCATATTTGAACTCCGCCTAGTGTAGAAGCCGCTATTTTTTTTGTTCAGACTACAATAACTTCTTCATACTAATTCAGAATCCAGTGAGACTTCGACCAATTAACTCCCACTTAAATTACTGACAATATGGAACACTCGGATACCTCATCTTGTGAATGCATACTTTAGTTCCCCATGGGCACTGACAGTTGTACTTAGAAAAACAGGATACCACATCCCCTTATTTGAAGTCCGCCAGGTACAGAAGCCGCTATTTTTTTTGTTCAGATTGCAATATTTTCTTCATACTAACTCAGAATCCGACGAGACTTCGACCGATTAACTCCCACCTTAATTACGAATGATATGAAACACTCGGAAACTTCATCTTGTGAACGTACACTGTAGTTCTCCACGGGGTCTGACAGTTGTACTTAGAAAATAATAGACTACTACATCCCCATATTTTAACTCCGCCAAGTGTAGAAGCCGCTATTTTTTTGTTCAGACTACAATAACTTCTTCATACTAATTCAGAATCCGGTGAGACTTCGATCAATTTACTCACACCTAAATTACGGACAATATGAAACACTCGGATACTTCATCTTGTGAACGCATACTGTAGTTCTCTATGGACACTGACAGTTGTACTTAGAAAATAACAGGCTACCACATTTCCATATTTGAACTCCGTCTAGTGCAAAAGCCGCTATTTTTTTGTTCAGACTGCAATAACTTCTTCATAATAATTCTGAATCCGGTGAGACTTCGACCAATTAACTCCCACCTAAATTACGGACAATATGGAACACTCGGATACTTCATCTTGTGAAGGCATACTGTAGTTCTCCATGGGCACTGACAGCTGTACATAGAAAATAACAAGATACCACCTTCCCATCTTTGAACTCTGCCTAGTACAAAAGCCGCTTTTTTTGTTTAGACTGCAATATTTTCTTCATACTAACTCGGAATCCAGCGAGACTTCGACCGATTAACTCCCACCGAAATTACGGACAATATGGAACACTCGGATACTTCATCTTGTGAACGCATACTGTAGTTCTCTATGGACACTGACAGTTGTACTAAGAAAATAACAGGCTACCACATTTCCATATTTGAACTCCGTCTAGTGCAAAAGCCGCTATTTTTTTGTTCAGACTGCAATAACTTCTTCATACTAATTCAGAATCCGGTGAGACTTCGACCAATTAACTCCTACTTAAATTACGGACAATATGGAACACTCGGATACCTCATCTTGTCAATGCATACTGTAGTTCTTCATGGGTACTGAAATTTGTACTTAGAAAATAACAGGATACAACATCTCCATATTTGCACTCCGCCTAGTACAGAAGCCGCTTTTTTTGTCAGACTGCAATATTTTCTTCGTACTTACTCGAAATCCGGCGAGACTTCGACCGATTAACTCCCACCTTAATTACGGACAATATGAAACACTTGGATACTTCATCTTGTGAACGTACATTGTAGTTCTCCATGGGGCCTGACAGTTGTACTTAGAAAATAACAGGCTACTACATCCCCATATTTGAACTCCGCTTAGTGTAGAAGCCGCTATTTTTTTGTTCAGACTGCAATAACTTCTTCATACTAATTCAGAATCCGGTGAGACTTCGACCAATTTACTCCCACCTAAATTACAGACAATATGGAACACTCGGATAATTCATCTTGTGAACGCATACTGTAGTTCTCTATGGGCACTGACAGTTGTACTTAGAAAATAACAGGATACCATATCCTCATATTGTAACACCGCCTAGTGCAGAAGCCGCTATTTTTTTGTTCATACTGCAATACTTCTTCATACTAATTCAGAATCCGATGAGACTTCGATCGATTAACTTCCACCTAAATTACGGACAATATGAAACACTCGGATACTTCATCTTGTGAACATACATTGTAGTTCTCCACGGGGACTGACAGTTGTACTTAGAAAATAACAGGCTACCACATCCTCATTTTTGAACTCCGCTTGGTGCAGAAGCCGCTTTTTTTTTGTTCAGACTGCAATATTTTCTTCATACTAACTCGAAATCCGCCGAGACTTCGACCGATTAACTACCACCTAAATTACGGACAATATGAAACACTCGGATACTTCATCTTGTGAAAGTACACTGTAGTTCTCCATGGGGACTGACAGTTGTACTTAGAAAATAATAGGCTACCACATCTCCATATTTGAACTCCGCCTAGTGCATAAGCCGCTATTTTTTTTGTTCAGACAGCAATAACTTCTTCATAATAATTCTGAATCCGGTGAGACTTCGACCAATTAACTCCCACCTAAATTACAGATAATATGGAACACTCGGCTACTTCATCTTGTGAAGGCAAACTGTAGTTCTCCATGGGCACTGACTGTTGTACTTAGAAAAGAACAGGATACCACATCCCCATATTTGAACTCCGCCTAGTGTAGAAGCCGCTATTTTTTTGTTCAGACTGCAATAACTTCTTCATACTAATTCAGAATCCGGTGCTACTTCGACCAATTAACTCCCACTTAAATTACGGACAATATGGAACACTCGGATACCTCATCTTGTGAACGCATACTGTAGTTCTCCATGGGCACTAAAAGTTGTACTTAGAAAATAACAGGATACAACATCTCCATATTTGAACTCCGCCTAGTGTAGAAGCCGCTATATTTTTTGTTCAGACTGCAATATTTTCTTTATACTAACTCAAAATCCGGCGAGACTTCGACCGATTAACTCCCACATTAATTACGGACAATATGAAACACTCGGATACTTCATCTTGTGAACGTACACTGTAGTTCTCTTTGGGGACTGATAGTTGTACTTAGAAAATAACAGGCTACTATATCCGCATATTTGAACTCCGTCTAGTGTAGAAGCTGCTATTTTTTGTTCAGACTGCAATAACTTCTTCATACTAATTCAGGATCCGGTGAGACTTTGACCAATTTACTCCCACCTAAATTACGGACAATATGGAACACTCGGATACTTCATCTTGTGAAAGCGTACTGTAGTTCTCTATGGGCACCGACAGTTGTACTTAGGAAATAGGGTACTTTTGGCACAGGTCCTTATTAAGTTTCAAAATTCACGAAAAGTCCTTCACTAAATTTCAGTGTAAATTAGGTCCCTGTTTTTTATTCATGATTATTGCAGAGCATGATGCAACATTTCATAAAAGTTGCTGACATTTCCGCAACATTTCTGTATACTGTGAACATAGTATATGAAAGTTGCTAAAATATCAACACTTATTTATAAAAGTTGCTGAAATTTCAGCAACATTTATGTACACTATGAACACAGATTATGAAAGTTGCTGAAATATCAGCACTTATTTATAAATGTTGCTGACTTTTCAGCAATAATTTTTCTTTGTTTTCACAATAAAACTTTGACACAGATAGTTGCTGAAATATCAGCACTTATTTATAAAAGTTGCTGACATTTCAGCAATAATTTTTCTTCGTTTCCAGAAAACAGGGACCCGCTTTACAATGAAACTTTGACAGGGACCCGCTTTACAATATGAAAGTATGATAGGGATGCCTCCCTAATTTTTACTAGAAAATAATAGGATACCACATCCCCATATTTGAACTCCGCCTAGTGCAGAAGCCGCTATTTTGTTTGTTCATACTGCAATAACTTCTTCATACTAATTCAGAATCCGGTGAGACTTCGATCGATTAACTCCCACCTAAATTACGAACAATATGAAACACTCGGATACTTCATCTTGTAAACGTACACTGTAGTTCTCCATGGGGATTGACAGTTGTACTTAGAAAATAACAGGCTACCACACCCCATATTTGAACTTCGCCTGGTGCAGAAGCCGCTATTTTTTTTGTTCAGACTGCAATATTTTCTTCATACTAACTCGAAATCCGACGAGATTTCGACTGATTAACTTCCACCTAAATTACGGACAATATGAAACACTCGGATACTTCATCTTGTGAATGTACACTGTAGTTCTCCTTGGGGACTGACAGTTGTACTTAGAAAATAACAGGCTACCACATCTCCATATTTGAACTCCGCCTAGTGTAGAAGCCGCTATTTTTTTGTTCAGACTGCAATAACTTCTTCATAATAATTCTGAATCCGGTGAGACTTCGACCAATTAACTCCCACCTAAATTACGGACAATATGGAACACTCGGATACTTCATCTTGTGAAGGCATACTGTAGTTCTCCATGGGCACTGACAGTTGTACTTAAAAAATAATAGGATACCACATCCCCATATTTGAACTCCGTCTAGTGTAGAAGCGGCTATTTTTTGTCCAGACTGCAATAACTTCTTCATACTAATTTAGAATCCGGTGAGACTTCGACCAATTAACTCCCACCTAAATTACGGACAATATGGAACACTCGGATACTTCATCTTGTGAACTTATACTGTAGTTCACTATGGGCACTGACAGTTGTACTTTGAAAATAACAGGATACCACATCCCCATATTTGAACTCCGCCTAGTGCAGAAGCCGCTATTTTTTTGTTCAGACTATAATAACTTCTTCATACTAATTCAGAATCCGGTGAGACATCGACGAATTAACTCCCACCTAAATTACAGACAATATGGAACAATCGGATACCTCATCTTGTGACGCATACTGTAGTTCTCCATGGGCACTGACAGTTGTACTTAGAAAATAACACGATACAACATCCCCATATTTGAACTCCTCCTAGTGTAGAAGCCGCTATTTTTTTTGTTCAGGCTGCAATATTTTCTTCATACTAACTCGGAATCCGGCGAGACTTCGACCGATTAACTCCCACCTAAATTACGGACAATATGAAACACTTGGATACTTCATCTTGTAAACGTACACTGTAGTTCTCCATGGGGACTGACAATTGTACTTAGAAAATAACAGGCTACCACATCTCCATAATTGAACTCCGCCTAGTGCAGAAGCCGCTATTTTTTTGTTCAAACTGCAATAACTTCCTCATAATAATTCTGAATCCGGTGAGACTTCGACCAATTGACTCCCACATAAATTACGGACAATATGGAACACTCGGATACTTCATCTTATGAAGGCATACTGTAGTTCTCCAAGGGCACTGACAGTTGTACTTAGAAAATAACAAGATACCTCATCCCCATATTTGAACTCCTCCTAATGCAGAAGCCGCTATTTTTTTTGTTCAAACTGCAATAACTTCTTCATAATAATTCTGAATCCGGTGGGACTTCGACCAATTAACTCCCACCTAAATTACGGACAATATAGAACACTCGGATACCTCATCTTGTGAATGCATACTGTAGTTCTCCATGGGCACTGACCGTTGTACATAGAAATTAACAGGATACCACATCCCCATATTTGAACTCTGACTAGTACCGAAGCCGCTTTTTTTTGTTCAGACTGCAATATTTTCTTCATACTTACTCGGAATCCGGCGAGACTTTGACCGATTAACTTCCACCTAAATTACGGACAATATGGAACACTTGGATACCTCATCTTGTAAACGCATACTGTAGTTCTCCAAGGGCAGACAGATGTACTTAGAAAATAACAGGATATAACATCTCCATATTTGAACTCCGCATAATGTAGAAACCGCTATTTTTTTGTTCGGACTGCAATAACTTCTTCATACTAATTCAGAATCCGGTGAGACTTCGACCAATTAACTCCTACCTAATTTACGGACAATATGGAACACTCGGATACTTCATCTTGTGAACGAATACTATAGTTCTCGATGGGCACTGACAGTTGTACTTAGAAAATAACAGGATACCACATCCCCATATTTGAACTCCTCCTAGTGCAGAAGCCGCTATTTTTTTGTTCAAACTATAATAACTTCTTTATAAAAATTCTGAATCCGGTGAGACATCGACCAATTAACTCCCACCTAAATTACGGACAATATGGAACACTTAGATACCTCATCTTGTGAACGCATACTGTATTTCTCCATGGGCACAGATAGATGTACTTAGAAAATAACAGGATACAACATCTCCATATTTGAACTCCGCCTAGTGTAGAAGCCGCTATTTTTTTTGGTTAGACTGCAATAACTTCTTCATACTAATTCAGAATCCGGTGAGACTTCGACCAATTAACTCCCACCTAAATTACGGACAATATGGAATACTCGGATACTTCATCTTGTGAACGAATACTATAGTTCTCGATGGGCATTGATAGTTGTACTTAGAAAATAACAGGATACCACATCCCCATATTTGAACTCTGCCTAGTATAGAAGCCACTATTTTTTTTGTTCAGACTACAATAACTTCTTCATACTAATTCAGAATCCGGGGAGACTTCGACCAATTAACTCCCACCTAAATTACGAACAATATGGAACACTCGGATACCTCATCTTGTGAACGCATACTGTAGTTCTCCTTGGGCACTGACAGTTTGATGCAGCGCGGTACAACACTAGGTCGCAAATTTTAGGTCGCGAGCGACCTAACAAACAAGCCAAACCATTACGGTCACTGCCAGCGACCTGCGACCTAGGTAGGTCGCGTGAAGAAGATCTAGTGACCTATGATAAGTCGCTGAACGACCTAACTGAGAGCTATGTACGAAGGGATGTTCCCACGACCTATGATAAGTCGCCGAGCGACCTAACAGTAAGCTATGAACGAAGGGATGATCCAGTGCCGCAATCTTACTTAGGTCGTTTCCCTATGCCGCTTTCTTTAGGTCGCGAACGACCTAACTTAGGTCGCTCAAGTAGTAGGTCGCGTGAAGATTTCCAGAAGCCTTATTCTTAGGTCGTTGCCAAGTTCCATTAGGTCGCTAATGGATGCTAAAGCTTAAGTCGCTAGAAAATAGGCCGTTGAGCCATTCCTGGAGGATATGTTATGTCGTTGAGTCCTTAGGTCGTGTGTGTTGTATTCTTAGGTCGTTTTGTTTGTAACTCATATATGTTGTGTTGTAAATATGTTAAGTCATAAGTCGCTGTTTGTTTTAAGTCGTGGAGGCTTTGTAATTTTAGGTCGTAGGGTGTTAGGTCGTTCACGACCTATGTGTTGTCAATGATGAGACGTATGAGTTGTAAGCCTATAAATAGGCGGGTTGTGTCATTTGTAAACTTTAGTTGATTTTGAATAAAAAATTTGTTTGAGTGCTTTGTGCCTCTTCTCAAATTGGTAGTTGAGTGTGAGCTCCTATCTCCATTTTCGGAATTCGAGTGCGCTCGAATCAACGGATTTGAAGCCGATTCACGGAATCAAGTGCGCTTGATCAATGTAGAAGAATCGTAGATCTTTAAACAGGGTATTGTGCGCGATCAACGTGTTTGAGATAGCTAGAATCCGATATCTTTGGATGAACGGATTTGGGCCTTTGGTATTTTTCAATCCACCGATTGCTACTTTCAACGATTCATACATTTTTGTTATCCGCCGCTGCATCATTTGGTATCAGAGCTAGACTTAGCCAATCATAGCTAAGCCGAGTCTTGGAGCCAATTCTTATAGTGAGTTTGAGGAGTTAGTGAAGCCGAGCTACATCAAGCGAAGCCAAGCTAAGTGAAGTATTGTTCAGAGATCAAGCTGAAGAGTTTAAAGTTGAAGTTGTGAAGATTCAGTCATGCCGCCGAGAAGAGCTAATCGTCATCAAAATATTGAAGATTTGTACACAAGAGAAGATGCCGAACAAATGGAACAACGCATTAGCAATAAATTCAATGAGAAGTTGGATGAAGGTATTGGGAGGTTAGAGAAACTGATGATTGATATGAATCAAGGTCCAAGGAGAAGGTCGCTAGTCTCGAACCATGGAAGAAACAGAGTTTCACCATCGGTTACGGAAGCGAGGAGGGTGTCACCGCAATCTTACCGAGAAAGAAGAGAATCTTCAGTTTCATTGAGACGAGAACAACATGAGCATAGAAGTGAAGAGAGAAGAACTCCATGGGAGTAAGAATATGAGCCATATCGTGATGCTGAAAGACATAATCGAAGTGATATGCGTGATCATAGAAATTTTGATGGTCGAGATCGATATCGAAGTCCATTTGATTATGATGAAGAGAGTGACAGAGGAAGTACTCATTATCGAGATCGAGACCAAGTGCGAAATGCATATCAGGAAGTTGAAGATGATCGTCGATGGGAGTCGGGGATGAAAACGGAAATTCCAGAATTCAAGGGTGGAAAGGTAGCTAAAGAATTCCTTGATTGGTTGTCTAATGTTGAAGAGATTTTTGTCTTTAAAGAAGTTCCCAAGCATCGGAGAGTGAAGTTGGTTGCTACTCGTTTGAAGGGAAGAGCTATGGCATGGTGGCAACAAACTAAGCTTACACGGGAGAGAATGGGGAAGTCAAAGATTGCTACATGGGAGAAGATGAAGAAATTGATGAAGGCTACATTCTTGCCGTATAATTATCAATCTCTTATGTATCAACGATTGCAGAATCTGAGACAGGGAACGAAGTCAGTGAATGATTATGCGGATGAATTTTATCAATTAATTGCAAGGAATGATATCATGGAGACGGAGGAACAGTTGACCACTAGATTTGTTGGAGGGTTGAGAATGCAGATTCAAGATATGGTGAATATGTTTGATCCCAGATCTGTCGCTGAAGCACATCAGAAAGCACTTGCTTGGGAGAAACAAGGGAGACGTGGAGGTGGTATGTTTACAAATTCCAACGATCCAATGAAAGAGGCTAGTAGCAATGCGAATGTTTCTAAGGCTGTTGCAAAACCGGTTGTTAATGAAGTAGCTAAGACCAAGGTCAATAGTGGTATCAAATGTTTCAATTGTCAGGAGTTTGGTCACAAAAGCAATGAATGTCCGAAGCCGAAGAAACGAGCAATGATTGCTGAGGTTGAAGATGAGGATGAAGAAGCTGAATGTTCGAATTCACCACAAGTTGAGGAGGAAGAAAAAGTGTCGGGAGATGAAGGGTATTCATTAATGATGAGGAGATCTTGTTTAACACCAAAGCAAGAGGATGATACTAGCTGGTTGAGGAGCAACATTTTTCAGTCAACATGCACTATCTTAGGAAGGGTTTGCAAGTTTGTTATCGATGCTGGAAGCTACAATAACATTATCTCTGCAGAAGCTGTGAAGAAGTTGGCATTGAAGACTGAGAAGCATCCGAAACCTTACAAGTTAGCTTGGTTGAGGAAAGGTGGTGAAGTGAAGGTTAGTAGAAGAGCTTGTGTTAATTTTTCGATTGGGAAGAAATACAAGGATGAAATTTGGTGTGATGTTGTAGATATGGACGTATGTCATTTGTTGCTGGGGAGACCGTGGCAGTATGATAGGGCGGTGCAACATGATGGTCGTACTAACAGCTATAGTTTCATGTTTGAAGGTACAAAAATCACTCTAGTTCCCAAGAAGCGACAACAAGAAGAAAGCAAGTTGGAGGAGATTGAAGAGCTTAAAACGTTGCTATCTTTGAAGGAGTTTGTTAAGGAAGTAGAAGAGGAGCCTGAAGTGTTTTTGTTGATTGGACGAGAGAATAATGAGGTGGTTGAAATTCTTGAAGAAGTAAAGCCAGCACTGGAAGAATTTGAAGATGTATTTCCTGAAGAGCTACCAACTGAGCTACCGCCGTTGAGGGACATACAACACCAAATAGATCTTGTTCCAGGAGCTGTGTTACCACATAAACCACATTACCAAATAGATCCTGTTCCAGGAGCTGTGTTACCACATAGACCACATTATAGGATGAGTCCAAAGGAACATGAGGAGTTGAGAAGGTGAGTAGAGGAGTTACTTGAACAAGGGCGCATACAAGAGAGCTTAAGCCCTTGTGCTGTACCTGCATTGTTAGTGTCGAAGAAGGATGGTTTGTGGAGGATGTGTACGGATGGCCGGGCACTGAACAAGATTACTGTGAGATATAGATTTCCTATGCCCAGATTGGATGACTTGTTAAATCAACTAAGTGGCGCTACTATGTTTTTGAAGATCGATTTGAAGAGTGGTTATCATCAAATTCGAATTAGACCATGGGACGAATGGAAGACAGCATTCAAGACGAGGGAAGGATTATATGAATGGCTGGTACGTTTACAAGATGAAGTATCCAAGTGTTTCATATTGTCCGTAATTTAGGTGGGAGTTAATCGGTCGAAGTCTCGCCGGATTCCGAGTTAGTATGAAGAAAATATTGCAGCCTGAACAAAAAAAATAGCGGCTTCTACACTAGGAGGAGTTCAAATATGGGGATGTTGTATCGTGTTATTTTCTAAGTACAACTGTCAGTGCCCATGGAGAACTAAGTATGCGTCACAAGATGAGGTATCCGATTGTTCCATATTGTCTGTAATTTAGGTGGGAGTTAATTCGTCGATGTCTCACCGGATTCTGAATTAGTATGAAGAAGTTATTATAGTCTGAACAAAAAAATAGCGGCTTCTGCACTAGGCGGAGTTCAAATATGGGGATGTGGTATCCTGTTATTTTCAAAGTACAACTGTCAGTGCCCATAGTGAACTACAGTATAAGTTCACAAGATGAAGTATCCGAGTGTTCCATATTGTCCGTAATTTAGGTGGGAGTTAATTGGTCGAAGTCTCACCGGATTCTGAATTAGTATGAAGAAGTTATTGCAGTCTGGACAAAAAATAGCCGCTTCTACACTAGACGGAGTTCAAATATGGGGATGGGCAATGAAAGTTGTACCTAGAAAATAACAGGATACAACATCTCCATATTTGAACTCCGCCTAGTGTAGAAGCCGCTATTTTTTCTGTATAGACCGCAATATTTTCTTCATACTAATTTGGAATCCGGCGAGACTTCGACCGATTAACTCCCACATTAATTACGGACAATATGAAATACTCGGATACTTCATCTTGTGAACGTACAATGTAGTTCTCCATGGGGACTGACAGTTGTACTTAGAAAATAACAGGCTATCACATCCCTATATTTGAACTTCGCCTAGTGCAGAAACCGCTATTTTTTTGTTCAGACTGCAATATTTTCTTCATACTAACTCGGAATCCGACGAGACTTCGGCCGATTTACTTCCACCTAAATTACGGACAATATGAAACACTCGGATACTTCATCTTGTGAACGTACACTGTAGTTCTCCATGGGGACTGACAGTTGTACTTAAAAAATAACTGGCTACTACATCTCCATATTTGAACTCCGCCTAGTGCAGAAGTCGCTATTTTTTTGTTCACACTACAATAACTTCTTCATAATAATTCAGAATCCGGTGAGACTTCGACCAATTAACTCCCACCTAAATTGCGGACAATATGGAACACCCAGATAATTCATCTTGTGAACGCATACTATAGTTCTCCATGGGCACTGACAGTTGTACTTAGAAAATAACTGGATACCACATCCCCATATTTGAACTCTGAATAGTGTAGAAGCAGCTATTTTTTTTGTTCAGACTGCAATATTTTCTTCACACTTACTCGGAATTCGACGAGACTTCGACCAATTAACTCCCACCTAAATTACAGGCAATATGGAACAATCGGATACATCATCTTGTGAACGCATACTGTAGTTCTCCATGGGAACTGACAGATGTACTAAGAAAATAAGAGGATACAACATCCCCATATTTGAACTTCGCCTAGTGAAGAAGCTGCTATTTTTTGGTTCAGACTGAAATAGTTTCTTCATACTAACTCGGAATCCGGCGAGACTTCGACCGATTAACTCCCACCTAAATTACGGACAATATGAAACATTCAGATACTTCATCTTATGAACGTACACTGTAGTTCTCCATGGAACTGACAGTTGTACTTAGAAAATAACAGGCTACCACATCTCCATATTTGAACTCCGCCTAGTGTAGAAGCCGCTATTTTTTTGTTCAGACTGCAATAACTTCTTAATACTAATTCAGAATCCGGTGAGACTTCGACCAATTAACTCCCACCTAAATTACGGACAATATGGAACACTCGGATACCTCATCTTGTGAACGCATACTGTAGTTCTCCATGGGCACTAACAGTTGTACTTAGAAAATAACAGGATACAGCATCCCCATATTTGAACTCCGCCTAGTGCAGAAGCCGCTATTTTTTTGTTCAGACTGAAATATTTTCTTCATACTAACTCGGAATCCGACGAGACTTCGACCGATTAACTCCCACCTAAATTACGGACAATATGAAACACTCGGATACTTCATGTTGTGAACGTACACTGTAGTTCTCCATGGGGACTGACAGTTGTACTTATAAAATAACAGGCTACCACATCCCCGTATTTGAGCTCCGCCTAGTGCAGAAGCCGCTATTTTTTTGTTCAGACTGCAATATTTTATTCATACTAACTCGGAATTCGGCGAGACTTCGACCGATTAACTCCCACCTAAATTAAGGACAATATAAAACACTCAGATACTTAATCTTGTGAACGTACACTGTAGTGCTCTATGGGGACTGACAGTTGTACTTAGAAAATAACAGAGTACCACATCCTCATATTTGAACTCCGCCTAGTGCAGAAGCCACTATTTTTTTTGTTCAGACTGCAATAACTTCTTCATAATAATTCAGAATCCGGTGAGACTTCGACCAATCAACACCCACCTAAATTACGGACAATATGGAACACTCGGATACATCATTTTGTGAAAACGCTTACCGTAGTTCTCCATGGGCACTGAAAGTTGTACTTAGAAAATAATAGGATACTACATCCCCCATATTTGAACTTCGCCTAGTGTAGAAGCCGCTATTTTTTTTTGTTCAGACTGCAATATTTTCTTCATACTAACTCGAAATCCGGCGAGACATCGACCGATTAACTCCCACATTAATTACGGACAATATGGAACACTCGGATATTTCATCTTGTGAACGCATACTGTAGTTCTTCATGGGCACTGACAGTTGTACATAGAAAATAACAGGATACCACATCCCCATATTTGAACTCCGCCTAGTACAGAAGCCACTATTTTTTTGTTCAGACTGTAATATTTTCTTCATACTTACTCGGAATCCGGCGAGACTTCGACCGATCAACTCCCACCTAAATTACGAACAATACGGAACACTCGGATACCTCATCTTGTGAACGCATACTGTAGTTCTCCATGGGAACTGACCGTTGTACTTAGAAAATAACAGGATACAACATCACCATATTTGAACTCCGCCTAGTGTAGAAGCAGCTATTTTTTTTGTTCAGACTACAATAACTTCTTCATACTAATTCAGAATCCGGTGAGACTTCGACCAATTAACTCCCACCTAAATTACGAACAATATGGAACATTCGGATACTTCATCTTGTGAACGCATACCGTAGATCTCCATGGGCATTGACAGTTGTACTTAGAAAATAACAGGATACCACATCCCCATATTTGAACTCCGCCTAGCGTAGAAGCCGCAATTTTTTTTGTTCAGACTGCAATATTTTCTTTGTACTAACTCGGAATGCAGCGAGACTTCGACCGATTAACTCCCACCTAAATTACGGATAATATGAAACACTCGGATACTTCAACTTGTGAACGTACATTATAGTTCTCTTTGGGGACTCACAGTTGTACTTAGGAAATAACTGGCTACTACATCCCCATATTTGAACTCCGCCTAGTGCAGAAGCAGCTATTTTTTTTGTTCAGACTTCAATAACTTCTTCATACTAATTCAGAATCCGGTGAGACTTCGACCAATTAACTACCACCTAAATTACGGACAGTATGGAACACTTGGATACTTCATCTTGTGAACGCATACTATAGTTCTCCATGGGCACTTACAGTTGTACTTAGAAAATAACATGATACCACATCCCCGTATTTGAACTCCGCCTAGCGTAGAAGCCGCAATTTTTTTTGTTAAGACAGCAATATTTTTTCTGTACTAACTCGGAATCCGACGATACTTCGACCGATTAACTCCCACCAAAATTACGGACAATATGAATCACTCGGATACTTCATCTTGTGAACGTACATTATAGTTCTCCATGGGGACTGACAGTTGTACTTAGAAAATAACAAGCTACTACATCCCTATATTTGAACTCCGCCTAGTGCAGAAGCCGCTATTTTTTTTGTTCAAACTGCAATAACTTCTTTATACTAATTCAGAATCCGGTGAGACTTCGACCAATTAACTTCCACCTAAATTATGGAAAATATGGAACACTCGGATACCTCATCTTGTGAACGCATACTGTAGTTCTCCATGGGCACTGACAATTGTACTTTGAAAATAACAGGATACAACATCCCCATATTTGAACACCGCCTAGTGTAGAAGCCGCTATTTTTTTGTTCAGACTGCAATAACTTCTTCGTACTAATTCAAAATCCGGTGAGACTTCGACCAATTCACTACCACCTAAATTACGGACAATATGGAACACTCGGATAATTCATCTTGTGAACGCATACTATAGTTCTCATGGGCACTGACAGTTGTACTTAGAAAATAGCTTTATTCTACATCCCCATATTTGAACTCCGTCTAGTGCAGAAGCCGTTATTTTTTTTGACTACAATAACTTCTTCATACTAATTCAAAATCTGGTGAGACTTCAACCAATTAACTCCCACCTAAATTACGGACAATATGGAACACTCGGATACTTCATCTTGTGAATGCATACTGTAGTTCTCCATGGGCACTGACAGTTGTACTTAGAAAATAGGAGGATTCTACATCCCCATATTTGAACTCCGCCTAGTGTAGAAGCCGCTATTTTTTTGTTCAGATTGCAATATTTTCTTCATACTAACTCGGAATCCGGTGAGACTTCGTCCGATTAACTCCCACCTAAATTACGGACAATATGAAACACTCTGATACTTCATCTTGTGAACGTACACTGTAGTTCTCCATGGGGACTGACAGTTGTACTTAGAAAATAAAAGGCTACTACATCCCCATATTTGAACTCCGCCTAGTGTAGAAGCCGCTATTTTTTGTTCAGACTGCAATAATTTCTTCATACTAATTCAGAATCCGGTGAGACTTCGACCAATTAACTCCCACCTAAATTACGGACAATATGGAACACTCGAATACTTCATCTTGTGAATGCATATTGTAGTTCTCGAGGGGCACCGACAGTTGTACTTGGAAAATAACAAGATACCAAATCCCCATATTTGAACTCCGCCTAGTGCAGAAGCCGCAATTTTTTTTGTTCAGACTGCAATAACTTCTTCATACTAATTCAGAATCCGGTGAGACTTCGACCAATTAACTCCCACCTAAATTACGGAAAATATGGAACACTCGGACACCTCATCTTGTGAACGCATACGGTAGTTCTCCATGGGCACTAACAGTTGTACTTAGAAAATAACAGGATACAACATCTCCATATTTGAACTCCGCCTAGTGCAGAAGCCACTATTTTTTTTGTTCAGACTGCAATATTTTCTTCGTACTAACTCGGAATCCGGCGAGACTTCGACCGATTAACTCCCACCTAAATTAAGGACAATATGAAACATTCGGATACTTCATCTTGTGAACGTACATTATAGTTCTCCATGGGGACTGACAGTTGTACTTAGAAAATAACAGGCTACTACATCCCCATATTTGAACTCCGCCTAGTGCAGAAGCCGCTAATTTTTTTGTTCAGACTGCAATAACTTCTTCATACTAATTCAGAATCCGATGATATTTCAACCAATTAACTCCCACCTAAATTACGGAAAATATGGAAAACTCGGATAACTCCTCTTGTGAACGCATACTGTAGTTCTCCATGGGCACTGACAGTTGTACTTAGAAAATAACAGGATACAACATCGTGAAAATTAGTCACACATTCTTAAAACGGAACTTAATTTCAAAGCGGATCCCTGTCATAAAAAATATATTTTCTACATCCTGTTTCTGTTTTCCGTCAATTTATTCCCCAAATTACCCCTGCGCTTCACTGTCCTCTACTTCTTCTTATTTTTCTATTTAAATGGAAAACTGCAATTAAATTGAAGAAGAATCAAGTTTTTTTATGAAATATGATATTCTTAATATTTGCAGTACTAAATAATCGTAACAAATTTCTGCAAATATATGCGATTGTTGCAGAAATTTCTGCAACTATACGCAATAGTTGCAGACATTTCTGCAGCTATACGCAATAGTTGCATTTGTGCAACTATATGCAATAGTTGCAGAAATGTCAGCAACTATACCCAATAGTTGCAGAAATTTCTGCAACTATTGCAAATGGTTGCAGACAATTCTGCAATTATTTGCAATAATTGCATTTCTGTAACTATACGCAATAGTTACATCCCCATATTTGAACTCCGCCTAGTGCAGAAGCCGCTATTTTTTTTGTTCAGACTGCAATAACTTCGTCATACTAATTCAAAATCCGGTGAGACTTCGACCAATTAACTCCCACCTAAATTACAGATAATATGGAATACTCAAATACTTCATCTTGTGAACGCATACTGTAATTCTCCATGGGCACTGGCAGTTGTACTTAGAAAATAGCTGGATTCTACATCCCCATATTTGAACTCCGCCTAGTCAGGAACCGCTATTTTTTTTTTCAGACTGCAATAACTTCTTCATACTAATTCAAAATCCGGTGAGACTTCGACCAATTAACTCCCACCTAAATTACGGACAATATGGAACACTCGGGTACTTTATCTTGTGAACGCATACAGTAGTTCTCCTTGGGCACTGACAGTTGTACTTAGAAAATAGCAGGATTCTACATCCCCATATTTGAACTCCGCCTAGTGCAGAAGCCACTATTTTTTTTGTTCAGACTGCAATATTTTCTTCATACTAACTCAGAATCCGGCGAGACTTCGACCGATTAAGTCCCAACTAAATTACGGACAATATGAAACACTCGGATTCTTCATCTTTTGAACGTACACTGTAGTTATCCATAGGGACTGACAGTTGTACTTAGAAAATACAGGCTACTACATCCCCATATTTGAACTCCACCTAGTGCAGAAGCCGCTATTTTTTTTTGTTCAGACTGCAAGAGCTTCTTCAAACTAATTCAGAATCCGGCGAGACTTCGACCAATTAACTCCCACCTAAATTACGGAAAATATGGAACAATCGGATACCTCATCTTGTGAACGCATACTGTAGTTCTCCATGGGCACTGACAGTTGTACTTAGAAAATAACTGGATACAACATCCCCATATTTGAACTCCGCCTAGTGGAGAAGCCGCTATTTTTTTTGTTCAGACTACAATATTTTCTTCGTACTAACTCGGAATCCGGCGAGACTTCGGCCAATTAACTCCCACCAAAATTACGGACAATATGAAACACTCGGATACTTCATCTTGTGAACGTACACTGTAGTTCTCCATGGGGACTGACAGTTGTACTTAGAAAATAACAGGATACAACATCTCCATATTTGAACTCCACCTAGTGCAGAAGCCGCTATTTTTTTTGTACAGACTGCAATAACTTCTTCATACTAATTCAGAATCCGGTGAGACTTCGATCAATTAACTCCCACCTAAATTACAGACAATATGGAACACTCGGATACTTCATCTTGTGAACGCATACTGTAGTTCTCCATGGACACTGACAATTGTACTTAAAAAATAACAGCATACCACATCCGCATATTTGAACTCTGCCTAGTGCAAAATCCGCTATTTTTTTGTTCAGACTGCAATAACTTCTTCATACTAATTCAGAATACGGCAAGACTTCGACCGATTAACTCCCATCTAAATTACGGACAATATGGAACACTCGGATAGTTCATCTTGTGAACGTACACTGCAGTTCTCCATGGGGACTGACAGTTGTACTTAGAAAATAACAGGCTACTGCATCCCCATATTTGAACTCCGCCTAGTGTAGAAGCCGCTATTTTTTTGTTCAGACTGCAATAATTTCTTCATACTAATTCAGAATCCGATGAGACTTCGACCAATTAACTCCCACCTAAATTACGGACAATATGGAACACTCGGATACTTCATCTTGTGAATGCATGTAGTTCTCGATGGGCACTGACAGTTGTACCTGGAAAATAATAGGACACCAAATCCCCATATTTGAACTCCGCCTAGTGTAGAAGCCGCAATTTTTTTGTTCAGACTGCAATAACTTCTTCATACTAATTCAGAATCCGGTGAGACTTCGACCAATTAACTCCCACCTAAATTACAGAAAATATGGAACACTCGGATACCTCATGTTGTGAACGCATACTGTCGTTCTCCATGTGCACTAACAGTTGTACTTAGAAAATAACAGGATACAACATTTCCATATTTGAACTCCGCCTAGTGCAGATTCCACTATTTTTTTTTTGTTCATATTGCAATATTTTCTTCGTACTAACTCGGAATCTTGCGAGACTTCGACCGATTAACTCCCACCTAAATTACAGATAATATGAAACATTCAGATACTTCATCTTGTGAATGTACAATATAGTTCTCCATGGGGACTAACAGTTGTACTTAGAAAATAACAGGCTACTACATCCCCATATTTGAACTCCGCCTAGTGTAGAAGCCGCTATTTTTTTTGTTCAGACTGCAATAACTTCTTCATACTAATTCAGAATCCGGTGAGACTTCAACCTATTAACTCCCACCTAAATTACGGAAAATATGGAAAACTCGGATACCTCATCTTGTGAACGCATACTGTAGTTCTCCATGGACATTGACAGTTGTACTTAGAAAATTACAGGATACAACATCCCCATATTTGAACTCCGCCTAGTGCAGAAGCCGCTATTTTTTTTGTCCAGACTGCAATAACTTCTTCATACTAATTCAGAATCCGGTTAGACTTCGACCAATTAACTCCCACCTAAATTACAGAAAATATGGAACACTCGGATACCTCATCTTGTGAACGCATACTGTAGTTCTCCATGGGCACTAACAGTTGTACTTAGAAAATAACAGGATACAACATCTCCATATTTGAACTCCGCCTAGTGCAGAAGCCACTATTTCTTTTTCTTCAGACTGCAATATTTTCTTCGTACTAACTCGAAATCCGGCGAGACTTCGACCGATTAACTCCCACCTAAATTACGGATAATATGAAACATTCGGATATTTCATCTTGTGAACGTACATTATATTTCTCCATGGGGACTAACAGTTGTACTTAGAAAATAACAGGCTACTACATTCCCATATTTAAACTTCACCTAGTGCAGAAGCCGCTATTTTTTTTGTTCAGACTGCAATAACTTCTTCATACTAATTCAGAATCCGGTGAGACTTCGACCAATTAACTCCCACCTAAATTACGGAAAATATGAAACACTCGGATACCTCATCTTGTGAACGCATACTGTAGTTCTCCATGGGCACTGACAGTTGTACTTAGAAAATAACAGGATACAACATCCCCATATTTGAACTCCGCCTAGTGCAGAAGCCGCTATTTTTTTTGTCCAGACTGCAATAACTTCTTCATACTAATTCAGAATCCGGTTAGACTTCGACCAATTAACTTCCACCTAAATTACAGAAAATATGGAACACTCGGATACCTCATCTTGTGAACGCATACTGTAGTTCTCCATGGGCACTAACAGTTGTACTTAGAAAATAACAGGATATAACATTTCCATATTTGAACTCCGCCTAGTGCAGATGCCACTATTTTTTTTTGTTCAGACTGCATTATTTTCTTCGTACTAACTCGGAATCCGGCGAGATTTCGACCGATTAACTCACACCTAAATTACGGATAATATGAAACATTCGGATACTTCATCTTGTGAACATACATTATAGTTCTCCATTGGGACTAACAGTTGTACTTAGAAAATAACAGGCTACTACATCCCCATATTTGAACTCCGCCTAGTGCAGAAGCCGCTATTTTTTTTGTTCAGACTACAATAACTTCTTCATACTAATTCAGAATCCGGTGAGACTTCAACCAATTAACTCCCACCTAAATTACAGAAAATATGGAAAACTCAAATACCTCATCTTGTGAATGCATATTGTAGTTCTCCTTGGGCACTGACAGTTGTACTTAGAAAATAACAGGATACAACATCCCCATATTTGAACTTCGCCTAGTGCAGAAGCCGCTATTTTTTTTTGTTCAGACTGCAATAACTTCGACATACTAATTCCAAATCCGGTGAGACTTCGACCAATTAACTCCCACATAAATTACGGATAATATGGAACACTCAGATACTTCATCTTGTGAACGCATACTGTAATTCTCCATGGGCACTGGCAGTTGTACTTAGAAAATAACTGGATTCTACAACCCATATTTGAACTCCGCCTAGTCAGGAACCGCTATTTTTTTTTCAGACTGCAATAACTTCTTCATACTAATTCAAAATCCGATGAGACTTCGACCAATTAACTCCCACCTAAATTACGGACAATATGCAACACTCGGGTACTTCATCTTGTGAACGCATACAGTAGTTCTCCTTGGGCACTGACAGTTGTACTTAGAAAATAGCAGGATTCTACATCCCCATATTTGAACTCCGCCTAGTGCAGAAGCCGCTATTTTTTTTGTTCAGACTCCAATATTTTCTTCATACTAACTCAGAATCCGGCGAGACTTCGACCAATTAAGTCCCAACTAAATTACGGACAATATGAAACACTCGGAAACTTCATCTTGTGAACGTACATTGTAGTTCTCCATGGGGACTGACAGTTGTACTTAGAAAATAACAGGCTACTACATCCCCATATTTGAACTCCGCCTAGTGCAGAAGCCGCTATTTTTTTGTTCAGACTACAAGAGCTTCTTCAAACTAATTCAGAATTCGGCGAGACTTCGACCAATTAACTCCCACCTAAATTTCGGAAAATATGGAACACTCGGATACCTCATCTTGTGAACGCATACTGTAGTTCTCCATGGGCACTAACAGTTGTACTTAGAAAATAACAGGATACAACATCCCCATATTTGAACTCCGCCTAGTGCAGAAGCCGCTATTTTTTTGTTCAGACTGCAATAACTTCTTCATACTAATTCAGAATACGTTGAGACTTCGATTAATTAACTCCCACCTAAATTACGGACAATATGGAACACTCGGATACTTCGTCTTGTGAACGCATACTGTAATTCTCTATGGGCACAGACAGTTGTATTTAGAAAATAACTGGATACCACATCCCTATATTTGAACTCCGCCTAGTGCGGAAGCCGCTATTTTTTTTTGTTCAGACTGCAATAACTTCTTCATACTAATTCAGAATTCGGTGAGACTTCGACCAATTAACTCCCACCTAAATTACGGACAATATGGAACACTCGAATACTTCATCTTGTGAACGCATACTGTAGTTCTCCATGGGCACTGACAGTTGTACTTAGAAAATAACAAGATACCCATCCCCATATTTGAACTCTGCCTAGTACAGAAGCCGCTATTTTTTTGTTCAGACTGCAACAACTTCTTCATACTAACTCGGAATCCGGCGAGACTTCGACCAATTAACTCCCACCTAAATTACGGACAATATGAAACACTTGGATACTTAATCTTGTGAACGTATACTGTTGTTCTCCATTTGGACTGACAGTTGTACTTTTAAAATAATAGGCTACCACATCCCCATATTTGAACTCCGCCTATTGCAGAAGCCGCTATTTTCTTTATTCATACTGCAATAAATTCTTCATACTAATTCAGAATCCGGTGAGACTTCGACCGATCAACTCACCCCTAAATTACGGACAATATGGAACACTCCGATACTTCATCTTGTGAACGCATACTGTAGTTCTCCATGGGCACTGATAGTTGTACTTAAAAATAACAGGATCCGACATCCCCATATTTGAACTCCGTATAGTGCAGAAGCGACTAATTTTTTTATTCAGACTGCAATAACTTCTTCATACTAATTCAGAATCCGATGATACTTTGACCGATTAACTCCCACCTAAATTACGGACAATATGAAACACTCGAATACTTCATCTTGTGAACGTACACTGTAGGTCTCCATGAGGACTGACAGTTGTACTTTGAAAATAACATGCTACCACATCCCCATATTTGAACTCCGCCTAGTGCAGAAGCCGCTATTTTTTGTTCAGATTGCAAAAACTTCTTCATACTAATTCAGAATCTGACGAGACTTCGACCAATTAACTCCTACCTAAATTACGGACAATATAGAACACTCGGATACTTCATCTTGTGAACGCATACTGTAGTTCTCCATGGGCACTGACAGTTGTACTTAGAAAATAATAGGACACCACATCTCCATATTTGAACTCCGCATAGTGCAGAAGCCGCTATTTTTTTTGTTCAGACTACAATAACTTCTTCATACTAATTCCGAATCCGGTGAGACTTCGACCGATTAACTCCCACCTAAATTACGGACAATATGAAACACTAGGATACTTCATCTTGTGAACGTACACTGTAGTTCTCCATGGGGACTGACAACTGTACTAAAAAATAACAGGCTACCACATCCCCATATTTGATCTCCGTCTAGTGCATAAGCTGCTATTTTTTTTCTTCAGACTGCAATAACTTCTTCATAATAATTCAGAATTCGGTGAGACTTCGACCTATTAACTCCCACCTAAATTATGGACAATATGAAACACTTGGATGCTTCATCTTTTGAACGCATACTGTAGTTCTCCATAGGCACCGACAGTTATATTAGAAAATAACAGGATACCACATCTGCTTATTTGAACTCCGCCTAGTACAGAAGCCGCTATTTTTTGTTCAGACTGCAATATTTTCTTCATACTAACTTGGAATCCGCCGAGACTTCGACCGATTAACACCCACCTAAATTACGGACAATATGAAACACTCGGATACTTCATCTTGTGAACGTACACTGTAGTTCTCCATGGGGACTGACAGTTGTACTTTGAAAATAATAGGCTACCACATCCCTATATTTGAACTCCACCTAGTGCAGAAGCCGCTATTTTTTTGTTCAGACAGCAATAAATTCTTCATACTATTTCAGAATCCGGTGAGACTTCGACCAATTAACTCCCACCTAAATTACGGACAATATAGAACACTCGGATACTTCATTTTGTGAACGCATACTATAGTTCTCCATGGACATTAACAGTTGTACTTAAAAATAACAGGATACCACATCCCCATATTTGAACTCCGCCAAGTGCAGAAGCCGCTATTTTTTGTTCAGACTGCAATAACTTCTTCATACTAATTCAGCCGGTGAGACTTCGACCAATTAACTCCCACCTAAATTACGGACAATATGGAACACTCAGATACTTCATCTTTTGAACGCATACTGTAGTTCTCCATGGGCACCGACAGTTGTACTTAGAAAATAACAGGATACCACATCCCCTAATTTGAACTCCGCCTAGTACAAAAGCCGTTATTTTTTTTGTTCATACTGCAATATTTTCTTTATACTAACTCGGAATCCTGTGAGACTTCGACCGATTAACTCCGACCTAAATTACGGACAATAAGGAACTCTCGGATACCTCATCTTGTGAACGCATAATGTATTTCTCCATGGCCACTAACAGTTGTACGTAGAAAATAACAGGATACAACATCTCCATATTTGAACTCCGCCTAGTGCAGAAGCCGTTGTTTTTTTTGTTCAGACTGCAATAACTTCTTCATACTAATTCAGAATCCAGTGAGACTTCGACCAATTAACTCCCTCCTAAATTACGGACAATATGGAACACTCGGATACTTCATCTTGTGAACGCATACCGTAGTTCTCCATGGGCATTGACAGTTGTACCTAAAAATAACAGGATACGACATCCCCGTATTTGAACTCCGCCTAGTGCAGAAGCCGCTATTTTTTTTGTTCAGACTGCAATAACTTCTTCATACTAATTCCGAATCCGAGGAGACTTCGACCAATTAACTTCTACCTAAATTACGGACAATATAGAACACTCGGATACTTCATCTTGTGAACGCATACTATAGTTCTCCATGGGCACTGACAGTTGTACTTAGAAAATAACAGGACACCACATCTCCATATTTGAACTCCGCATAGTGCAGAAGCCGCTATTTTTTTTTGTCAGACTACAATTACTTCTTCATACTAATTCCGAATCCGGTGAGAGTTCGACCGATTAACTCCCACCTAAATTAAGGACAATATGAAATACTAGGATACTTCATCTTGTGAACGTACACTGTAGTTCTCCATGGGGACTGACAGCTGTACTAAAAAATAACAGGCTACCACATCCCCATATTTGAACTCCATCTAGTGCATAAGCCGCTATTTTTTTTCTTCAGACTGCAATAACTTCTTCATAATAATTCAGAATTCGGTGAGACTTCGACCTATTAACTCCCACCTAAATTACGGACAATATGGAATACTTGGATGCTTCATCTTTTGAACGCATACTGTAGTTCTCCATAGGCACCGACAGTTATATTAGAAAATAACAGCTTACCACATCTGCTTATTTGAACTCTGCCTAGTACAGAAGCCGCTATTTTTTTGTTCAGACTGCAATATTTTCTTCATACTAACTCGGAATCCGCCGAGACTTCGACCGATTAACTCCTACCTAAATTACGGACAATATGAAACACTCGGATACTTCATCTTGTGAACGTATCCTTAGTTCTCCATGGGGACTGACAGTTGTACTTTGAAAATAACAGGCAACCACATCCCTATATTTGAACTCCGCCTAGTGCAGAAGCCGCTATTTTTTTATTCAGACAGCAATAAATTCTTCATACTATTTCAGAATCCGGTGAGACTTCGACCAATTAACTCCCACCTAAATTACGGACAATATAGAACACTCGGATACTTCATTTTGTGAACGCATACTATAGTTCTCCATGGGCATTAACAGTTGTACTTTAAAATAACAGGATACCACATCCCCATATTTGAACTCCGCCTAGTGCAGAAGCCGCTATTTTTTGTTCAGACTGCAATAACTTCTTCATAATAATTCAGCCGGTGAGACTTCGACCAATTAACTCCCACCTAAATTACGGACAATATGGAACACTCAGATACTTCAACTTTTGAACGCTTACTGTAGTTCTCCATGGGCACCGACAGTTGTACTTAGGAAATAACAGGATACCACATCCCCTAATTTGAACTCCGCCTAGTATAAAAGCCGTTTTTTTTGTTCAGACTGCAATATTTTCTTTATACTAACTCGGAATCCGGCGAGACTTCGACCGATTAACTCCGACCTAAATTACGGACAATATGGAACTCTCGGATACCTCATCTTGTGAACGCATACTGTATTTCTCCATGGCCACTAACAGTTGTACGTAGAAAATAACAGGATACAACATCTCCATATTTGAACTCCGCCTAGTGCAGAAGCCGCTGTTTTTTTTGTTCAGACTGCAATAACTTCTTCATACTAATTCAGAATCCAGTGAGACTTCGACCAATTAACTCCCTCCTAAATTACGGACAATATGGAACACTCAGATACTTCATCTTGTGAACGCATACTGTAGTTCTCCATGGGCACTGACAGTTGTACCTAAAAATAACAAGATACGACATCCTCATATTTGAACTCCGCCTAGTGCAGAAGCCGCTATTTTTTTTGTTCAGACTGCAATAACTTCTTCATACTAATTCAGAATCCGGTGAGTCTTCGACCAATTAATTCCCACCTAAATTACGGACAATATAGAACACTCGGATACTTCATTTTGTGAACGCATACTGTAGTTCTCCATGGGCACAGACAGTTTTACTTAAAAATAACAGGACACCACATCCCCATATTTGAACTACGCCTAGTGCAGAAACCGCTATTTTTTTTACTCAGACTGCAATAACTTCTTCATACTAATTCGGAATCCGGCGAGACTTCGACCGATTAACTCCCACCTAAATTACGGACAATATGAAACACTCGGATACTTCATCTTGTGAACGTACACTGTAGTTCTCCATGGGGACAGATAGATGTACTTAGAAAATAACAGGCTACCACATCCCCATATTTGAACTCCGCCTAGTGCAGAAGCCCCTATTTTTTTTGTTCTGACTGTAATAACTTCTTCACAATAATTCAGAATCCGATGAGACTTCGACCAATTAACTCCCACCTAAATGACGGACAATATGAAACACTCGGATACTTCATCTTGTGAACGCATACTGTAGTTCTCCATGGGCACTGACAGTTTTACTTAGAAAATAACAGGATACCACATCCCTATATTTGAACTACGCCTAGTGTTGAAGCCGCTATTTTTTTTGTTCAGACTTCAATAACTTCTTCATACTAATTCAGAATCCGGTGAGACTTCGACCAATTAACTCCCACAGAAATTACGGACAATATGGAACACTCGGATACTTCATCTTGTGAACGCATACTGTAGTTCTCCCTGGGCACTGATAGTTGTACTTAGAAAATAACAGCATACTACATCCCCATATTTGAACTCCGCCTAGTGCAGAAGTTGCTATTTTTTGTTAAGACTGCAATAACTTCTTCATACTAATTCAGAATCCGGTGAAACTTCGACCAATTAACTCCCACCTAAATTACAGACAATATGGAACACTCGGATACTTCATCTTGTGAACGCATAGTGTAGTTCTCTATGGGCACTGACAGTTGTACTTAGAAAATAACAGGATACCACATCCCCATATTTGAACTCCGCCTAGTGCAGAAGCCGATATTTTTTTGTTCAGACTGAAATAACTTCTTCATACTAATTCAGAATCCGGTGAGACTTCGACCAATTAACTCCCACCTAAATTACGGACAATATGGAACACTCGGATACTTCAACTTGTCAACGCATACTGTAGTTCTCCATGGGAACTGACAGTTGTACTTAAAAATAACAGGATACGACATCCCCATATTTGAACTCCGCCTAGTGCAGAAGGCGCTATTTTTTTTGTTCAGACTGCAGCAACTTCTTCATACTAACTCGGAATCCGGCGAGACTTCGACCAATTAACTCCCACCTAAATTACGGAAAATATGGAACACTCGGATACCTCATCTTGTGAACGCATATTGTAGTTCTCCATGGGCACTGACAATTGTACTTAGAAAATAACAGGATACAACATCCCCATATTTGAACTCCTCCTAGTGCAGAAGCCGCTATTTTTTTTGTTCAGACTGCAATATTTTCTTCGTACTAACTCGGAATCCGACGAGACTTCGACCGATTAACCCCCACCTAAATTACGGACAATATGAAACACTTGGATACTTCATCTTATGAACGTACACTGTAGTTCTCCATGGGGACTGACAGTTGTACTTAGAAAATAACAGGATACAACATCTCCATATTTGAACTCCGCCTAGTGCAGAAGCCGCTATTTTTTTTGTACAGACTGCAATAACTTCTTCATACTAATTCAGAATTCGGTGAGACTTCGAACAATTAACTCCCACCTAAATTACGGACAATATGGAACACTCGGATACTTCATCTTGTGAACGCATACTGTAGTTCTCCATGGGCACTGACAGTTGTACTTAGAAAATAACAGCATACCACATCCCCATATTTGAACTCCGCCTAGTGCAGAAGCCGCTATTTTTTAATTCAGACTGCAATAACTTCTTCATACTAATTCAGAATACGGTGAGACTTCGATCAATTAACTCCCACCTAAATTACGGACAATATGGAACACTCGGATACTTCATCTTGTGAACGAATACTGTAATTCTCTATGGACACTGACAGTTGTACTTAGAAAATAACTGGATACCACATCCCCATATTTGAACTCCGCCTAGTGCAGAAGCCGTTATTTTTTTTGTTCAGACTACAATAACTTCTTCATACTAATTCAGAATCCGGTGAGACTTCGACCAATTAACTCCCACCTACATTACGGACAATATGGAACACTCGGATACTTCATCTTGTGAACGCATACTGTAGTTCTCCATGGGCACTGACAGTTGTACTTAGAAAATAACAGCATACCACATCCCCATATTTGAACCCCGCCTAGTGCAGAAGCCGCTATTTTTTTGTTCAGACTGCAATAACTTCTTCATACTAATCAGAATACGGTGAGACTTCGATCAATTAACTCCCACCTAAATTACGGACAATATGGAACACTCGGATACTTCATCTTGTGAACGCATACTGTAATTCTCTATGGGCACTGACAGTTGTACTTAGAAAATAACTGGATACCACATCCCCATATTTGAACTCCGTCTAGTGCAGAAGCCGCTATTTTTTTTGTTCAGACTGCAATAACTTCTTCATACTAATTCAGAATCCGGTGAGACTTCGACCAATTAACTCCCACCTAAATTACGGATGATGAACACTCGAATACTTCATCTTGTGAACGCATACTGTAGTTCTCCATGGGCACTGACACTTGTACTTCAAAATAACAGGATACGACATCCCCATATTTGAACTCCGACTAGTGTAGAAGGCGTTATTTTTTTTGTTCAAACTGCAACAACTTCTTCATACTAACTCGGAATCCGGCGAGACTTCGACCGATTAACTACCACCTAAATTACGGACAATTTGAAACACTCGGATACTTAATCTTGTGAACGTACACTGTTTTTCTACATTGGGACTGACAGTTGTACTTTGAAAATAATAGGCTACCACATCCCCATATTTGAACTCCGCCTAGTGCAGAAGCCGCTATTTTCTTTATTCAGACTGCAATAAATTCTTCATACTAATTCAGAATCCGGTGAGACTTCGACCGATCAACTCACACCTAAATTACGGACAATATGGAACACTCGGATACTTCATCTTGTGAACGCATACTGTAGTTCTCCATGGGCACTGGCAGTTGTACTTAAAAATAACAGGATCCGACATCCCCATATTTGAACTAAGCATAGTGCAGAAGCCGCTATTTTTTTATTCAGACTGCAATAACTTCTTCATACTAATTCAGAATCCGGTGAGACTTCAACCGATTAACTCCCACCTAAATTACGGACAATATGAAACACTCGAATACTTCATCTTGTGAACGTACATTGTAGTTCTCCATGAGGACTGACAGTTGTACTTTGAAAATAACAGGCTACCACATCCCCATATTTGAACTCCGCCTAGTGCAGAAGCCGCTATTTTTTTGTTCAGATTGCAATAACTTCTTCATACTAATTCAGAATCCGACGAGATTCGACCAATTAACTCCTACCTAAATTATGGACAATATGGAACACTCGGATACCTCATCTTGTGAACGCATACTGTAGTTCTCCATTGGCACTGACAGTTGTACTTAGAAAATAACTGGATACAACATCCCCATATTTGAACTCCGCCTAGTGCAGAAGCCGCTATTTTTTTTGTTCAGACTTCAATATCTTCTTCATACTAATTCCGAATCCGGTGAGACTTCGACCGATTAACTCCCACCTAAATTACGGACAATATGAAACACTCGGATACTTCATCTTGTGAACGTACACTGTAGTTCTCCATGGGGACTGACAGCAGTACTAAAAAATAACAGGCTACCACATCCCCATATTTGAACTCCGTCTAGTGCATAAGCCGCTATTTTTTTTCTTCAGACTGCAATAACTTCTTCATAATAATTCAGAATTCGGTGAGACTTCGACCTATTAACTCCCACCTAAATTACGGACAATATCGAACACCTGGATACTTCATCTTTTGAATGCATACTGTAGTTCTCCATGGGCACCGACAGTTATACTTAGAAAATAACAGGATACCACATCCGCTTATTTGAACTCCTCCTAGTATAGAAGCCGCTATATTTTTGTTCAGACTGCAATATTTTCTTCATACTAACTCGGAATCCGCCGAGACTTCGACCGATTAACTCCCACCTAAATTACGGACAATATGAAACACTCGGATACTTCATCTTGTGAACGTACACTGTAGTTCCTCATGGGGACTGATAGTTGTACTTTGAAAATAACAGGCTACCACATCCCTATATTTGAACTCCGCCTAGTGCAGAAGCCGCTATTTTTTTGTTCAGACAGCAATAAATTCTTCATACTATTTCAGAATCCGTTGAGACTTCGACCAATTAACTACCACCTAAATTACGGACAATATAAACACTCGGATACTTCATTTTGTGAACGCATACTATAGTTCTGCATGGGCATTAACAGTTGTACTTAAAAATAACAGGATACCACATCCCCATATTTGAACTCCGCCAGTGCAGAAGCCGCTATTTTTTGTTCAGACTGCAATGACTTCTTCATACTAATTCAGAATCCGGTGAGACTTCGACCATTTAACTCCCAACTAAATTACGGACAATATGGAACACTCGGATACTTCATCTTTTGAACGCATACTGTAGTTCTCCATGGGCACCGATAGTTGTACTTAAAAATAACAGGATACCACATCCACATATTTCAACTCCGCGTAGTGCAGAAGCCGATTTTTTTTGTTCAGACTGCAATATTTTCTTCATACTAACTCGGAATCCGGCGAGACTTCGACCGATTAACTCCCACCTAAATTACGGACAATATGAAACACTCGGATACTTCATCTTGTGAACGTACACTGTAGTTCTCCATGGGCAGTGACAGTTGTACTTTGAAAATAACAGGCTACCACATCCCTATATTTGAACTCCACCTAGTGCAGAAGCCGCTATTTTTTGTTCAGACTGCAATAACTTCTTCATACTAATTCAGAATACGGTGAGACGTCGACCTATTAACTCCCACCTAAATTACAGAGTATATGGAACACTCGGATACTTCATCTTGTGAACGCATACTGTAGTTCTCCATGGGGACTGACAGTTGTACTTTGAAAATAACAGGCTACCACATCCCCTTATTTGAACTCCGCCTAGTGAAGAAGCCGCTATTTTTTTTGTTCAAACTGCAATAACTTCTTCATACTAATTCAGAATACGGTGAGACTTCGACGAATTAACTCCCACCTAAATTACGGATAATATGGAACACTTAGATACTTCATCTTGTGAACGCATACTGTAGTTCTCCATGGGCACTGACAGTTGTACTTAGAAAATAGCAGGATACCACATCCCTTTATTTGAACTCCGCCTAGTGCAGAAGCCGCTATTTTTTTGTTCAGACTGCAATATTTTCTTCATACTAACTCGGAATCCGGTGAGACTTCGACCGATTAACTCCCACCTAAATTACGGACAATATGAAACACTCGGATACATCATCTTGTGAACGTACACTGTAGTTCTCCATGAGGACTGACAGTTGTACTTAGAAAATAACAGGCTACCACATCCCCATATTTGAACTCCGCCTAGTGCAGAAGCCGCTATTTTTTGTTCAGACTGCAATAACTTCTTCATACTAATTTAGAATCCGGTGAGACTTCGACCATTTAACTCCCACCTAAATTACGGACAATATGGAACACTCGGATACTTCATCTTTTGAACGCATACTGTAGTTCTCCATGGGCACCGATAGTTGTACTTAAAAATAACAGGATACCACATCCACATATTTCAACTCCGCGTAGTGTAGAAGCCGCTTTTTTTTTGTTCAGACTGCAATATTTTCTTCATACTAACTCGGAATCCGGCGAGACTTCGACCGATTAACTCCCACCTAAATTACGGACAATATGAAACACTCGGATACTTCATCTTGTGAACGTACACTGTAGTTCTCCATGGGCAGTGACTATTGTACTTTGAAAATAACAGTCTACCACATCCCCATATTTGAACTCCACCTAGTGCAGAAGCCGATATTTTTTGTTCAGACTGCAATAACTTCTTCATACTAATTCAGAATCCGGTGAGACGTCGACCGATTAACTCCCACCAAAATTACGGAGTATATGGAACACTCGGATACTTCATCTTGTGAACGCATACTGTAGTTCTCCACGGGGACTGACAGTTGTACTTTGAAAATAACAGGCTACCACATCCCCTTATTTGAACTCCGCCTAGTGAAGAAGCCGCTATTTTTTTTGTTCAAACTGCAATAACTTCTTCATACTAATTCAGAATACGGTGAGACTTCGACGAATTAACTCCCACCTAAATTACGGATAATATGGAACACTTAGATACTTCATCTTGTGAACGCATACTGTAGTTCTCCATGGGCACTGACAGTTGTACTTAGAAAATAGCAGGATACCACATCCCTTTATTTGAACTCCGCCTAGTGCAGAAACCGCTATTTTTTTGTTCAGACTGCAATATTTTCTTCATACTAACTCGGAATCCGGCGAGACTTCGACCGATTAACTCCCACCTAAATTACGGACAATATGAAACACTCGGATACATCATCTTGTGAACGTACACTATAGTTCTACATGGGGACTGAAAGTTGTACTTAGAAAATAACAGGCTACCACATCCCCATATTTGAACTCCGCCTAGTGTAGAAGCCGCTATTTTTTTTGTTCAGACTGCAATAACTTCTTCATAATAATTCAGAATCCAGTGAGACTTCGACCTATTAACTCCCACCTAAATTACGAAGTATATGGAACACTCGGATACTTCATCTTGTGAACGCATACTGTAGTTCTCCATGGGGACTGACAGTTGTACTTTGAAAATAACAGGCTACCACGTCCCCTTATTTGAACTCCGCCTAGTGTAGAAGCCGCTATTTTTTTGTTCAAACTGCAATATTTTCTTCATACTAACTCGGAATCCGGCGAGACTTCGAACGATTAACTCTCACCTAAATTACAGACAATATGAAACACTCGGATACATCATCTTGTGAACGTACACTGTAGTTCTCCATGGGGACTGATAGTTGTACTTAGAAAATAACAGGCTACCACATCCCCATATTTGAACTCCGCCTAGTGTAGAAGCCGCTATTTTTTATTGTTCAGACTGCAATAACTTCTTCATATTAATTCAGAATCCAGTGAGACTTCGACCTATTAATTCCCACCTAAATTACGAACAATATGGAACACTCGGATACTTCATCTTTTGAACGCATACTGTAGTTCTCCATGGGCACCGACAGTTATACATAGAAATTAACAGGATACCACATCCCCTAATTTGAACTCCGCCTAGTACAAAAGCCGTTATTTTTTTTGTTCAGACTGCAATATTTTCTTTATACTAACTCGGAATCCGGCGAGACTTCGACCGATTAACTCCCACCTAAATTACGGACAATATGAAACATTCGGATTCATCATCTTGTGAAGGTACACTATAGTTCTCCATGGGGACTGATAGTTGTACTTAGAAAATAACAGGCTACCACATCCTCATATTTGAACTCCGCCTAGTGTAGAAGCCGCTATTTTTTTGTTCAGACTGCAATAACTTCTTCATAATAATTCAGAATCCAGTGGGACTTCGACCTATTAACTCCCACCTAAATTACGGACAATATGGAACACTAGGATACTTCATCTTTTGAACGCATACTGTAGTTCTCTATGGGCACCGACAGTTATACTTAGAAAATAATAGGATACAACATCTCCATATTTAAACTCCGCCTAGTGCAGAAGCCGCTATTTTTTTGTTTAAACTGCAATATTTTCTTCGTACTAACTCGGAATCCGGCGAGACTTCGACCGATTAAATCCCACCTAAATTACGGATAATATGAAACATTCGGATACTTCATCTTGTGAACGTACATTATAGTTCTCCATGGGGACTAACAGTTGTACTTAAAAAATAACAGGCTACTACATCCCCATATTTGAACTCCGCCAAGTGTAGAAGCCGCTATTTTTTTTGTTCAGACTGCAATAACTTCTTCATACAAATTCAGAATCCGGTGAGACTTCAACCAATTAACTCCCACCTAAATTACGGAAAATATGGAAAACTCGGATACCTCATCTTGTGAACGCATACTATAGTTCTCCATGGGCACTGACAATTGTACTTAGAAAATAACAGGATACAACATCCCCATATTTGAACTCTGCCTAGTCCAAAAGACGCTATTTTTTTTTCAGACTGCAATAACTTCTTCATACTAATTCCGAATCCGGTGAGACTTCGACCGATTAACTACCACCTAAATTACGGACAATATGAAACACTCGGATACTTCATCTTGTGAACGTACACTGTAGTTCTCCATGGGGACTGACAGCTGTACTAAAAAATTAGAGTCTACCACATCCCCATATTTGAACTCCGTCTAGTGCATAAGCCGCTATTTTTTTTCTTCAGACTGCAATAACTTCTTCATAATAATTCAGAATTCGGTGAGACTTCGACCTATTAACTCCCACCTAAATTACGGACAATATAGAACACTTGGATACTTCATCTTTTGAAGGCATACTGTAGTTCTCCATGGGCACCGACAGTTATACTTAGAAAATAACGGGATACCACATCCGCTTATTTGAACTCCGCCTAGTACAGAAGCCGCTATTTTTTTGTTCAGACTGCAATATTTTCTTCAAAATAACTCGGAATCCGCCGAGACTTCGACCGATTAACTCTCACCTAAATTACGGACAATATGAAACACACGGATACATCATCTTGTGAACGTACACTGTAGTTCTCCATGGGGACTGACAGTTGTACTTTGGAAATAACAGGCTACCACATCCCTATATTTGAACTCCGCCTAGTGCAGAAGCCGCTATTTTTTTGTTCAGACAGCAATAAATTCTTCATACTATTTCAGAATCCGGTGAGACTTCGACCAATTAACTCCCACCTAAATTACGGACAATATAGAACACTCGGATACTTCATTTTGTGAACGCATGCTATAGTTCACCATGGGCATTAACAGTTGTACTTAAAAATAACAGGATACCACATCCCCATATTTGAACTCCGCCTAGTGCAGAAGCCGCTATTTTTTGTTCAGACTGCAATAACTTCTTCACACTAATTCAGAATCCGGTGAGACTTCGACCAATTAACTCCCACCAAAATTACGGACAATATGGAACACTCGGATACTTCATCTTTTGAACGCATACTGTAGTTCTCCATGGGCACCGACAGCTGTACTTAAAAATAACAGGATACCACATCCACATATTTCAACTCCGCGTAGTGCAGAAGCCGCTTTTTTTTGTTCAAACTGCAATATTTTCTTCGTACTAACTCGGAATCTGGCGAGACTTCGACCGATTAACTCCCACCTAAATTACAGACAATATGAAACACTCGGATACTTCATCTTGTGAACGTACACTGTAGTTCACCATGGGCAGTGACAGTTGTACTTTGAAAATAATAGGCTACCAAATCCCCATATTTGAACTCCGCCTAGTGCAGAAGACGCTATTTTTTGTTCAGACTGCAATAACTTCTTCATACTAATTCAGAATCCGTTGAGACGTCGACCGATTAACTCCCACCTAAATTACGGAGTATATGGAACACTCGGATACTTCATCTTGTGAACGCATACTGTAGTTCTCCATGGGGACTCACAGTTGTACTTTGAAAATAACAGGCTATCACATCCCCTTATTTGAACTCCGCCTAGTGCAGAAGCCGCTATTTTTTTTGTTCAGACTGCAATAACTTCTTCATACTAATTCAGAATACGGTGAGACTTCGACCAATTAACTCCCACCTAAATTACGGACAATATGGAACACTTAGATACTTCATCTTGTGAACGCATACTGTAGTTCTCCATGGGCACTGACAGTTGTACTTAGAAAATAACAGGATACCACATCCCCTTATTTGAACTCCGCCTAGTGCAAAAGCCGCTATTTTTTTGTTCAAACTGCAATATTTTCTTCATATTAACTCGGAATCCGGCGAGACTTCGATCGATTAACTACCACCTAAATTACGGATAATATGAAACACTCGGATACATCATCTTGTGAACGTACACTGTAGTTCTCCATGGGGACTGACAGTTGTACTTAGAAAATAACAGGCTACCACATCCCCATATTTGAACTCCGCCTAGTGTAGAAGCCGCTATTTTTTTTGTTCAGACTGCAATAACTTCTTCATAATAATTCAGAATCCACTGAGACTTCGACCTATTAACTCCCACCAAAATTACGGAGTATATGGAACACTCGGATACTTCATCTTGTGAACGCATACTGTAGTTCTCCATGGGGACTGACAGTTGTACTTTGAAAATAACAGGCTACCACATTCCCTTATTTTATCTCCGCCTAGTGCAGAAGCCGCTATTTTTTTGTTCAGACTGCAATATTTTCTTCATACTAACTCGGAATCCGGCGAGACTTTGACCGATTAACTCTCACTTAAATTACGGACAATATGAAACACTCGGATACATCATCTTGTGAACGTACACTGTAGTTCTCCATGGGGACTGACAGTTGTACTTAGAAAATAACAGGCTACCACATCCCCATATTTGAACTCCGCCTAGTGTAGAAGCCACTAATTTTTTTGTTCAGACTGCAATAACTTCTTCATAATAATTCAGAATCCAGTGAGACTTCGACCTATTAACTCCCACCTAAATTACGGACAATATGGAACACTCGGATACTTCATCTTTTGAACGCATACTGTAGTTCTCCATGGGCACTGGCAGTTATACTTAGAAAATAACAGGATACCACATCCCCTAATTTGAACTCCGCCTAGTACAAAAGCCGTTATTTTTTTTGTTCAGACTTCAATATTTTTTTTATACTAACTCGGAATCCGGCGAGACTTCGACCGATTAACTCCCACCTAAATTACGGACAATATGAAACATTCGGATACATCATCTTGTGAACGTACACTGTAGTTCTCCATGGGGACTGATAGTTGTACTTAGAAAATAACAGGCTACCACATCCTCATATTTGAACTCCGCCTAGTGTAGAAGCCGCTATTTTTTTGTTCAGACTGCAATAACTTCTTCATAATAATTCAGAATCCAGTGAGACTTCAACCTATTAACTCCCACCTAAATTACGGACAATATGGAACACTCGGATACTTCATCTTTAGAACGCATACTGTAGTTCTCCATGGGCACCGACAGTTATACTTAGAAAATAACAGGATACAACATCTCCATATTTGAACTCCGCCTAGTGCAGAAGCCGCTATTTTTTTGTTTAGACTGCAATATTTTCTTCGTACTAACTCGGAATCCGGCGAGACTTCGACCGATTAACTCCCACCTAAATTACAGACAATATGAAACACTTGGATACTTCATCTTGTGAACGTACATTGTAGTTCTCCATGGGCAGTGACAGTTGTACTTTGAAAATAATAGGCTACCAAATCCCCATATTTGAACTCCGCCTAGTGCAGAAGCCGCTATTTTTTGTTCAGACTGCAATAACTTCTTCATACAAATTCAGAATCCTTTGAGACTTCAACCAATTAACTCCCACCAAAATTACGGAAAATATGGAAAACTCGGATACCTCATCTTGTGAACGTATACTGTAGTTCTCCATGGGCACTGATAGTTGTACTTAGAAAATAACAGGATACAACATCCCCATATTTGAACTCTGCCTAGTGCAGAAGCCGCTATTTTTATTGTTCATACTGCAATAACTTTTTCATACTAATTCCGAATCCGGTGAGACTTCGACCGATTAACTCCCACCTAAATTACGGACAATATGAAACACTCGGATACTTCATCTTGTGAACGTACACTGTAGTTCTCCATGGAGACTGACAGCTGTACTAAAAAATAACAGGCTACCACATCCCCATATTTGAACTCCGTCTAGTGCATAATCCCCTATTTTTTTTCTTCAGACTGCAATAACTTCTTCATAATAATTCAGAATTCAGTGAGACTTCGACCTATTAACTCCCACCTAAATTACGGACAATATGGAACACTTGGATACTTCATCTTTTGAACGCATACTGTAGTTCTCCATGGGCACCGACAGTTATACTTAGAAAATAACAGGATACCACATCCGCTTATTTGAACTCCGCCTAGTACAGAAGCCGCTATTTTTTTGTTCAGACTGTAATATTTTCTTTATACTAACTCGGAATCCGCCGAAACTTCGACCGATTAACTCCCACCTAAATTACGGACAATATGAAACACTCGGATACTTCATCTTGTGAACGTACACAGTAGTTCTCCATGAGGACTGACAGTTGTACTTTGGAAATAACAGGCTACCACATCCCTATATTTGAACTCCGCCTAGTGCAGAAGCCGCTATTTTTTTGTTCAGACAGCAATAAATTCTTCATACTATTTCAGAATCCGGTGAGACTTCGACCAATTAACTCCCACCTAAATTACGGACAATATAGAACACTAGAATACTTCATTTTGTGAATGCATACTATAGTTCTCCATTGGAATTAACAGTTGTACTTAAAAATAACAGGATACCATATCCCCATATTTGAACTCCGCCTAGTGCAGAAGCCGCTATTTTTTGTTCAGACTGCAATAACTTCTTCATACTAATTCAGAATCCGGTGAGACTTCGACCAATTAACTCCCACCTAAATTACGGACAATATGGAACACTCGGATACTTCATCTTTTGAACGCATACTGTAGTTCTCCATGGCCACCGACAGTTGTACTTAAAAATAACAGGATACCACATCCACATATTTCAACTCCGCGTAGTGCAGAAGCCGCTTTTTTTTTGTTCAAACTGCAATATTTTCTTCGTACTAACTCGGAATCCGGCGAGACTTCGACCGATTAACTCCCACCTAAATTACGGACAATATGAAACACTCGGATACTTCATCTTGTGAACGTAAAGTGTTGTTCACCATGGGCGGTGACAGTTGTACTTTGAAAATAATAGGCTACCACATCCCCATATTTGAACTCCGCCTAGTGCAGAAGCCGCTATTTTTTGTTCAGACTGCAATAACTTCTTCATACTAATTCAGAATCCGGTGAGACGTCGACCGATTAACTCCCACCTAAATTACGGAGTATATGGAACACTCGGATACTTCATCTTGTGAACGCATACTGTAGTTCTCCATAGGGACTGACAGTTGTACTTTGAAAATAACAGGCTATCACATCCCCTTATTTGAACTCCGCCTAGTGCAGAAGCCGCTATTTTTGTTGTTCAGACTGCAATAACTTCTTCATACTAATTCAGAATACGGTGAGACTTCGACCAATTAACTCCCACCTTAATTACGGACAATATGGAACACTTAGATACTTCATCTTGTGAACGCATACTGTAGTTCTCCATGGGCACTGACAGTTGTACTTAGAAAATAACAGGATACCACATCCCCTTATTAGAACTCCGCCTAGTGCAAAAGCCGCTATTTTTTTGTTCAAACTGCAATATTTTCTTCATACTAACTCGGAATCCGGCGAGACTTCGACCGATTAACTACCACCTAAATTACGGACAATATGAAACACTCGGATACATCATCTTGTGAACGTACACTGTAGTTCTCCATGGGGACTGACAGTTGTACTTAGAAAATAACAGGCTACCACATCCCCATATTTGAACTCCGCCTAGTGTAGAAGCCGCTATTTTTTTTGTTCAGACTGCAATAACTTTTTCATAATAATTCAGAATCCACTGAGACTTCGATCTATTAACTCCCACCTAAATTACAGACTATATGGAACACTCGGTTACTTCATCTTGTGAACGCATAGTGTAGTTCTCCATGGGGACTGACAGTTGTACTTTGAAAATAACAGGCTACCACATTCCCTTATTTTAACTCCGCCTAGTGCAGAAGCCGCTATTTTTTTGTTCAGACTGCAATATTTTCTTCATACTAACTCGGAATCCGGCGAGACTTTGACCGATTAACTCTCACCTAAATTACGGACAATATGAAACACTCGGATACATCATCTTGTGAATGTACACTGTAGTTCTCCATGGGGACTGACAGTTGTACTTAGAAAATAACAGGCTACCACATCCCCATATTTGAACTCCGCCTAGTGTGGAAGCCACTATTTTTTTTGTTCAGACTGCAATAACTTCTTCATAATAATTCAGAATCCAGTGAGACTTCGACCTATTAACTCCCACCTAAATTACGGACAATATGGAACACTCGGATACTTCATCTTTTGAACGCATACTGTAGTTCTCCATGGACACCGACAGTTATACTTAGAAAATAACAGGATACCACATCCCCTAATTTGAACTCCGCCTAGTACAAAAGCCGTTATTTTTTTTGATCAGACTGCAATATTTTCTTTATACTAACTCGGAATTCGGCGAGACTTCGACCGATTAACTCCCACCTAAATTACGGACAATATGAAACATTCGGATACATCATCTTGTGAACGTACACTGTAGTTCTCCATGGGGACTGATAGTTGTACTTAGAAAATAACAGGCTACCACATCCTCATATTTGAACTCCGCCTAGTGTAGAAGCCGCTATTTTTTTGTTCAGACTGCAATAACTTCTTCATAATAATTCAGAATCCAGTGAGACTTCGACCTATTAACTCCCACCTAAATTACGGACAATATGGAACACACGGATACTTCAACTTTTGAACGCATAATGTAGTTCTCCATGGGCACCGACAGTTATACTTAGAAAATAACAGGATACAACATCTCCATATTTGAACTCCGCCTAGTGCAGAAGCCGCTATTTTTTTGTTTAGACTGCAATATTTTCTTCGTACTAACTCGGAATCCGACGAGACTTCGACCGATTAACTCCCACCTAAATTACAGACAATATGAAACACTCGGATACTTCATCTTGTGAACGTACACTGTAGTTCTCCATGGGCAGTGAAAGTTGTACTTTGAAAATAATAGGCTACCAAATCCGCATATTTGAACTCCGCCTAGTGCAGAAGCCGCTATTTTTTGTTCAGACTGCAATAACTTCTTCATACTAATTCAGAATCCGGTGAGACGTCTACCGATTAACTCCCACCTAAATTACGGAGTATATGGAACACTCGGATACTTCATCTTGTGAACGCATACTGTAGTTCTCCATGGGGAATGACAGTTGTACTTTGAAAATAACAGGCTATCACATCCCCTTATTTGAACTCCGCCTAGTGCAGAAGCTGCTATTTTTTTTGTTCAGACTGCAATAACTTCTTCATACTAATTCAGAATACGGTGAGACTTCGACCAATTAACTCCCACCTTAATTACGGACAATATGGAACACTTAGATACTTCATCTTATGAACGCATACTGTAGTTCTCCATGGGCACTGACAGTTGTACTTAGAAAATAACAGGATACCACATCCCCTTATTTGAACTCCGCCTAGTGCAAAAGCCGCTATTGTTTTGTTCAAACTGCAATATTTTCTTCATACAAACTCGGAATCCGGCGAGACTTCGACCGATTAACTACCACCTAAATTACGGACAATATGAAACACTCGGATACATCATCTTGTGAACGTACACTGTAGTTCTCCATGGGGACTGATAGTTGTACTTAGAAAATAACAGGCTACCACATCCCCATATTTGAACTCCGCCTAGTGTAGAAGCCGCTATTTTTTTTGTTCAGACTGCAATAACTTCTTCATAATAATTCAGAATCCACTGAGACTTCGACCTATTAACTCCCACCTAAATTACGGAGTATATGGAACACTCGGATACTTCATCTTGTGAATGCATACTGTAGTTCTCCATGGGGACTGACAGTTGTACTTTGAAAATAACAGGCTACCACATTCCCTTATTTTAACTCCGCCTAGTGCAGAAGCCGCTATTTTTTTTGTTCAGACTGCAATATTTTCTTCATACTAACTCGGAATCCGGCGAGACTTTGACCGATTAACTCTCACCTAAATTACGGACAATATGAAACACTCGGATACATCATCTTGTGAACGTACACTGTAGTTCTCCATGGGGACTGACAGTCGTACTTAGAAAATAACAGGCTACCACATCCCCATATTTGAACTCCGCCTAGTGTAGAAGCCACTATTTTTTTTGTTCGGACTGCAATAACTTCTTCATAATAATTCAGAATCCAGTGAGACTTCGACCTATTAACTCCCACCTAAATTACGGACAATATGGAACACTCGGATACTTCATCTTTTGAACGCATACTGTAGTTCTCCATGGGCACCGACAGTTATACTTAGAAAATAACAGGATACAACATCTCCATATTTGAACTCCGCCTAGTGCAGAAGCCGCTATTTTTTTGTTTAGACTGCAATATTTTCTTCATACTAACTCGGAATCCGACGAGACTTCGACCGATTAACTCCCACCTAAATTACGGATAATATGAAACATTCGGATACTTCATCTTGTGAATGTACATTATAGTTCTCCATGGGGACTAACAGTTGTACTTAGAAAATAACAGGCTACTACATCCCCATATTTGAACTCCGCCTAGTGTAGAAGCCGCTATTTTTTTTGTTCAGACTGCAATAACTTCTTCATACAAATTCAGAATCCGGTGAGACTTCAACCAATTAACTCCCACCTAAATTACGGAAAATATGGAAAACTCGGATACCTCATCTTGTGAACGCATACTGTAGTTCTCCATGGGCACTGACAGTTGTACTTAGAAAATAACAGGATACAACATCCCCATATTTGAACTCTGCCTAGTGCAGAAGCCGCTATTTATATTGTTCATACTGCAATAACTTTTTCATACTAATTCCGAATCCGGTGAAACTTCGACCGATTAACTCCCACCTAAATTACGGACAATATGAAACACTCGGATACTTCATCTTGTGAACGTACACTATAGTTCTCCATGGGGACTGACAGCTGTACTAAAAAATAACAGGCTACCACATCCCCATATTTGAACTCCGTCTAGTGCATAATCCGCTATTTTTTTCTTCAGACTACAATAACTTCTTCATAATAATTCAGAATTCGGTGAGACTTCGACCTATTAACTCCCACCTAAATTACGGACAATATGGAACACTTGGATACTTCATCTTTTGAACGCATACTGTAGTTCTCCATGGGCACGGACAGTTATACTTAGAAAATAACAGGATACCACATCCGCTTATTTGAACTCCGCCTAGTACAGAAGCCGCTATTTCTTTGTTCAGACTGTAATATTTTCTTTATACTAACTCGGAATCCGCCGAAACTTCGACCGATTAACACCCACCTAAATTACGGACAATATGAAACACTCAGATACTTCATCTTGTGAACGTACACTGTAGTTGTCCATGAGGACTGACAGTTGTACTTTGGAAATAACAGGCTACCACAGCCCTATATTTGAACTCCGCCTAGTGCAGAAGCCGCTATTTTTTTGTTCAGACAGCAATAAATTCTTCATACTATTTCAGAATCCGGTGAGACTTCGACCAATTAACTCCCACCTAAATTACGGACAATATAGAACACTCGAATACTTCATTTTGTGAACGCATACTATAGTTCTCCATTGGCATTAACGGTTGTACTTAAAAATAACAGGATACCATATCCCCATATTTGAACTCCGCCTAGGGCAGAAGCCGCTATTTTTTGTTCAGACTGCAATAACTTCTTCATACTAATTCAGAATCCGGTGAGACTTCGACCAATTAACTCCCACCTAAATTACGGACAATATGGAACACTCGGATACTTCATCTTTTGAACGCATACTGTAGTTCTCCATAGCCACCGACAGTTGTACTTAAAAATAACAGGATACCACATCCAGATATTTCAACTCCGCGTAGTGCAGAAGCCGCTTTTTTTTGTTCAAACTGCAATATTTTCTTCGTACTAACTCGGAATCCGGCGAGACTTCGACCGATTAACTCCCACCTAAATTACGGACAATATGAAACACTCGGATACTTCATCTTGTGAACGTAAACTGTAGTTCACCATGGGCAGTGACAGTTGTACTTTGAAAATAACAGGCTACCACATCTCCATATTTGAACTCCGCCTAGTGCAGAAGCCGCTATTTTTTGTTCAGACTGCAATAACTTCTTCATACTAATTCAGAATCCGGTGAGACGTCGACCGATTAACTCCCACCTAAATTACGGAGTATATGGAACACTCGGATACTTCATCTTGTGAACGCATACTGTAGTTCTCCATGGGGACTGACAGTTGTACTTTGAAAATAACAGGCTATCACATCCCCTTATTTGAACTCCGCCTAGTGCAGAAGCCGCTATTTTTTTTGTTCAGACTGCAATAACTTCTTCATACTAATTCAGAATACGGTGAGACTTCGACCAATTAACTCCCACCTTAATTACGGACAATATGGAACACTTAGATATTTCATCTTGTGAACGCATACTGTAGTTCTCCATGGGCACTGACAGTTGTACTTAGAAAATAACAGGATACCACATCCCCTTATTTGAACTCCGCCTAGTGCAAAAGCCGCTATTTTTTTGTTCAAACTGCAATATTTTCTTCATACTAACTCGGAATCCGGCGAGACTTCGACCGATTAACTACCACCTAAATTACGGACAATATGAAACACTCGGATACATCATCTTGTGAACGTACACTGTAGTTCTCCATGGGGACTGACAGTTGTACTTAGAAAATAACAGGCTACCACATCCCCATATTTTAACTCCGCCTAGTGTAGAAGCCGCTATTTTTTTTGTTCAGACTGCAATAACTTCTTCATAATAATTCAGAATCCACTGAGACTTCGACCTATTAACTCCCACCTAAATTACGGAGTATATGGAACACTCGGATACTTCATCTTGTGAACGCATACTGTAGTTCTCCATGGGGACTGACAGTTGTACTTTGAAAATAACAGGCTACCACATTCCCTTATTTTAACTCCGCCTAGTGAAGAAGCCGCTATTTTTTTGTTCAGACTGTAATATTTTCTTCATACTAACTCGGAATCCGGCGAGACTTTGACCGATTAACTCTCACCTAAATTACGGACAATATGAAACACTCGGATACATCATCTTGTGAATGTACACTGTAGTTCTCCATGGGGACTGACAGTTGTACTTAGAAAATAACAGGCTACCACATCCCCATATTTGAACTCCGCCTAGTGTAGAAGCCACTATTTTTTTTGTTCAGACTGCAATAACTTCTTCATAATAATTCAGAATCCAGTGAGACTTCGACCTATTAACTCCCACCTAAATTACGGACAATATGGAACACTCGGATACTTCATCTTTTGAACGCATACTGTAGTTCTCCATGGGCACCGACAGTTATACTTAGAAAATAACAGGATACCACATCCCCTAATTTGAACTCCGCCTAGTACAAAAGCCGTTATTTTTTTGTTCAGACTGCAATATTTTCTTTATACTAACTCTGAATCCGGCGAGACTTCGACCGATTAACAACCACCTAAATTACGGACAATATGAAACATTCGGATACATCATCTTGTGAACGTACACTGTAGTTCTCCATGGGGACTGATAGTTGTACTTAGAAAATAGTAGGCTACCACATCCTCATATTTGAACTCCGCCTAGTGTAGAAGCCGCTATTTTTTTGTTCAGACTGCAATAACTTCTTCACAATAATTCAGAATCCAGTGAGACTTCGACCTATTAACTCCCACCTAAATTACGGACAATATCGAACACTCGGATACTTCATCTTTTGAACGCATACTGTAGTTCTCCATGGGCTCCGACAGTTATACTTAGAAAATAACAGGATACAACATCTCCATATTTGAACTCCGCCTAGTGCAGAAGCCGCTATTTTTTTGTTTAGACTGCAATATTTTCTTCGTACTAACTCGGAATCCGGCGAGACTTCGACCAATTAACTCCCACCTAAATTACAGACAATATGAAACACTTGGATACTTCATCTTGTGAACGTACACTGTAGTTCTCCATGGGCAGTGACAGTTGTACTTTGAAAATAATAGGCTACCAAATCCCCATATTTGAACTCCGCCTAGTGCAGAAGCCGCTATTTTTTGTTCAGACTGCAATAACTTCTTCATACTAATTCAGAATCCGGTGAGACGTCGACCGATTAACTCCCACCTAAATTACGGAGTATATGGAACACTCGGATACTTCATCTTGTGAACGCATACCGTAGTTCTCCATGGGGACTGACAGTTGTACTTTGAAAATAACAGGCTATCACATCCCCTTATTTGAACTCCGCCTAGTGCAGAAGCCGCTATTTTTTTTGTTCAGACTGCAATAACTTCTTCATACTAATTCAGAATACGGTGAGACATCGACCAATTAACCCCCACCTTAATTACGGACAATATGGAACACTTAGATACTTCATCTTGTGAACGCATACTGTAGTTCTCCATGGGCACTGACAGTTGTACTTAGAAAATAACAGGATACCACATCCCCTTATTTGAACTCCGCCTAGTGCAAAAGCCGCTATTTTTTTGTTCAAACTACAATATTTTCTTCATACTAACTCGGAATCCGACGAGACTTCGACCGATTAACTACCACCTAAATTACGGACAATATGAAACACTCGGATACATCATCTTGTGAACGTACACTGTAGTTCTCCATGGGGACTGACAGTTGTACTTAGAAAATAACAGGCTACCACATCCCCATATTTGGACTCCGCCTAGTGTAGAAGCCGCTATTTTTTTTGTTCAGACTGCAATAACTTCTTTATAATAATTCAGAATCCACTGAGACTTTGACCTATTAACTCCCACCTAAATTACGGAGTATATGGAACACTCGGATACTTCATCTTGTGAACGCATACTGTAGTTCTCCATGGGCACTGACAGTTGTACTTAGAAAATAACAGGATACAACATCTCCATATTTGAACTCCGCCTAGTGCAGAAGCCGCTATTTTTATTGTTCATACTGCAATAACTTTTTCATACTAATTCCGAATCCGTTGAGACTTCGACCGATTAACTCCCACCTAAATTACGGACAATATGAAACACTCAGATACTTCATCTTGTGAACGTACACTGTCGTTCTCCATGGGGACTGACAGCTGTACTAAAAAATAATAGGCTACCACATCCCCATATTTGAACTCCGTCTAGTGCATAATCCGCTATTTTTTTTCTTCAGACTGCAATAACTTCTTCATAATAATTCAGAATTCGGTGAGACTTCGACCTATTAACTCCCACCTAAATTACGGACAATATGGAACACTTGGATACTTCATCTTTTGAATGCATACTGTAGTTCTCCATGGGCACCGATAGTTATACTTAGAAAATAACAGGATACCACATCCGCTTATTTGAACTCCGCCTAGTACAGAAGCCGCTATTTTTTTGTTCAGACTGCAATATTTTCTTTATACTAACTCGGAATCCGCCGAAACTTCGACCGATTAACTCCCACCTAAATTACGGACAATATGAAACACTCGGATACTTCATCTTGTGAACATACACTGTAGTTCTCCATGAGGACTGACAGTTGTACTTTGGAAATAACAGGCTACCACATCCCTATATTTGAACTCCGCCTAGTGCAGAAGCCGCTATTTTTTTGTTCAGACAGCAATAAATTCTTCATACTATTTCAGAATCCGGTGAGACTTCGACCAATTAACTCCCACCTAAATTACGGACAATATAGAACACTCGAATACTTCATTTTGTGAACGCATACTATAGTTCTCCATTGGCATTAACAGTTGTACTTAAAAATAACAGGATACCATATCCCCATATTTGAACTCCGCCTAGTGCAGAAGCCGCTATTTTTTGTTCAGACTGCAATAACTTCTTCATACTAATTCAGAATCCGGTGAGACTTCGACCAATTAACTCCCACCTAAATTACGGACAATATGGAACACTCGGATACTTCATCTTTTGAACGCATACTGTAGTTCTCCATGGCCACCGACAGTTGTACTTAAAAATAACAGGATACCACATCCACATATTTCAACTCCGCGTAGTGCAGAAGCCGCTTTTTTTTTGTTCAAACTGCAATATTTTCTTCGTACTAACTCGGAATCTGGCGAGACTTCGATCGATTAACTCCCACCTAAATTACGGACAATATGAAACACTCGGATACTTCATCTTGTGAATGTAAACTGTAGTTCACCATGGGCAGTGATAGTTGTACTTTGAAAATAACAGGCTACCACATCCCCATATTTGAACTCCGCCTAGTGCAGAAGCCGCTATTTTTTGTTCAGACTGCAATAACTTTTCATACTAATTCAGAATCCGGTGAGACGTCGACCGATTAACTCCCACCTAAATTACGGAGTATATGGAACACTCGGATACTTCATCTTGTGAACGCATACTGTAGTTCTCCATGGGGCCTGACAGTTGTACTTTGAAAATAACAGGCTATCACATCCCCTTATTTGAACTCCGCCTAGTGCAGAAGCCGCTATTTTTTTTGTTCAGACTGCAATAACTTCTTCATACTAATTCAGAATACGGTGAGACTTCGACCAATTAACTCCCACCTTAATTACGGACAATATGGAACACTTAGATACTTCATCTTGTGAACGCATACTGTAGTTCTCCATGGGCACTGACAGTTGTACTTAGAAAATAACAGGATACCACATCCCCTTATTTGAACTCCGCCTAGTGCAAAAGCCGCTATTGTTTTGTTCAAACTGCAATATTTTCTTCATACTAACTCGGAATCCGGCGAGACTTCGACCGATTAACTCCCACCTAAATTACGGACAATATGAAACACTCGGATACATCATCTTGTGAACGTACACTGTAGTTCTCCATGGGGACTGACAGTTGTACTTAGAAAATAACAGGCTACCACATCCCCATATTTGAACTCCGCCTAGTGTAGAAGCCGCTATTTTTTTTGTTTAGACTTCAATAACTTCTTCATAATAATTCAGAATCCATTGAGACTTCGACCTATTAACTCCCCCCTAAATTACGGAGTATATGGAACACTCGGATACTTCATCTTGTGAACGCATACTGTAGTTCTCCATGGGGACTGACAGTTGTACTTTGAAAATAACAGGCTACCACATTCCCTTATTTTAACTCCGCCTAGTGTAGAAGCCGCTATTTTTTTGTTCAGACTGCAATATTTTCTTCATACTAACTCGGAATCCGACGAGACTTTGACCGATTAACTCTCACCTAAATTACAGACAATATGAAACACTCGGATACATCATCTTGTGAACGTACACTATAGTTCTCCATGGGGACTGACAGTTGTACTTAGAAAATAACAGGCTACCACATCCCCATATTTGAACTCCGCCTAGTGTAGAAGCCGCTATTTTTTTTGTTCAGACTGCAATAACTTCTTCATAATAATTCAGAATCCACTGAGACTTCGACCTATTAACTCCCACCTAAATTACGGAGTATATGGAACACTCGGATACTTCATCTTGTGAACGCATACTGTAGTTCTCCATGGGGACTGACAGTTGTACTTTGAAAATAACAGGCTACCACATTCCCTTATTTTAACTCCGCCTAGTGCAAAAGCCGCTATTTTTTTGTTCAGACTGCAATATTTTCTTCATACTAACTCGGAATCCGGCGAGACTTTGACCGATTAACTCTCACCTAAATTACGGACAATATGAAACACTCGGATACATCATCTTGTGAACGTACACCGTAGTTCTCCTTGGGGACTGACAGTTGTACTTAGAAAATAACAGGCTACCACATCCCCATATTTGAACTCCGCCTAGTGTAGAAGCCACTATTTTTTTTGTTCAGACTGCAATAACTTCTTCATAATAATTCAGAATCCAGTGAGACTTCGACCTATTAACTCCCACCTAAATTACGGACAATATGGAACACTCGGATACTTCATCTTTTGAATGCATACTGTAGTTCTCCATGGGCACCGATAGTTATACTTAGAAAATAACAGGATACCACATCCCCTAATTTGAACTCCGCCTAGTACAAAAGTCGTTATTTTTTTTGTTCAGACTGCAATATTTTCTTTATACTAACTCGGAATACGGCGAGACTTCGACCGATTAACTCCCACCTAAATTACGGACAATATGAAACATTCAGATACATCATCTTGTGAACGTACACTGTAGTTCTCCATGGGGACTGATAGTTGTACTTAGAAAATAACAGGCTACCACATCCTCATATTTGAACTCCGCCTAGTGTAGAAGCCGCTATTTTTTTGTTCAGACTGCAATAACTTCTTCATAATAATTCAAAATCCAGTGAGACTTCGACCTATTAACTCCCACCTAAATTACGGATAATATGGAACACTCGGATACTTCATCTTTTGAACGCATACTGTAGTTCTTCATGGGCACCGACAGTTATACTTAGAAAATAACAGGATACAACATCTCCATATTTGAACTCCGCCTAGTGCAGAAGCCGCTATTTTTTGTTTAGAGTGCAATATTTTCTTCGTAATAACTCGGAATCCGGCGAGACTTCGACCGATTAACTCCCACCTAAATTACGGAGTATATGGAACACTCGGATACTTCATCTTGTGAACGCATACTGTAGTTCTCCATGGGGACTGACAGTTGTACTTTGAAAATAACCGGCTATCACATCCCCTTATTTGAACTTCGCCTAGTGCAGAAGCCGCTATTTTTTTTGTTCAGACTGCAATAACTTCTTCATACTAATTCAGAATACGGTGAGACTTCGGCCAATTAACTCCCACCTTAATTACGGACAATATGGAACACTTAGATACTTCATCTTGTGAACGCATATTGTAGTTCTCCATGGGCACTGACAATTGTACTTAGAAAATAACAGGATACCACATCCCCTTATTTGAACTCCGCCTAGTGCAAAAGCCGCTATTTTTTTGTTCAAACTGCAATATTTTCTTCATACTAACTCGGAATCCGGCGAGACTTCGACCGATTAACTCCCACCTAAATTACGGACAATATGAAACACTCGGATACATCATCTTGTGAACGTACACTATAGTTCTCCATGGGGACTGACAGTTGTACTTAGAAAATAACAGGCTACCACATCCCCATATTTGAACTCCGCCTAGTGTAGAAGCCGCTATTTTTTTGTTCAGACTGTAATAACTTCTTCATAATAATTCAGAATCCACTGAGACTTCGACCTATTAACTCCCCCCTAAATTACGGAGTATATGGAACACTCGGATACTTCATCTTGTGAACGCATACTGTAGTTCTCCATGGGGACTGACAGTTGTACTTTGAAAATAACAGGCTACCACATTCCCTTATTTTAACTCCGCCTAGTGTAGAAGCCGCTATTTTTTTGTTCAGACTGCAATATTTTCTTCATACTAACTCGGAATTCGGCGAGACTTTGACCGATTAACTCTCACCTAAATTACGGACAATATGAAACACTCGGATACATCATCTTGTGAACGTACACTGTAGTTCTCCATGGGGACTGACAGTTGTACTTAGAAAATAACAGGCTACCACATCCCCATATTTGAACTCTGCCTAGTGTAGAAGCCGCTATTTTTTTTGTTCAGACTGCAATAACTTCTTCATAATAATTCAGAATCCACTGAGACTTTGACCTATTAACTCCCACCTTAATTACGGAGTATATGTAGCACTCGGATACTTCATCTTGTGAACGCATACTGTAGTTCTCCATGGGGACTGACAGTTGTACTTTGAAAATAACAGGCTACCACGTCCCCTTATTTGAACTCCGCCTAGTGTAGAAGCCGCTATTTTTTTGTTCAGACTTCAATATTTTCTTCATACTAACTCGGAATCCGGCGAGACTTTGACCGATTAACTCTCACCTAAATTACGGACAATATTAAACACTCGGATACATCATCTTGTGAACGTACACTGTAGTTCTCCATGGGGACTGACAGTTGTACTTAGAAAATAACAGGCTACCACATCCCCATATTTGAACTCCGCCTAGTGTAGAAGCCACTATTTTTTTTGTTCAGACTGCAATAACTTCTTCATAATAATTTAGAATCCAATGAGACTTCGACCTATTAACTCCCACCTAAATTACGGACAATATGGAACACTCGGATACTTCATCTTTTGAATGCGTACTATAGTTCTCCATGGGCACCGACAGTTATACTTAGAAAATAACAGGATACCACATCCCCTAATTTGAATTCCGCCTAGTACAAAATCCGCTATTTTTTTTGTTCAGACTGCAATAACTTCTTCATAATAATTCAGAATCCACTGAGACTTCGACCTATTAACTCCCACCTAAATTATGGAGTATATCGAAAACTCGGATACTTCATCTTGTGAACGCATACTGTAGTTCTCCATGGGGACTGACAGTTGTACTTTGAAAATAACAGGCTACCACATTCCCTTATTTTAACTCCGCCTAGTGCAGAAGCCGCTATTTTTTTGTTTAGACTGCAATATTTTCTTCATACTAACTGGGAATCCGGCGAGACTTTGACCGATTAACTCTCACCTAAATTACGGACAATATGAAACACTCGGATACATCATCTTGTGAACGTACACTGTAGTTCTCCATGGGGACTGACAGTTGTACTTAGAAAATAACAGGCTACCACATCCCCATATTTGAACTCCGCCTAGTGTAGAAGCCACTATTTTTTTTGTTCAGACTGCAATAACTTCTTCATAATAATTCAGAATCTAGTGAGACTTCGACCTATTAACTCCCACCTAAATTACGGACAATATGGAACACTCGGATACTTCATCTTTTGAACGCATACTGTAGTTCTCCATGGCCACCGACAGTTGTACTTAAAAATAACAGGATACCACATCCACATATTTCAACTCCGCGTAGTGCAGAAGCCGCTTTTTTTTGTTCAAACTGCAATATTTTCTTCGTACTAACTCGGAATCTGGCGAGACTTCGATCGATTAACTCCCACCTAAATTACGGACAATATGAAACACTCGGATACTTCATCTTGTGAATGTAAACTGTAGTTCACCATGGGCAGTGATAGTTGTACTTTGAAAATAACAGGCTACCACATCCCCATATTTGAACTCCGCCTAGTGCAGAAGCCGCTATTTTTTGTTCAGACTGCAATAACTTTTCATACTAATTCAGAATCCGGTGAGACGTCGACCGATTAACTCCCACCTAAATTACGGAGTATATGGAACACTCGGATACTTCATCTTGTGAACGCATACTGTAGTTCTCCATGGGGCCTGACAGTTGTACTTTGAAAATAACAGGCTATCACATCCCCTTATTTGAACTCCGCCTAGTGCAGAAGCCGCTATTTTTTTTGTTCAGACTGCAATAACTTCTTCATACTAATTCAGAATACGGTGAGACTTCGACCAATTAACTCCCACCTTAATTACGGACAATATGGAACACTTAGATACTTCATCTTGTGAACGCATACTGTAGTTCTCCATGGGCACTGACAGTTGTACTTAGAAAATAACAGGATACCACATCCCCTTATTTGAACTCCGCCTAGTGCAAAAGCCGCTATTGTTTTGTTCAAACTGCAATATTTTCTTCATACTAACTCGGAATCCGGCGAGACTTCGACCGATTAACTCCCACCTAAATTACGGACAATATGAAACACTCGGATACATCATCTTGTGAACGTACACTGTAGTTCTCCATGGGGACTGACAGTTGTACTTAGAAAATAACAGGCTACCACATCCCCATATTTGAACTCCGCCTAGTGTAGAAGCCGCTATTTTTTTTGTTTAGACTTCAATAACTTCTTCATAATAATTCAGAATCCATTGAGACTTCGACCTATTAACTCCCCCCTAAATTACGGAGTATATGGAACACTCGGATACTTCATCTTGTGAACGCATACTGTAGTTCTCCATGGGGACTGACAGTTGTACTTTGAAAATAACAGGCTACCACATTCCCTTATTTTAACTCCGCCTAGTGTAGAAGCCGCTATTTTTTTGTTCAGACTGCAATATTTTCTTCATACTAACTCGGAATCCGACGAGACTTTGACCGATTAACTCTCACCTAAATTACAGACAATATGAAACACTCGGATACATCATCTTGTGAACGTACACTATAGTTCTCCATGGGGACTGACAGTTGTACTTAGAAAATAACAGGCTACCACATCCCCATATTTGAACTCCGCCTAGTGTAGAAGCCGCTATTTTTTTTGTTCAGACTGCAATAACTTCTTCATAATAATTCAGAATCCACTGAGACTTCGACCTATTAACTCCCACCTAAATTACGGAGTATATGGAACACTCGGATACTTCATCTTGTGAACGCATACTGTAGTTCTCCATGGGGACTGACAGTTGTACTTTGAAAATAACAGGCTACCACATTCCCTTATTTTAACTCCGCCTAGTGCAAAAGCCGCTATTTTTTTGTTCAGACTGCAATATTTTCTTCATACTAACTCGGAATCCGGCGAGACTTTGACCGATTAACTCTCACCTAAATTACGGACAATATGAAACACTCGGATACATCATCTTGTGAACGTACACCGTAGTTCTCCTTGGGGACTGACAGTTGTACTTAGAAAATAACAGGCTACCACATCCCCATATTTGAACTCCGCCTAGTGTAGAAGCCACTATTTTTTTTGTTCAGACTGCAATAACTTCTTCATAATAATTCAGAATCCAGTGAGACTTCGACCTATTAACTCCCACCTAAATTACGGACAATATGGAACACTCGGATACTTCATCTTTTGAATGCATACTGTAGTTCTCCATGGGCACCGATAGTTATACTTAGAAAATAACAGGATACCACATCCCCTAATTTGAACTCCGCCTAGTACAAAAGTCGTTATTTTTTTTGTTCAGACTGCAATATTTTCTTTATACTAACTCGGAATACGGCGAGACTTCGACCGATTAACTCCCACCTAAATTACGGACAATATGAAACATTCAGATACATCATCTTGTGAACGTACACTGTAGTTCTCCATGGGGACTGATAGTTGTACTTAGAAAATAACAGGCTACCACATCCTCATATTTGAACTCCGCCTAGTGTAGAAGCCGCTATTTTTTTGTTCAGACTGCAATAACTTCTTCATAATAATTCAAAATCCAGTGAGACTTCGACCTATTAACTCCCACCTAAATTACGGATAATATGGAACACTCGGATACTTCATCTTTTGAACGCATACTGTAGTTCTTCATGGGCACCGACAGTTATACTTAGAAAATAACAGGATACAACATCTCCATATTTGAACTCCGCCTAGTGCAGAAGCCGCTATTTTTTGTTTAGAGTGCAATATTTTCTTCGTAATAACTCGGAATCCGGCGAGACTTCGACCGATTAACTCCCACCTAAATTACGGAGTATATGGAACACTCGGATACTTCATCTTGTGAACGCATACTGTAGTTCTCCATGGGGACTGACAGTTGTACTTTGAAAATAACCGGCTATCACATCCCCTTATTTGAACTTCGCCTAGTGCAGAAGCCGCTATTTTTTTTGTTCAGACTGCAATAACTTCTTCATACTAATTCAGAATACGGTGAGACTTCGGCCAATTAACTCCCACCTTAATTACGGACAATATGGAACACTTAGATACTTCATCTTGTGAACGCATATTGTAGTTCTCCATGGGCACTGACAATTGTACTTAGAAAATAACAGGATACCACATCCCCTTATTTGAACTCCGCCTAGTGCAAAAGCCGCTATTTTTTTGTTCAAACTGCAATATTTTCTTCATACTAACTCGGAATCCGGCGAGACTTCGACCGATTAACTCCCACCTAAATTACGGACAATATGAAACACTCGGATACATCATCTTGTGAACGTACACTATAGTTCTCCATGGGGACTGACAGTTGTACTTAGAAAATAACAGGCTACCACATCCCCATATTTGAACTCCGCCTAGTGTAGAAGCCGCTATTTTTTTGTTCAGACTGTAATAACTTCTTCATAATAATTCAGAATCCACTGAGACTTCGACCTATTAACTCCCCCCTAAATTACGGAGTATATGGAACACTCGGATACTTCATCTTGTGAACGCATACTGTAGTTCTCCATGGGGACTGACAGTTGTACTTTGAAAATAACAGGCTACCACATTCCCTTATTTTAACTCCGCCTAGTGTAGAAGCCGCTATTTTTTTGTTCAGACTGCAATATTTTCTTCATACTAACTCGGAATTCGGCGAGACTTTGACCGATTAACTCTCACCTAAATTACGGACAATATGAAACACTCGGATACATCATCTTGTGAACGTACACTGTAGTTCTCCATGGGGACTGACAGTTGTACTTAGAAAATAACAGGCTACCACATCCCCATATTTGAACTCTGCCTAGTGTAGAAGCCGCTATTTCTTTTGTTCAGACTGCAATAACTTCTTCATAATAATTCAGAATCCACTGAGACTTTGACCTATTAACTCCCACCTAAATTACGGAGTATATGTAGCACTCGGATACTTCATCTTGTGAACGCATACTGTAGTTCTCCATGGGGACTGACAGTTGTACTTTGAAAATAACAGGCTACCACGTCCCCTTATTTGAACTCCGCCTAGTGTAGAAGCCGCTATTTTTTTGTTCAGACTTCAATATTTTCTTCATACTAACTCGGAATCCGGCGAGACTTTGACCGATTAACTCTCACCTAAATTACGGACAATATTAAACACTCGGATACATCATCTTGTGAACGTACACTGTAGTTCTCCATGGGGACTGACAGTTGTACTTAGAAAATAACAGGCTACCACATCCCCATATTTGAACTCCGCCTAGTGTAGAAGCCACTATTTTTTTTGTTCAGACTGCAATAACTTCTTCATAATAATTTAGAATCCAATGAGACTTCGACCTATTAACTCCCACCTAAATTACGGACAATATGGAACACTCGGATACTTCATCTTTTGAATGCATACTATAGTTCTCCATGGGCACCGACAGTTATACTTAGAAAATAACAGGATACCACATCCCCTAATTTGAATTCCGCCTAGTACAAAAGCCGCTATTTTTTTTGTTCAGACTGCAATAACTTCTTCATAATAATTCAGAATCCACTGAGACTTCGACCTATTAACTCCCACCTAAATTATGGAGTATATCGAAAACTCGGATACTTCATCTTGTGAACGCATACTGTAGTTCTCCATGGGGACTGACAGTTGTACTTTGAAAATAACAGGCTACCACATTCCCTTATTTTAACTCCGCCTAGTGCAGAAGCCGCTATTTTTTTGTTTAGACTGCAATATTTTCTTCATACTAACTGGGAATCCGGCGAGACTTTGACCGATTAACTCTCACCTAAATTACGGACAATATGAAACACTCGGATACATCATCTTGTGAACGTACACTGTAGTTCTCCATGGGGACTGACAGTTGTACTTAGAAAATAACAGGCTACCACATCCCCATATTTGAACTCCGCCTAGTGTAGAAGCCACTATTTTTTTTGTTCAGACTGCAATAACTTCTTCATAATAATTCAGAATCTAGTGAGACTTCGACCTATTAACTCCCACCTAAATTACGGACAATATGGAACACTCGGATACTTCATCTTTTGAACGCATACTGTAGTTCTCCATGGGCACCGACAGTTATACTTAGAAAATAACAGGATACCACATCCCCTAATTTGAACTCCGCCTAGTACAAAAGCCGTTATTTTTTTTGTTCAGACTGCAATATATTCTTTATACTAACTCGGAATCCGGTGAGACTTCGACCGATTAACTCCCACCTAAATTACGGACAATATGAAACATTCAGATACATCATCTTGTGAACGTACACTGTAGTTCTCCATGGGGATTGACAGTTGTACTTAGAAAATAACAGGCTACCACATCCCCATATTTGAACTCCGCCTAGTGTAGAAGCCGCTATTTTTTTTGTTCAGACTACAATAACTTCTTCATAATAATTCAGAATCTAGTGAGACTTCGACCTATTAACTCCCACCTAAATTACGGACAATATGGAACACTCGGATACTTCATCTTTTGAACGCATACTGTAGTTCTCCATAGGCACCGACAGTTATACTTAGAAAATAATTGGATACAACATCTTCATTTTTGAACTTCGCCTAATGCAGAAGCCGCTATTTTTTTGTTTAGACTGCAATATTTTCTTCGTGCTAACTCGGAATCCGGCGAGACTTCGACCGATTAACTCCCACCTAAATTACGGATAATATGAAACATTCGGATACTTCATCTTGTGAACGTACATTATAGTTCTCCATGGGGACTAACAGTTGTACTTAGAAAATAACAGGCTACTACATCCCCATATTTGAACTCCGGCTAGTGCAGAAGCCGCTATTTTTTTTGTTCAGACTGCAATAACTTCTTCATACAAATTCAGAATCCGGTGAGACTTCAACAAATTAACTCCCACCTAAATTACGAAAAATATGGAAAACTCGGATACCTCATCTTGTGAACGCATACTATAGTTCTCCATGAGCACTGACAGTTGTACTTAGAAAATAACAGGATACAACATCCCCATATTTGAACTCTGCCTAGTGCAGAAGCCGCTATTTTTATTGTTCATACTGCAATAACTTTTTCATACTAATTCCGAATCCGGTGAGACTTCGACCGATTAGCTCCCACCTAAATTACGGACAATATGAAACACTCGGATACTTCATCTTGTGAACGTACACTGTAGTTCTCCATGGGGACTGACAGCTGTACTAAAAAATAACAGGCTACCACATCCCCATATTTGAACTCCGTCTATGCATAAGCCGCTATTTTTTTCTTCAGACTGCAATAACTTCTTCATAATAATTCAGAATTCGGTGAGACTTCGACCTATTAACTCCCACCTAAATTACGGACAATATGGAACACTTGGATACTTCATCTTTTGAACGCATACTGTAGTTCTCCATGGGCACCGACAGTTATACTTAGAAAATAACAAGATACCACATTCGCTTATTTGAACTCCGCCTAGTACAGAAGCCGCTATTTTTTTGTTCAGACTGTAATATTTTCTTTATACTAACTCGGAATCCGCCGAAACTTCGACCGATTAACTCCCACCTAAATTACGGACAATATGAAACACTCGGATACTTCATCTTGTGAACGTACACTGTAGTTCTCCATGAGGACTGACAGTTGTACTTTGGAAATAACAGGCTTCCACATCCCTATATTTGAACTCCGCCTAGTGCAGAAGCCGCTATTTTTTTGTTCAGACAGCAATAAATTCTTCATACTATTTCAGAATCCGGTGAGACTTCGACCAATTAACTCCCACCTAAATTATGGACAATATAGAACACTCGAATACTTCATTTTGTGAACGCATACTATAGTTCTCCATTGGCATTAACATTTGTACTTAAAAATAACAGGATACCATATCCCCATATTTGAACTCCGCCTAGTGCAGAAGCCGCTTTTTTTTTGTTCAAACTGCAATATTTTCTTCGTACTAACTCGGAATCCGGCGAGACTTCGACCGATTAACTCCCACCTAAATTACGGACAATATGAAACACTCGGATACTTCATCTTGTGAACGTAAACTGTAGTTCACCATGGGCAGTGACAGTTGTACTTTGAAAATAACAGGCTACCACATCCCCATATTTGAACTCCGCCTAGTGCAAAAGCCGCTATTTTTTGTTCAGACTGCAATAACTTCTTCATACTAATTCAGAATCCGGTGAGACTTCGACTAATTAACTCCCACCTAAATTACGGACAATATGGAACACTCAGATACTTCATCTTTTGAACGCATACTGTAGTTCTCCATGGGCACCGACAGTTGTACTTAAAAATAACAGGATACTACATCCACATATTTCAACTCCGCCTAGTGCAGAAGCCGCTATTTTTTTGTTCAGACTGCAATATTTTCTTCATACTAACTGGGAATCCGGCGAGACTTTGACCCATTAACTCTCACCTAAATTACGGACAATATGAAACACTCGGATACATCATCTTGTGAACGTACACTGTAGTTCTCCATGGGGACTGACAGTTGTACTTAGAAAATAACAGGCTACCACATCCCCATATTTGAACTCCGCCTAGTGTAGAAGCCGCTATTTTTTTGTTCAGACTGCAATAAATTCTTCATAATAATTCAGAATCCAGTGAGACTTCGACCTATTAACTCCCACCTAAATTACGGACAATATGGAACACTCGGATACTTCATCTTTTGAACACATACTGTAGTTCTCCATGGGCACCGACAGTTAAACTTAGAAAATAACAGGATACCACATCCCCTAATTTGAACTCCGCCTAGTACAAAAGCCGTTTTTTTTGTTCAGACTGCAATATTTTCTTCATACTAACTCGGAATCCGGCGAGACTTCGACCGATTAACTCCCACCTAAATTACGGACAATATGAAACACTCGGATACATCATCTTGTGAACGTACACTGTAGTTTTCCATAGGGACTGACAGTTGTACTTAGAAAATAACAAGCTACCACATCCCCATATTTGAACTCCGCCTAGTGTAGAAGCCGCTATTTTTTTGTTCAGACTGCAATAACTTCTTCATAATAATTCAGAATCCAGTGATACTTCGACCTATTAACTCCCACCTAAATTACGGACAATATGGAACACTCGGATACTTCATCTTTTGAACGCATACTATAGTTCTCCATGGGCACCGACAGTTAAACTTAGAAAATAACAGGATACCACATCCCCTAATTTGAACTCCGCCTAGTACAAAAGCCGTTTTTTTTGTTCAGACTGCAATATTTTCTTTATACTAACTCGGAATCCGGCGAGACTTCGACCGATTAACTCCGACCTAAATTACGGACAATATGGAACTCTCGGATACCTCATCTTGTGAACGCATACTGTAATTCTCCATGGCCACTGATAGTTGTACGTAGAAAATAACAGGATACAACATCTCCATATTTGAACTCCGTCTAGTGCAGAAGCCGCTGTTTTTTTATTCAGACTGCAATAACTTCTTCATACTAATTCAGAATCCAGTGAGACTTCGACCAATTAACTCCGTCCTAAATTACGGACATTATGAAACACTCGGATACTACATCTTGTGAACGCATACTGTAGTTCTCCATGGGCACTGACAGTTGTACCTAAAAATAACAGGATACGACATCCCCATATTTGAACTCTGCCTAGTGGAGAAGCCGCTATTTTTTTTGTTCAGACTGCAATAACTTCTTCATAATAATTCAGAATCCGGTGAGTCTTCGACCAATTAACTCCCACCTAAATTACGGACAATATGGAACACTCGGATACTTCATATTGTGAACGCATACTGTAGTTCTCCATGGGCACTGACAGTTGTACTTAGAAAGTAACAGTATACCACATTCCCATATTTGAACTCCGCCTAGTACTGAAGCCGCTATTTTTTTGTTCAGACTACAATATTTTCTTCATACTAACTCAGAATCCGGCGAGAGTTCGACCGATTAACTCCCACCTAAATTACGGAAAATATGAAACACTCGGATACATCATCTTGTGAACGTACACTGTAGTTCTCCATGGGGACAGACAGATGTACTTAGAAAATAACAGGCTACCGCATCCCCATATTTGAACTCCGCCTAGTGTAGAAGCCCCTATTTTTTTGTTCAGAGTGCAATAAATTCTTCACAATAATTCAGAATCCGGTGAGACTTCGACCAATTAACTCCCACCTAAATGACGGACAATATGAAACACTCGGATACTTCATCTTGTGAACGCATACTGTAGTTCTCCATGGGCACTGACAGTTTTACTTAGAAAATAACAGGATACCACATCCCCATATTTGAACTACGCCTAGTGTAGAAGCCGCTATTTTTTTTGTTCAGACTGCAATAACTTCTTCATACTAATTCATAATCCGGTGAGACTTCGACCAATTAACTCCCACCGAAATTACGGACAATATGGAACACTCGGATACTTCATCTTGTGAACGCATACTGTAGTTCTCCATGGGCACTGACAGTTGTACTTAGAAAATAACAGCATACCACATCCCCATATTTGAACTGCGCCTAGTGCAGAAGTCGTTATTTTTTGTTAAGACTGCAATAACTTCTTCATACTAATTCAGAATCTGGTGAAACTTCGACCAATTAACTCCCACCTAAATTACGAACAATATGGAACACTTGGATACTTCATCTTGTGAACGCATACTGTAGTTCTCTATGGGCACTAATAGTTGTACTTAGAAAATAACAGGATACCACATCCCCATATTTGAACTCCGCCTAGTGTAGAAGCCGATATTTTTTTGTTCAGACTGAAATAACTTCTTCATACTAATTCAGAATCCGGTGAGACTTCCACCAATTAACTCCCACCTAAATTACGGACAATATGGAACACTCAGATACTTCATCTTGTGAACGCATACTGTAGTTCTCCATGGGCACTGACAGTTGTACTTAAAAATAACAGGATACGACATCCCCATATTTGAACTCCGCCTTATGAACGCATACTGTAGTTCTCCATGGGCACTGACAGTTGTACTTAGAAAATAACAGGATACCACATCCCCATATTTGAACTCCGCCTAGTGAAGAAGCCGCTATTTTTTTTTTCAGACTGCTATAAGTTCTTCATACTAATTCAGAATCTGGTGAGACTTCGACCAATTAACTCACACCTAAATTACGGACAATATAGAACACTCGGATACTACATCTTGTGAACGCATACTGTAGTTCACTATGGGCACTAACAGTCGTACTTAGAAAATAACAGGATACCACATCCCCTTATTTGAACTCTGCCTAGTACAGAAGCCGCTATTTTTTTTATTCAAACTGCAATATTTTCTTCATACTAACTCGGAATCCGCTGAGACTTCGACCGATTAACTCCCACCAAAATTACGGAGAATATGAAACCCTCGGATACTTCATCTCGTGAATGTACACTATAGTTCTCCATGGGGACTGACAGTTGTACTTAGAAAATAACAGGCTACCTCATCCCCATATTTGAACCCCGCCTAGAGCAGAAGCCGCTATTTTTTTGTTCAGACTACAATAACTTCTTCATAATAATTCAGAATCTGGTGAGACTTCGACCAATTAACTCCTACCTAAATTACGGACAATATGGAACACTTGGATATTTCATCTTGTAAACGCATACTGTACGCATACTGTAGTTCTCCATGGGCACTGACAGTTGTGCTTAAAAATGAAAGGATACGACATCCCCATATTTGAACTCCTCCTAGTGCAGAAGCCACTATTTTTTTTGTTTAGACTGTAATAACTTCTTCATACTAATTCAAAATCCGGTGAGACTTCGACCAAATAATTCCCCCCTAAATTACGGACAATATGGAACACTCGGATACTTCATCTTGTGAACGCATACTATTGTTCTCCATGGGCACTGACAGTTGTACTTAGAAAATAACAGCCTCTAGCTGATTCCAATACCTGGTTCACGCTTGACAGCCAGAGCTAGTCTTCTTCCCACTGACCACTACTAATAAGATAAGACAAACCACTACTAGTAGTCTTTTTTCCAACAGATGGGGTTCAATAGCTGCGGATTTCTGTAATAGCTTGTTCTGTCACAGCTTCTTCAACTCAACCACCCCCAGGGTAGTAAGTAAGGTAGCAGGAATAGATCTACTAGGCCTTGAGTCGGGTTTGAGAACTCCTCTCCCCCCTCACTACTCTCTTTGGTTCTACCTTTAAGAGGCCTGTAGAGGGATCATTTTCACTTAAAACTCTTCTCTCGGTCTCCTTATTAATCTACTGCTTGACTTAAACAAGTGACCTCTTTCTTTCATCTGTGAGAGAATGTCTCTAATTAACTCTCGGATCTAATTCTCTTTCTTTTTCTTTCGGGCATAGCCTAGCCCCGTGGGAAGAGTTAGTAATTGATATCCATATTCAAAGGTTCCACAAAACAAAAGCGCTAGACCCCTGGTCCTTTACTTTAATCAACAAGGCTGCTTTCCCTGCTAACCCTTCTCGCCAAGGAAAGAAGTCCAATAGCAGCTGATCTTAAATCAATAGAATAAGCGGAAGGTTCAAGCGGCTCTCTCATTTCTCCATCTGCAGCCTTCGCTCCTTCACTCCGATAAAAAGACCTTGGCATCACACTTAGCTGCTTTAGCCGAGTTAGGGCCCTTTCTTCTTCTTCATATGCCCTTTCTTCTTTCGTTTCGTTTTTCGTGGTGTCTTTTGTTCCAGTGGTGGAAATGGAGCCTTTTACGCCACGGTGTGCCCTATCGGGGGTCTTCTCTCGGGCAAACTTACCTGCCTACCCGCGGGACAAGACACAAGACAAGATAGAACCTAGGAGTCTGGATCACAGCTTTGGCACCCTTGATAAGTGGTGCCTTCGTCGTAGCAGTGCCTTTCATCATAGTGGTGGAATGCCTGTGTCTGAGGGGCCAGAGAAAAGTTTTAAGATTTCGCCGTTGCAGGAGAAAGGTAGCGGTACCTATTGCATATCTGATTCTCCATTTCGTGGTGAGATCACTTCCGTAGAGCTTGATCTTTCCGAGGGTACAGTGCTCCTATCGGATAACTTGTCTAATCCCCATTCTTGCCTAGATGGGCTACTTCTTCGTGGTGAGAAACCAAAGAATCAAAACGATCATTTATTTATATACAAAATGGTTGTCGCGAGGTAACCCCCGCCTCCCCTATCAATCATTCGAAAATGAGTGGATTTCGTCCTATGCCTAATGTGGAGGGTGCCCATTGCCGTGAAAGCTTTGATAGCGACCTACGCCCTATTTGTTCATCTATCTCATTCCGGACCGCATGAGTCTTGTCGGGAGTGGCTATCACGATTCCGACTCCTGCTCCATTGTCATTGGTGGATCCGTCGACGAACAATCCGTTTGAACCGAAACTTTGAAAACTTGGAAACTGAGAGTCCTTTGGTAAATACTTCTGCAACATGATGATCAGTGGAGACAAAAAGAACCCTAAGAGTCCCATTAGCAACACATTCCTTGACGAAGTGATAATCAATTTAAATGTGTTTGGTTCGAGCATGGAAAACAGGATTCACCGCCATGTAAGTCACACTCACATTGTCACAAAAGAGATATATAGGTAGCGAGATAGAGATATGGAGATCACGAAGAATGGAGCAAACCCTTTAGGTATGGAATGTGACGGAACGGAATAAAATCTAACGTCGGCTGTGATAGAGGCGAGGGCTCGGTATTCTGCTTCGGCACGAGATCGACCATCATGGGCTTATAATCTGAATCACGAGTAAGATTGAGGGAGAGGTATAAATAGACACCGGATTGGCTTGCGGGGTTAGAAAATTCCTGTTGGATTATTTGCTTAAACCACCTAAGACTACTGATGTCCCATCCTTAACTGATAGAGATCTATAGTCGGTTTGAAAGAAGGCGGTCCGAATCATTGATTTAATAGCACCCGAGTCAATTTGAATGATCAAAGCCTCACATAGATAGTTTTCTTGCGAGCGGCCTAAGGAAACACAGTAAATCTGCCTCCAAGAGGTAAACCTGTCTACAGAATCGGACAGGAATAACAAATGTGAGTGAATATGACTGGGCTTAGCTGCTTCCTATCCCGCGCCAAGGCTCAACTACTCCTCCTTAATTTACCGACCAGACCTAATTTCTTCCATCCGGAAAGCCAAACCAAAGAAGTAAAGCAATAATGAAACAATGCCGATGAAACACTTCCCGAGAACCCAGAGGCTGTTTATACTGGCAGTCATACGCCATGATATGTATGATTTAGACCTAATTTCGTAGAGAATTTCGTACGTAAACTAGATACATGACATAATTTCTTCACTGGAATCAAAATAGACTTGTTTTTCACATCAGAATTCATTGAAACAGGGGACCAACGGGACGAAACAGGTGTAACATTTCATTCTCGCAATCTCAAAACATAGCTCTATATCAGCTTAGACCAGCGGTAGGGAAACAGCATAGGACCAAGCTATGATAGCTAATGTTGTGCTATGATATCCGGAATAACCAATCGATGAAACCACCCGGACACTTGACCGCAGCTGCTTCCGTCGGAGTCTCATCTCGACATCCCCAACCCCGATTTGTCAGGCTCCCGTCTCATCGTAGAAACTGTTTGCCGGAACGAGTCAAACTCAAACAGAGCTATTACTATGAAAATTGAGAGAAGTCGTTCTCGAACTGATATCAACCGTTCTTGATCAGCCAACTCTACATCTCGCTGAGTCACAGGTCCATCCAAGCAAAAAACACGAGACGACTGATTCGCTCGAAGAATAGACAGAGGCGACCTCGCAAGCGAGGTCCACAGTATAAACATTGGCGAACACTTCATGAGGTCCACTTTCGTCCGAGCTCTAGTGAGGTGCCTAGTATACCAAGTCCAAACTATTCTTCTCTTCGGGAGGAGAGCTAAATTGCTCAAGCTTGATTTAAACCGTGTTTGTTGGCTCGAATGCCGGCCTTCAAAAATTGGCAGTTTCAAGGTAAGAGTTGATTAGAAAGCCGATTCCCTTGTAGTTGTCAGCTCGTCCTTGACAAATCCTATCGGGTCTTCATAATCTGGAGTAAAAGGATTTGAAACTTTGCATGCCGGTACCAAAAACTGATGCCTTACCACTTGGCTATACCCTAGGGGTTCTCTTCATGATTAGGAAGAATGAAGATATTCTATCAGACCCCCGTAGTAATTTAGCCTGACAGACTATATGCTCAGGTGCACCTAAAGTCTGTCTTATTGACCGAATCCAAGCTCTTACTACGACTGCTTTTCTAAAATAGGAGCCATAATGTCATCTCTGGTAAAGAGATAGCACTAGGTGGTGTTGCAACTCTTCTATTTGAAAGCACTTTTGGCTTCTGAAATCCTTCTAGAAAAAAGGTGAGTAACAAAACTATGGAAAGTTTTTAGACATCACTAGTAGCAGAAGCCGCGGGGAAAGAGTAAGAGAAGAGGGGTGTCAAACACTACTATAAGCCAGTCGGGCACTACTAATATAGATTCAGGTGTCGTGGTCGAGATAAGGGTGCTGAATACTTCACTCTTAATGTCATTGATTGATCGTTTTCACTTTCGAAGATAGCTGGGCTATAGGAGAGTTTCGTTCCATCCACCTTAGTCACTGTGGTCAGGGCGATGGAGCCTGTATTAGATTAGTCCCTCCCTTGTTAGGGCTGGACTTGGTATCTACGCCCCTTTCCTTTTTATACGCATAGATGAGATCAAGTTCAATAAGACCCTATATAGGTGAAATTAATAAGAAAGATGAGATCAATCTTTGCTCCTGTTGCCTTTCAATCCACTAATGAACGTTTTGCCAAGCTCACTAAGTAGGTTCTAACCTAGCTTGTATAAATAACAGTACCTAACCCTAGGCCAGTATATTAATTAGGGCCTAGTATATTAATTGGGTGATCCTTAAGCATAGATGTTCTAACATTTGGGATATTAATATAAAAGGGATATAGTAATAGGAGATTTCTCTCCCGAACAATTTAGGGTTATTTATACAAGATCGTGAGACGAATTGATTTGTAAGATATTTGATACCAGAATAATTGATTCTCAACCATAAAGTGTTGACTACTTTTCCAACTCTCCCGTTGATTAGATTCCCCGTCATGTGTTTTGCATCTGGCTTTCGGTTTCTGATTCCACTCAAAAACCTCTCCGAGCCGTTCCCATTGCACGGACTACTCGAAGGAGGACTCATAAAGAGTTGAACCATCAACTTAAGCCAATTAATGATTCAATCGCAGATTGATACTAGACCAGACAATTTAATCGTCTTCACTAGACCCGAAGGACGTGCTCATACAATGAGCTTTCAGGAAGAACCTGGTTCGCCAGTTGTTCAAACCCGCTCATGAATCATGAAAGAGTTGCGAACACAAACAGAGATGTGAGAGTTGTGTATGGGACCATTAATTCGACGTGCAATCGATTAGTGAATTGGTCGTTCTGTTCTTAGTACTGGTTAAAAGTTACTTCTCTTTAACTTAAATAAACCATACTACTAAACCGTTCTGTTCCTAAGATGGCCTTCGAGTTGCTTGTGTTAAGCATAACAGTTTCAGCACATCATTCATGTGTAGTAGGTAATAACTTGGGTTGCCTCCTCATCTGTTTGCCCATAATCTATCTAAGTTAGAAAGAAGCCATTGGTTTATATACACATTACCTTCTCGCCTTCTCTTTAGTATGAAGGTCTCTAATCAAACTACTAATAGAGAATCCTCATACCTAATAATACGTTCTCTTATTAACCAATTGTGCTCATGTTAGAAGCGAGTTTACCAATTAGCAGGAGGTAGAGAAGCAGAATATATACCTGGGAATCATCTACCAGTCTATAACTTAGCAGGTAGAGAACCTGGTATTGAATCTCAATAAGTTCCTAATAAGCTGATTATCTTAATCTTTACCATTTTTATCAATAATACATATTTGTAGCATAGCAGAGTAAGGTTCAGGTATCGAACCACATTAGTATCATATTAACCAATTATCTAGTAGAGAATATAAGTGAATCAAAGGGTATTGAATGTTAATCTTACTTAGCTTAGTTCGAATTCTCTATCCATTAGTAATTTTTCGTGATCAGTAATATTACACTAAATATACTATGTAAAGTCAAGAGAAAGCAGTCGGCAACAGATAAGTCTAGTCATCCAAACTATTCTTAGAGGAGGTATTTGATCACGAAATATACGTCTATTCTTAAAAAAGGTTTCTTTATTGATGAGGTATTTGATCACTATTGAGAGTAAGTAATCCAAACTATTCTTAAGTCGACAACTGATACTCAAACAGGAAAGGGGCATTGCTCCAAGAATGGGAGGGGCTCCGTGTGGAAGTTGCCATCCTCCGTGACCCACCCACTGGGGATGAGGAGACTGGAAGAAATTAGCAAGGCCCATAGAAGGTTCCAGCACTGTTCATTATTATGTTTAATTAATTTCTATGTCTTTAATGTTGTGTGGTTTAATGTTGTTAGTTAACTTTGTAGTAATGTTGTGTGGTTGAAGGCCTTTTTTATTAGTGTGTAAGCTTCCTATTTATTGTACTCCTATGTTATGTATTGTATAAAAACTGTAGTGCAGGAATGAATAAAAATCTGCCCCTAAGTATTAAGCTAATTGGTTAACTCGCTGGTCAAATTTCAGATTTGAATTCGCTACGCACCTACTATTTGCCTTCTGAATCGGGAAAAATGACTTCTATGTTATATATTAAATCAGAACATTCACTACCGGGAATCAGAACATGCTGACGAAGCTATTCCTTAATGGATAAGCTTTCATACGAGAAAGAGTTTCGAAGAATGTCCCTAACTGAGAGCCATTCTCCTATGACTGGTAGTAATAACCTATCTTTCTTTATTGGCTAGCTCTAATAGCTAAAAGTCTCGATCCAACTTAAAAGTAGAAAACAAAGAAAAGTGTACACTTAGAATAGTTAGAAATTGCATTGGGTATTGAAAGACCGGCATGTTTGCTGCGAGCGACCAAAGGTGCCTAGTATACCAAGTCTAGTATATTAATTGGGAGTGGGAAAGGTGTCGCTCGTAAAGGCCTTTTTTGATATACTACGTGTTTTTTTATTGAGACGCTCCTAGTTTTGAGAAGCAGGCAGAAACTTATTATGCGCCTACTCTACTACCGTGGCTGGACAAGGTTCAACTGACAATGAGTGAATAAGTAATATAAAGGCAAGCGAATTCTGTGGTATCGGCACCTGAAATGAGAAGTTGTTGTTCTCAAAGGCAGGTATAATACAGAAGATCCTCCATCGTTGATTAACCTATAATAAGAATATGCCCAGGGGCTCTACCTGCTATGATTCTCCTCCCTTTCCATACCTATCCCTAGGGGGGCCTATCGAAGTCACTTTGCCGGTGCCTCCTTTCTCTCGCGAACCATACTGTGCAGGTGGCTGTAGACCTATGTATGGTCCTAGAAGCTCGTTAACGCTCGCTTCCCTCACATCATAGGACGAAATGCTAGCTATTCTACAACTACTCACTATCCCAGTTCCACTAGCTTAGATCCAAGCAGTCTACAAAAAGCATTTGCACCTTCATATCAGTTCTTGCTTTCTACTAGCCCATTCCAAGCCTTCCTGCTTTGCGAAGAACGAACTGCTGCTAGTGGTTGCTTTCAAGAGTTTTCGCCCCCAGTATATTAATTCCTGCGGTTAAAGACCTGTAGCTATTGGCCTTGCTATCGCCTTGGGAAGCCTGAAGACATGGGCAGGTATTACAGATTGTTGGATGTGAGTAGGTATAGCTGAGTGAACTTCGGACGCTCTCACTGATGACTTTCTCAAGTAGGTAGGTATGAGTAGAGATAGCTGTGTGAAAAGAGACCCGCCAGACCTAGAGAACTAGAGCAACATACTTGAAGCGGTGGACCCTAGATGACTGGGGCAGGCGACGAGAGCTAGTTTAGTCATGTAACGTGGATGGCAAATCGATTGACGCACGATTTCGCTGGCTCTGGAGCTGGCTTTGTGCTAGTGCTATAGCGAGAGATGCAAAGATGGGTAGTAGAAAGAACAGAATCCTTGTTTTCATTGCATTGATGAAACAATGCCAACAAACACTTGTGTGTAACCCAACATGTCCGATGAAACACTTCCCGAGAAGCCAGAGGCTGTTTATACTGGCAGTCATACGCCATGATATGTATGATTTAGACCTAATTTCGTAGAGAATTTCGTACGTAAACTAGATACATGACATAATTTCTTCACTGGAATCAAAATAGACTTGTTTTTCAAATCAGAATTCATTGAAACAGGGGACCAACGGGACGAAACAGGTGTAACATTTCATTCTCGCAATCTCAAAACATAGCTCTATATCAGCTTAGACCAGCGGTAGGGAAACAGCATAGGACCAAGCTATGATAACTAATGTTGTGCTATGATATCCGGAATAACCAATCGATGAAACCACCCGGACACTTGACCGCAGCTGCTTCCGTCGGAGTCTCTTTTCGACATCCCCAACCCCGATTTGTCAAGCTCCCGTCTCATCGTAGAAACTGTTTACCGGAACGAGTCAAACTCAAACAGAGCTATTACTATGAAAATTGAGAGAATTCGTTCTCGAACTGATATCAACCGTTCTTGATCAGCCAACTCTACATCTCGCTGAGTCGCAGGTCCATCCAAGTAAAAAAAAACGAGACGACTGATTCGCTCGAAGAATAGACAGAGGCGACCTCCCAAGCGAGGTCCACAGTATAAACATTGGCGAACACTTCATGAGGTCCACTTTCGTCCGAGCTCTAGTGAGGTGCCTAGTATACCAAGTCCAAACTATTCTTCTCTTCGGGAGGAGAGCTAAATTGCTCAAGCTTGATTTAAACCGTGTTTGTTGGCTCGAAAGCCGACCTTCAAAAATTGGCAGTTTCAAGGTAAGAGTTGATTAGAAAGCCGCTTCCGTTGTAGTTGTCAGCTCATTCTTGACAAATCCTATCGAATCTTCATAATCTGGAGTAAAAGGATTTGAACCTTTGCATGCCGGTACCAAAAACCGATGCCTTACCACTTGGCTATACCCCAGGGGTTCTATTCATGATTAGGAAGAATGAAGATATTCAATCAGACCCCCGTAGTAATTTAGCCTGACAGACTATACGCTCAGGTGCGTCTAAAGTCTGTCTTATTGACCGAATCCAAGCTCTTACTACGACTACTTTTCTAAAATAGGAGCCATAATGTCATCTCTGGTAAAGAGATAGCACTAGGTGGTGTCGCAACTCTTCTATTTGAAAGCAGTTTTGGCTTCTGAAATCCTTCTAGAAAAAAGGTGAGTCACAAAACTATGGAAAGTTTTTAGACATCACTAGTAGCAGAAGCCGCGGGGAAAGAGTAAGAGAAGAGGGGTATCGGACACTACTATAAGCCAGTCGGGCACTACTAATATAGATTCAGGTGTCGTGGTCGAGATAGGGGTGCCGAATACTTCACTCTTAATGTCATTGATTGATCGTTTTCACTTTCGAAGATAGCTGGGCTATAGGAGAGTTTCGTTCCATCCACCTTAGTCACTGTGGTCAGGGCGATGGAGCCTGTATTAGATTAGTCCCTCCCTTGTTAGTGCTGGACTTGGTATCTACGCCCCTTTCCTTTCTATACGCATAGATGAGATCAAGTTCAATAAGACCCTATACAAGTGAAATTAAAAAGAAAGATGAGATCAACTTTGCTCCTGTTGCCTTTCAATCCACTAATGAACGTTTTTCCAAGCTCACTAAGTAGGGTCTAACCTAGATTGTATAAATAACAGTACCTAACCCTAGGCCAGTATATTAATTGGGGCCTAGTATATTAATTGGGTGATCCTTAAGCATAAATGTTCTAACGTTTGGGATATTAATATAAAAGGGCTATAGTACTAGGAGATTTCTCTCCCGAACAATTTAGTGTTATTTATACAAGATCGTGAGACGAATTGATTTGTAAGATATTTGATACCAGAATAATTGATTCTCAACCATAACGTGTTGACTACTTTTCAAACTCTCCCGTTGATTAGATTCCCCGTCATGTGTTTCGCATCTGGCTTTCGGTTTCTGATTCCACTCAAAAACCTCTCCGAGTCGTTCCCATTGCACGGACTACTCGAAGGAGGACTCACAAAGAGTTGAACCATCAACTTAAGCCAATTAATGATTCAATCGCAGATTGATACTAGACCAAACAATTTAACCGTCTTCACTAGACCCGAAGGTCGTGCTCATACAATGAGCTTTCAGGAAGAACCTGGTTCGCCAGTTGTTCAAACCCGCTCATGAATCATGAATGAGTTGCGAACACAAACAGAGATGTGAGAGTTGTGTAGGAGACCATTAATTTGACGTGCAATCGATTAGTGAATTGGTCGTTCTGTTCTTAGTACTGTTTAAATGTTACTTCTCTTTAACTTAAATAAACCATACTACTAAACCGTTCTATTCCTAAGATGGCCTTCAAGTTGCTTGTGTTAAGCATAACAGTTTCAGCACATCATTCATGTGTAGTAGGTAATAACTTGGGCTGCCTATTCATCTGTTTGCCCTTAATCTATCTAAGTTAGAAAGAAGCCATTGGTTTATATACCCATTACCTTCTCGCCCTCTCTTTAGTATGAAGGTCTCTAATCAACTCTACTAATAGAGAATCCTCATACCTAATAATACGTTCTCTTATTAACCAATTGTGCTCATGTTAGAAGCGAGTTAACCAATTAGCAGGAGGTAGAGAAGCAGAATATAAACCTGGGAATCATCTACCAGTCTATAACTTAGCAGGTAGAGAACCTGGTATCGAATCTCAATAAGTTCCTAATAAGCTGATTATCTTAATCTTTACCATTTTTATCAATAATACATATTTGTAGCATAGTAGAGTAAGGTTTAGGTATCGAACCACATTAGTTTCATATTAACCAATTATCTGGTAGAGAATATAAGTGAATCAAAGGGTATCGAATGTTAATCTTACTTAGCTTAGTTTGCATTCTCTATCCATTAGTAATTCTTCGTGATCAGTAATATTACACTAAATATACTACGTAAAGTCAAGAGAAAGCAGTCGACAACAGATAAGTCTAGTCATCCAAACTATTCTTAGAGGAGGTATTTGATTACGAAATATACGTCTATTATTAAAAGAGGTTTCTTTATTGAGGAGGTATTTGATCACTATTGAGAGTAAGTAATCCAAACTATTCTTATGTCAACAACTGATACTCAAACAAGAAAGGAGCACTGCTCTAAGAATGGGAGGGGCTCCTTGTGGAGGTTGCCATCCTCCGTGACCCACCCACTGGGGATGAGGAGACTGGAAGAAATTAGCAAGGCCCATAGAAGGTTCCAGCACTGTTCATTATTATGTTTAATTAAGTTCTATGTCTTTAATGTTGTTTGGTTTAATGTTGTTAGTTAACTTTGTAGTAATGTTGTGTGGTTGAAGGCCTTTTTTATTAGTGTGTAAGCTTCCTATTTATTGTACTCCTATGTTATGTATTGTATAAAAACTGTAGTGCAGGAATGAATAAAAATCTGCCCCTAAGTATTAAGCTAATTGGTTAACTCGCTGGTCAAATTTCAGATTTGAATTCGCTACGCACCTACTATTTGCCTTTTAAACCGGTAAAAATGATTCTATGTTATATATTAAATCAGAACATTCACTACCGGGAATCAGAACATGCTGACGAAGCTATTCCTTAATGGATAAGCTTTCATACGAGAAAGAGTTTCGAAGAACGTCCCTAACTGAGAGTCGTTCTCCTATGACTGGTAGTAATACCCTATCTTTCTTTATTGGCTAGCTCTAATAGCTAAAAGTCTCGATCGAACTTAAAAGTAGAAAACAAAGAAAAGTGTACACTTAGAATAGTTAGAAATTGCATTGGGTATTGAAAGACCGGCAGGTTTGCTGCGAGCGACCAAAGGCGCCTAGTATACCAAGTCTAGTATATTAATTGGGAGTGGGAAAGGTGTCGCTCGAAAAGGCCTTTTTTGATATACTACGTATTTTTTTATTGAGACGCTCCTAGTTTTGAGAAGCAGGCAGAAACTTATTATGCGCCTACTCTACTACCGTGGCTGGACAAGGTTCAACTGACAATGAGTGAATAAGTAATATAAAGGCAAGCGAATTCCGCGGTATCGGCACCTGAAATGAGAAGTTGCCGTTCTCAGAGGCAAGTATAATACAGAAGATCCTCCATCGTTGATTAACCTATAATAAGAATATGCCCAGGGGCTCTACCTGCTATGATTCTCCTCCCTTTCCATACCTATCTCTAGGGGGCCTATCGAAGTCACTTTGTCGGTGCCTCCTTTCTCTCACGAACCATACTGTGCAGGTGGCTGTAGAACCTATGTATGGTTCTAGAAGCTCGTTAACACTCGCTTCCCTCACATCACAGGACGAAAAACTTGATATTCTACAACTACTCACTATCCCAGTTCCACTAGCTTAGCTCCAAGCAGTCTACAAAAAGCATTTGCACCTTCATATCAGTTCTTGCTTTCTACTAGCCCATTCCAAGCCTTCCTGTTTTGTGAAGCACGAACTGCTGCTAGTGGTTGCTTTCAAGAGTTTTCGCCCCCAGTATATTAATTCCTGCGGTTAAAGACATGTAGCTATTGGCCTTGCTATCGCTTTGGGAAGCCTGAAGACATGGGCAGGTATTACTGATTGTTGGATGTCAGTAGGTATAGCTGAGTGAACTTCGGACGCTCTCACTGATGACTTTCTCAAGTAGGTAGGTATGAGTAGAGATAGCTGTGTGAAAAGAGACCCGTGAGACCTAGAGAACTAGAGCAACATACTTGAAGCGGTGGACCCTAGATGACCGGGGCGGGCAACGAGAGCTAGTTTAGTCATGTAACCAAAATACATGGACCCTAATATACTGGGGCTTTGTTTCAGGATTGAACTGCCTATTGAACTGGCAAGATGAAACTGGCACTCACGGCGCACTTCCACTATTACTGTATCTCATCTCCCAGTGAGAAGATCTTTCTTTGATGTTGCCTTGAGAGATTAAGTTATTCTGGGGTCTCGAGCACTGAAACCGCCACGAACTCGAACTCGCTTAAGCCCGGCTAGAGAGCCATGCCTTCTCAATCTCACTACTGATTAAAAAGCAATTCTTGGTCAAGCTAAGCAAATTAATTTACCGGCACTTTCTTTTCAAAACTATACTGGTTGATCTGGTCTTTCCTCTTACTTTCGTTTTTCGATGCAATTCATCTCTTGGATTAGGTGATTGTTTAAACAGGTTGGAGGATTCTTGTGAATTCGGCTACGGAGGATATTGACCCATGTTTTGTTCCGTCTGCGCCAAGCGGCCCCGGCAAGCAGGGTTCTTGATGTGGCACGGGCCCTATCTTCAGCTACCGTGCGGGTCTTCCTTTTGTTTGCAATTTCCAGAAAGGTGCCATTAGTGCGATTCTTGAGCAGGGGATTTTCGTTACTTGGCATGAGCGGCTTGGGTATTATTGCAGAAGTACCTTAACCGGGAAGCTTTCGCTAAAGTAGTGCTATAGGTCTTAGCCAAATGAACGAAAGCAAAGCGGGAATTTGTATGGAGGCTTACTTATCTTATAGTTTAGGTGCTTTATCTGTGGTTTCATCGCTTGTTGTTTCTTATGGTTCAATAATACCGCTTATCCTAGTGAGTTTTACGGACCACCGGGCCCTTCTCAAGCTCAATCATTTACTTTTCTAGTTAGAGACCCCAATATATTAGGGGGCTAAGGTGGGCTCAAGGACCTACTGGTTTAGGTAAATATCTAATGCATTCCTCGGGTTCTTTTTTTAGGAGAAACTAAACGATGCACTTTTTTAAAATGCACCGACGGTTTTGATGAAAAAAGACAGGGATTTTCTTTCCGCTGTCTTTTTTGTTGAAATGGGATGGTCTTCAAACTCCCAATATGCAGTCTAGACTATGGGCTCTCTCCTTTTTGACTGGACTAACTCGGGGAGGGCCTCCAGCATGCTTCACAACCACTCATTCGTCCTGACCAAACAGTAGAATCTATCTCTCAGCGATTCCTTTTCCCTATTTGATCAAGTAATCACCCCACCCGCCAAAAGAGAAGAAGACTTATTCCCAACCCAGAGTGAATGGAATCACTTAACCACAAATCCGTTGAATGAAGGGGGATGGATTGCTTACTCTCAGCCACTAGAAGCATGGAGAATGGATGACTTCGATTATGTCCTGAATGAAGGGGGCAAGTGAGGGGGATTCCATTCGAAGTAACGTTAATGCACCATCTTCAAAACTTCTCGAGATCCTGATTTTTTAGAGAAAAGATCCCATCCATCAATATCATGATTGGGTCGACCATGCCAGATCATAAGAGAAATATCATGATCGGGTCGACCAGGTCAGGCCCGATCATGAGTGAATAGAAAATCAAAAACATACATTGCTGTTCCAGCGGAAATACTTGGTTTAATTCTACCACTTCTACTAGGAGTCGCCTTTTTAGTGCTAGCGGAACGTAAAGTTATGGCTTTTGTGCAACGTCGAAAGGGTCCTGATGTAGTGGGATCATTCGGATTGTTTCAACCTCTAGCAGATGGGTCGAAATTGATTCTAAAAGAACCTATTTCACCAAGTAGTGCTAATTTCTCCCTTTTTCAAATGGCTCCAGTGGCTACATTTATGTTAAGTCTGGTCGCTCGGGCCGTTATACCTTTTGATTATGGTATGGTATTGTAAGATCCGAACATAGGGCTACTTTATTTGTTTGCCATATCTTCGCTAGGTGTTTATGGAATTATTATAGCAGGTCGGTCTAGTAATTAGGGGGGCGGCCGTTTGGTCGCCTATGATAGACGGACCAATTGGTCAAAAATGGGTTTGTGCCGTAGGTGTTGAACGATCTACTCTACACAGGTGTGGGCTTACAGGGCTAGGCGATGGAATCCCTTCATTCATCAAGAGGGCCCTGGCACTTTATGACTGAAAGAACATTCTATTCTAAAGGGTCAAAAAAAGGCGCCAGTATATTAATTGCCCACTACAGTCGAAGTCAGCGGCTGAGTTAGCCTCGCCTACAAAAAAGTCGTCAAGCGGGCTAGCGAAGATGCATAGAGAAGAGAGCGTCAGCCAGTATATTAATTGGGGCCTTCATTCTACTATGTTACGCAAAGTCACTTAGCTCGACGTTAAGAGAGTCAAGGGCGCGCGACTACATGGAAGAACCGTTGTTCGCTTACTAAGGTATAACCCTCCCCGGGGGAAAGCCGCTTCGCACCACTGATAAACTACTCAAGATTCAATTCGGCGGGCGAGCTCTCGATATACAGCCTCCCTCCCCCAATTGATCGGGGTCACCAATTAATATATTGGACTTGGTATACTAGGCGCCAATGTTTATACTGGGTGAGATCCGACCCAATTAATATAGGGTTGGTTGTCGCTGCAATTAATATACTGGCATAGGGAGCCTTCTTTCGCAAGCCTTTGTCATTGTCAGTCAAATAAGTAGGGCGAATAGCTCCCTACGAATCCGTAAATCTTTTGAGCATGCCGAAAAAAGGATGGTCCCTTTCATTCTTTCCGTTCTAGAAAGTTTGTACCCCGTATCATGGAGAACCTCTCCTTGTGATCGGGATGAGGTAGATGCCTCCCAACTGGGGGGTAGATCGAATCGGAGTTTCCTTAGGTAGCCACCGACCTACAGTTATCCTTAAACTTCTGTGCTTGGTGGAGAAGAAGCGAACAAGGGTACGCTCAGTTGCTGTCTTGTTCTCTGCCACAGACTGGAATCGCTCGCCAACTAGGCCCTCTAGAAGAAAGTTGGAGCAACATTGTATGAGAACATATTACCCATCTTGGGGACAAGGGGCGGAACGACCTCTCGATCTACTTACAACAGCCCAGGGGGGCGTCGTCGTCTAGGCGTTCCCTGTTTCTTTGATCTCCCCTACGCCTAGGACGTTGTCTGGGCCAATAGCCATAGTTAGTTTCTGTTTCCATTTGGTTGTTTTTTCTCGTTGTTGATACCGGCAAGACCCAGCTAGATGATGATATGTATGCTGGTTGGTAATGAGAGGAATCTTAGTACCCGGGCGTTGGTGAAAAAACAATCAAATCATTTGATTTCGTTTCTTGCTCTCCCTTAGCAGCGGGAAAGGAGTCTATCTATCTGCATAGCTTTGGTAGATTTCCCCCAACGCAATTCAAAAACGGAAATTCCACAAATCCCTGAGGTGGATAAGTCCGACGACTCAACAGCAATGCGGAATTGAGTTTTTCGCCCGGTGGATCTGATCTATAGTCAGGGGGCAATACATAACAAAAGGCCAGTATATTAATTAGGGGAAGGAAGGCGCATTATATAACCAACCCACCCTTTTGTATAACCTATTCACATTAGTGAAGCGGCTACATGCATAAGGGAAATGCACGTTTGTGATACCGGGATGCATAGGGCCTACGAGCACGGAAGAACGTGGGTACCACTGCCCACTCGTTAGTTTCAGGGTCAGATTCTGAGCCCTTTTTCTTACCCCTATCTTGCGAGTGAAAGGTCGTTTCACTATACGAGTCAAATACTCAAAATGGGCTTTTTAGACCCTGTCCAAGTGTCTTGCTTCTTTCGCTACGCACCTATTCTATAGGTCCAATCTCATCTGCTAGCGTCGTTGTTTGGTCCGGTCACATTCATCGATTTCTTTTCATTGTTCCTGGGCTATGGGCATCGGCCCACATGAATCAAGCTAATCCCTCCTTTTTCGATAGCGATATCGAAAAATGCATTCTACTGTCCCGCACTAAACGAAAGACTTTCTTTATCTGATAGCATATTGGCTTTGACCAACAATATGGCGAATAAAGAATACCATTCAGCTTGAATAAGTTGATATTTCCTTGCAGCCCAGCCTTAAGTAGCAAGGGTAGCTACTCATTCAAGATTACCTCGACCCTGTACTCACTCATAACTCCTTCTAATCCACTCAAAACTACCTCTAAGGCAAGTTTGTAATCCAATTAAGATTGACTATTGGGTAAAGGTGCGAAGTAATTAAAGGAGAGAAAGATGCTTCTGCTTTTAAAAAGATGAAAAAGAAGAGTGGGTCTTAGTCCCCTAATTGTACTGGTACGGCCCACATTTCTTTTTTCTATTCCTAGGAAAGTCAACAATTTCAAATATTTTGATGCCTTAGAAGCTGCTATTTACTCTTTACTGAAAACAGTCACAAGTGTAGGTCTAGCCCTTCCCTCTACTTCTGTTCCTGAAACGAAAGAGTCACTCTTTCAAGCTTGATTGACCAGGAAGAAAAAACAATCAATAGGCCAATGTTTATACTGGGCGCGAAAAAATAAGGAAAGCCATGTTGCAAGCCAGCAGGCTAATGTTTATACTGGGCGCGAGTTCACTAGGGAGGGGGGAGAGATTGAGAAGATTCCTTACCTTTACTTGTTGGCTTTCGGGTTTACAATCCTAACGCACCGAACTAGGGCATCGTCTTTCGCAATAGATGGAATCGAGGCCAAGTATATTAATCTGGGCCCAGTATATTAATTGGAGGCAACCCCGAGGCGACCGAAAGCATTGATTGGTATCCCCAGGGGCAAGACGCTTTTCTTTTCAGTGAACAAACGAATTAATATACTGGGCCACTTCCTACAAATAGCCATCTTCCGAATCTTCTCTCTGAGAAAATAAAGCGGGATTCGTCTATGCCATCTTATATTACTATGTTAGGTGTTGTACCAACAAAGCCTAAGTTAGCCTGAAATCCTATCTACTTTGTCTCTAGGCAAGCACCTTGGGACCTTTGAAGGGGATGTAGACTTCTGTGAAATAAGTCCAAGAACCAGGCGAATCCTACAACAATTTCAAAGGCGACTTCCCTTGCCCGCTTTTGCTCCGATGAAGGCGTTGGAAGTGCTGTTGATTGTGCTCCTCAAAGAAAGAAGGTCAGTATCTGTAGTGGAGTAAGAATCCCCGTGGAACAATGGTCTAGCCCCCCAATATATGAATTGGCTAGTCGTTCAGTAGTCTTAGAAAGCAGTTACTCAATGGTCTAGTTGTTTAGCCCTACTAGCGGGAGCCAAGAATGAATCGCAGTTGTTGGCAGCGCACAGAATAAGTCTCTGCTGTATAGCCTACCGTTAGGGGCCCGATAAACGGAACTCGGAGCTGCTCAACGCACCACCAGACGCACAACGATCAGGTCAAGCAAAGCGCTCCAACCAAAGGGGCTTGTGAGAACTCCTTGATGAAAAAGCAGGGCCTTCACATTGTGAAACTGGAATCCTTGAATTGCTTGATGACATTCAATTTCGTTCTGATCCTCGTTATCATGTCTCCTTGTGTTTATGTTCCTCTAGCTAGGCTAGAGCAATATATTCTGAAAAAAAAACAAATGTCATAAATAGAGTATCCTTCGTGTATTAGGAACCAGCCCGGTGTTTTGTATAGGACTTTTCTTGGGATGACTGATTGACTGTAATGGGAATGAGTAGCCCTTTACCCTAAAAAAGCGAGCAAAATAGAGCTTACAGTTGTCGTCCCCCAATCACCATCCCTGAACAGGCGGACAACCTAAATGACTGCCCTTACCCCAATGATCATTCGGCGTCCGGGTCACACTCTTGGGATGTGCTTGTTAGTCCATAGGATAGTGGTTTTGATGACAACAACTATAGAAGTGTTATAAAATATATATGTGCAGGAAATCTATATGCAGGTATCAACAAAAGAAGACTGTACAGTAAAGAAAACAAAATTGATGAAGACAAAGATCAAGAGTTCAAGATTGAAGACTCATGAGATTCAAGATATTCAAGAGTTCAAGACAAATAATATAGTTAGGTTAGATATTTGTTAAAACTCCTTGAAAGCACTATCATTCTTTTTTATCCAATTTACTCGTGGAATGGAATCCACTTCGTTCTTGTTAAAGGGATGGAACCCTAGTGAGATGGAACTCACGAAATATCTAGTGGAACGGATAGTAGCCCTATTTTGTTATCCACTAATTTTGATTCAAAATGATTTTCAAAATTATCTCTTGTTTTATAAAATGATTTTCAAATATTCCTTTTCAAAAGAAAAACCTTCGTTCACATTTCCAAAAATGTTTTAGCCTCAAAATCATATTTATCATTTTGTTATATTTTGATTTCAAAATTGTCCTTGATATTTTAGCCTCAAAATCTATTTTAATATTATATTTACTTTAGTTTATTTACTTTGATTTTAAATATATTTTAATATATATACATATATACATTCATAAGTATTTCTACTTCTAAATACCTTCTACAAATACATAGAGTCCATTTGAATAAAGTTGCATATGTTTTAAATCATCATTTTCAAAGTAAAGCAAATCATCACTTTTTACTAGACCATGTCGACATCCTATTTACCTGTCATGTCGACATGCTTCCCGTTACAGCAAAGGTTGTTTTCAAAAGAAGTGTCTATTCGTTTAAACCTCTTCGAATGGACACATCCATTCATTCTCTATAAATAGAGACTATTATGGACGTTTTCCAGTAACTACTTTCTTTATTTTCTCTCCTCTTTACTCTCTTATCTTATTTTCTAATCATCCTATCCATATTTTGCCGAAATCTTAAGTGAATCAAACCAGAATATCTCTAGTTTGATTCTCTGCCACTCTCTCCAAAGAATCTCAGTGCTTATCAGAGTTATAGATACATTTGTACTCAAAGAAACTTGTGTGGGGTTATAAAGGTGTGATCGTGTCCTTGGAAATCGATCGGATGAACTTGTGTCCTGTGAATCAAGTGGTTCTACCCAGAGACCTGAGAATCTGGAGGGTGTACCTCGTTGCCTTGGAATCGAGGGATTGTAATCTAGATTATTGTTGAATAGAAAGCCGTACGGGTTGTGCGGGATTGGATGTAGGGTAACACCGAACCAGTATAAAATTCCTGGTGTGTTCTTTCCTTTACTTGCTTTTTATTTACATTTGCATTTGTTTGTGATTCTATGATTTGATCTGTGATTGTGTATTTGCATTAAGTTAGTTAATTCAATTTAAATCAAAGAAGTTTTAAAGAAATTCTTAAAACACTATTCACCCCCCCTATAGTGTTAAATAGCCTTAAGATCATCTTCCGCGTCCCTTTCATTTGGTATCAGAGCAAGTTTTTCAAAGTATTCATAACCTGATTTTTGAAAAGTAACAATGGCTACCAACACTGGTATTTCTAGTTCATTTGTAGAGGGTCAGTCCACTGCCAGACCACCACTTTTCAATGGCAGTAACTATGCATATTGGGCATGTAGAATGAAGATATATTTACAATCCATTAGTTTAGAAACATGGAATATGACACAAACTGAATACGCTGAGCCCACAACTGATTTTGCTCAATGGACGACCGTTCAAAATGAAGTGGCTCAAAACAATTCAAAAGCCATGAATATTTTATTTTGTTCACTAGATAGAAATGAATTTAATAGGGTATCTGTTTGTAAAACTGCATATGAAATCTGGAAAACTCTGCAAGTTACTCATGAAGGAACAAGCAAAGTTAAACAGACCAAAATTTCTATTCTTACTAATCAATTTCAATTATTTAAGATGTTGCCTAGTGAATCTATTCCAGATATGTATAGTCGTTTTCAGGATATTGTTCATTCACTAGTATCTCTGGGAAAAGCAATCTCCGAAGAAGATCAAGTCAGGAAAATTCTGAATTCACTCACTCCAGAATGGGATTTGAAGACATTGGCGATTGAAGAAGCAAATAACATCAGTACCTTGAAGATTGATAAATTAATTGGAAATCTGATGTCATATGAAGTTCAAATTCAGGGAAGAAGGGAGAATAAGTCATCAGAAAAAAAGTCCATTGCCTTCAATGCACTAACTGGTGAATCAGACTCTAGTGATGATGATGAAGAAATAGCCTTCATGACAAGAAACTTTCGAAAATTCTTGAAGTATAGAAAAATGAATAATCACAAGAGAAAAAGTTTTGGAAATAACACTGAATCACTCAACAACATCAAATGCTTCAATTGCAATGAGTTTGGTCATTATCAAAGAGACTGTCCACATCTAGAAAAGCAAACTCCTCAATCAAACAAAGAATATTCAAAGAAAAGAAAGAAAGCATTTGCAGCAACACTGGATGATTCAGATACGTCCTCAAGTGATAATGAACAGAAAACAGAATTGGCAAATATGTGTTTTATGACAACTCAGAATTCAAATAATCAAGATGATATGGAACTCAAACAAGGTACACGTTTACTATTTTAATTGGTTGAAAATTGGTTGCTTAGAATAGTTTATTAGTTAAGTATATAATTGATTTTATTAACTTAAATTTTTTTAAATATCTTTTAAAAAATTTATAAAATATTATTTTTATATATTTTCTGTATAATATACTTTCAAAATATATTCAGACAATAATCATAATATATATAAGTATATATATATATATATATAAATCTTGTACATGCTTGAAATCATTTTTGCAAAATCTGATGTGCATGTCGACATGGCACTTATTGGAAATGTCGACATACCTGTAGCAAATTAGATTTCTAAATTTGAATTCAAAATTCAAATTTCCCTCCACCTTTTCACTAACTCCTATGTTCTGAATAGTTATGACTCTTTGACCAGAGAATCCACCTATTCAACCTCTTTATATCTATCTTCTATCAACACTTATCTCCATCTTCAATTCAAATTCAAAACAACTTTTATCTTCAAACACTCTTTTCTCTTCAAAAATGGCATCCACTAGCAACGTAGCCGGAATGAGGCTGTCAAGAGCCACCAAAGATCATCTCTACAATAATAGAGATGCCATACTTGCATACATTAATTATGCAACTTATGGAAAAGTTCATTCGGGTAATTTTGCTATTTTTAATGACTTCGCTTCTTATGAAATTGATGCTCTCTTTCAAAACAATGGTATTCTAAGCTTGGTTGACAATAACCAAAATGATTTTGTTTGCTATCCAAACCTTGTCAAAATGTTTTATGCAAATTTAAATCGTGGTTTTTATAATGGAAGGGATGATGAAGTGTGGAGTAGTGTCAAGGGGACACAAATTGTTTTGGATACCGATGTTTTAGGAACCATACTTGAGTGTAAAAGTACCGGTTCCAATCTTTCTTCTTTTGAAATCGAGGAAACCGATCGTGAAACTTTTCACAATATTTTTGAGGAAGAAATGGATTTCAAAAACAAATTTTTTCGACCAAAAGCTCGTATTGTTAATCTTCTCCTTCAACGCACTATTACTCCGAGATCGGGAAATTACAATAACCCGACTCAAAAAGTGAGTAAGGCTCTTTTTGCAATTTTTGGAAATTATGATATTAATTGGGCACAAGTTATCTTAGATGAATTTCGACACAAAAACTTGGATTCGGGAGAGAATGCATTATATCATGCAATATACCTCACTAGAATTTTTAATTACTTTGGAGTGGATATGAGAGGTGAAGAATTCTTTCCACGAAAGGTTTTTAATCATTCCAATATTTCACTTATGAAAATTTCGCACGTGTTTCAACCATACGAAACACTAACGGAAAAAGAAGCACGATTGGGGTATGAGGAAATGCAAGAAGATGAGGAGGAAGAAGAAGAAGAGGAAGAGGAGGAAGAAGAAGGTGAGGAAGAAGAAGAGGAAGTAAGTGAAGAAACTTCCTTAGAGAGTATTGATTTTCCCACACGACCATCAAACAAGACTCTCCTTCACAATCAACGAGTGATTGTGAAAAATCAAAAAGCTCTCAAACACTCCGTAAACAAAAAATTGGACAAAATGTCCAATACTATGAACAAGTTCTTCTCCAAAGTCAGCAAGAAGCTCAATATCTCATCATCTTCATCCTCATCTACTAGTTTCTAGAGTTTACTTTTTGTATATCAATGAAATTTGGTGTATTGAAAGTTGTATCTTTATGTTTTCTTTATGAAATTCATGTACTTCTCTGTTCTAGTATGAAATGAAGCTTATTCTCTTTTTATCTTACTGTTACTCTTATTATATCAAGTAATATATATAAATCATATGTATATACACTGAAAATTCAAAAATAAGATGTGCAAAATCTGCTATGTATGTCGACATACTGTATAGAGGTCATGTCGACATATACTGGTAATATTCTGAATGGACATTTCAATTTGAAATTCAAAATAACTCCTTATGTCTATTCATTTCAAACGACTTTCCTGTCTATTTAAGTCCTATTTTCTTCCAGAAAACTTCTCATAACTTCTCTCTACTCTTATCTACTTATTTCCTTCTTACTTATCATCAAAATGGCTTCATCCTCTTCAAATCTAAGTGATAATCTTAAAGAGACTCTCAAATCCTTCAAAGATATTCTTACTTTTATTCTACGAAATCAGAGGCACTTAGAACTGAGTCAAATGCAGATGATAAAGGAACAAGAAAGGCATTTCGATGCACTACGATGGATGATCTCCGCTCTCAACAAAGAGGATCTCCAAGTAAATCCACCGAAGACATTGCTCCAGGACGATGAAGATTGGGAAGTAATCAAAGCGGATCCCATCTTTGGAAAAGAGGGATGGGTTGAAGTTCTACGTAACATTTAACTTGTTTGATTTGGTTTAAAATTGATTTGATTTGAAATACTTGATTTGGTTTGGTTTTAAACATGGTTGATTTATGATAACTTACTATATTGATTATGTAATAAGACATAAATAGGTGTGCTTATGTTTGATTGATTTTTCTACTTATTGTATGCATTTTCTTTTCATTTAACAGTTATGTATATAGTGATATGAATAAAATAATTTGTGGTTACACTTATTATTCTCATTCTTATATTACTCATATATATCATTCTGAGTATACAATATTTAGCATTGTTATATCTAGTTTCAGTATTATTAATGATAACACTATCATTAATATCATAGATTTAGGGGGAGTTAGTGTCATTTTTCTTGTTGATGACAAAGGGGGAGAAGTATAAAATAGGTTAGTTAGGCATAGATTAAGGGGGAGTTATTAGATTTAGGGGGAGTTATAAGGAGAATATAAATATTTTATAAACAAAGGTTGTCATCATCAAAAAGGTGGAGAATGTTAGTCCATAGGATAGTGGTTTTGATGACAACAACTATAGAAGTGTTATAAAATATATATGTGCAGGAAATCTATATGCAGGTATCAACAAAAGAAGACTGTACAGTAAAGAAAACAAAATTGATGAAGACAAAGATCAAGAGTTCAAGATTGAAGACTCATGAGATTCAAGATATTCAAGAGTTCAAGACAAATAATATAGTTAGGTTAGATATTTGTTAAAACTCCTTGAAAGCACTATCATTCTTTTTTATCCAATTTACTCGTGGAATGGAATGCACTTCGTTCTTGTTAAAGGGATGGAACCCTAGTGAGATGGAACTCACGAAATATCTAGTGGAACGGATAGTAGCCCTATTTTGTTATCCACTAATTTTGATTCAAAATGATTTTCAAAATTATCTCTTGTTTTATAAAATGATTTTCAAATATTCCTTTTCAAAAGAAAAACCTTCGTTCACATTTCCAAAAATGTTTTAGCCTCAAAATCATATTTATCATTTTGTTATATTTTGATTTCAAAATTGTCCTTGATATTTTAGCCTCAAAATCTATTTTAATATTATATTTACTTTAGTTTATTTACTTTGATTTTAAATATATTTTAATATATATACATATATACATTCATAAGTATTTCTACTTCTAAATACCTTCTACAAATACATAGAGTCCATTTGAATAAAGTTGCATATGTTTTAAATCATCATTTTCAAAGTAAAGCAAATCATCACTTTTTACTAGACCATGTCGACATCCTATTTACCTGTCATGTCGACATGCTTCCCGTTACAGCAAAGGTTGTTTTCAAAAGAAGTGTCTATTCGTTTAAACCTCTTCGAATGGACACATCCATTCATTCTCTATAAATAGAGACTATTATGGACGTTTTCCAGTAACTACTTTCTTTATTTTCTCTCCTCTTTACTCTCTTATCTTATTTTCTAATCATCCTATCCATATTTTGCCGAAATCTTAAGTGAATCAAACCAGAATATCTCTAGTTTGATTCTCTACCACTCTCTCCAAAGAATCTCAGTGCTTATCAGAGTTATAGATACATTTGTACTCAAAGAAACTTGTGTGGGGTTATAAAGGTGTGATCGTGTCCTTGGAAATCGATCGGGTGAACTTGTGTCCTGTGAATCAAGTGGTTCTACCCAGAGACCTGAGAATCTGGAGGGTGTACCTCGTTGCCTTGGAATCGAGGGATTGTAATCTAGATTATTGTTGAATAGAAAGCCGTACGGGTTGTGCGGGACTGGATGTAGGGTAACACCGAACCAGTATAAAATTCCTGGTGTGTTCTTTCCTTTACTTGCTTTTTATTTACATTTGCATTTGTTTGTGATTCTGTGATTTGATCTATGATTGTGTATTTGCATTAAGTTAGTTAATTCAATTTAAATCAAAGAAGTTTTAAAGAAATTCTTAAAACACTATTCACCCCCCCTCTAGTGTTAAATAGCCTTAAGATCATCTTCCGCGTCCCTTTCAGTGCTATACTTGGAAGTTGTGGATTCAGAACCAAATCAATCAGGATCCTTGTTCCAAATTTAGAAAAAATCTTTTACGTGCAGAACCCAGCACCTGTAACATGGTTGGCTTCGGGAGCGACTCAGATGAAGAGCTTAACTTCCCAGAAGAATAAGAAGAGCCTAAGATGGTAGACCATATGCAACTCATAAAAAGTAAGACACTACCCAAGCGTAAACCCCCAGTAGTCAAGGGCAAAGGAAAAGAAAAGCGGATTGAGGAGGCGAGCGAAGTGAGGAAAAGTCCTCCAATGGTTATAGGTTGTAGCAAGACTTTCACTACTTTTAATAGAGATGTGCTGGACAAAGGAAAGGTGAAGCGCGATCTAGAGAGCTTCATATTCATACCGAACAAAGCCCAACCCTTAATATCTAGGTAGGAGGCTCTGGAAGATTATAGGGAAGAGATGCACATATGAGTCCGATTAGACAGGAATAATGGGGGAGTGAGTTACCTGCTTGGGAAGTAGCTTACTTGCTCCGTCCTTCTGTCTATTGATAACAAACACTTAGGTAAAGAGCATCTCTGCTACGCACCTATGGTTCTCCGATACAGTATCAGTCTAGGGAACCTAGTGCGAGCGAAGTGGGGAGACTACCAACGGGGGACTTGGTATATAAATAGGTGGTTGGGTACGAACTCTGTTTTTAGGTGAGTGACCTGGCCGGTCCGGTTGCTTAGCCGGAGTTAGGTATACAGGCTTTCTGTTGTCTAAGGCAGGCCGTATGAGGTAAAATACATCTCTTCCTCTTCCCTTATTTACTGATTGGGACATCTCAGGGGTTACCGGCGTCGGGGAGTCGGTTGCAGGGCCGGAGTCTTGGGAAGTAGGTTGCTTAGCCAAGTCTGTAAGTAGGTTGTCGGGTCCGCCCCTCTTAGCTATGAGTTCCTTTGCCCTGTAAGTAATCAAGATCTTCTTCCTGACGTCGACTTATGATTCCTTCTTGATCTACGGAGTTGTAGCTTGCTGGAGCCCTTGTTAAGAGTGAATCCCGTCCAGCTTCCTAAAATGGTTGTTTGTCATTCCCTTGTAGCTGGGTTGCCTGTCCCTGGCGTAGTTCTTGCTTGTTGTGAGGTGCGCTAGTATATTAATTTGGAGCGATTGATAATAGATTTAGCTGCTCCTTAGGCTTAGGTTAGATAAGGATACTCCCCTAGGTCTTAGGTGCGTTCTTCTTCCCTAGAGTGAGAGTGAACTTCCCTACCCGGAGGCCAAGGATGCAAGCCCCATTTCTATCAATTGAATAATACCTACCTGTGGAAAGAGGGTCTCCCCTCCGTTAGTAGCTTAAAGATTGGACAGAATGAATGAGAAGAGTTTCGGTGTTGCTCCGATGATGCGAACATATGGGACAGAGAGTGCACAAGACTGAAGGTATTAAGGGTTACCGGCGTCGGTGAGTAGGTTGCTGGGCCACCCATGAATTCGAGTATAAAGGCTTTCTGTTGCTCTACTGCAAGCAGACAGGTGCGTAGCGAATAAATCTCTTCCCTGGGTTTGTTAGGAATCAGAAAGAATGGAAAGCTGGAGGCGGGTGCTTAGGCGGACTTTTCTTTGTGTGAGGTGACCGAAGGGAGCAGGAGGGCAAGCCCAGTATATTAATTGGCCAGTATAAACATTGGCGACCTCTAGTATATTAATTGGGTCCACACCTCGTCCGTCCCCAGTATCTTAATTACCAGTATAAACATAGGCGACCAACGGGAGGGTGGTTAAGTAGACTGGGAAATAGCAGATCGCGCGCATAATTGGTTTCAATTCCCCTACCAGACAGCAGGGGATACTCATACCAATTAATTGGACAAGACAAGTGAGAAAACCGAGAATGTGCAATCTTTATTATTTCAACGAGAGCGGTAGTGGAATAAAGCAAATGAATACAAACTGGTAGTAATTCCAGTCATACTGGTTGAATTATTTCAATCAGTCTATAGAGGAGACCTGAACTGTTGGTTCTGCATTTAGCCTTCCCTGCTTCAAATATCACTACACGAAATGCATACTATAAAGAAAAGAAAAGAAAAGAAGGACATTAGTGGCAAATAAATTGCATCGGTTTTAAACCAACTATAAGAAAATAGCATTCCTGTCACGTAACATATTTCACCTCTGATATTCCTAGCGCCGTAGTAATTAGTGCCTAAGTGTTGTTCGCTGTAACTTCCCAATCGGTAGCTTCATCCAGAATCATGCCTCAATCTTAGACGAATGTGATAAGCGGACTTAATTTCTTCCCACATACCGAACCCAATGGTGCTTCTGGCGTTCTGGCATGCTTCTAATGATGTTCACTCGACTATGTGTGTTAAGCATATTGAGAATACTCTCGCTTACCCAGACTCCCTATTAATACTCCTCGAATGTTTATACTGGCAATGTGTACTGGACCACTAATTAAGATACTGGGTCGACTCGTCCCCATGTCTTATCTATCATTTACCCCCCGATGATACCATATCACCGATCAAATAATCTTCCTTATTTCTTTACCCAAAACCACTCGTTCAAGGGCTAGGGCAGCGAATTTAAGGTCCCCATAGGAAATGAAGGCTGACTTCTCGAATAAGAAATGAGAGGCTTCTACTTTTAGTTCTAGTATTCGTTTACGCCAGCAGATGTTAAGAATTTTTTCAATATGCAAGGCCTAGTATATTAATTGGGCCCAACAAGGGAGAAGTTGCTTATTCAGTTGCAGTCTCCGCAACGGTGTCAATTTAGTCAGTATACCCCCACTTTGGTTCCCCATCTACCTGTACGCCCAGTTTCACGCACGATAGCACTAGTTCTTAACCTTCTTCGCTTCCTTGGTCTAAACAAGTGGTATCAAAAGAGCTGTTAGTGGCAGGGTCTAAAGAGGGGACTCGGTTGTGGGATGAAATATACGTAGGGTTGTCTGGCGATTGAACAAAACACCAACCTCTTATAGCTAGTTTGGCAATGGATAGTGTAAAGCACAATTCGGGTAAGAACGAAATCCACAAATGGAGCCTCATTGACTGCTTCGATTGTGAACAGACAAGACAAAGGCTGCCAATTAATATACTCTGGCCTTTCCCCATACTTGTACATAAAAATATAGCTAGAATCGGTGTTCAAACCGCTTGGCCTCAATTCCCTGCGCCGATTTTTTGAATTTCACATCTTAGACCTGTTATCTGTCTAAATGTTGATTTTGAGGGTGATAAGTAAGATTAGTAAGCGATTACCAAAGGAGCATAGCCTATGCTTCGTGCGATACTTGATCCAGGGGCCCAAGATTGAATAGACAGAGTTTCATTTCCCGATGTTTTACTGCTTTCCCATAGACCTAATCGTTAGGTGCACGAGACATGGATCGAAAACATGTTTTGATCTTTTGAAAAATAGGCCTCTTCCAATAGTCTTGGAAGCGAAGTCTTCTACTATTGGATTGGACGGACAATCGTAGGAAAAGGAAACAACAGGTATTATTCTACCAAAGGGAGTGAAACGAGGTGCCAGTATATTAATGAGGGAGGAGACCGATCCAAACGCTAGTATAAACATAGGCGACCAACGGGAGGGAGGGAGAGAGACTATTAATGGGGCCTAGTATATTAATTGGGCGGGACGGGAAGAGAAAGTAACGGGGACCGATCCAATCAACATATACTGGATTGCTATTCTCTAAACCTTCTCCTTTCATGTGTTAAGCATAGCAAAGATCAATTCTCACTTCGAGTTTTTAAGAAAGAAATTTGCATTTATGTATCTTTCTTGTTATCTACCCCGTCATGCATAGTTTACCATCCTGTAAAATGGTTGAAAATAAATTGATGACTCAATATCTGTTCATTCCTCACTCTTCAACGAGTGACCTGCTGTACATCGAGCCAGCTACTATGGAAGACCAACTCTTAGCGAGTCAGTAAACTCAGTTCGCTTGTGGCTTGCACATGGGAACTGACTACTGAGTCATATCTTACTATTCCTTCCTTAGATTCATTGTCTCTAATAGGAGATTCTTGAATGAGCTCATTTTTAGACAGTTCCTTCCCCTTTAGGGTGCCGCTTCCTTGCCTGTTCTTCTAGTTGACTATGTTGTGGTGCCTTCTTTCCATTGCTTCGGAATGGTGTCCGTGCAAGGTATTAATATTGCTCCCCCATTCATCTGCTTTATTTGGCTCCCCCTTTCCTGGTGAGAGAAAGCCAACCCCAACTAGATGGAATAGCATCATACAATTCTAATGATGATTCTATTATGCATTCTCCGTTCAAAACCGTCTACTCCATAACTAAAGAAAGAAGGAACAGTAGATAGTACACTGTGCTTCTAGAAGACATTCTTAGCCCCATTTCTTGTGTGACTGGCCCGTATTCTTCAGGTCATGAGCCTGATAGAAGTCATAGGCGTATGTCAAGTCAAAGACGAAACCGGCTTGCAGAACGGGGAAGTCGTAGTGGAAAACAATATCTACCATGGAATCTCATCACAAAAAGGGCCACATAGGCGACCAGGTTCTTATTATTTTTTTCGTGTCAGGGGATTCTAAAGAATATCTTGTTGCATGATATCAGATATCACATGGAGGAAGACAGCTGTGGCGCCCACCTACGTTGGTCTGCGTCTGACTACTGTTCCCTAACTGATATTCCATTCTCTGGATTTTGATTCCTCCGTTGTCATTGATTTATCCGTACCGTAATAGGCGAGGAAACGAAGCTCTCTTTTTCTGTGATGTGAAGAAGGGAAGGGTGGCTAATACAGATTCTGCATTTCCATCCAAATCGGAAGGAAGGGCAAATCAATTACGTCAGTAAAAGGAAGAAGCAAACTGACTTGACTGATGAACACCAACCGGATCCTAGTGGTGTTGATGAAGCCGCCCTAATTAACCCGGTCGATATTTCACTTTTTTCATGTTTGAAGTCGTTTTTTGATATAGCGTTCTATGACCCCTTTTTTATATAGAGTAGATAAAGATAGATGCATGAGATGTTCGCCTAAATTTCCTATGAACTCATAAGAGGGCAACCCTGAAACCGTTTGAGTGAAATCTATCAATAAAAAGAAAAAATCGAATCATCTTCAACAATATCTTATATAATAGTCGAATTGCTAGCAAACTATACAGCCTAAGCAAGATAGCGTTGACGTCTTTTATTTCCGCATTTTTTATTTTTTATTTTTAGTAAAGTTCCAATTCATTTTTTATATATAAGAGACGGCCCTCTCTTATTGATTGGAGAGCTTGAGTGTAGGTTCAAGAACTTTGATATCCAGTAAGTAACTTAGTGTAGCTCTACTCTATTCGATTAGAAGAAAATGAAATACGAACAACCGCGCTGGTCGTAATAGATCGACTTGAATACTCGAGCAAGAAGATGCATTCAAGTTCAATTGTTGGGAAGGACACGTACCATGATACTTTCTGTTTCGTCGAGCCCTACTTTGGCTCTGGTTTGATGGTTGTACGTGCTAAAAATCTGGTACATTTCGTTTCGTTTCCCATCCCAGTCTTTCGCAACACTTCTGGTTTACTTCTTTTGTTAGGTCTCGACTTCTCCGCTATGATCTCCCCAGTAGTTCATATAGGAGCTATTGTCGTTTCATTCCTATTCGTGGTTATGATGTTCAATATTCAAATAGCGGAGATTCACGAAGAAGTCTTGCGCTATTTACTAGTGAGTGGTATTATTGGACTGATCCTTTGGTGGGAAATGTTCTTCATTTTAAATAACGAAACCATTCCATTACTACTAACCTACAGAAATACGACCTCTCTGAGTTATACGGTTTATGCCGGAAAGGTACGAAGTTGGACGAATTTGGAACATTAGGCAATTTACTTTATACCTACTATTCCGTCTTGTTTTTGGTTCCTAGTCTGATTTTATTAGTAGCCATGATTGGGGCTATAGTACTGACTATGCATAGGACTACAAAGGTGAAAAGACAGGATTTATTCCGACGAAATGCTATTGATTCTAGGAGGACTATAATGAGGAGGACGACAGACCAAATCGAAATATCGCTCACGCCTCCCGCTCGGCCCTGTTTGATACCATGTTTTTTGGCAGGAATGGGAGAGCCTTCACTATCGCTCATGACTTGTATTATCGTCTCTGTAGTCGAGTCGGCCTGCCTCCTTCATTCGTTAAGCAGTAGCTTCCGCGCTGCCTACAGATGCTTCGCTTCCCCCCTACCTTTGAAAACCGCTACTGGCCTGCTAACCAGGATCGTCAAGGTTCACTTTACTATATCCGAATCTGAATCTTTATCTTTCACTCCAGGCATGGTTTGGAATTGGACGAGAAAGATAATAGGAATCCCCGGCCCCAATATATTAATTGTAAGAACTCACTATCAATCCTGCCACATCCATAGTGACATTAAGATCTCCTTCTGCAACATCTTTTGCTAAGGTCAGAGAGAATCATAGCCAGCATAGCATCGGACAAGGCCGAATGTGATTAACACATGATGAATTTCCTATGGAATTGGGGTTCTCGATGTGCGATCCTTCCTGCCGGGTTGCATTTTTTGATTGGCATATTGCCGCTACGCACCTAAGTCCTGCGCTTCAGGAAGATGCAATCCAAACTCCTATATTATAGGTCTGGTCTGTTCATTAGTTCAAAAGGCTTTCTGCGATATTCCAACAAATGATAGCTTAGTAATAACACGATTCCATTCTTTCATCAAAAAACGTAAATGACCAAGCTTTCTGTGAAGTCTTTCTCTTGATGCGGTTCGCCGTGGAAATAGATCCTTTTCAATCAAATCGAGACAAGGAAGTCTCAACCCTAGTCTCCGCATTGACTTCACCTTTGTCTATGAAAATAAGAGAAAAGAGTTCTGCTGCCAAGAAGCTAATCATTCGTGCAATAGGCAAGCACCTCATCATTTCAATTGAACGAGATTGAGATCAAGCCATAAAGCAGCGCTTACTAACGTGCGTGGGTCCTAGTTTCGAGACCCGCAGAGTTCCCCGTCCAAGAATCGCATCGAAGATGAGAACGATGGATTGTTTGAGTTCTTTCTAAAGTCAAGTATAGGAGCATCTAGTAGAGCAAGAAAAGCAAGTAATAGACAATAAATAAAGGTGGGGCAGCCGCTCAACCTTAGAAACGAAGACCGGTTCGCTCTCTCCTTTTCTCTCTACTGAAAGAGTTAGGGTTGGTGTGGACATCAGCTCCAAAGCTGTTGACTTACTTGATGATCCTACCAATTAGTATACAGCTACGCTACCTTTTCCTACGAATCCTTCACTTGCAACAAAACCAGAAAACCTTTTATCTGCGAAAAAGTTTCGACCTTCTGATTGCGGAAAAGACTAATGACCATCAACGTACCATAGGCATCCCATCCCAGACCCCTAGGTACCCGGCCTCGAGCTTCGTCTTTGAAAGAAAAAAGGACAACTCTCGAAAAACTGGCTAAGATGGCTCATCAATAGGCCCTCATCCGCCCGCTTGAACTGACTGACTTTCCAATCGGACTAATTCTTATCAAATAAAAAGTGGAGCCGGCGATCAACTCAGCCGGGTCTTATTCCACTTTTCTTTTGATCAGGTGTTGCCCTATAAGTATACTGGCCATTAATGCTAAGTTGTAGCACTTGACTTGGGGGAGATTGGAATGTTGCACACTATAGGAAGGGGGTCGGGGACAACCAGAAATCCTGTGTTCAATGGGATACAATTGTTGATGGGAATTAGCTTGGTCTTGCATTGTTTTCTTTTTTTCTATTTCAAATAGAATAGAACCAATAGAAAGCTGAAAGCTCTCCCGGGTAGCCAGAGGAATACAGTTTTGTTTGAAGCTCTTGTAAGAAAATCAAACCTAGCCCTAACTAAGAAAGCCGGCCCGGGGACGCTCGAACTACCTAGAGATGGACACGAAGACGAATAGAGATCTCGTCTCGGGAAAGCACACCAAACCAAAAAAATAGTAGTAGTTTAATCTCTCGCTTTTAGGTTCGTGAAAGGAATGAATTGCTGCGATTCACTTCCTCTCCTAACAATCCTTTGCAAAGTGGTATGCGGAAGGACTCTGCCTTTTGTAGCCAGGACAGTGTGTGATGCTAAGGTAAGGACTCTTTCCAAGTAGCCAACTCTAAGGCGCCCGAAGGAAGGCACATTTTAAGGGGTTTTGGGAGGGGTGGCTCTGGGGAGCATGGGTTGGTTTTGGGTTTAGGGTAGACGGCTGGCAATTAATATACTGGGGGGTGGTCGGCTTCAAACAAGTATTCATCAGGAACTATTAAAGTTCGATCATCTTTTCCCAGTCCCAAGTCTCTAAACTAGAAAACCGTCAATCCCCATTGTATATTAGGCAATCATTCGGTTTCGGGACTTATTTGAATTTAATAGTTCGATTCCCGACCCCCGGTCATCTTTCTTCTAGCTTTTAGTTCTGTTTGGCGATTCCTTTAAATAAATATGTTCTACGTCCCCTCTTAGTCTTGGTCATGTCCCGTACTCTATCTATCGATCTTATCTTAACTGGATCAATCGTTTTGTCGGAACTCTTCCCTTGCTTGCTTCACTTCATCTCGCCTATAGTTCGATAGTATGGCACATTCCTTCTTTAGTAAGAAGGCTTGTTCAAAGAAATCCAATAATTCCAGTACTGCGGTCAATGAACTATTGATTTGAAAGCGTAATCCGGGCTAATATTTCAAAGCGGTTATCCACGGCAAAGGCTTCTGTAACTATTAAAAAGGCTATCCAGGGTCAGGAGAGTCTTCAACATATTGGTCACAATCATCAAAGACTGGAACCGGAGGTGCTTGAGGTGCAGTAGAAGGAGCTTACTTCTTACTTATTGATGGCCCTGTTTAAGCTTTCCTTTTGGGCCAACTGAGCCTTAAGAACGTGAGTGCTTGGTTCACGCAGAACTGGTTTTTCGGGTTCATCTGACATAGTGGCTATAATACAATGGGAGATTCAAAATTCGGCGATCTCTACTCAAGTAGCCGTGGCCCATGATCCAAAGGACCCGCAACCAGTCAATCATGCTATCCTTACCTTTCAACCAACCCCTTCGATTCTGCTTCTGCAGCAGTATATAATCTCGGTCCCTTACCTTGATGCCTACAGCTCAATTTGTTTTCCAGTGATGGCAAGAATCCGCGAAATACTATACTGCTTTTTTTTCTTCTTCTTGTCTTGTTTTTGAATGGCGTCATAGCTACACGAGGGAAAGCGATGCTGCCCACTCTACCGAAAAAGCCCCCGAAAAATGCCAGTTCCACCATCAGGGCCCAGCAAGCAGCATAATTCTGTTCCGAGGCTGCGTTTCATTCTAGAAACATTAATATATGGTTTAAAATGCCTTGTTCCATCCGGCGTGAATCCCCTCCATCATTAGTATAGTGGAGGTGTTATTTGTATTGCAATAATGAAAAAATGTACGAACACAAATAATGAGCAGACCAGCCCACTTTTATATGTGGGTTCATTTCATCAAGTATTTTGTTTTGAATAAAGAAGCGCGCTCATGTTAGTGTGTCTTTCTCGGTTGATGTATGGGATAAATGCCTATATCGCTTTGTCATGTTGATGCTATTGCAATATGAAAGAATAAAATCTAATTTGCTCTTTAGTCCCATTCTTTATAATTGTATTTCTCGTACTGTGTAAAGTAAACGAATTTAAAGTCTTAATTGTGTACTCAACAAGAAGCGTCACAGCCTAGGTTTGGGCCACTTCCGATGTCGAGTGGCATTTTTCAATTTATTTCATAAAATCATCTTCTATACTGTTATGCCCGAAGGAAGATGTGGAAAAAGTAGTGGTACTCTGAATGAAATCAAATCTGTAACGAAATGTTATGGTGGGGAAGTCTGTAGAAAGAAAGATTGATTGTTATCACTTCATAAATCCAGTGAACAGAGTCAATTAGAATCTTTCCCAGAATCCAAGTCTAGTAGCGGTGTAGAGCTACCGAAGAGAGGCCATCCTCCTTAGGGTCCCAGCTCATTTTGAAAGTAAGTTACATATTGATTTCATTCTAGTTCAACTGTTTATTAAGTAGTAAATCTATCCGCTTATTTTATTACTACTTGATTGGATTGGTTGAGGTAATTGGAAGTGATCGGTGGGTGACTAAGTTATTCTGGGTAAGCAATAGAAGGGATGTCGAGGAGCTAGCGTAGCTGTATACTTAGGATATGTGTCTATAAATAACATTGGTAATAAGAAACTCAAATATGAGCTTAGGTGAGAAGCGAAAGAAAGCAAGGTGCGTAGCGAGGAATCTCTCCGGATCCAGATGCAAGGACTGGAGTTCGGCATTCAGTTGACCTTGACTTATCTATGAGTGTTTACTTAAGTGCAAGGCTAGCTCCGGTTCACCAAGAGTTTCAGTTCACCAAGCAAGAGAGCCTAACAGTAAAGCTCGGGTTGGCGTTGGTGCTGTTATGCCAGCGTAGGAAAACTCCCATAGTGCCTCTTATTATAGGGCGAGATTGATTCTTCCCTAGCTTTCATATGCGTCTTAGATTTAGGATGAAGAGGTTACGAGTGTTTAGACCGGTCTCATCCCATATAAGACTGAGTGCCTCTTCGTTAGCGGCCCTATTCGCTTGAAGGCTGAGCATAGACCGGATTCAACAGACCCCGTGTACTCATTGCTTGTGCTTGCTCTCCGGGTTCCTGGTATTATGTGCATGCTACTGTGCAAGACGGATCGGATTCTCAAGCGGGTGCAGGGGAAAAATGGAAGCCGGCAGCGCCTATTCTATTAGTAAGCGTGAGCGACGACTACTTTCAATGCGGAGTCTTCCGAGGGAAGATAGATTGGAAGGTAAGTTGCTAATGCATCTACTAGGCCGGAAGAAGCAACCTGATATGCTTGAGTTCGCTTCTCCCCTGAACTAGTTGTGCCAACCTTCGCAATTAATATACTGGGTCTCTCAAATTAATATACTGGATTTCTCTGAGGCGGGAATCATCCTTTGCTTCTAGTTGGCTAGCCTTTGATTCTTGGGAAAGTCGCTATCGATAGATAGTCTGCAGAAAAGAAGCCTAAGTGGAGTCATTAGAAAACTACGGACAAGTCCATACCTTAAACCTATCCAGTCGCCCGAGCTAAGTCAGAAGCTCACATAGCAGGTGCAGATGCAACGAGTTCAAGGTGTGCAGCGACCCTAGGGTTCTTAATTGGCGAAGAAAGAGGAGACCCCCGATCTCAATTAGAGTAAGGAGTTCCACTAAGAAAGAATACAGG